>OY776668.1:18025566-18625566 GCA_963675795.1 Crossocerus cetratus
GAGAGGCTCAGATAATGCGCCGTCTCTCCTCGATCGCTCGGATTTTATAACCCATTTTCACGACTGCTCGCGCTTCATCCGAGCGGACTCGAGCAATTGTTCGCTGCGGCCCGATCAATTAGTCGCGCACTTCTGCCGCTTGTATCCCGAGGAATCGATAGCTTTTTGTCCCAATGAAACCTCGCCGCGCCGCGCCGGCCTCCAGCCTCCATTTCCCTCGTAATTGTAAGTTGGACCGACCACTTACGCTCCCGTCACCTATTTTACCTTAACTGGAGCCGATCGAACGGAGTTACGGAATAGTACGAGAGCGTGCATTTGTTCCTTTCACGACGCGATTTGGGATTATATGACCAGCCCGAACGGCACAGTAAACCAGTTTCCAAGCCGTCCGGCAGCGAACGCGATATTTTGACTAGTCGATAAGGCGATAATCCAAAAATGATGGAGGTTCGCGAGGTCGTCCCGAGGAGAAATCCGACGGCCCCGTTTCGAGCGGTCGGGCGGTGCGCACTTGCTCGCAATCACCGTCGGATGATGGAGAGATTGAGAGGAAGAGAGCGTAGTTTCCTGCGCGGAAGGTTAAGGCGGATGTCGATCGGGGACTCGCGTGTGTCGCCGTCGGGAGATTGAGGAACAGGTCGACCGCGTCGCGACGACAGCACACCGGCGGCGATCGAGCGCTGAGGACTCTTCATTTGAATAGACGTCGAGCCTGGGATTGTCCCGGTCCTCGCCGCACGATATAATGTTCACCGGGTGCGCGCACAGGACATCATTTAAATTCAATGTTGCCGGCGCGCTCTGACCTCCGCTCCTGGCTGGCTACCACCGACTTTACCCACTAGCTTTTTGCGCCTTCCGTTCTGTGCGAGTGTAACATCCCCCTCGGACTCCCGCGGTTTCTTTATACCGGAATTAATCTGCAAGTTACGCTTTCGTTTCTTTCATAATTGATATTCTGTTATATCTGGTTCGATTAGTTGATTATCAATAATTCTAGTGCATATTTCAGTGGCTTGGCCGTAATTTGCAAACGAGTCTCGCCGGTTTGGATTAATGACATATGAGAGTGTCATTAAGGAGGAAATCCCGGCTGGGTGGTAATAGGGCGAGAAAGATCCTCCGTTGCCAGAGCGAGAGAAAGAGTTTCATTACTCTTGGCTAGAGTCTACCCTGTCGTCTCCCTTTCTCCCTTTCTCGGCCCTCATAAGGTGATATTATTAATCGGGGCGCACGGCGGCGGGCGACCAGAGGCAAAAAGTGCCCGCGGCACTCCAGCCGAGCGAAAGGCGTGAATCGATCGGCCAAATGAACTCTACTTCTCCTCATTCTTTTCGAGGCTCTCCACCCCCTGCCCCTCGCTCCTTCTTCATCCCCCGCAGCCTGCGCCGCAGCAATTAACCACCCCGCTTACCACGGCGTATTAAATGCTTCCCGGCGACTGGCCCTTGTTGCCAGGCATACCTTCTTGTTGCAATTGTATTTGCCGGCTCTCCTTTCCAGCCGTGGCAGAGATCGGATAAATGCTCGCGCCGAACTTGCCGGAGTAATGAAGTGCAGGGAATTGGAGGAGAGCGGTCTCGCTTCGCTTCGCTTCGTCTGCTTATTTTGATGGATCTAGTAATCTACCAACCCCTCCGACCCCCGCCCCCTTCGATAAACTCGAAACTGGTTCCATAGAGTCTGTTCTCTCGGAAGAAATTGAGTGCGTGATCAAATTGAAGTTCTACCTCTTGAAAGAAGTAAACTTGCGAGAAAGATAGTTAGAAAATTAGGAAATGTAGCTAACCCTTAGTTTTCTGTGTCCTTATGTTCATTGTGGTTGGAGCCGACCGAACTAGCCAACTATGGAACGTTAGCACGGTTTTATTAAAAGCCTAACTCACGAGGATGTAAAAATGGTCATGATACACGATGCGCGGAGAATAGGGACGGGGCTCGGAAAGCCCGGAGCGATATACATAGTAACCGGGGGGCAGTTTGCATTTACACGTTAAATTCACCGGGGCTTTTCCAGCGGGCGCAAACAGCGGGAAAGCGAGATTCCAGCGGGGCGTACACCGACAATTAATCGTCGGATTTTCATGGCAAGGTAGGGAGGGCGAGGCGGGGAGCGTCGGTGAGTGAGAGCGAGATGAAGAGAAGAGTAGCTCGGTGGTGCGTGCGTCTGCATCTGAAATCGATATTCCCCGGTTTCGCGTTATGCGAGTAAACATCCCTTGGAAATCCCGCGCGCACCGCTACAGCCCTCCCCCGCCGCCCTCGTCCCTTGCCCACGGCTCCGCCATTGTCGTCGAGCGAAGCCGGAGATGGCAGACGTATCGATACGGGGCCAAAGCATCCTCGAGGGTCCCTCATCTTCCTTTTCCATCGGTCTTACCGAGCTACGGAAAACGGCTGGGGACTCCGTCTCCGGCCACTGTCAACCCCCTGCGCCCCCAGCCCGTCCCTCTTTGCCAATCGACCGCCGCTTTCTACTTACACTCGACGTATCACTGTATCCAGCCGACGCGCAGTGATTTATACTCAAAGGGTTCTAACGTACCATTCTACGAGGAGTTAGGTCCCATTTAATCGAGTCTTAGTTACCAGTGCTACCGCGGGTAAATTTAGCTTTAACACGAGTGATTTCATCACTATGGGCATTCCGCGTTACGATCTACTCGATGGAAGTATAAGTTTAATGACGTGTGTTTCTTTTTATGGTGTGTTCCGAACCACCGTCTTCACTTTATGTGACTCCATCACCGCGACGTTACGCCACCCTTTCGAGAACCAGATTATGACCGGTTGGTCAACGTGACGATGTACTTAAGGGAGAGTCAACGGAGTCCATTCCCTGTAAGACCGATGTTTAGGGTACTTTTCTAAGAAGAGTACTAGTCTATTTCTGTCTTTGGGAATGAGTACATGCGATACAAAAGAATTGTCCACTCGTGGGAAATATCGAAATCATGGATGACTTTAATACCTAGATGCTTCTTTCAAGTCCCGAATAGAAATCCGGGTTGGAGAAAGGGAGAAATAGGGATTTCATGATTCCTGTAGGAATACTTTGTGTCGACTGTCGGCGAGGGAGGAAAGCCCGGCGGTATGGCCAGTGGTATTGTTGAGGGCGCAGTGTCAACGGGCTCAGGATCTATTCTCTGCCGGAATTGCCGTCTCTCTTTGGTTCTCTGGTTTCAAGCCGGCACGCTGGCGAGTTTCCGCTTGGCGGGATTGGCCGCAGGTGGGTTAGGTAGAAGGGAATCTTCTTCTAGTCATCGGCGACTCGGCTGACCGCGTGGTTGCATAATGCATCCGAGAGCCCGCCGCCACTCGACTCGCCAATGCGACGAGTCCTTCGACAACTGGCCGAGCACCTCTCACCCGATGCCTCATACATACCAATTCGAAAAAAAGCCGGCATTATGCGATTTCAAGTGCACCGCTCCATAGGTCAAGCTTCCCTCGGCTCTAAGCGCCGCAAATGTAAATGCCATTTATGCTTAATTGGTATGGTTTGCTCCTGCATAGCCGGCCGCCAGGAATCATCAGCGTGCAAACTTATGCAAATCAACCAAATAAACATTCAACTGTGCCGCTTAAAATCGACGCCGCAAAGTTTAAACGAAATCGAACAGCGATGCAAACAACCTCCGGTTTTTCGTGATTAAATTTAATCGAGTTCCGATTGCAGTGGAATCTCTGCTTCAAAGCCGAAACTTGGGTCAGTTAAAACGAAACGGATATGTTCGCGATACATAAATCGAAATATGTCCAAGTTAATATCACGGAGAGCTTTACGAGCTATGTACGTAGTTGGGCAGGGCGTCGAGAAACTTTTCAATTCGACCCGCCCTCAGGGAAAGCCACTCGACGTTCAAAAGGTCACGCACGTTGCAGTGGGCGCATCGACTCTGAAATGTCAGTGGGGGTGGTGGTGGTCGTAAGCACATCGAGCGAGCAATTAACTTAGAGGGCCTGGCTGCGTCCGCGCACCAGTTTCGGTCGTCCACTTTTCCAAGAGGAACACGCGCGCACTCTCATTCCATTAACGAGGAAAATCGTTCCGGTAATTGTCAGGGAGCGGGAAAACTTTGGGCTCGACTCCGCGGCAGTCGCTGGGCTCGCTTCCCTCGTTTAGAACGCGGGGGCTGAGCAAGGGCGTCCAAGTTGCACCAACTGCGGCTGCAAACTCAACAGGAAAAACTGGCGAAAGAGCGCGATTGTGACTGCGCTACTCCCACTGGGACTGTTGTTGACGAGGAAGCCTGTGATTTCCTTTGTAACGCACCACCTTATCGCCGTTATTTCAGCCGGATCCCTTTTATCCAGTCGTATCGTGGAAATATGCAAGATAATTAAAGAAGCGGCGGCTGGAGCTCGCGTTTGCGTGCAATTAAGTCTCGACTGTTCCCAGCCGAATGAAGTCTGCTTCGCTACGCGGCCGCTGCTAAATCCAGCGGACTGCGATACTTTATTGAACGCTGCTGCTCGCGCTGCAGGACAGTCGTACAATATTAATCTTCCGCGGTGTTCATTAAACCTGAAATATTCCCCTTGAAAATAGTTAAGCCCGCCAGTGGCAAGAAGCCCCGGCGGATTTTAATGAATATTGCTCCGCATTAATACTCTGCAATGTGATACACGTGTTCAAACAGTGGAGAGTTCGATAAAGGATTACAGTGGTATGTACGTACTATGTATACTAGTATATCCGCAGCCCCTTCGAAATACGATTCTTATAACACGCAGAGGAAATGATTTCTCTAAAGCCGGTGTATTGGTATTGTGTTGGCCGGTAGGTCGTTCGAGTCCGGGAGGATCATAATTCAATGGTGCGAAAGAAAAACGAGTACGAGGCCGAGATACATTGCGTCGGGGAGTTTTAGTGTGGCCGGGACGAAACGGACGAGCCGCGGCCTGCGAAAGCGATCTGCGCACTTTTTTCCGGCCCAGGTATAACGCGATAAGAGGCTAATATAAGCGAAAACCTCGGTGTTAATATGTGGCAGGGAGCGGAGGTAAAGGGTTGTTTAATGGCCGGCCAGCACGCGATCCGCCCGACATCCCTTTTTTCGTGTACTCTGCCCACCGCTGTCCTCTCGCTTCCTTTTGCTCTCGGATCCTCCTGGCCCTTCCTCTGCCCACAATATTCGAGCGCGCGCTCGCGCCCGCGCTACGTGCTGCCCCGTCGTGATGCGTGCTCCCGATATCGACTGCCGAGATATTAATTGGGGGAAGCCTTAATTAGCAAGCCTGTCGACTTGCTGTCCCATATTATCCCGGTTCACGGATTACCAACCCGCATTTTTTCCCTTCTAATTGGCCGACAAAGAACGCGCTGAAAGCTGCCGGGGCGACATGGTGATTTCCCCGTTGTAATTCGATAATTGGATTCTCCTGTTCGATGACACGAACGGAACCGGTCATTAACAGAGAGCATTGTCTTTCGATTAATTAATACACCGACTTTTTGTACGCGAAAATCGTTTGAGTCCTACGCGGGACTTTGCGTTTGACAAAAAGGCAATCGAAGGAGAAAAGTCGACCAGGCCAACACGCGGGATGCGAAGGGGAAAACATTGTCTCGAATTGAGACATGCACATTCTTACCGAAACCTCGAGTACGTGCTACGTCTAACTGAAAAGCGACGAGAGCAGCGAGACTCTCCGCCAATCTCGGCCGATGATAAGCTCGCTCGAGAGACTAATCGATTCTGGCTGGCTCGAGAGACTGATCGATTCCGTTCAGTTCTCGCTCTCATCGCCCGAATTAGCGGGAGCACCATGTTTTCGCGGTGCTCGATCGAAAGTTACTCGTTAGTTGGGAACAGTACTAGTTCCCACTTGGACTCTATGACGATGAAAGAGAGTCCGTCCTACTTCCCGCATCCAAACCCCAATACCAACAGGAGCTGCCGCCCCATCTCAGCGCACCCACAAAATACTCTTCGCACTCCGCCGCACTTGATTTACTTTCCCTCTATTTTCCTCTCATTCGGCCGCGGGACTCTCTCAAAGCGGATGAAGATCGCGTCGGCAAGGCGCGCGGGCATCTTAGCCGGCATTACTGCACCGCTTTACCCAGCCTTTTTCTGGGTCAAGTTATCGGGCGGGAATTTACATGAGAATAAACCCGGATTCCCGCCGGCCAGCCCTCGGAATTTAAAGCGTCTCTCTAAAGCTGCCAGGCGCACAGGCCCGCGGCCATAAATCAAAATAGCGCCAATGTTTTGACGAGCGACTGCCTGCCGGACTTTCAGCCACTTGGCGTGGTCGTGTGTATCGCGTGTGTGACCTGTATCTCCCGGCCGCTCGAAAGCGACCAAGCACTTAGCGCGTAACAAATAGTGAATAATAGATATTTCCAGGACAATAAATAAGAGGTGTCGCGAATAACCGCGGTTGTAAATAAAATGTGCATAAAACTTATAGGATTTTTACTATTTTTCAATAAGTGGGAAAACGTGTCGCGAGGCGGCAACGGTTTGCTCGTAAAATTGGCGTGGCGCGTGGGTGAGCTGTTACTGCATGCTTGTATCGATGGGAGGAATTATTATGTCAGAAGCTTGGCAGTGCTACTTGGCCTAGAGGAGGCGAGAGGTTGAACAGTCCGAGTCGAATCCGCCGGTGAAAATAGCCTGGTCTCCGCGCGCCCGCTAAATGAGGTAAGCCCTGGTAATGTTAAAGAGGCTACTTAGATCAGTAAACAGTGAATCACGCGTCTATACTTACGCGCTGGAATGCTTTGATTTGAGATTCCTCCCAGCGGCAGCGGCAGCGGCAGAAGGTGAGAGAGTGCGAGGCGATGTAATAAGTCGCGCGTTTGCGATAAAACTGTCGAAGCGATTCTTGAGGGCCACGTTCAGACGTATTAAAGAGGCTTAGCGGAGCCCGCGGAGAAAAGAGTAACCCGGGCGAACCCCGCTCGACTTTGTAATTTCGAAGCCGGCCGCACCGCAACGGCTCTTTGTCGGTCGGCGCGCGCCGCTGCGAGCCGGCATTTGCATAAGAATACGTCGCTTTAGCACATTTCCACGAGAGCGCCGGCGAGCGAGCCATCGTGAAAATCGCCTGAAAGCGTCCGAATATTTTTCGCCCGCCTTTCACCCAGCGTCCGACATCCTCGTGTTTTCATAATCCGCGAGAGAAAAGCCGCGGAGCCCCCGAAACGATTAAAAGGCCACTCGAAGGGCAAATGATTTCTCTCAACGCGATGGCACATGTATATCACAGTCGAGAGTTTGCCTGGTTCGCGCTTTTTTTCTCCCGGCAGCGACCAAATCCGTCTTACTCCGTGACGCTGCTGGCCGAGGGAAAGCGGTTCTATTCTCGAGTCGGCGCATTTTTCCCTGTGTCCTTTCACCTTGAAATCCCCCTGACGTCCGCCGCGCCGAGCTCGGCAGAAACCGTCTGGCTGCGCAGCACTGTCACAATCTACTGTCGCGCGCAAGCTCTGATTAATTTCTTGGCCGGAGTCCCTAGCCCTATCACGCTACAGATTTATAAGCTACAAATTGTTGCTGGGAAAAAATTGCACAATTACATAATGTAGAGATTCAGGGTATGACATGATATACAAGTTCCCCCGAATTGATTTGTAAAAAGGACCCATGAAACCTTGCGATTCCCGAAACGCTCGAGTTACGGCCTGGATATCGTTTGATAAGCTTTATGAAGGATTAATTGGCTGGACAATGCTGAAATGCGAGGGCAACGCTACCTTACGATTATCGAGGGTCACTATCGTTTACAGTCACAAATCAGCCAAGCGATAATCCGAGGTCCACTGGTTTCAGGACGGGAGAACGGCCGCATTACCCAGAAGCTCCTCGTAATTCCACTTTAGGAGCCGAGCAGAACGCAGCGCGAATCGTCGCCGCGCCGATCCCATGGAGACCAAGATCATCCAAGCTAGGGAGCCGCAATCGATATACACACCTAGGCCTAAGTGCAGTCTACTTTCCTCCACCACCTCAATATCCAATATCAATATCAATAATATATCAATAAGTTAAAAGGCTGACTACAAGCGAATGTATTTAACAACAACCGGATACTATGGACACTGGACCCTCAAGATACTGACCAAATGTTTCAGTAGAGTCACAAACACAATTACAAAGTAACAGCTGTAATACGGAAGCGTTTTGCCTAGTCGGGCGCTTTATGCATATGTATACAAGCTCGATAAAAGCCGAATGCTCGGGACGGGAGATGCTTGCCAGTCTCCGGTGGAGGGTTAACTCCTGTTTGCTTTAGCGGCGAGAGCAATTGCGCTTGCTTCATGATATCCGCGTGCTCGCAACTGCAACCGAGGTGAAACAGATTGCGCGCGCGCGAGAGAGAGAGGGAGAGAGAATGCACACTTTAAAACACGTTGTCTCGCATTTGGATTGGTATATTTATCTTTGCCGGAGAAACGCGTTCGCCGACAGTCGCTTCGAGCTTCCAACTTTTGGCCCAACTACCGCCCTACTTCCGCTCGCCAGTTCTCTTTCTACTTGGATGGATTTCCCTTTCTTCCGAGGGCGGCGAAAGAGATCCGAAACTTTTCCACCATAGCGCCTACCCCTTTCCACAGCTGTTTTACCGATAAGTATGACTTCCGCGTCATTATTACGGATGGTTGGCTCTTTGAGTCGGGTCATCGGGGCTATCCAATTAAGCGGCGAATGCAGCTTTAAGTGGCGGACTCCTGCATAATGTGGGAGTACGTATTAATTGGATGATAATGCCACGAGCGAGCAGGGCGTATGAAAATTATGCTCTATGATCCACGCGATAATCTCTTTCACAATCGAATCACATTTCACTGTGTAATGATACTATTGTCCCGAGCGTCCTCGACAACTTGCCAGGAACTTAGATATACTCGAAAAAAAGTGTACTCTTAATAGCCTTTCGACTGAATATTGCATTGTCCAAAGATGCGTTGGATGAAAATTCCAGATACTTGGACACTTAATTATCGTCTGGAAGAAGTGTAAGGATCGCGGCGATTCCGAGTTGGGTACATTAGGTTGTTGTGTCTGCAGATAGGCCGATCTCAGTACGACTATCAGCAAGACTCGACGTATCGTCCTATCATTGGCTCAAGTGCGCACTCGCCATTTACAGACATGGTAACAACAACGGGCGATTCACGAGGCTCATTGCGGCCAGAACGATCACGCTTACCCTCGCAGCACGCGTCTGCTACTTTCCAGCATTCGCCCATAAAGATAAACAGGCTCGCGCGACCTTGCCGTAAAAATGGCCGCATCGCGATAAGATAATTGCAGCGGGCTTTGTTTGTGTACAGAGCGAGTGACTCTTCTGCAATAGCGTCGCTCGCACGAACCGGCTCGCTCGCCTCTGGTAATGACCGGGCATTAATGCCTCGCGAACAAAAGCCCCATGCGAGAGCGCCGAGAGTCGAGACGCACAGCTCTGCGGCGGAAAGAGACGTCCAGAGAGGTAGAGGGAGGGAGACCTTAAGTCGCAAAGTGGTCCGGAGCGTCCAACTACCACCACCCTAACAATTGCACTCTCCACTTTGAGACGTTCGAGATAGTCCTACGGCTCTTCGGCCAACAGTTTGCGACGTCGCACTGTGTCACCGGCTGGAAACTCGAAAGCCGATAAGCTTCGTAGCCGCGCGGCTCAAACTTTCATCCCGATCGCCCGATTAACTGCACCCCGAGCCGGTAATTAACTGCACTTCTGCCCGCTCGGGACTGACCGGCCCCTCTTCTTTCGGGCTGAATCGCTCGAGTCTGCTTCGAGTACCTCGGCATGCTCTTTCGCCAATCGAGGAAACTTCCCCGCGGTTCATTTGACAATTGAAAGATTTATTTTATTGCACACTCAATTCCATCGTAATTGGCTCCAGACATTTTGACGATTGGCCATAATGAAGAATCATGTTTTATGAGTTGTTTCAATATTCCGATGAATAATTACAAATCTTTCATATGGAGGTTCCAAGAATTTCGTTGACATAGGTCTGGCTTTTCGAAACTTGAAACTACCTCTACATACATAGATCTTGCCAAATTGGAATTCCATTACAAATAGTAACACTCGCAGTGTAATTAGCAATTGAGTGAAGTACAGGAGCATTTGGAATTACCCTGCGTCATTGAGGGTATGACACGGCGCGGCGTCGGCCAATAATGTTCCTGTCTATCCCTCAGCATCACTGTAATGGGAAATGGCGACCATTCGAGCGTTATGTGTAGTACTGCAGTCTCTGCATGCTGAGTCGCGTATGGAGGGTGCCCGACTATACACGATCACGAAGCTCACCCGGTGCGACAGTCACGGGGCCGCACATTCTCCAATATTAGTTATTAATCACAACTAATAGCTGTTAGTGTACGCAGTTGATATTGAGACGAACGTCGCTTGACATCTCGCTCACGGACAGCTCGCTCTATCGCAACACTCAATACATCAACTGAAACCTCCCGCTTCTGCTCGCCGGAACTATTACCTTTCAGAGTTCGTACTAACGAAACCCTACTCAAAGCCAATCAATTTGCAACCGAGCAAATAAATACAAGAAACTTGGCAATCTGCATGGAAGCGGACAGGCGCGTTTCCAGCGTCGGCCGGTATCGAGAAATCTCTACAAATCTGAACCTCTCTAAGTACTTGCATCAATAATCAATACTTTCGGAGCCGTGGTTCGCGAGCTACTTTCCCAACTCCGGGGCATCGAGAGCACGAGTGCGAACTACAAGCGGAAAGAGTTGACTGGGATTGTCGAAGTACGATCCAAGTTCCAGTGGTGACCAGAGCTGCTTAAAAGGTCGACGACCGTCCTTCGATGAGAATGGGACTGGGGGAGGGGAGGGGGGGAGAATGTCCGTGTCCTGAAATCGGCGTAACACGTCGAGATACGTGTGTAGCTGGAGTGTGTCTACTCGGGTATCGCGTAAAGCGAGCTTAAGGGGGTGACGCGTGTGTGTCTGCTGGTGCGGGATACCTAGACGTCCCTCGATCCCGCGCACCAGCGACGCTTCCTGCTCGAGGCGACCACGAACCCAGAGAAACCGAGGGAGACTGGCACACTCGACGGACAGAGACGGAGGCCAAGGGGGAAACAGTTAGGGGAATTGAGAGAAAGCCAGAGAGGGAGAAGCAAGGGAACCGGCGCTTGAACCCTCCCGATCAATGCAGCAGCCCCGACGCTCGACGATCCCGACAGGTCTGCCTGCCTCTGCCTCTCTGCCTCTGCCTGGCTGCCTGCTAGCCGAGGGACGCGTCGGCAACCACCGCAGGGAGAGAGAATGCATCCACGCACCCGTACACATTCTCCCGCGTGTGTCCACACAGCGCGCGCCAGCAGATACATCGAGAAAATACAGGACCACTGCAGAGAGCACGCGGCAGCCCGCCGCCCGGCAGACACCGCCAGAGTCTGCGTAAACTCGCCCTCATACTCATACGCGCTTTGTCTCGCGAGTGTTTATGGCCTGCGGGATTTACGTGTCTGCGTGCGTCCGTGTTTATGGCATGATTGGTCGCGAGCGAGATTCTGCGCCGCGCACCCTGCGCCCCTCTCGCGTCCTCGATTCTATGTTCGTCCGTAAGCGTAGGTGTTTCGGGGACGATGCGCTTTTTGTCCGGTGAAAGGACGCTGGGAGACGCCGGATGAATGGAAGCGACCGATACTGCGGATTGAGATCTCCTGACTTTTCATTGTAACTAGGGAGAGTCCGACTACGTAATATCGAAGTAAATGTCAAATGTCGATAGTCTTTTATCGAGGAATAGAAGCAATGAAATTAAAGCTTCCTCGACCCTGTTAAGGTAAACAAGATGAAGAATTCTTGAAGATACACCGGGAATTTATAGCGCCTTTACCGGGGATTGGAGTGCGAGGCGAAATTCGCGTCCAACAGGTTTTACGAAAGCGCGCGATATAGCAACTGGCTCTCGGCAGATTAGAGCGGGCGCGCGTGGCCACTCTTTGCCAGCTCGCAAACTCATATGAATACCTTGGAGAGTAAAGTGCGAGTGTGGTTAGGCGGTTGGTCCTTTCGCATTTAAAGAGCACGGTTCGTGGAGGAGGGGGAAGCGAGGATGGCCGAGGGATGCTATTGTAGCTCCCGGTTACAGGATACACTGGGGAAGCTAGGCCGGACACACCCTCATCACCCGGACCACGCGTAACGCGTGGCCAACTTCTCGGGGTCAGGAATACAAGTGCGCCTCCGAGCATTGACCCTTCCGTGAAAGGACACCCGCACACGTACAGGCGTGCGTGTATGTAGACGCCGGGCGCGTGTGTCACGCTTTCACGACTGATTAATTTTCAATCCCTTCTACGCTCGTCTCCTTGAATTATATTAAAGTCGCGTTAACTTCCGATGTGAACCCTTTGACTTTCGAGTTTGGATTGGAAGGTTTTTTCAGCGTGATAGTAATTTGTTGGGCGTGTGTGTGTGTGTTGGGGATGTTCCCGTGAGGTTGGTTGTTAGAGGGGACGGGTGGCGTAGCAACGGGGAGTGTCTTGGTTCATTTAATCCCGGAGTGGCAGTCGCTAATCCAAGCATCTAGTGAACGGCTCCTGAACTACGCTCGTATCAAGTGGAGCAAGGATGACTCAAGCGAGGACTCGTTGGCATTTGGAACGGAACGGGCTCGCGGGCTAGAAAATCGAGGCGGCGTCGGTGGTGCGTTCGAGGGAGCGTTGAAGATCGCCCTTCTTCGAGGGAGGATTTTCTTCTGAAATCGAGTAGTCCTTAGGGCATTAACGCGCGCGAGAGTCGTTTAAAAGTCCAAGTGAGGAGGCTGAAATGAATGGGTCCGGGGAATGAGAGCGCATCGCCGCTGCTTTTCACGAGGGGCGGTGGCGGTGGCGGTGGCGGTGGTCGAGTTGAACGGGAGGTCGAAATAAAAGGGCGCAAAGAATAATCCCTTCCAGTGGCGGCGATTCGACTAATTGGTCTCCCAGCCAAGTTTTGACGTCCGCTGAAAGCCCGAGCGCTCCCGACTACTCTCGCGCGATTTAAAGAAATCGCTGGTGAAAAGAGCGAATCAAAGAAATTCCAATTGGCGCGAGTGGAAAATACTCTTAGGGAGGGACGGGGGGGCCTGGAATTTGTTCTGGGGATGGAGTGGCGAGTTCCGAGGGTATCGGAGGACTTGGTGGATACTAGCGGCGTATCCACGCAGCCGCTGCCTCGACTCGACTCGACTCGACTCGACTCTCGGCTCAACGACTCGTTTACTCGGTTCAAGGCTTATAATTACTCGGGCCGCAAGTAGGTCGCTTTCTCCTCGGCACTTTGCGCCACTGCGCAAAGAGCCGTTCTCTCGGTGCCCGGGAACTCCGCCACAACTCGGCCTTCCTCCTCGCCCCGCACCATACAGCCGGCGAGCCCTCCATCACCGGCGCCGATTTCCCCCCAACAAGAAAACCCCCTCACAAACAGCGCTTACTTTATTCGTCGCCAGGGTACGCTTGAGTTACCTTTAACGCGATTACCGATCTCCAATTATTCACTAGGATCATTAGTTCTCGAGTAATTAAGAAGAGGTACAATAGACAGGCTAGTCTACGTGTCCTAGGAAATCACCGTCGAATCTGTTGCACAGCTAACATCAACATGATGAATAAGTTTTCCGATTGGCCCAAACTACAATGTCTCAAATCAACTTATGCCGTTCTACTATTGAACGAAAACGATATATGCACAGTGCATAAATGAATTACACTATCGACCTAGAGAAACTCTGTACTGTGCACTTGTCTATGGTCAGCGTTGGCTAGTTATACCCCTCAACATTTTCTCCGAACCACCAGCAGAGATTGAGTTGGCAAGCATGACCTGCAAACAGGCTACTAGTAAAAGTTGCAAGCGGAATTAGAAAAAGAGGGTGGGGTGAAAATGGCGCGATAAAGCCTTCATCCGCGGAAGCGCCGGGCTACAATGTTCGATAATGGGAAAGAGCTCAGCGGGCTGGTTTTACGAATTCCACGGTGGCGGCGGAATTCGGTGGGAGGCGCTCCCGTCGAGCTCGCGATCGATTGAATAAAGGTTCATTACCCGAAAGCACGGAATTACCGCTGATTAATTTTAATAGCCCCCGCCCCCGCTCGCCGCACTTCCAGATGAACACTAGGCGTCGTCGACTGTTCATTTTTTCCGCCCTACCTGAGCGCGCGCGCGCGCATAGAACCGGATTCTTCATGACGCGCAATTCGAGCCGAAATAAGCGGGAAACCGAGCCGCTAATTGGCCAGTAATTTTTAGCAGCGCCGGCTCGTCGAGAAGGAAAAAGAGCGAGCGAGCGAGCGCAGCGGAGAGATCGTGGTGTGCTATCGAGCCGCGCACCGCTCGAGGAAGATCCGGTAACGGTAGCGCGAGCAGCGGGTGTAATTACCGCGCTGGTAATGTTAACCCGCAGGAAAATTGCCTGCCGGAAGATAGCTGCTCGGTCCACGCAATCGCTTTCCTGTTCGTGACGGTCGCGCGTTACCGAGACAATCGTGCACTCGCTCCGACTGCCAACCGACTTGCTGGCAAACTGGACCAAGCCCCCCAAGATATCCCTATCGATTTAATTATACAATTTATTAACTTGACAATTAAACTTTATAGTCCTCACACCTTTAACTCTTCTTGTCTCAAAGATTCTCATGGTAGTTGACATGTATGTGATTTAGGTTTATAAAACAATCAGTTGATATGTAGATTGTTATCGCCAAGGGATATCTTGGCCGGCGAAGCTTTGAATTTTCTGATTCTCGTAATATACATGTTTCCAACGGCCTTGATCTACCGGCAGTAGCCCCGCATGCCTGGATCTGGATGTTTGAGCTTACTCCATGTAAACCCATAGCTCGCGGCCGACCGCTCTGAAACGGAAACAAGGGATGCGAGCTTTCGTTCGGCCCCTGCTTTGATGTGCCTCGCTACCCCAGACTGTTTCTCCGCTGCGGGAAACGTTAAGCACGATTTTCGCCCCGCCACCACAAAGCTCGCCGAGGGTTCCGCACTTCTTTGAATTGTCGCGATTCCCCGCTAACGGGAGCATCTGCTTTGAAGACATTCTTTCGGTTACAATTCCGCTCCCCTCTCCGTCTCCCGCTGGAGAACGCGAGATGTTACGCCCAGTCCTTCCCGACAGCATCTTTCAAACTCAAAGTCAAGCTTTTAAGGGCCTTGAAATGGAATGTCTCTTCGGGAAATATATTAATTGGGAATCCTTTTCAAGTACAATCACCACATCGAGCGTGGAAACAAACTGGGAGTTTCTTCCAGCGACTGGTGTACGTATACTTTATACGAAGAAACAGAAGAAGTTTAATCTTGCACTAATATCGGAGAAGGATGCAAATGTAGCAAAAATGGCATTGGTAATTTAAAAATTATCCAGGGAATAAATGTTCCAAGACCTGTATTTAACTCTGAAACTCTCATTAATCTCTCATAATATTATAATGAAGTAGACTATTAATTAAGTTGATAGCAGAATGTCTTATTATTTTAATGGCTATTCATGCACCGAGCAGCATTGATTGATTGATATTTAAATGTGAATCATGCAATAGTATGCGAGAACCTTTGTCTTTCAGTGGAGATGCTATATTGCTAATTACGCGCTACTCGAAAGTATCAGATTGCAGACACGGAGGGAAAGAGGCGAGTTTTTTGTGCTGCCATTGAGTATGAAATACGCGCGGCATGGTTCAAGCAAATCCCTAATTGAAATGGCATTCGATACTCGAGGCAAAGTTCGCAGCGCGCGGTTGCTGCGAAATCAGTTCGGAATTTAATCCCCCTCAGAAAGAGAGCACGGGCCGCGCACCGGCCGCGCGATCCTCGCCCTCACTTTCCACAGATGCACTTTTATTATTCGCCAGTCCCGCCCTCATTAAATTTCCAATACCGGAGAGCTTATCGAATGCGCCGCCAGGATCGCCGAACCACTTCAATCCGAAGCAAAAGCCGAATGTGATCTCACTTATTTCCGCCTGTTCAAATCTGTCTTCGGGAAAGAGAGAGTGAGCGCTCGTCGAAATACAGGCGATCGCGGATCAACCGATAACACAATTTAAACCCCAATAACCTCTTGTCGTGTCGTTTCATTGAATTACCAGATGACAAATGACACTTTTATATCCTAGCGTCAATGTCTGCCAGTTAGGATAGCAGAGATTATAGAGTGATAAATGACAAGATTCTGCAGGCGTACGTCAGACATAAAGTTCTGATTAACCTGTAGAAACGGTGATAGATAATAATCGATATAATCAGAACTAGTATATCGCATCGACACTCGACTTATTACGCGAGAGACACGGTATCGCGACGATTTCAGGGACACGTACCAACGATAATGAGACGCGGATAATTATGCAAATTCCTATTGATCGGCCGGATCGCTCGATAAATCGCAGTGATGCCATTAATCGATTAGAGCCTGTCAGCTCGACGCGTAACACGTCTCGGTATCGGGTGGCTCGCTCGCTCGATTCTCCTCGATAATGCCTGTCGAATCAGACATTGGATTTCCGAGCGCGAGCCAAGCGAGCAGGAAGTATCGGGCGTCGAATTAATTTCTGATTTGGTTTTGCACACGGGACATGGGAATGACTTAAATCCGGCATCCCGCTTTCGCCCGCGTCGACTAGAATGCGCTGGTTGGCAGCGGTCCAGCGAGCGGAGGATCTGCTCGTGGGTACATAATGACACCGAGGATGCCTCGTTGCCCGAATTTTACTTTTACGCCCGGCCATAAGCAGCCTGCGGTCACCTTCGCCGACCCGAAAACCAGCTGCTATTACTCTGCACAGCCAATACACCAACCGGCAACCCACTTCGCTCGATAGATATTTCCAACTTACTTTCGCCAGATCTAAACTGAACATTGATAGCTATATGCACCGCGCGTCGAAATACGCGAGAAGCATCGCGTCATACATATTTTCACAGGTCTAAATCGTTTAATAGACGATTCTTCGCAATTGTAAAGTCTATCTTTTTCTTTCAGCACCGGAAAGAACTATTTCAAATAATAAAAAAGGATAACGCGAAAAGCTAACAAAGGGAAGGGAATCCCGACGGCGGAGGCGAGCTTTTTATAAACAGAGCGAAGAGGGAAGAGGGCAAATCCACTTAGGTGTTAGATCTGTTGAAAATTCCAGCGCTCGCTCGACATGCCGAGGGTAATCAGGGTTTACCTTGGCCGCTGTGGAGCCACGAGGAGAGCGTGCACCGCATGATGCAGTTCTGTCGTGGCTTCCTTGGAGCGGCGGCGGCGGCGGCGGCGGTGGCGGCGGCACAGAGAGCACACAGAACCTTGACACACTGACGGAGCGAGCGCGAACCAGATGGATTCGGGTCGAGTGTGCACCGTTGACAATGATCCTCGTTAACTGAAACGTGATTGCTCGCGATTCTCCGTGCCCTCTCTTTCCACCCCGTGGCCGAGCGCAGCGCGCACTATTCTACTGCGTCGATTATTATTCGTCAACCCAAGCGCCGGCGCGCGTGTGCGCGGGTTCGCTTTCGTGACGTTTCGTCCCGTCATGGA
The DNA here is from genome assembly GCA_963675795.1 of Crossocerus cetratus. NCBI lineage: Eukaryota > Metazoa > Arthropoda > Insecta > Hymenoptera > Crabronidae > Crossocerus > Crossocerus cetratus. The sequence continues at coordinate 18,043,090 of OY776668.1, forward strand.
CGAGAGCCGACCTCGAGGGCTCCCGTGAACACCTCCATAACAATATCGATGCATGTGCGGGGCTTCCTGTTGTGTCTGACCAGCCGAGCTTTAACTATTTCGATACCATGGATGCGCGAAGACGTGCAAATGCATAAGCTAAAAGGGTTAATCTCCTCCCCCGTTTTAACTCAATGAATTCTTCTGCCCTTTAACTCACGCCACGAATTTTCAAGTCTCCTTTCGACGAGTTCACCTACAATCTCTTTATCCTACAAAATCTATCGATGATTAAGAGTGATTACGATCTTTGGTACAAATAACCCAAGTATATGTGTGACTATAATTCCATAAATCTGCATATTGAATGTAGAATCATATATGTATAATAGCTGATAATACCATTCAATTCCTAGCATTTCCTTTCAAACTGCTAGACTTGAGAGAGGATGCCGTCTAGAATCCGGCGATCCTAAAATATCAAGCTGTACTTGAAACAACCGGCTCCTCTGCCGAGTAAAACAAGAGCCAATATCACAAAGCGTCCGAGACTCCCAGTATAAATACCTCGACGATGAATAAATGACGCGGAATCGGGCGGCTTCTCTCCCGAGGAAGATGTTCGTTAGCAAGAAGTTGAACTCACCTGAAAGAGAAAAAGAGGAGATTGGTGTTAAAGTATGAGCGTGACACTGTGTGTTCGGCGGAGCGTGCGTTATTTCGATGTAAATGTATGCGGCCTTGACATCGCGGCGAGCCGACCGCCGGCTGCCGACTCACTGGTATATCACACATTAAACTCGCCGGGCGTTTCGTTCCCGTAAGCGTCGTTACTCTGTCGCAATAATAAAGAGCTTCGTCGGGAAAGCAGTTTTAGGCGAACTTTCGACTACGTCCGGCTGAGCCGAAATCGACCGATACAATTCCCATGAAATCCTTGACTGAAGGATCCAACGGAAAATCAGGTTGGAGGACTGCGTTGCCGAATGTTGGACAATAGCGAACTAAGATCGTGAGAGAAGCGGATGAAATGAGGTCTACGACAGGTTCTATAAAAGCCCATTAATCACTAGGCGGCCAGAGTGTGGAGTGCGGAGTTTGTCGCGGGCGCGCGATCGCTAAAGTATCCTGTCGCGGCAAGAAACAGGTGTCCGAATCAGGAGCGACAAGAGCGTGGAAATAAGTGGGCGCTCCAAGGAGCGTTGCACAATGCGGGTCAAGAATGAGATCTGGGAAAGTGAGACGGCATCCATCAGGGCCGGCGAGCATCAATAGAAGCGCAGGAGCGAGCTGAATCGCGTGAATCGCGTGAATCGCGCGCGCCGACGGAGATCGAGAAGGTCGCCCCTCGCCGGGGGTGGATTTATGTGCTCCCTCTAATCCGATCCTTTTTTTCCTAGCGGCCCATCGAGATCGAGAGGAGCAACTGCACGGCCACTCTCTCTCCTCTCTCTCCTCGGCGCGCAAGGTGCGCGGCTTTGGAGAGGAGGGAGACACACAAAGTTGGAAGAGAGCGAGAAGAAGAAGCCGCTCGGTCCCTCTCGCTTCGGATCTACCTGCAAATTATGGTCGATTGTACTCATGGCCGACGAGAAACCCACCTCGGCCGCTCGCACCAGCGCGGACACATGTCCGAAAAAAAGTGGACCGTCCGAACGGAGAGCCAAAAGAGTGGCCGCAAAGAGAAGCACCGGTACCGAAATACCAATGACCGCGAAACAGACCGGCCACTCGCTGGCCTCGCGCGTGCCCTCTCTCCCTCGCCCTCGCAGACACTCGACACTCCTTTTTCCACGGGCAAAAGTATCCCCGAAAACGGATGACGTTTCTTCCAATCCGCCATATGATACACGTGATATCCACCTCCTCGCAAGCTCCCTCGCAACCTTTATCTTATGCTCACCGAAACCGGATTCGCAGTTGAGATATTTCCCCGAATGTTACGGCGACCCTTTGCCAACAGTCTCACGAAAATTTAACGCCCTATGAATAAATAAAACCATCAGACTACTAGACACTCATGAGAAACTTGCGAATTACCAGCCGACTTTCACGCTTCGCACGCGACAACTTAATAAAAGCTCGAGCTTGGGACCAGCTGCACACTAAACTACCGCGTGTCTAAGACGCCCGATTATTATGAATGGAGATTCCTCCCCGGTAATCAGCGTACGTTGATCGCTCGCGAATAAATTATCGGCACGCCGATTTCTCCGTCGACATTGCCAGCCGCCTTCTGCGAAGTCATTGCGAGGGTTCGCGTTAAATTAACCCGACAAGCGCGCGCTGAAGAAGGAGAGAGGGAGAGAGGGATGGAGAGAAGAGCGAGTTGCAAGTACGTGAGTAGAGAGGTGGAGGAGAAGTACTGGGAGCCGGGAGATCGCGTCCTCGTCCTCGTCCTCGGCGTGCTCTCCGTAGACTCGAATCAATAGAGAGGTTCTCTCTCGTGGGCAGCCGGTCTGCCGGTGCGGTCGATTGTGTGCGTGCGTGTGCATGTTCACCACGATGAAGCCTGGCTCGCATGTGCCAGGAGATCGCGGTGTCATCGACTCGAGTTATCGGACGACGATAATGGAGGCCCATTATCTCTTGTTACTTTACCACGCTTGTTATTTGCCGTAGTATGTGGGTCGCTCATTGTTCCTCTTCCCTAGGATTCCACCTTGTCATTCCGCCCATCCACCGCTCTCCCTCTCACCCCCTCCCCTTCTCCAACCCAGCCGTGTTTCTGGCATTTGTATTCGCCCTGTAGCACAGTGCGCGCTCTCTCCGCTATAGACTTCCTCCTCGGGGCTCCCGCTCTCCTCAGGATCGCCGTCGCCGTCGCCGTCGTCTCGACTCCTTTCTCCCCGAGCGGCGGATCGCAGAATCGGCGCGCTATCGGGCAAGTTTCGTGCTCCGTTTAGGAGGACGGTTAGCTTAGGTATATATTTAGCGGCATTTGTGGAGCGGATGCTGCCGTTGGCCCGTGGCCAGTATTAGTCTCACGGATTGCACAGAACACGCCTCGCTCTATCTCTCCACCCTCTTCCTCCTTCTCCTCTCGCTCTTCTCTCATCCTGAGTCTCCCGCTTTTTGTCTGCCCGCTATCTCCCGTGCAACTTCTCCCCTTCTTCTTGGCGGCTGCTCCTTTTTCTTCCGGCTAACACTGCTTCTGTGTCCACTATCTATTTTCCTAGTTTTTCCGGCCGCCCGGTTACGGGCCATTGTTAACGGAGCCTTGAATTACGTTTGAGTAATTAGAGGGGAGAAGACTATTTTCATTGGTGAGAGTTTCAATCAAGTATTGTCCGATCAACGAGAGCGTCACTCAGTGTCCCTCGATTCTCCGTATTCGACTCGAAGGGAAGAGAGAAAGGGCGGTTGGAACGCGCGCTCTGTGACTCTCAATCCTGTCGCAGCGAAATTCTCGCTCCAGTTACAATAATTCAATGCGCTTCAGCCGTCGCCAGAGGGAAAGAGTATTTCAGTTCGAGTGGGAAGGGCGCAATTTCACGAGGAAGCGTTTCGACTGGCACGCAAATGCGCCTGGAATGTTATACATAGGGCGCGAGAGGACGTCGCGTCGCGGTCCATTTGCTGGTTGCGCGGCATCGCGCTGTTATATTGAGACGGATTTGCACTTTCTTCCGCGCGTGTCAGTGAAACTAGCGGCATCCATCCAGCGACGAGACTGCGCCTGGAATCGGCCGACTACGGAATCTGGGTCAACGGTGAGCGTTTATCCTTCGAGAGTGCGGCGAGCGGTGATGCCTTTATTTTTAAAGATTGCGCCAGTATTCCTCTCCTCTCCTCTGTACTCTATCATTGATTCACAACTATTTTTAAGCAACTCGCTCCACGGAATTCACCACTACCTTCTCATTGACAAATAACACTTCCATCCATTCATTCCACGCGTATTCATCCATGCCTATACTTGTATCGTTCATCATACACCGCACCCGTCCTCGTCCTTTCGCGCCGCCACTAGTAACACTTCTCTCGAATCCCAGTCCCCCACACGTCATTTCCATACATTAAAATGAAATAAAATCTATAAATTTGGTTAATGCTGAACAAAGTATCAGCAGATACTCGATTTGCTCGGGCGCAATCGTGCTCGACTGATCTCCCGAGTTTACGCTCGATAAGCAGACTAATCCGCATTACGTAAATCGTCGGAATTCCTCGCGGCGACGTAACAAGAAGCGTGCGCGTCGCGGCCGGGGGACATGCATGATAATTACGTGAGCGTGCATCACCTTGCGCGCGACAGGTTGCAGTGTGCATGATCGATTTCCAATGGCGAACGCGGCGACGGCGGCGACGGCGACGTGCTTAATGCCTTTTCCGCTGGCGGGAGGCTGGGATATCTGCGTCCGCTCGGCTCCCGTGCCGGCCGACGCGCTAGCCGAGATCTACGTGTACGTACCAGGCCGAGTAGAGCCCGAGAGCACTTGGCAATCCTCTCCGGAGACCTTGAACTATACTCGACTCGCTCGACGATTACGAGACTCGCTGAGAGCCGATAAGGGACTTACCGAGTCCCGAGTCCCCGTCTCTCGAATATCGCAAACCTTTCCTTTCCACCGGGCACGCCAAATAAATTGCCCTCTGTTGCCCATTTCAAATGAGCCTCTCTAACCACTGCGTGTACTTGCTTCGCGCGAATCCACACTCCTTTCGACCGAGGAGCAAGTATCGACTCTTGTGCTTTTCGTCACTCGAATATATACAGCGGCAAGTCGGAGAGAATGCGATTAGTAGATCGAATTAAGTTACTTGACAGAAGCGTCTCATTATCGCGGGTTATTTAACGATGATTCGTTGGAGAACGCAACTGCCAATTAAGCATTGGTATGCACAGAGCCAATTATACGAGCTAGCATTACACATCCAGGGTGGTACAATAAGCTTACGAATCCCGCGGTTCATATTTAACCAGAGCTTTCAAGCCGCACTGATAATACAGCTTTCACGACAACCTTAACTAACGCAACTTCACACTTCCCCCGCGCGTGTACTCCAAGTGTGCAGGTCCGATTAAAAAGCACTGAAACCAAGTAGAAAATGGTTGAACGGAACTAGCTCGGGGTAAGGCGGCCGTTTGCCCCAAGTGCGCGTATTAACGTGGACACTCAACAGCGAATTGGCGAGAGGGCGGGCGCGCATTTCCGCGGTCGCAGCGTAGAACGCTAGTTGGGCGCATCTGTGCCGTTCACGGGTAATTCCGTGGTGTCCATTCTATACGTAACAGCGTCGAACAAGCGAGAAAGAGAGAGAGAGAGAGAGAGAGAGAGAGAGAGAGAGAGAGTAGGGGACTCAAGGCCGGAAGAGGAGGTCGGGGCAGTGTTGTTTAAGCGGTGTTCCTCGGAGGAATGAGAGAAATGAGGGAATTAGCGCGAGCGGAAGCGACAGCGTTGACCGCGCGCGGTGCCCGGGCAGTTTTGCGGCTACAATAGGAAGTTACGCTGGCGCTGGGATTAACTAAACAGTGCGGGAGGCCTGCCAAGAAAAGTGGCCGCGCTCATTCCATCAGCCTCGATCTCGGCGACTGTTGCTCGCCGGAGCGAACCACTGAAAAAGGGTCTCGATCGCAGCGCGCACTCTGCTGCGTGAGGGCAGCGGCTCAAGAGCACGCTCGAGGAAAATCGAGGAGGGTGCTGACGAACGGCACAAGCAAAGCGGAACACACACCTTCTCCTTCTCCCTCTCTCTCTATCTCCGTGTGCTGCACTGTAACCAAAGGCTCGAAAGGGTACTTCAATAAAGGCGAGTATAAAGTTGCAGCTACCAGACGAGGCACAAAGCAGCGACAATAGAACGCGCCATCACTGTACCAGCCTTCCACCTTGTAATTCTCCCAGGCAGCGGCTCGCGCTATTTTCCGAAGCGAGCGCTAGGTATATTCCAAGATAAAGGACTCTCCAAAGTTGAGTGGAAGTAAATATATGTTGGATTGTTAAATTCTGCTGGTTAATAGGAGGAGAGGTGAATTGTTGGAGAACTCGAGAGAGAAATGGGGCGGAGAAAGGGAATTGTAATTGGGTGGCGAGTGAGGAGGAAAGGATGGCAATGCAACGCGAAATAACGTCGAAGAAGCGCGCTCCAATTCCCGGCTTGAATAAGCTATTAATATCGCCGGGCCGTCGCAAATCAAGCCGCCGGACGTAAAGTATGCCTGGAACGACCGGCTGATTCTCCCAACACTCTCTCTCCCTCTCTCTCCCTCTCCATCTCTCTCTCCCCACAGCGGACTGATCGGCCTGGCCAGGCTCCAGTGTCCGTGAGAGCATCCAGCATCGCAGCGTCCAGCACGTTCTTCCCACAGGCTGCCTCTATGAAAACTGCGCTCGCGCGCCAACCAACACACGCGCAGAGGGATGCGGTCATATGTGGCTGGTTGACCGGTTCGGGGATAAGCACCGGCTTCGTTCCTATGATTTGTCGCTACGACCGACTTCGCAGTTCCGTTTCAGAAGAGAGGGAGAGAGAGAGACTTGGCTTTTTACGCGTCGCGTCGCGCACGGGAGAGTATATAAGCGTTTTAAGTATTCGGCGGCGAGGCATTAAATCTCTGAAACATCAGTTGGGAATCCCTGGTATTCGGAACTCGCCTCTTTCCTCCTCTCATGATGGACGAAGGTGCGCGCGTAATTGGCTTCCACTAGTTTCAAGGCTACTTTTTAGTCCGCCGTTCGTCGACATTGCGGTTATCGCGCACTACTGTTGCCACTAGATTTTCCGATTAAACCCCGATTATGAAAACCGATATCTAAAACAGAGCGTACGCGAATCATCGGGAATTCGACAGGGAAAGCTGTGAAAATGATAGCATTAGATTCTCCACCCTGAATCAGATCGAGAGGTATCGAATCGAAGGAAGGTAGAATTTCACTCAAGATTCCCGCGTGATTAAGTTAGCAGCAGGGCTGTTTGCCGCGGCGGAACTTCATCTATTGGCTTTCACGAAGGCTCGTTCAAGGTTTCGCTACGTGATTCAAGGGAATCAATGTTTAGCCGGTGCGCGAGGGAGGGCTAGGGAAGGGAGTCCCATCGATTTTCGTAGGTCGCGCGCGCGGCAGATTCGGCTTTCATGAAAGGGGACCGGGCGCGCTCTGCCACGTCGATTCGCCGCGTTCCAGCTCGACTTCTCGGCCACGATTCGCGAGGCCGAGCCTCCGCGAGCCCGCCTCGTGCACGCGCCCAGTGTTTTCGATACACGAAAGCTCAGCTGGCGCTGGCAATAGCAGCGGGCGCGCACCATTCCTCCTAAGAATAACAGGCAGCCGCTGATTCAGAGCCGACGAGACATCGGCCAATAGTACCAACGCCACTTCTCTCGCGTTACTATTACCGGTAAGGAGAAGCTTGGAATTCGAGGCGGGAGCCTCCTTTCACCTGAGATTCTCACGCGGACGTGTATTCTACCTGGGCGGACTCGCGCCCGCAGTCGCTTGCCCGGCAGAGCGTCCAATTTACCGAACAACCGTCAACTCCAACTAAATCGCCCGCATTTCACAAGGGCAAAGGGAAGGGAGTCGAGCATAAAATTACTGAGTGGAGAAAAGAAGAGTCTCGGCGAGAGTCGCTTTCGAATTGCAAGGCCAACTAGAGCACGCGTCGCCCTCGGAGATCGATCGAGATAAACACGCCCTTTCAGTCTCATTCAATTCTACGAATTTATACTTCCAATTCCACTTAGTTCTCGGTAAGGAAAGACTCTTACGAAAATCTACGAGTATGAGAGGAATCTCGGAGGGAAAATACGTGAGAGCGATTATAAAAGTTGGAGTTATTGTTAACCCACTTTCGCAATCATCAGCGCAGAAGGCGACAAACGGCGAGGATTGAAAATACGAGCAAGTTGAGGATAGGATCGAAAATACATCCTATCGATTGGCCGATGAGGAAATCCCGGTGGCCGTAGCTCCCGCGACGTTTGATCGGCTCGTTCGGGAAAGAAGTATCAGAGTGTGCGAAGCCGAGCAGGTTGGCGAATGCGCGCCGCTCGCAGCGGGCCCAGTGTGTTTACGATCGAATTGCGATAAACGCGAGCGCGGTTAAAGCTTCGTTCCGCGTTATTACGCGAGAAACCGGTAGTACATAACGGTTACCGGCACACACATCGCGAGCGGCCGAGCCATTTGCTCGAGTACTCCTCACACTAGATTTCCTCCGCCGGAAGAGTTCGCGACCGACTCTCTTCGACCGGTGAGACGACAGAAAAAGTGAAGCTCCCAAGTCTTTTACGATCAAAATCGCTTTTATCGTCCGAAGCGATAAACTCTCTTGTCCAATATGTATCCCTTTATATCGAATTATGACCATGATACACACTTGTACCATTAGAGTTTTTAATAGAACTCAACCGGGTGCCGGTAAAACTGTCGAAAAAATCACGTTTATTCCAAGATGCGGTGCTAACTCGAGAGAGGTAGGAAACCCAACGATAGCCTCCGCAAGAGGTTCTGGATCGGAAGCCCGATCTTAAAGTCGCGCGTGCCAAGAATCCTCGGGACGACGTCGCGCCAGAAATAAGTCGGACTAATGACCCTGATCGCCAAGCGCTCGGCTAGCAAATCAATTAATTGCCCCGTAATCATCCTACTTCCCCGGGAACGACGAGAGAGATCCTTTCACGCGGCTCTTCAGAAGAGAGAAGCCAGTTGTAATGGCTAGGTCCCAGTGGCGAGGATCCGACAATAAAGGGAAAGGGAGCGTCGCGAAGAAAGGATGCCGGCTCGCTCGCCAGTAGAAAGAGTCGGAGGAACACACGTAAATGGGAATCGACCTTCCGAGAAACTCGCCGAAAGGGAGAGCAGGGCCGCCCAGCCATTCCTCGGTAAACGTTATGATAAAACATTCCGGGGAACTAGTTTCTGACTCGTCGGAAAGGATCGCCGACACCTAATAACTACCATTTCCCCGAAATCGCGCGCTTCGTTTTAATCCGCTTAATACCCAACAACATTTCACTCGTGTCCCTCAGCGTATGAAACCGCGATAGCAATTTACCATGGCTCGTGAAATGATTAGCCTAGAACAAGCAATCCACCAATATGTATATGTATACTGTCATCGACGTCCCTTTGAAGTCGCGCGCTCTCTATTAATTGCCGTCGCAAACAAAGCGCCGAAAATATGCATCGGGTATCGCTATGCGAAAGAGGCCGAGAGAGAGGGAGAGCGAGAGAGAGAGAGAGTGCTGTTTACAGTGTTTTATGTCATCGCTATAAAAGCTCGGCGTGTCACGCGCACGCTCTCGACTGCACGTCAAGCAGCTAAATATTTGCGAGCCGCTCCATATGAGCTTCCTTCCCCCGGTGGTTCCGGCGCGCGCGCGCGCTTATATTTCACGAACATCCATATTTCAGCCGATGCGGTAAAAGTCTTAGAGCCGGCGCAGTGCATTAACGAAAAAGGCTCTGCTACGTATTTCATCGCGCCACCCCCGAAGGAGTTAATTCACGGTCGACCGAGCGGAATTAATTAGCGCGCGCGCGCGCGCGCCCGCCAAGTTACCAGTTTCGCTTCGCGTGCGCGCACACAATTAATTTCAATAGCAGTTATTAATCGTGCCGTGAAAACACTGGTGGGATTATTGGTCGTTGCTAATACCACCCGCGATGCAGGTGCATCCGGTTGACGACTGGTCGAATCACAGCTCACTAAAGTCAAAAACCTCTGTCCCCGGAATATCGAGATTCTGTTAACATTTACCATCTCTTTCCGACTGCCAATTACTTAGAAAGCTCGCGAGGGCTTCTAGCCTGCGGATGTTGATGGGTTAAAGAAACTGAGCCGCTCGATAAATCCTGTTCCAACGCATTAGGTTCTATGAAATGAAAAGGAACTCGACTCACAAAAGAGCGATAGGTTCGTAATAGTTTATAGACTGGCGTCCCCGTTCTAGTGAAATGCAAACAAGTATGAGTTAGGATTGCGGACTAATGGAGATAGTGGATCTTACTTGAAGGAATCCTTTTGGATTTCCAGTCTGTTATCGATTGGTATTCAGAGCAAAGTGAAGCGAGTACATGGTAATTAGGCTTCTCCAGGATGCGCCGAAGAGACACAACACGGTAAAGAGACTCGAGAGTCGAATGCCACTGAATGCTGTAGGACATTGTGATTGTTAATGTTGGACAGTAGAGAGTTTCAGAAAGAGAGGACCAGTCCGACAGGAAGGGAGTTGAGAAAAAGCATCGGGGAATAATAGGCTCGTGAGAGGCGAAGAGATAAAGGGGCCGTTACGGTAATCTGGTGAACCGTTGGGTAACAACAGAGTGGCGTGAAAGGAAACGCTTGTCAGTGTTAGCTGGCTGCAGTCTCGCATTTTTCTGTCGCCCTCCACACAGCTCCACACAGCTCCACACACTCTACTTTCCGCCCTCGGATTTCCTTTCGGAGCCCAATGAATTCCGTGGCCGAGGAGCCCATTCAAGTCTGGCGGCAAGGAGGCGCAGCCGGAGAGGAGTCGTTGACAAGAAACTGTATCAGACCGATACAGATTGGTATTGTCGTGGTTGTCGAGGCAATGATCGATAGCGATCGAGCGGGGCGACGTGACGACCGAGAGAACAAGACCAGCGCTCCGAGGAGTGAGCATGACGAGACAACTCGTCGAGAGAAGGAGAGCCGGCCCAGCCCGTGCGCTACCACCCATTTCGCAATCCCGACCAATATCGATCACCTTCCTTCGTCCAATTCATCCATAGTTATTCTTCTCATTACCACATTCCGCGCATTCATCCTCCCGCAGCCGGAATACTCTATTTTATCATTAAATGACAGCCGCGTACAAACAACCCATTTCAATATAAATCCATTGCTATCGGACCATCTGCTAACAGCTTGTAATATCATTTGCATTCGTGTTTTGAAAGGTTACACCCTCATTAATATATCGTGTACAAATTGGGCCGATTGCTTTGGCCTGAAGCGGATCACGAGGTAATAATGAAAGATTTATTGGAATGAACGGGAAACATGAATATAACAAGAGTGGAGGTAACTCTGTGAGATTCTTTGAAGATGCGAGGCTGGAAAACGGGGAACAGGTTAGCAAGAAGCAGGTCAACCAAGAAAGGCAAGTACCAGCGGTATTTCCCTCATTTCCATAATAGGCTCTATCGGGCCAGGTCTCGACGGAAGGAGGAGTTGCCCGCATAGAAAACCCGTTCCACTTTCGTGGACGCGATCGCACTTTTAGCCGGCTCAATGGCATCGCACTATATAAACATTATTATCGCCGGGACGATATACATGCAATCCCATCGAGATACCAGCGAGCACAATTACATGGAAATGTAATCGTCATTATCGTCCACTTGCGGACGAATTCGCCGGGTGCAACGGTTTGCATTCTGAGCTAATGGTGGTGCAATCGAGCCGAGTGATTGAGAGATGGACAATTGAAAATACAGGATAATACTCGGCGGACCCTCGACCCAAGGTGATTCATCCTCGGCGTGGCAGTTCTCGCTCACCCTAATTTTCATTAGCGCCCAATTTGTTCGGCCGCCGCGTGACACGCGTGTACCCACGACGACACACGCTGCGCGCCGGCTCGTTTGCGCGTTTCAGCGACGCCCCAGCTGCCGGGCCACCCTTTTCCCTCTCTTTCGAAACTTGGGCGTTCATCACTAGACTTGACTGTCGACAGGCCATCGGCTCGGACGAGCTTACTGCCAACGACTTACTTCCGCTCGGCGAAAATCTCTAGCGGATAATTGGCGCGGCAAACTCCGAGCCTGTGAAGAGCATCGTTCTCCCCAACTCACGCATCCCGGTGATCAGTTTATTCATTTAAAAAGAACACAAGTCGAGAAGAAGAAATTCCCGATGGATTCCCGCGCGAAGGCCAAAGCTCTCCATTGCGAAGATGCACACCACTTTGAGGCTTCTGGGTTCTAGATTCGCAGGAGGAGAGAGAATCGCCGGAGGAACTAATTGTGACGGGAATAAATGCAAGTAGCGGAGAGGTAGAAGGACCCTATTGCGGATCGGGCGAAGAATTCCCTCTCGGCATTCCGAATGAAATATTGCCGCGCGTTACAGGCCGAACTGGTTCTCGACGGGGGTGTCACATGCACGTAGAGTCGTAGATGTTCGTGCGCAGGAGACAGAGAAACAGAGGGAGAATCTTCCCGCGCGCCGCATCCTAACCCGAGGCGGCCTGAAGGGGGATGGGACGGGGGCGCGCGCGCGCGCGGGGGGTTAATAGGAATTCCAAGCATAGTGTCGCGATAGTTTCAATCGGACAAATTGAGGCAATCCATTTGGCGTAGTTGCCGTGACACGGCCACGTCGGGCCGCCTTGATTCCCGCACGACGATTACTAATTACTGTTTAATTTCGGCCCACGCGCCAATGATCAATCGATAGCTGTCTCGCCGGGGGAAATGCAATTCTCTATCGTTAGCCCCTTTAACCCGCGCTCCTACCGAGAAGATGATGAGTCATTCTGAGAATCGAAGCATTATTTTATCGAACCGGTGCAATCGCTGTGAAAGGCATTGTCGAGGGAAGCAGGAGAGGCCGATTGAAATTAACGGGAACATATCAGTTATCGGGAGTATTGTTCGCGGAGAGAAGTGGGCCACTCTATATAACGCGAAAATGGCATCCAAGGGATTAAAGGATTACTCATTGCTTCAGGAAGTACGCATGACTCGAAAAAGAACGAGTTTGTTTTGCTGCGTGGCGGTGTGTATGTACCTGTTGCTCCCGCACAATTAACAATGTCGAGTGGAAAAAGGGAATAAGCGCGACAATTGGGTCGACACTGCTTTCACTGGGACGCGCTTTTCCCGGTTAATGCGGCGATCCCTCCTACAAACTAGAGAAGCTCATAATGGAGGAAAGCACATGTCGTAGATTGTGAAATTATTAGGGGAAATTGGAGGACGCATTAAACTGGACACGATGTAACGAGCACTCGTGTTCCGCAGCGAAAAAGCTCGGTCTACTTAACGGGACAGTCACGCACGCACACGAGGAACGGCTTCCGGGAGGGGTCGCAGACCCGACGCCCGACGCAATTCCTACTTTTTCGGCTCGGACGGCCATCTAATTTTAGCCACATCACGTGCCACCGTCGCACCACACCTCCCACTCATCCACCACACACAAAAATCCATCAACTAACATTTCTACTCCAAACAAACTCCCAATGAACCAATGACATCTTCATTCGCACATTTTAAACCTTCAATACTTTCAACCCCCATGCCTCTACCAACTCAGATTCATTCCAAACTACCTCAATCCCCATCCACCCAAACCCAGCCGAAGCCTTTCCACCTTCTAGCCCCGGAGCCTCTTAATTCCCTGTTAATTGAACCTCGTCACCGGGCAAATCTCTAAATTGCGAATAATTAATATAAATTAGCCTGCGGTGGCATGCGTCACTCCGGGTCGCATATTGAAATTGCGGAGAAGCGTCCGCAGCACACGAGGCCTCTCTGCCAAGTGGGATACACATCCAGACGGGCACAGGACGCGCTACGTGCACGTGCGTCTCTCTCACTGCCCACACGTATGTTCGCGGACATTACGCGAGTCACGGTGACTCCATGTACCGTGTGTAGCCTGCATATGTGGGAAGGGAGAGCGAGAGAGAGAGGAGAGTAGAAGCAGGCGGCCGGCGCTGCTGCAAGCCGCTGGCTATTATCGATCCTGACTATCACAGGCATGCCACGGTAAAACGCTATCGCACGCTCGTCTGTCGGCCCGTATCCCTACCAAGCCGACTCCCCTACCGTCGCCGCCGCCCGGACTATTTCGTAACAATGAAAACAGCCGGTGCTTCCCGCTTCCCGTAAGCTTTATGCCTCTACACATACTAGTGGTACCTGTGCCCGGGAACCCCCGTCATGTAAACTAAAAATATTAGCTTACATGGAAACGTCTACTTATCCCACTACTTTTCTACTTTTCTCCAGGTATCCCGTGCACTGGATAACGGGCAGAATGGTCTCCGTTCAGTCGGAGTTTACGGGGCACTGTTTAGTGTAGTCAGTAGGAGAAAGGAATGCAAGGTAAGCTGGGAGGTATTAATGAATCCTTGTTTCATCGGTTGGATCAAGTTGGCAGAGTAGAATAGAAAGATAATTGGGGATTTTTGGAGGGACAGGTTCAAGGAAAACAAGTCAGATCTTAAGGTAGTTCGAACGTAAATGTCCCCGTCTTTTACGGCCGTGTGCCACGAAAGGCCGCGAGGTAACTTCATTCAGTGTAGTTATGCTTACGTCACTCAAGTCGAGCTACTATCTCGCCTACAAGTAGAAATATCGTGTCGAACAGAAAGTAAAACCGATTTTTATCGCTCAGCGTAACACGTACAACAATAGGCGGACCAATTTAAAAGTCGGTCGCAGTTAATCAGATAAGAACGCGCGGTGCAGGAAACAAGCATGCAGATGCACGAGGGAAGCCTTGAATCGAGCGGAATGCACTATCTAATCGCGCCGGCAAATTGGAGCCGCCGCTGTATTTACGAATCAATTTGACTTAAGGACGCCATCGCCGTGCACCGCGGACTCCTCGAGAATTATCGGCTCGATTACAGCCAACTGTCGTCAAGGAACCGGCAGGAGAGAGAGAGGAGAAAGGGTGTCGGGTGCGGCGATCAACTCCCGAAACTAGAGAACCCGCCCTGAGAGTTAGCGTTTCTCTCTTGTTCCGGCAACTTTACGAGGACGTTGCTTCCTACGTGGAATCCGCAACCTCGAAATAACCGGCGGCGTTAAAGCGCCCGGCTGCCTCGCTCCCGAATTTTTCTTCTCGAGAGCCCGCCTTTTGTTTGGATAGTGGTAGATGGTAGATGTATAAATGCTCTTCTCTTCGGTTTATAGATATAGTAGAGCGAAACTTTGTTTTTGGAGGAATGGGGAGGGGGAGCAGGGGAAATGGGGATCTGGTAGATTTGGGATGAACATGGGGATGAATATCAGAGTTCTCTTATCAGAAGGGTACCTTTCAAAACCGTGGGACACCATAAATTGCAATACGCTTGTGAGATAAAGAACACCTTGATGTGTAAGATTAGAAGAGGTTTATGTGCACCCTTTCCAGCCCATATGAGAAAATCTTCAAGATCCCAATCTATTCTTTAAAAGACTCTCCCATTCTAACATCTAACACGAGTCCAAAGTCCTCAAAACACGCGTTTCCTCGAGTGTAAAAAGTGTGCAATCGCGCGCGCATTAAAGGGCCACGGATTTCTGAAACTCGTCACTGCGGAAGGAGTACATAGGGAGGAGAGTATTTTCGCCGAGTTTTCGCGGCGGCGGACGCGAAAATAAACGGCGCATACGAAAGCGTGCCGAGCACGTGAACACGCCATTCCCTTTCTCCCCTCGCGTCTCTCTCCTTCCTGCCGCGGCTCGCACAAGCTCTTTCGCCGATTCTCTTTGCTACAATTTCTTCGATGCGCACATACACGAGGGCAGCCGCGCGCGGGATCGCAACACGCCGGGATTTATTGATTCATCTCGTTTCGCCGGCAATGTCAGTTTATCCCATCGGCGGCGCACGCTTCTGCCCGAATGTGCGCCGCATTCATTTGCCATTGGCATGGAAGCGCAATGCGATTCCCCGGGCTTGTTTGCGACTTTGCGTCCGGTGGTTTGGATCGGCGGATTCGAATGCCGATTAGAAAAGCGTGGAGCAATAAGGCCGCGGGAGCGTTTTCAGCTCGCAGATCTTTCATCGCCGTCTTCGGAAGGATATTATCAGTGTCATTGAAATTTCGCTGGGAAGTCGATCCTTACTGAAATCCTCGAGGCCGCGAGTAAATATCCTCTTCCTTCCACGATTCCACAAAATTAACAATCGTCCTTCCTCCCACTCGGCCGGCTACGTCTCATACATTTTTCCATGCCGAGATCTCTGGCGCACTCTCGTGCTCCGAAACGGTCGGGAGGGGTCGGGAGGGGCCGGGAGAGGAAAAATGGAGAAGCGGAGAAAAATGGAGCTCTCGAGATCCTCGGATATGCCGGTTTGGGTGGGAAGCGCTGTGTAACATATTCCAGGCTGCTCCGTCTCTCTTGGCGGGTTACGGCTGACATATCTGGTAAAATCGCCGGGTGAAAAAAAGTAGCCGCGACGTAAAATCGATTGGCGGCTTGTGCACGGAGGAACGGTAGGATGATTTCGTTACGAGCTGATATAAGCGGCTCCTCGGAATAAAAATATCGGAAAAGCGACGAGGAGGTGACACAGCTCTCTCCGCGTATAGAGGGGATAACGCGAGAGAGCGACGACCAATTCTCCGCCTTCTTTTTTTCTCTATCGCCGGGAAAATCTTCATCGCGCGTATCAGCCGCTGCTTGAGGAACAGATTTTTCATCGCTGCTCTCGCTCCTTCGCTCTTTTTAACTCAGGGGCGCGCTCTCTCTCGCTCTCGCTGGACGCTGTTCAGTCGTCGGCAGCTAGAAATACACGGGAAAGAGGCGAGGTTTATGCTGGCATTTAAGCGACGACGACTGGCAAGTATCCAAAGCCCCGCGTTGAACGAGGAGCCACTTTAATTTGTTAATGTACGTCTTCATTGAGTATTTCCTGATCCCGGCTATTCCGTGATTCAATTTAATTAGGGCATCGCGGAGGAAAGCTTATCTCGCTGCCGAGGCAAAGCGAGCCGCGGTCGTTCCAGCTTTCCACTTTTCCCGGCCGCGCTTCTTTCTCTTTACCACTCTAGGATTCGCGCTCGTTCCTTCTCCAATTTTTGCGGAGAATTCCTCGCGACCCGATTCCCTTTTAATCGGCCTTTCAGCTACTTAACCGTTTAAATCCTCGACTTCTCCACAGATGTGCATCATCTCTCTCCACAGCCAATCTATGTTGAGTAGCAATCCTTCTATGCACCGAGTTACACTTCTCGATCAAACTCCGGGGAAGAGTGGAATCGACTGCTGTTTCTATTTGATACTATTCCCAGCCGCTTACTAAAACGGAGGATAACACTGAAAAGTCTCGGGCCAACTTTACAATGCGCTCTGCTCGATATGGTTTTGTTGACTATTGCCAGTAATTGTGTGTGTGGTAATCCATAAATGGAACAAGTGGAATCGGGAGTGTTGCGTCAAACGGCAGACAGCACACATTGAAGCGGTGTTATTAAGCTCCGATAAGCAGAGATAAAATCGGATGAAAATCACTGCCCAGTTAGCGTTCATTACTCCGTATCGGGGAACGATAATATTATTTTCACTCGGAAACAGATTGAATACGCGTCCCGGTACAATTCGGCCATTCCCCATCGCGGAATTAAAGCTGTACGCTCATGCAAATACTTTTAATTTAATGCTCTTCGACATTGAAATACCTGCTTCGCTTCGCGATGCTTTAACTCTCGGTATAATAAGAAGGAAAGAAGCTTTTCCTTTATGCGCATTTCTACCTGTGCACCGCGCGATGGGATTCGACCTTTATTTGTTATGTCGGCATTTGTTTTTGACAGCCTGTACCGCTCACCTGAGAGAGAAAGAGAGAGGGAGAGACCTGCAACGTGCATGGGCGCCGGGCTAATAACTCGCCGATAATCAGCGATCGACAAAAGTTATTAAGCGCGGTAACGCAAACAGAGGTAATTACATTTTGCGCGGACGCGCTCGCTCGCTCACGCTTTAAGCATATTCAATTCGAATATATTTGCGGGGCAAATACTCGTCGCGCGCGCGCGCGCGGCTTCTGCCACGCACCACCCGCCGCCGCCAGCGGCCAATAATCATTTTAACGACACCGATACTGCTCGAAATTTATGATTAATCCAAATCGGCCTTTTGCGGCGCGCACGCTGCGCCCCCCCCCAGTTTAAATCATTGCCTTGTTGCTCGAGGTCCGAGCACAGCACGCTTAATTTCACAGGGAAGTTGTTACGGTCGACATAAAAGCCGAAAATTCGAGCGATCCGCGTGGAAGCAAACCCCCTGTTAATGGAACCTCGCGCAGAAGTGTACGCCAGTCGTCCAATCCATGAAATCCATATTGTGCCACCGCGGCAAGAAATGCCATTCCAGCCGACTCCCGCGCTTATTGCCCGATCGATACCGCCAGTTTAACGTCCAAATGAACGCGGCCTTTTCCTTCCGAGTGATCCCACCCACTTCCATCCACTCGACGCCGCGTCGCGTCGCGTCGCTTCTGCTCATTCCAATCCTCCAATTATTCGTATACACGCTGGCTTTTAGCCGCGCGAGCGGCTTAGTGGAATGTCTGATTTAATGCTAAACGCTCCTAACACTTCGCGCGATATTTCTCTCGGTGGTTCTAGTGAGAACTCCCACGGAAAATTCTCGGGACCTTGAAACACTTTTCTCCGCTTGTAAGCTATTGACCAAACAGATTGATCTTTAATGGATTGGAAGTAATAGATATTGTCGATGGATTATATCGATCTTCTCTTAACTGAAGGAAGCAATTATTAACTAAGTCCTTGGAAATCCCTTTCAATAAAGGAGATTGACTGCAAGCAACTTTCAGTGTCTCACAGTGAACTTGAGATTGAAAAGAGTCGACCTCCCTACCTGGAAAATCCACTTAAAACTCGATGAATAATTCCCTTCCCGGTCCTGTCCTACTCCCGTTTCACGTCTACATAAACACGTGTTGATAGGTGAACTAATTGTGCGGTGAGATAGTCGGTGAAAGAGACTCGATCGGCGTAACAAGGCTGCTCGGAGCAGTGAAACTTGGTTCCGAGAAGACCTAGAGAGTCCGAGCGCGAGGGGCTAGCGCACTTCCTACACAGAGTCGGCCGCGTTTACCGTTAAGCGATTTCTCCCGGATTCCGAAGTGTCGCGCGCGTGTGTCTGTCCGCCGAGGTGGCGAACACGAGGGGAATAAAGACGTGGGGACGTGGGGACGTAGAGGCTTCGTCAACGTGGCGAACGACGTTACGACCGCAAGAGGTCCGTCCTTGCTTTCTAATTGTCGTGTAATTACGAGATGCGCGTGTACCTAGGCGAGCTGCGAGCGCCGCACTTCGCTGCCGTCGCTCGCTCGTCCGTGGGGTCCATCTATTTTTATCTCAACGTTTGAGCGTTCGCACCGAGCAGTCTGCCTCGTACCTTAATAGACTCGAACGGCGGCGATGAAAAATGGCCAACAGGATCGGCCCGCGTTCGTAGGTCCTGTTGCTATGCCCAAGTACTTTCCAGTTTCTCGTTTATTACGGGACCGTTGGAGCTCGAGCGGCGCGCCTGCGCCGCCAAGTGGATAGGAATCCCGCTATTCTTACCAAAACTCTACGCCGAGAGCTTCCCCGAGAGTATTTTCATTCGACAAATGCGAGCCGACATTTCGCTTTCTGGGATTCAATTTCTTAGTCATTTCTACCATCTTTGAGCGGTGGTTTTATCAACGCAAAATTAAGTAATAATTAAAGTGCGTTTATTGAGGTTGGTTGGAATTGCAGCGGCGTAATTCCCAATCGTAGAAAGTTGAAATTGTGGTCGAAATTAACGAAGAGCACAAGCGCCAGATGAGCGCGGCCGGAGAACAGTACGCGGCATAATTAAAAGTTGTCGTGGCGTAGGAAAGCTGCGGGCAGCGCTGATGTAATCACTTTTGAAGCTTACATACTGCATGACGGCGCGAGGAGAGAGCGACGGTCAATGGAAGCTCGCCGGCAAAGAGAAACACAGAGAGCAAAAGGAGTGGAAGCAAGGACTTGCTAATGGCAATGGGTTTTCGAGAACGGCCGCCGGAGAGGGGGAATGGAGAATAAAAGAGGGTATTCGCTCGCGCACGCTTATCCCATTTGCGGCGGCCGCGTTGACAGCCCTCAATTCGCCGCTCCCGCTCTTTCGCTCGTTATTTCGCCATCCGAGCGCGGATTCGCATTCGTTAATACGGCGGTGCCGCGTGGCCCTCATCCCTCCGACACACATTTACCTCTCACCCTCTCGCGCTCTCTGTATCTTGAAGCGCGCGAATCCGATATTCGTCTCACGCCCGCGCTAAACCATCTCCCCGAGTGAGCAGAGAGGGAGAGAGGGAATATTGACAGGGAGAGACTTTTAATCATGCGCCGCGGTGCACCCGACATGATCGGTTATCGCACGCGACATTTAACGCCAATTCAGCGGAGGAATATCGCCGGGCAATCAATCGACCCGATAAACTCCCAATGAACTATCAATCTTCAAAACTCAACCCACTCGCCTTGACGCGATTACTCTGTTTACCTCTCTCGAGAATCGACGTCTTCCGATTCTGTGAAAACAGGGCGAAATTGGTCGTGAAACCGGAACCAATTGGGAGGAGAGGCTCTAACTATTAGGACAGTTTGCGAGCGTTCGCTACGGAAACAGAGGCCGGGACAACTTAATGAAAAAGCGGAATCGGGATGCAGCTTGTCGCGGCCACTTAGACTTAAAGCTCGCGATGAAAGCTGCGTTTCAACTTCTCCCGAACAGGCGTAATCAATCTCCCATTACGCCACCGGCAACACCGGGCTATCATGATTTATGAAAGGCTCGGCTCGCGTACACAGGCGCAGGGGACTGAGAGGGAGAGAGAGGCTCCGGCTGGCAGCTTACTTCCATGCCACAGATCGTCCTCCGGGCGCTCAATCAATAGGCGAGTATACACAGAGAGGAGGAGAATTGCGCACGGCCGCTTGTCGGAAGCGAGTCGTCCCAAACGAGTTGGAAAACAAGCGGCAGCCACCGCTCCAAGAAGACGGTACATACTCTCCTGCTGGCAGTTTACAACCCCCCTCGACCCCGACAGCGTCCCCCACGCTCTTCAACGTAGAAAGTCCTGCGGACATTTATATTAAGAGGTTTACGAGCCGATCTTCATGGTAATTCTGAGCGAGACTGATTCATGCTAATCCACGACGCGACGTGAAACGAAAAGTAGGTGGGTCGGAACGCTCGTGGAAGTATTGGAAGGTAACTACCATTCAAATAATCAATCGAATCGATATAGAATAAAATATGAAACAAGCGAGTGAGGACGTCGAAGGAACTCAAATGTTTAGTGTCAAGTAACCGATATCCCATAGCGGAAATTATGCGCAAACGGGATTATAGTGTCAGTACGAAAAGGAAGTGTAGTCTAAGCGTCTAAAGTAAGAGTGGCTCGCGCGGCGAGCAGCCGAAGCGCGTCTCATCAAACTAAGTGAATCGTTAAACAGGACCAGCGGGTTTTCGGGCGTGGCCATACCTGCTTGCCGCTCCTCACCACCGCAATTCCCGTCTACGTGCACAGTGCACGGGCCAACGCCATGGAGAGCCGGAGGGTGGAAGGGAGAGTTGAGCGTGCAGCCGGTGGAAACGATAAAAGCAGTAAATTTATCCGGCAGCGTGAACTCGCGGTGGCCAACAAATGCAGCAGAGTTTTCGACACAGGTTCCAGCAGCTCGGCGCGCCTTCTATTCGCAACGCACTTTTTCCCGCTGGAAAAAACCGACCGCGCGAGCAAGGGAACGCCGAGGAACGAAAACAAGTAGGAGGAGAGAGAGCGCGATGAAATCTGTGTTATACCGAGCGATACAGAGAGGACGCGGGGTAGTGCGCTCTTTGAAATACCCGAGAGCGCCGACGGCAAATAAAATCGGAGCCGGCGGGCTCTCTATAATTTCCTATCCCACGGCGATTCCCCTTCTAAGAGCGCGCACGTGCACGGTATAGTCTCGCCACCGCGTCAATATTTCCAGATCGATCTGATCATCTGATGAATCGACCAACACTCCAATATCAACGCATCATTTGGCTATGTAGAACATAAATAAAAGTGGCTCGATGGCCGGTGTGTGTGGTTGTTGTTTTCTCGGGGCAAGATTTTTAGCGCGCCATGTTCGATGGAGAAAAAGAAGAAGAATGGGACTGGCGAGGGCCCGAGAGGAAGGCGACGATAGATATGGGAGTGTCGGGCGAGAACGATAACCGAGAGGAGATCGCAAGACAGAGAGCGCGCGGCGCGACGGGAGTCCCCCGGTTAATTAAATGAAGGTTCCGCTCGAGGAGGAAGTGAGGAGGCAGGCGAGCCAAAGGAGCTACATCCAGTTAGTGCGCCTGTAGCCCCTTCCTCCCGGCTAAGGAGGAAACTCGTCCGTCCACGGAGAAAGAATGAGAGGACCGAGTCTGGAAGGAGACGCGCGCCAGAAAACGCGCTACGCTGGAAACGAGGGAAGTAAGACCAAGAGAGAGAGAGAGAGGAACACGGAGATGGACAAATCTTGAGTGGCTCTGAAACGAAAGCTCGGCCGTCGCGATGATTAAGGAGATACAGCGGTAATCCGGAATATTACGTTTTTAATTCCTCTGGTACAAGAGGAGGATCGCGATAACGGCACCTGTTACAACTCGCCGGACCACAAACTCCTCGTCTACCGAACGCCAAAGCCGGTTCACTTGGTACG
Organism: Crossocerus cetratus; assembly: GCA_963675795.1. NCBI lineage: Eukaryota > Metazoa > Arthropoda > Insecta > Hymenoptera > Crabronidae > Crossocerus > Crossocerus cetratus. Next base: position 18,065,432 of record OY776668.1, read on the forward strand.
GTACTACGCTCGCTTTATCTGCCCCTCGATCCAATTGTCAAAACTTACAGGCAATCCTCCAAGTCAAATAGAATCCTCAGAAAGATATTTTGCTTTCTTCGAGAGATGACAGAGAGCTTCCGCGCGCGCAATCAAATTTACCGCCAATCTACCGGCTCCTCAACAATCCCTCGAGATCCCCGAACAATGCAACAACTTCTGTCGAGTTAACGCGCCGACAGGATTCGCCGGGCGAGTTGTAATGAATCGCAAGATCGAGTGGTCGTCTTTTCGAGAGAGGAAGCAGCGCGAGCCGTTACGTATGGCGGCGAAGCCGGTGGAATGAGAGAAACGCGCGGTATGCGGTGTTGTAACAATAGCGCTGGTAGTAATGACAAGTAGAATACGCGGCTCGCAGTCCGGACGATTCTCCGGGCGCAACTTGTTACAGATTCTAAGAGGACGCGCTCGTTTTTGCAATGGCAGAGAGCGCGCGCTGTTAAGTCCTCCGGCGAAGAACCTTCTCTCCGGTGAATACCAAGTATTTTCCATAAAAGAGCACATTTTTCGGCCCAGCCACCTTTGTCCGCCAGACGACCTCGGCGACGTTTCGACTGCGTTTCGCCGACAATTGTATTAGGATTTAACATCTGAATTTCAATTTGCATACTTGACTCGGGAAAAATTCTCCCAATAGAATCATAATCGATCGCAGACGATCAAGCCCCGAGTCGTTTAAAGTTTAGATTAAGTGATCCCTGTTAGACTGGTTCGTTAAGTTATACATGCGAAGAGCCGGGGATTTTCGGGTAGCGAAATAGTTATCAGTGCACAGCTGCTCCGCTGATAGAGATATCGGGCATACATGTGAGGGACGTGCGGTCAACACGTTTTTCGTGCGAGGCTCAAATTCCCCGTGAATACCAGCCTCCCCGATGGCGACTAGCGAATCCGTCGAAATGAAAAAGCGGCCAGAGATCGAAGCAAATTGTTTATGAAACACGCGGCAGCTGGCGGCGCCGGCGAGCAGATGGACTTTGATATGCCCGAGTGGACGAATCCCCGGGAAACTTTTCAACTTTCCACTGACTTTGGAGGGTTGGAGGGAGGGAGTTTTTGAAGGCGCGCTTTCATTCAATTACACTTGAAAAAGTTGGCGGTGCTCGCGAATCGCGCGCCCTGGCGATGTGTCTGCCAATTGAGCAGATGTTGGAAGGACATGGCGGCGGCGGCGGCGGCGCGCGGAAAGCCGAGCGGCATAGTACCGCTATTGTCAGTGGCATATCGCGCATACTACGAATAACGGTAGGCAAATCCGGAACTCGGATTTTACGATTCGTCGCAGCGACGTCCTCCGCCAACGGGAACGCGCCGAGAGCAAAGCGCACTGGCAAACTGGCAATCGCGCGACACACTCGGACGATTTATGTCCATTATCTAGGCGGTGACTACTTGCGCGAGAGTCAACTACGTGACTCTCCGGCTTATCGGGACGGCGCTCGAAATCTTACTTCGAGATTCCACCGGCAGACTCAGACGACTAAGTGAAATATGATGCCGGGCTTGTATGCATAAGCGATACATCGCACCGCGCGAACACAGCTCCAAGAATCCGTTCCTCATTCCTCTCCTCAGTATTTGGCCGCGATGCAACTCGAGCTTACGATGCCTCTACATTGTCGCGAACCCCGGAACAGCTATTTCTCTCTTTCACAGATCAACCCAAATCGAAACTGCGATATCCACTGAAACCGAGCGGAAATCAATTCTCGTAGAAAGTTGAGCGAGTGAGCTTGTTAAACAGAGGGAGATTTTTCAGGGCTCTGCTATCGCGATTCCGCTCCAATGTGGACAAATCGAATCGACGATAAAACGCGCTGCACACACGCGTAGCAATCCCTAAACATTGCAAACCAAGTGTTCAAATAGAACAGATCCGCCGACACGGACGCGCGCGCGCCACTCCTGTTCGTTTAATAAATCAAATTAATTTTTTACATACCTCCCAGTACCGCGTATTTAAACTGAAGCCGCGTATTGCCAATAACTGCGTTTATTCTCGCCACTGCGAATTCAATAAATTAACTCGCAGCCGGAGTGCGAGCATTTATTTTGTTTTAATTACGAGCGCGCGCGCGACGGCCGCGCCATTCGCGCCAAGTGGCCCGAGCCGCAACGCGTCACTATGTATTCATTATACCCACTTTGAGCATTTCCAGTCTGTCATCTGCTTAATCATTTTTCTGCTACGCGATACATGTTCGTTGGATGAGCGAAACTTCCATAAGGGCCCCAGCGGGACTGTTTTGTCAAAGGATCTTGAAGGAACAAAAGCTAAACCTGAACCTCCTTCGTTCACCCAATACATACTTATTTACCACACAGTAACTCGACCTATTTCTCCAACTCTGTTACTTTTCACTCGATAAAAGCAACGTCATCCCAGTCGAAATCGACATAATGATGCACGATAGTTCGAGCTCATTTAAAATGAAAAAGCGATAAAAGATGGACGAGCATAAAAACTCCGACCGATAGACGATCCGGTCATTGTCACATGGTCTCGAAAAGTCGATGGCCCGAAAAGCCGTGCGATTATAAACGGCGGCAGAGAGCGCTCGACAAATTATTCTGTAAATTGCGCATTAATTGTTCCACATCCGAACGAGCGATTTCAGCCTGGCGGGCCAGCGTTGTTAATTAAATCCGCCGACGGAATTATTAATACGACAGATACTATTAAACCGTCGAGTTTCGCCGAGGCAACGCGCGCGACACCGATCGATAGCCCGTGTCTGCGAGTAGCTCGCAGATTCAATTAGCAGCCTAATGCACAGATGCCGCGTTTCCATTTAGCTAGAGGTTTCCCGAATGGTCAGCGCGTCGCCGAAAATCCGTGTTATCGCTCGCTCGTTAAGGAGCCTCGACTAAAAAGCCGAGAAGACACGAGTCGTCCCGTTAAACGTTAAATCGTCATTTCCAACTGAAAGGGGATCGATCGACTGATGTTTATCAAAAAGTAAGGAAACTCACTGTGCACGGAGAGCGTCCAAGGAACCAGGAGGGTACGGTAATATAATAGTCGGGCAGATTGCCGCCTATCTTTGTCCAGCAGCGTTGAGCGAGAGAGAGGGAGTGAGGGGGGGGGGAGAAGAGAGTTCATTGAATCCCGGCGGTGGTGCTCAGGGCGAGCGATATCGCAGTGAGTCGCAGTGAGTCGCAGTGAGCGAAGGAGACAGAGTGTGCACGAACGCGACGAAGGGACGGAGAATGAGGGAAAGGTATGTGTTACGGTTCTCTCTGTCTGGACGGGCACACACGCAAGCGCTCTGCCATGCGCCAAAGCGTGCCACATGGCCGCCACCTTGGCAATGCGTTGACCCTAAAGTAACACAGAGAGCCAGCCAGCGACCGCGCGACCGCGCTCTACGGCAACCTCCATCCACCCAAACCGGCCAAACCCAACGAGAACACACTGCCGACCATTCGGACCATTCGGATCATTCGGACAATGAGCAAAAGAGAGCGAGCACCAGTCAACCAAAAGAATCCACCGGGATCCTAGTCGAACACGCTCTCGACTGTATCTAGTATGTGCGTCCAGTCAAGTCGAGTGCGACCAGATCCACTATCTATCTCGCACTCTCTCCTCTTCACCTCTCGTTCCATCCTCGCGGGCGCATGCTTCCTGTGATGAAGCATGAAAGTCACTGCTTGTAAAAAGCTTTTGGCTGTCTGTAGTTTTTTGCGATACAGTTCCGCAGTTTTACCGGGATACTTTCATTCCAGTCAACAAGCCCGTCGACCTCGTCCCCAAAGTTATCGGTACAAACCTTGTAACTTTATCGAAATGAATCGAGAAATGAATGATCCCCCCAGTCTTTCCCCTTCGTCGTCCAGTTGCACAGTACATATGTCGTGTCTCTTAATGATCTCTACATCGGCAACATATCCACAGAAGCGTAACACTGGCGTCGGCCGATCGGCGTGCGCTTGACCGCCTTCGGCGTTTCCCTCAATCCATAATCGGCTCAGTCTCGAGCTCGCTCGCGCCCGCTCACTCGAGGTCATTCGCCGATCGAAATCCGCCCTCGACAATGACTGGGAGACGCGAGCCTCGCAACCGACCACTCGATTAGATCTCGCATGCATCGCGCACCGTTACAAACTCGGAGGGAGAACGAGAGAGAGAGAGAGGGAGAAGGAGGGTCGGGCCGCCACGGAGGAGATTGGCGCGAGCACGAAGAAGAAAGTGGAGCACGGAGAGGTGCGCGAGGCGGAAAGTGAGAAGAGAGAGAGGGAGAGAGAGAGAGAGAGGAGGAACCACCTGTAACCACTTATCCGCTGGCACTTATCTCCGCGGTGTTTACAGATCGGGGATAAGATTACACGAGCCAGATAACACTGGCAGAAGGAACGCGGCCTCCGAGCAACCACTACTCTATGTATACATCAGAACGCCCTCTCCCTCCCGCCAATGTCCGCTGATACACAATCGCTTCATCCTTCAGCCCGAGAATCTCCTTGCCTACACATTTCGTCAATTAAACTACTTACTTTCATTCATACATTGTCCTAGATAAATATACACAATTCGAGCTCTTCGCATCTTTAACTTCCAACTAGTTAAAGTCTAACTTCGGGTCAATGTAAGTCTGCAAAAACAATCCAGGTTTCTTTGCGACCGGCCAATGTAAGAAAGGTGATTAATTGATCAAGAAGGCGCCGACAGTGGTTACTTCGATAATAGAACCTGGGTAGAAGAGATATCGCATGAAAAATATGGGGATTTACTAGTAATTGGAAGTGGAGACTTTGAAATCCGAGGGAGAGTGAGAAAGAGGCGGAGAAGTGAATGAAAAGGCCGATTAAGAATGCGGAATCGCGGGGGAATGCTAATCGGCCGTAAAGCACAACTCCCCCCGGGGATTTAAATCAGTGCGAGGCCGAGGCTAAATAAGGTGCACGTTTCCCGTACAGCCATAAAGCCAAGCAAGTGAAACTAGCTTGGCACTCGACTAAACCAACATAATTTGGTTTCTCCGTGCCCACTTTCATCCCGTTCCACCAGCCATTTCATCGATCGTCGCGCGCCGGAGGAGCCAGCCAGATGGAGAACGTGTTACACCGGCACGATCTCGCCGCATTCGATTAAGCTCGAAAACATACTGCGACAGCGAGACCCGCAATCACGGCCCATGCCAGTACTCCGCCGCTCCGGACCAGTGAAACCCACCAATTAAACAGGACTCGGCAGATCTATCGCGAGCCACTCATCTTTTATTATGTATTGTGTTTCCTTTAGGCTGAAAGGATTAGAAAAAGAGAATTTGCGCGGAAAACTCTCCAGGTCTAGACTCTTTATTGATGAGTTTATTGTTGCAATTCTGAGGCTGCAGTAAAAGCTTGGCGAAACTGCGAGGGACACAAAGCTGCTGAGCAATTTCCTCTCAATGCCTGGCTCACCTATGTTTTTCTCGCTTGCGTCGCTCTGTTGGCACAGTTGCGCCGGACTCTATCATCGCGATTCGACTCTTTAGCCGACCGTCCACACATGACAGCTTTTTTACAACCTCTCGTCCGCACGGACCCAACATTCACGCGTGCGCCACGAAATCACGGGCACATCGATACCGAGTCAAGATAAAAAGCGATTTGGAAAAATCAATGAAGGAAATACACAAAGTTATGGACGGCTCGGCGATGCAAAGTGATGCGATTACCCGACTGGCGATTAGCTACATCTCGGCCGACTCTATTCTCCGAGCGAGTGCCGCGCTCGTGCGACCTCGAGGCCGAACGTCGTGTGTCTCTTCGCACACAGAAATAGCAGAGGCACGAGGCTCGCTCGCGTTCATGGACGCGAGCGCGTCAGTCCTCCACACGCTCCACACGCTCCACACACTCCGCGTAACTGGCTCGGGCTCGCAATCGCATAATTCGTATCAACGATGCCGCGGCTCGATTGCGCCTCTCTCCAGCAGCGTGAGAGTGAAAGGGACAAAGGGAGCGAAAGGGCGCGCGAGACAGAGACCGAGGGGGAGAGCCAAGAGCGGAAAGAATCACAGCGGATCGATGCCCACGTGGCGCGAGTCTCGGTTGCGCAAAGCGAGAGAGGGAAAGAGGTTGGTGGAATCGAATCGTCAGTAACGATCGCGCTCGCCGGCAAACATTGCCACTGGGTTCCAGGCTTTTCGCACGGGCATACGAGCACACCATATCCCACCGCTAATCGAACGAAACGCGATTGGCCCGGCGAGCGGAAGGCGACAATTTGCGGACAGTCGCGCGGTGATCCTGGCAAAAGTGAAATATTAGCGGTTGGCTTAAAAGGGAGATTTGTCGGTTCGACTAATCCTCCATAAATGAGGGCAAAACCGGCCTTTCCTCGTTTAAGTGCGGAGCGTAGTTTAATGCAACCGAATGTATGCTGCTATTCATGGCTCTCATTGAAACAAGCTCCTCCTCCTAAATCTACCATTAATCAACCGAGAGCTTTAAAAACTCCAATTCAACTCTTCCACGAGTACTAGTGCGAAGCTCGTACTACATTTCTCGTTACTGCAGCCTTGTGCCGTAAGAATTCTATTACACTCCGCAGGAAATACTATACATCTCTACCAACAGTTGTCGCGAATTTTAATTCATTGTGCATTTATACATCGCGTGACTTAGTAACAAGTATGTTTTCAAGGATTTCCAAGTAAACTCACACAGGCAATTTCCTGCGTGTACAAACGATTAATAGAACTAGCATCAAAGTCCTTTGTTAAATGGTGGTCCAGCATGGCAACGAGGGTAGAGGGTAGAGAGGTTGTGAGAGCAGTAGAAGAGGTGTGCGTGTCTCCTCCGGTGAATAAAAGCGTGGCTGTACCGCGTTCGCTTTAATTTCACTTGAAGAATTCTCGGATACCTGATATTTTGTTAGCTGGCGGTCGCGCGGTAGGTCGTTCGCGCTGCCAGTCTCACTTTCGCGATATAAATTGCTCGACGCGATCTGCTCGAAATAACAGTGCTAGCGAGAAGAAACTCTTCCGAGCAAAAGCGCCGGCGAGCCCCCCCAAAAAAACACCGAGATTTTTCCCGTAATCTTTCGATCCCGATATGTAATTGCTGGCGACGCAAATAGCACGCGATATCGAGTGACATCAATCAGCCGGGAAACCGAGATACAACTGGGATCGCGTCTATCGATCGGTCAACTTCACTCACCACTATTGGATTAAGTCATCGCAAAGTCAAGTATGCAATCTGTTTAATCCGCGGGGTCAACTAATTTGTCATTACGATTCGATACGCTCGAGCCATCGACCAACTTAGCTAGTAGAAATCGTTTGACGACTAGTGTCGGGACTCATGTGTATCTCACACCGAGTAGCCAAAAACTCAACTCTCGAGTGTACAATTAATGTTGAATCAAAGAAATAATAAATTCTGCCAAACAATTTTTTCCCCGTTTTTGATCCCACAAAGATTCGCCGAAAATGCGACTGCACGTGATCGGCAGCTCGCACGGTATGCCTGTGTACAAAACTAATCGCGGGCGGATTCGATACGCGTCCTCTCCCTCCCTCTCGGTCCCGCCTGTAATCAGCCGAGTTCCTGTTATCAGCAGGTTATCGGGTTCCATGCTCGCGTAGCGCGATATCGCCGAGTAAGCGAAGTGCACGATTCGATTCTTTGTCACACCCGGAGTACCACCTAAGCGAGCCAATCTCTCTCCTTGTATCATCATCGGGAGCGGCCACTTGCTCTTTCGACACGTGATAATGTCAAACACATCGTCCAACAATCGTACGATTCTTCCTCAACTTGGCCATTCCAATTTAGCCGCACAACTCGCCTGCCAACGTCGAGTGGGACTTTTCGCCGAAGCTTATTCAAGCCTTCGGCTTAAGTACCGTCATTTAATTCCCGTTAAGCCCGACGTCGGGGTAATTGCCAATGTTCCAGGATATTCATTTAGACATGCATTGCATCGACAGGCCATTTTCGCCGTCGCATTCATTAAGCATTAACGATTCTACGAGGAAAGAATTGTAACAAGCTCCGATGAGAGTGGTGATCGCATCGGACTGCTGATAATAGCTACTGTAGGGTTCGCGCGCGGAATATCTAAGTTCCAATTAGGCGGGAGAAGTGTACACAGAGATGGCGGTATTAATAGATATCTGCATGCCAAGTTACCCCGACGCGCACTCGATTTAGACTGACGCCACTCTCGCCAAGCGTGCGAGCTTTATAGCTTTGCGCGTCCACTCGAACCATTTCTCTTTGGCCCCTCCTCCGATCAGCCAAATTGCCATTTTCTTTACTCGCGTATTCCACTCACAACACAACCAAATATTCAAAGTGCCAACTAGATTGGCCTTATTTATCTCTAACGGAAAGTCCTAGCGGTTTGTCTGGAATTAAGAAATTTCTTTCATCGGAGTGTCGCTGTCATTGCCCATGTAGTCCTGTAGTCCATTCCAAGATATAAAGCTTGATTACAAGTCTTAATAGTCACATGAAAGTCTATCCGCTCTTAGGAAGATTAAGAGAGTAATTTGCAAGGCTACAAGAAAACTAGGATTCGTGTAAGAGCGACTTGGAAGTAATGCAAGTCATGCACCAGCAGAGACATAAAGCCAAAGTAGTCAAGCTTCGCTCGAGCGAGGTTTAAATAGATGGCCGTATGGAAAAAAAGGCTACAAGCTGATAGATCGAAGAGCAATGCATATCGATGATGTGGTTCACGCGCGGGGTTTTAGTGGGACGGCTATCGAAAAGCGATACCGAAAGCCGCTTTCCATCTTCCCTATCGTCTTAATGCTATTCCCGACAAGGACGCCGCAGATGCCAAGCCGGCGAAATTGGATCAGTGCGAAGAGACGACGCTCGCGAGATGTCGGCCGAGAAGCCGGGGCCGACCCTTTCGAAATCTCGCCGAGCATCCAACTCATTCTCGATCGGAGTAATAAACTCATCAAGAGATCATCGCTCTTCATCAGGGCCTGTATCGCGAGGAGAGTGCTCGTTGGTGAGGTTGCGTCAGCGGACGATACGATTTAAAGGCCTAAGGTCAAGCGAGACAACGCGCCGGATTAATGGGGAATGTCAGCGCTCGACAATAAGCTCTCCTTTCAACGATATTTACTTCTTTCCGCCGATACTAACCCACTTGATACAGCAGCCACCGTTTCGAGATGTAAACATTCCAAAGAGTATCGATCAGAGGGAAAAATCGACAGGAGGTCTCTGCGGGTTGGACTCAGCTGTTGATTCGTCCGCTCGGATTACTCTTGGGAAAAGGAATCGACGCGACTTGTGCCGTTGGAGGCAAAGTTCCGAGGATCCCCGGGGCACTCGAAATGCGTGGGAATAATTAGGCGAATGTGGGTGAAAGGGCAAGGCGGATGTGAGGCTGGAGATGGAGCACATAGAGCGCGCGAGGAGGATGGCTCTAATTCCCGGGAGCAGGAGTTACTTCCTCATTACGAGTGCGATTTTACCGAAGAGCGAATCACGAGGCGCACAATGGGGAGGGCGGATAGCGACGTCAAGGCGCTCGGCATTCTTCCTCCTTCTCTCTCTCCCTCACTGCTTCATTTTCTGTCCTCTCGATTGCCGCCTCTCTCGCCAACCTCTCTAACTCCTCTCTAACTCGCGCGGACTGTTTCTCCGCCAGTCGAGTTCGCCCGCACGCCAGACGTAATTTTCTCCTCCCCGTTTACTCTCTTTCTCTCTCTCTCTCTCTCCCTCGCCTGCGCTCTACTCCCGGGGGTCCTCGTTTCCGTCTCTATTTCTGGCGCTATCCTAGGCAAATTGTTACACGATTCACCGCCGATGCACTGATATAACGAGCATCGTTTGCGCGCCTCCCTCTTACGCCTTCCTCCAGGTCTCTCCTCCCCACTTGGAGCTCCGCGTGGCGCTCTCGATACTGTGCAGCGATGCCGCGAGAGAAAACCTTTCCGATATCGACACCGATAGCTATCTCTCGCCCGCCGCCGCGGTATGCGAGCGATCCGACCAAAGAATTGGAGAGCACGTCAACAGCGTGCTATTACCGACGCGACGCGCGCGTTTTCAGATTCCGCCGAGTGCCGGTTCGTTCCAAACTCCGATTGAAATAGGCTGCATTAAGCCGGCGTCGAGGAGATCAATCCCCCGTCGCTGATAAACACGTCGACTGCAGTTGCGACAATTCAATAGAGTCGGGGATCTCTGTTGTACCTGATTTATGTGTACACGGGAGAGATGATTGGATGTTAAAAGCCCTGGCGTTGATAAGATCAACCGCGAGGAACTAGTGACGGGAGCCGCACCACCCAATTACGCAGTTTTATTTTAGGATGCTTTGAAATAACAAGTCTCGACTGGTATAAGAAAAGATTGCGACTTTGTAAAGTTACGAGCACTGTTTCACAGAGTCAACTCTCGGCGCGACTGTCAGCTGATCCTCTCGGGTGATATTTCTGCCGATAGTAATCAAAGTGTCCGATCTCTCGCTTCCAGGTAGAGAGTCGACGATCTTTGTTATGCAAATTCGAGAGCCAGCGCGACACAAAGTAGATGATGAATTCAAGCACGTTAGACACATTTTGGTTTCAACTTAGAGTCGGTCCACCGTGTTGGCTCTCCCGGCCATTTGTCAGGGCGATCGTAAAAAGGCGAGCCGCTCGCGGCGGCGTCCGCACTTGAAATAGGAAGGAGCGACTATTAGCAGTCATCGTCACGATATAATCCAAGGCCGAGCGAGTGCTAATACGTTTATCTCCGCGCTAAGAGCGGAGAGTGACGGTGGCCGCGCGGCCGAGCCACTCCGAGTTGGCTTCGTAGGGGAATAAATCAACGCCCGCTCAGATTTCCCGATGCAGTTTGTCTGGTGCATGCGAGAGCAGAGGAGGCGGCTGCTCCCGGAGACGGTGCGCGCGACGCCGGCAACGAATGGCCTCTATCTTCCGAAAAATTGCCGGCCGATCGGCGCTGCTCGCGCGATAGGCACGGATGAGCGAGACGGTAAATTACGAAGCGAGGGGGAGGAGAGTACCAAGTGCGCTGCTGATACTTTAAAGCGACACCGAACGACCGATGCGGAGAGTTAGCCAGATAAAACGAGTACCGCTCCACTCGGCTCTCCGCTCCGCTCCGGCTTTATTGCACATCGCTACGATAACTTCGTGTTATCCTTATTAGATTCCGCATGCCACGCCGATCCCGCCGAGGACCTTCCTGCACGGAATTCCCGGGATCCTTTTTAACCAGTGCCAATGCCCCACTGACACCTGCCTGCGCGCCTGTAGACGGATAATTATGAATCGAGTTGTGCCTCGGAGAGTTTCTCCTGCAAACGCTAATCAAGTTTAATGTTTTTGAATTTAATGCAGTTCTACCTGCGCTCTTGCGTATGGCGTTATATTCCGTGCTATAAAGAACGCGTCGGGAGACATTTATCGGCGAGCGATGATTTTGAAATTCGTTTGATCGATTGAGTTACAATAGTTATCCGGCACGTCTATAGGCCAGGAAGCCGTAAAACTTTCATCGACCTTAAATGGGTCGCAGCGCGCCGTTAAATATCTCGTTTTAGCAGCGGCGAAGCCCAGCTCGCTCGAAACCTATAGCGCATTCTCCCCAAGAATCCGCCGGCGTCAACGTAAACAAGCTCGGGAAAAATGCCGGCAGCGCCCAAATATTTACAGCTTCTTGGGTAGACCGCGACGGAGGAGAGTCTCTCTTTTTCTCGGCGCGCGAGGAAATACGAGCCCGGCCTGGTCAACAAGCGCGCAACGTGTTGCATGCAATGTTTCTCCGCGACTTAATACGATACACACCTAGAAACACGCGCGCGACGGCATTGCACCTCTCGCTCCCGGCTACCTGTGCACGTGCACATGCCCGCCGGACAGAGGTGAGCATATACGCTGATATATCTATCCAAGCTTGGCCGAGATAGCCCAAGCATCTCGGAAGAAAACTATGATGCCGGAGGGTTCATTTTTATTTAGTTTTTGATATTGAAATTATTTTACTTTGACCGATAATTTTTTCTATAATGTTTTTAAGACATTTTTGAATCTATTTATTTATTGATATTATAGGGCGCGAGATTTTTTTGATAGAAAGATATCTGAGTGAAAAATAGACGATGATGAATTTGAAAAATTATTCGAGAAAGATGGTTCATTTTGACATTGTTGATTCTGAATGAAGTGGACCTAAATCTGCGACTCTCCCGGTGAATAACAAGTCAAATAAGACAGTAGTTAAACTTGTCATCTCCGACGGGCGATATATCAGCGAGTCAATCAAGCGCATATCCTTTAATGCGACAACCTTCTCCTCAGCGCGCGAATCCCGAGATAGAGCCGAGTACGGCGGCGTCCGAGCGGTTCGATATCAATAACCGGTATCCGGACACACATCGGTAAAAGAGTGGCGCGCGGCCCGGCAACTCTAGAAACGCGTAACGGTGAAGCGAGTCGCGCGGCGTTCGCCGAATAAATTTGAAGGAGATAAAACGCGCGCCGAGAGAGGAAGATGAGTGTAGTACCTGTGGCCGAGTGGTTGGAGCTCGAGGGAGACGCGAGACGTAAAAGCGGAGAAAGCGGACAAGGAAAGAGGGAAAGAGGGAGAGAGGGAGAGGAGAGGCTGCTGCGAGAGTTTATCTCGGTTACGGAGTACGAGGTGAGCGGCGGCGGGCGCGCGCGTGTGTGTTTCCTATAGGTACACGTAGGAGAGGAAGGCGGAGGCGCGTAGTGGCGAGAGGTGGGAGAGAACCTTTGCTAAATCGATATTACCATCGCCATCGCCAGCGGCACGAGCACCAGCACGTCCTGGCCTTTCAGGAGCCGGAGAGCTGAATGCCTGACTCTCTCCGTATTGCCTGACTGAGCCGACGGCCGCGCTCCCCTGAACCAGACCTTCGCCGCATAGCAGAGCCGCCAGAGCCGCCAGAGCCGCCAGAGCCTGCCCTCCTCGATTACCATCAGGAGAGACTCGCTAGACTCGAGACGCCAAGTACGTATCAACTTCTTTCCGCCGCCGACGGATAACCAGCCGTTAATCTACTCGTCTGTTGAGCTCACCCCGAGATTTACACCCACGCGCTACAATTGTCCCGGGCTAGCTCAATCCGTTGGCGTCATGTCGCGGAATTTAAACCTGACTAACTTGTTGATTGAATGAAAACAAGTGCTAAATAGTCGGGAGAGGGAGTTTATGTGTCAATGGAACGGGCGATTTTTCATTGGAAGAAGAGTGGGAAGGTAGTTTAAGAGTCCGCTCCGGTGATATCCGCAGGAGGGAAATGGAGGTCGCGTGTGCGCCAATTAGGCAAATGGGAGTTAATGTCCCGCCGTCGGCGGAGATCATTAGCAATGCGCTTTGCCAAGCACGGAATACTAGACGAGGAGAGAATCCCCGGCGCGAAACCAGTCCGGGCTGATTCGATTTAGGATCGGCAATCAACGCGTAAGGAAAAAGCGTCGGGCCAAGATAAAGTGGACGATCGACTCTATCCGACTGACTAATGAACAGGCGGAACGTGTAATTGTTCTCCCTCTCGAGAAGAGATCGGCAGCCGCGGCCACGGCCGCGGCGGATCGCACTCTGTTTATTCGCCTTGAGGGAGCCGGCCGCGCGCACTGGACGTTAATAAATATTCATCTCTCTCGCCGCGCGCCGCTCCCTTGGCTGGTTTGCTTTATCCATTATACTCGAAAGGGCCGAGGGCCCTCGGTCAGATTAACAAGCGCGATTCCCCCGCCCCAGATTGGCCGAAATCAATTTCGATCTCGAGTATAGGGACACGCGGAATCACGGCTAATTAAGACGGGAAACAGCTCGGTGACGAAACAACAACTTGTCGAGAACCTGGCGACGTGAAAGCTCTTTAACTTCGTGAAAGTTTGGATCAATGCAGAACTGTTGCACATTTCATTCGCCTTCGAGAGAAATGCGAGGAGTAAGATTAGCCAAATGTAAGCAGGAAGTGGAAAATTCTTTTAAACCAATAACCCGCCTTCAACAATACACAACGGAGCTGCTAGTCTGGCAGTAATGCTCGAGAGATGGCAGAGCAATTTGTTGGTCGGAGGTGACGGGCGATCGCGGCTGCAGCCGCGTATATCCAGGCGGAGGCAGAGCGATAATCCGGGCGCGGGATCAAATTAGAAAAATTGTGATCGGCATGATTTACGAGTGGCGTCCGAACGGGCGCAGACCCGAAGGGGAAGCGCGCCAAGGGTACGCGGGAGAAAGAGCGCGCGGCCAACAGGCGGAGGGGTCGTGCGGCGACGGGAGCGGCGGCGCCGGGAAAACGGCCAGAGGAAATTTATGGCTCCGCAACAGATGCGTCCCCAAAGGACGATATATTCCTTTCTCTAAGAATATAATACGCCAAGAGCGGCCGGATACACTCCCGCGTCGCCGAGACGTGAGAGAAACATTAACTTTTCTTCTTCTCCTTCCGATTCCCCGTCCCGATGACAAACTTTCACTTTCGCATGCGCGCACCAATATACATGTGTACGGATAACCTGCGGTACGCCATCGCATCGGTGATTTCGATAAATCCAATAATATAATAACACGCTCGTCCAGTCGTAATTACAGCTACCTCCCTCTAACTCGCTCTCTGCCGATAGTATTTCGTACACATCGATTACGTCCAACGAGAGGCCACGCTTCATTTAGATAATTGCATAATTCATCCAAACATTCGTGTATCGGATAATGTATCTCTGATAATGGCTTTATTATCATTATAATAATTATGCTATTCGCCATTTTCGAAGACACACTATGCGCAATGGTCGCGTTGGTCGACCAACGCGCCCGTCAACTTGTCAACAAAACATTAACCTCCATTTTCCCTCTGTTCGCCAATTATTTATGTTCGCAAGTGAAGGGGGGTAAAAATCGAGCCGAGAGAGAGAAAGATGGAGGGGGAGAGAGGCCGAAATTCTTGGAATGACATAAAGTTTGGAAACACAAGTTCCGTGCTCCCACATCCCCATGAACAAGAGAGTACGAGGGGTGCGGGTCTTTCCATCGTTACACCCTGCACGTCCTTGTCCTTTATGAGATGGCCTGCAGTCGTAAACCCAGCCCAAGAGATCCTTCTCATAAACGAGAAGCATTGTGTTCTCTCTCCGTCTCTCTCGCTCGCTCTCTCCCTCTCTCTCGGGTTTAAGTTCCGCGAAGAGGACACGCATGGAGCCCTCGCAGCGGCTCTAGAGACGGGCATTAGAAAAAGATTCGAGCCGAAAAAGGTCCTGGAAGACCCTTGCTCCTGCCTGCCGCCTTCGCTCGGTTTAGCCGGGCTGCCGGGCTGCCGGGCTGCCCTTTTGCTCCGCACGGTTACTCGGCCCTGCTCCTTCGCTACAACCATTCCCCGCCGCCGCCATCCAGTTTAATCTCATGATCCTTGTCCTTTTTCTTCCCTAAGAGTTGATGTAAACGCTGTATAATCTATCAGGCGAACAAGCCGCTCGTATTTATGAATATTGACAATCCGAGGGGACGTATCATACATTCAAGTTATACATTGAGTCAACAGGCTTCAGACTAGCACTACTTGGAAAAGCCACACTCGGTGATAAACTATATTCCGAGATATACATAGCGCAGAGAGAGAGAGAGAGAGAGAGAGTGAGTGAGGGGAAGGGCAGAACACGGAACTGGCTGTTAACTCGCAGGTACACGAGGCAGGTCGTTCCCATTCATCGAGGCGTGTTAATAAAACGGAATTCCGCGATCCTCGTCTCTCGGTGGGCAGGTTGACAGGGAGTAGAAGGGAAAATGCGGCGCGGTTAGGTATGCGATGCATACGGGTTATATGCATTAGCGGATGCCAGCTGAACTCAAACTAATTCAAGCGCCACGGCCGCGGCCGCCACCGCTGTGCCGCCGTGACAAGTGCCCTCTCGTCGTGGACGCTCTCGCTCCAACCGAGTGAGCAAGCAGCCGGCACACACGTAGAGAAAGAGAGAGAGAGAGAGAGAGCGGATACAACGCGGGGGTTCAGTTATTACTGTCATAGACACGCGCGCACCGCTACCAACGCCCTTTGCTTTCCTCCATCTACCCCTGCTGCTTTTCACCCCCCAGCACTCCGCCGGAATACAGATTACCCTCCGCGGCCCCTTCCAATTCGACCTGCACCGCTCAACCCGCCGGCACACATTTTTCCAGGCCCCGCATCTTATTATACACTTTGGCCGGTCGCCGATTGTTTAAATCCCATTCAACTATACGAGGAAAAAGATTGTATGACGCAATGACCAATTTGCTTGGTGCGCGGCGCCGGTGCGGTTCGCCGCTCGTACATCAACGGCACTTTAATCTCTGACATTTCGATTTACCGTCGTATAAATCTCGCATGTATCAGCACGAAAAACGGCATTTCGACAGAGCGCGCGAGGAAAACTCATTAGTTGAGGCGCGAGGGGATTTAGTCCGCGACGGCGGTTTCGCGGGGCGAGCGCGATCGAGATCGACCTCGCGCGCTCGGTTCTGTGCGACTCGATGTCGAGAGCCCAAAGGATTCATTACTGTGCGCCGGCGGATGGAGGCGACACGACACGCTTAATTACTGTCATTTGTACTCGAGCACAAACAACTATGTACACACTCCTGAGATCAATAGGATTGAAATCCTTTTCCCGCGCGCGCTCGCGCCGGTGTATGATGCCCGCGCCATTAATAACGCCGGCGCATTCCGGAGCCCAGGCGAATAATTGGAGCGTGAGCGGGGAATCGAGAGCGAGCGCGGCCGCGAGTTTCTCGGCTAGTTCGATCTCGCGGCGAGTGGTAAGAGCGGGGAGGGATAGCCAGTGGCGCGCACGTTAATTAAGTGAAAAATCAGGTGCGAGTGGTGCGAGGCCATCGAGCCAAGTATGCGCTCTGCGAAGGCAGAAGCCCACAAATAGAGCGGAAATAGTCTCCCCCTCCCACGTCCCACTGCCTGCCCGCCAACCCGCCAAAGCCTTTCTGCGTTGCTTCCCAATTCGAATGACGATTATCGAGTGCGACGAGTGTATTCACAAAAGGCGCGTCCGATAGAATGGAAAAATAATGCGCGCAAACGGGAGGAGGCAAATGTATCTGGGATGATGTCGATAGCGGCTCTCAAAATAAGCGGCACGGATTACTGGGTATGCGCGCGTGTGTAGCGTGTGTATTAGCGAGGAGCTCGAGCCGCGCTCGTGCCGGCAGCGCTGCTCATTAATTCAGGAGATCGATGCCAATTCGCCCGCTCGCCGGCTCTTTCGCCCGTCAAAAATCAAAGGGAGCCCTCGATGGGACGCGTCCGATTTCATCGGCCTCGCAACCGTTCCGCGGCCGCATCACCCGCCGATCCTTTCATTAATAATGATATTAGTCATCTCGCTCGACCTATCAAACGGCATACAATATTTTTCCACTCTAATACTCTCGAATCCCGATGCCCTAACAGTCGTGTTCGCCCAACTAATTATGTCAAATAACCTTTTTCGACACTCGATTCGATTTCCAATTCTCACGCGGTTGAATAATGCGAAGTTTCTTTATGGCGCATCAGGATCCGTGCTCGCAGCGGGGATCTCCAAGTTCCTCAGAGAAAAAGCACTGCGGCGAAACAGCTGGCTCTCTCGCGCGCGTGCTCTTCAATTAAGGTTTCAGTTTCCGGCGCGAAGAAGCGGAATTCGAGAGAGAATGCGCGCTTCCGAGAGGGAGAAGGGCGGAGGGCTCGGCGGAGGCTACGAGAATGCGAGGGAATGGCTGAGAGAGAAGGAGCGGAGGAAATGAAGGAGAGAGCTCGCGCGTGAAGATACACGAGGGCGTGCACCCGTACGTGCTAGGGAGCGAGCCGTGTAAGCTGCATCGAAAAACGACCAATCGATCTCTCGTGCCGCGCGCCGCCGGTCGCGCTCTCTCCTCTCCCTGCAAAACTACGCTCGGCGCTCTGCGCTCTGTGTTCCCTGGTAGGTAGTAGTGGCTGGCGCGCGTGCATGCGCCGGCAATTCGAAATTGAGTGGTATCGGCAAGCTCATCTTTACAGAGCATTAGTAAAATTGCCACTCTAATTGGAAGGAATGGCGGAGCAAAGCGGTACCGGTAAACGCTCATTTCACGCTCGCGGCTCAAACGTCTAGTTTCCAAAATGATTCGCGCTCGCGCGTAAAAGCGGCCCAAGTTTCCTATCGAGTGGCTCGCAATTAATACAACTTCCTCCCACGGATTTAATTACCTTAATTACCAGCATTCATTTCACCATCGCTCGAGGATACTCAAAACTGTATTACAAAAATCCAACCGATAGACCAGGACAAAGAAAGAGAGTTGGATTATAAGTTGATATCACACAAGGCTCCGCCTGGTCTAGAAGTGATCGGACTTCGGAGTGAGCAAGTGCCTCAGAATTCCCAACGCAACGCGGTTCCCAGCTGCGCTGCGGTTCCCGGCGGCGGTGGCGCGTTTCCACGGGCGATCTATTCTTGCCGCGCGAAGAAAAGAAGCCAGAGGCAAGCCGGGTCGGTCTCTCTCGCTCTCGCGGGAGGTGTCTTCCAAAATTAGACGCGCACAATTCAGCCGGTAATCGTCGACGCGGCTCCATTTGCGCGCGATAACGCGCTAAGCCGGAGCTAGGCTGGCCTGGCCGCGCGGCCAAGGTGGGGAGCGTTTCATTAGCTTAAAAAACACCGTCGACCGAACCCTCACTTTCTCTCTCCCGCTGTAATTTCTCTCAGAGTGCCCCGGCACGAGTGCCTCTTGATATTAAATTCAGAGAACGGCAAACTCCACCTGCGTTCGCCAAGTAATTGTTCAGAGTACCGGGGCGACTGTTAGCAGGCTAAACAGGGATATTCACGGCGCACTGATATCAATTTTACTCTTAACCTCCGCGCTGCTAGAATTCTCCTCGTTTCCGGTCCCAGAGTCTGTTCAGTGTGCTTTAGTAATATTGTCAATATTGGATACTCGATTACTATCATGTGCCAAATTCGAGATCCACCTGACATTCTAATATCCGATACGATTCATCACATGCCGTTGCATTTAATTCTCAGATTTCAGTGAATATAATTTAAAAATTATATATCAAAAGCACCAACCACCACAAATTTCATACTCGGTCGAAAACTGTAAACGCCAAATACATAAAACCGCGAGGAATGTCATGAATCCTGGCCCCTTAAAATCCCCATTTCTCAATTGAATAGAGACGAATCGCTGACTACAAGGTACTCGATGGGATTTCGCCGTCGTCTGCACAGCGAGCGAGTATACGTCGAGATCCAAGGATCGATTGTGTAGCCGCGATGAAAGTGCTCGTCGCGGTGTGCGTTTCCGCGAAATTGGACTGGCTCAATCTCGAAGGCTCCCCATACTCTCGCCCTGGCCAACACGGCCACCCCCTTGGATTCCATTGGGCCATATACGTAGGGGAATTCCCGACGAGGGCCGCGAATTCCTAGGCAGACCGTCCCCGTCATCCAAATACATAGTCTGCTCTGCTCTCGGCCAAACTCGGATATTCAATGTTGTTCCTCGAAAAGTATGCGCTTCGGGCCGACTTTATCTTCATCGAAAAAATCAAAGTTAGTACGCGTTCACTATCGAACATATCTCCATTGGACAAGAATCCCTTCCGCCTTGGCGCGGATGTCATCCGCATTATCAGGCCCGAAGATAGAAAGTTGCGTTTAAATGGGAAGACGAGTTGTAGCGAACGGCCTAGTTAACAGTCGGCGATCCTCGTAGCATCGATACGCAGTGGGCAGTTGCATCGATAGGATCACTCCCATAAACCGCCTTCAATCTGTCCCCTGGAGATAGAGTTACCGCACTTATGGAGCCCAGCGCTACCTGCGATGGAACAGGTTCCCCTTCATCAAACATGCACCGTACTCTGCCAACTACCTGTTCATGAACCGCCCCCTTCCCTTCGCATTCGCCGGCCAAGTGATAACACTAGACACGCGAAACTCAAAGTTGGTTATCGATCGAAAACCGCCAGACTGCCGGGTAAGTATCCCCGCACCGTACTATACTTGGCGCGAGACTCTACCGAGTCTCTACCCGATCAGCGCCGAATCAAGTGGCCGCATTCGTCAGGCGACGAGCAAGAAAAGAAGCGGGAGGAAGCGCGGGACCTTGCCGCGCTTTCCATAACAAGAGAAACGCACCGCCGAGAAAAGGGAGCTTCGTCCTCAAATGTGATTTGTGCCGGCATTCAGAGTTGGGAAGTGGAATAAAGGAGATCCCGCGCGGAGAAAGGCGCCTGAGGAATCGAGGGAAAAGGAAAAACTAGTTAATTGAATTGAGTGGCAACCGGACAAAAGAGGCGACCCTGAAAACATGGAAATTCATGGGATTCGAGAGATTTGCGGATAACGGGTTAAATGAATTGACCGACTAAGAGATAAGTAAAACAAAAGTACTCTCCAAACATGCAATTAACAACCCGACAATTAACCATCAAAAACATAATCCAAACATGTCTAATACCTATCCAACTTTCAAGCATCAACTGCCAATCAATTTGGCGACGGGGCCTAACAATGGAGCGTTCTATAAGCGGAAGGTTCCCGGGTGAGTGGAGGTAGGAAAGCAACGGATCTCGAATTCCACGGCGGAGTAAGATTGCGGCGAGCGAGGTAGGTGCGCGCGGTCGACCAACTTCTCGAAAAGAAACGACTCTAATGCCCGCTCGTTCGCAAGTTTCCTTTAGAGCATAGGGTCGCCCGCCTCCTTCCCCGAGCCGCACCCTCCAGCCGAGCATTAAAGGAACACGTTCGGCATTCGCGCGGGGTAGTTTCCACGGTACTTCACCAACTTCCGCAACGCGCACATACACGCCCGTTGGCTGGCTGGCGGCGAGTGAGGACGTGGCCAGAGAGAAGAAGGCTTTCGCTCGGCCATGGACGCCGGAGCATTGAATGCGGCCTGCCGCGCGATCCTCGATAGCTATTCTCTATATCAGCCGAATCTGTATCCTCTTTCGGGCGAAACGACGCCAATCAGCAGGGGGCTAGTGCTCGAGATTTCTATTGGGCCGATTGAGCCTTCCGAGGCCACTTTCGTCCTCGCCGAGCCATACAAGGCTCGTCGACACTCGAGTGTTAATGACCGAGTGAGCCACGGAAGAGGAGGATCGTGTACCGAGAAATTTCACTGAATCGACGAAGTAGAGCTAGACTGCAGGCTGCAAGAGCGAACGTGCTTTCGAGACTGGGAGCATCGAGTGGACGGCATTTGTTTGGCAGTGAAATGTCTTGAGAGCATAGAGGGAGAGAGACACGAGGCGAAGCGAAGGTTGCCTGTTCGAGTCATCGGTTGGATTGTGGGGAATGATAATTCGGAAAAGCGAGATGCGTCGCGAAGAGAAGAGGAGGCAGACGGTCCCTCGGCGACTCGGGGAGTTTAAAGAGGAGCGGCGGAGATGCCGGAGCGGAGCGCGGTACGCCACTGCGCCGTGTGCCGTATTTGCATTTACATTGCTGCGTTCAAATCGCGTCTCGGCCGGGAAGAGCCGGGATGCGATAAAGAAAAGCCTCCGATAACCGCGGTAGAGAGCGTTGCCACGCAATAAAATCCGATTTCCCTCAAAAACACTCTGCCCCTTCCTCCTCACCCTCCTCTACCCCGTCGCCGCCCAATTTACAACGGCCAATGAGATAAGCGAATAATAAAATAAACCCGCCGCACTCTCCAACTTATTGCTACTTTCCACTCGACCACTGCTCCCCGGCATGCACTTCAATTCGATATTCCCATACGCGACCACTCGATAAATCGCTACTTCCACCACAATAACTGTTACAATAAATATTCCATTAATTAAACCGATTTCGCTCTAAGACCTCTCGAAAGGCAAGCGGCGGAAAAAGTTGCCACTCGAAAGCATTGGCGGTGAAAAGTGAAGGAGGAACGGATGTGTGAAAAAAAAGGCGAGCAGTGTCTTTGAGTGCGGGGCGCATCTCGGAAAATAAGAGGAGGAAAGCCCGGCCGGAGGGACGCCCGCTGTTAACAGGGCTGGCCTGGCATGGGAGCCTCTCCGCAAAGAGGAAAAGAAGTCAGAGTCGAAAGAGTGGACAAAGAGAAATCGACAGTGAGTGTATACGAGAGGCTGGGACACGAGGAAAAGCACCGGATTCCAGAGGGCCGTGCGCTCCTCTGACTCCCCCTTTCTCCCTCCAATGGTATAATGCTCTCTGCCATCAGACACAGCGTAACCGGAGAGCTGGTCAGTTGAATTAAAATCGCCCACGGATACCAAATGCCCGCTACTTCTCTTGCACGTGCAATACCAAATTCCAGTATTTTCTCCGTCCGATTGTAATGCATACTTTGACATATCAATGGCGTTTTTAGTTTTCCGCCTCCTGTCATACCACCACTGAATCCCAAACAAACATTATCGCATTTCGCTCGTTCGCAACTCGGTTTCGATTGCAATTAACGTTTTCATGCGCCTCCATCAAAACCACTTGATGGAATAATTCAACAATACATAAAACCGTTCACTAACCAGTAAACATATTAGAAGTTTCGCTGAAAAATCCTCGCCGAGATTGACAAGCAATTCGAGAGCGCTTGCAATGACAAACGGCAGAAATCGGCCAAGCCCTAGTTAAATTATGCGCCGATGAGTCTAGAGGCCAATTAACGGTCCGGTCGTAGCCATTAACCGCTTCATTTAGCCAAGCTGGTTTTTTGCCGCTCGATCGAGGAAGCTACGCGTAGGAGCTTATCGATGCCTCGCCACTGCCTTACGTAATAGTGCCGGGCCTCCTTCGTAAGCCGGAGCAATCCTTAATTAACATTTCCAGCGGGCATTTATTAGTTGATTAGTACCAAGCGGAGCTATTGTCGGGTGGCAATCCAATTTAATCACCGGCCCGGCATCGATGACTCCTCCCCCACCAGATACCCCGACGACGACTTACTGCTCTCGGACGCCTTTGCAATGGAAATTCGAGCGAATGGATACTTGCCACTTAAATCAGATCACGGGATTGAATTCGACGAGTGTAACTGGCGCGCGCCATAAAGTATCTAGAGAAATCTTGTTAAAGAGGTCTCGTAGCAACCCGACCGACGGCGGCAGCGTCGGTGGATTGACTTTAAAGAGGGCAGGGTAAGAAGGGCAACGTAAAAATTTGATGAAGAGCTTTATCGTCCTTTTCAAGTATACCGTAACCGGGCGCAATATTTACGCTGGCGCTCGGCCATCCCGCAAAAGGCCGAGAGTGCGACTGTACCCGAAGAGGTGAATCGGCCCCTCCTGATATGATTGCGGCGTCTGCTTATCAGTCATGTCAGGCGATACGCCAAGGCCCAGATAGCTCCCAGTCACCTTGCGGATGGTGCGCGCCGGCTTTAATGGCAGCCAGGCCCTCGCTTCACCTGTTCGCTTGGGGACACGTTAACGAGGGGATTCGCGCCTAATTATCTGCCTGCCGCGCTCGCCGAGCACGAGACCCAGCCAAGGAACTCCGCAAATAGTCATTGGTAACAGCTCAGTACGTACAGCTCCAGAGTCACGATTACCCCAACTCGGTTCCAGCGGTTCCGGGATTATCTCCACCGAGATAGACTGCCATTCCATTCCTACTCCGCCCTCACCATTCGATAAAACCTACAAACACTCTCATTCACATTCCAAACACACTCCAAATCCTCAAGTTTTGATTTATAAATCGAGCGATCCATGATGCCTGTTATCTCCTTGATATAATAATCGGGCATCGTAATCCAATTCATCATTGCTCTGTTCGATTGCGATCCTAACGGACACTGAAAAATATTGCCAATCTAATAATTATGAATCTAAGTGAATCGTGGTCAAAAACCAAAAACCAAAGCGAAGGAGAAAATCCCTTGGTAAATGTAGGAATGCAGTTGAATCAAACTCGCACGACAGCCGTGTGCCACAATCACTATTACCGAGCGCGCACTAACTATCCCGTGGCGAGCAAGTGACTAATTCCTCGGCGAAGTAGGAATGATTCATCGCGGTGAGTGGATCGCGCGCGGCGTCGGGCGAAATGGTGAAGGACGCTGAGACGTCTGGTGGTTTAATAAAAGAGGAGTCTCTCGTCCAGTGGAAGAGACGCGTGTGCCCGGAACGGCGAGGAGGAGGCGGAGGAGGCGGAGGAGCGGAGGGCCGAACGAAGGCCATAGGGTAGAGAGCGGGAGGATTGGAAGGACCGGTGGAAAGCAGGCAAAAGAGCGAGGGACTCAAAGGACCCGATCGTGTGGCGGGGACTGCTCGTTAAACCGGAAAACAAACTGCCGGCGATCGAACCAGGACCAGCCTCACCACCAGGTACCTGACTCCGCTCTCCCTTCCCCCCTCTCCCGCAACCTTTCTTCTTTTACCCCAACCACTGCAACACAATCTCCCTTCTCTACTTTCCAGCCAACATATCTCTACGTCCGGATAGATCCGATTGATACATGCATTCATTCTCAGGGCTGAGAAATACATATATTATTACACGGGAATATATGTATATTGTTTTTGAGAATTGAATGGGAAGGGCTGGCGATGAGCTGTGTTGAGTGAATACAGTTGGAGGCGTTTGCGAGAGATTAGAGGCATGCGAGTGGTAAAAATGTGGAGGTTGGCGTGACTAGGCGGTGGAAGGCCCTTGGAGAGAATAATGGGCCATTGCCGAAAGAAGCTGCTCACCGATCGATCTCCCTTCCCTTTAATAACGGCGCGCACACTTTCGGCCGCGTTTTCCCCCATAAGCCGTCGCCGCGCGATGATGAATCGGCCCGGCATCAAAGCCAGATAAACAAATGGCTCTGTGTCCTTGCGATCGCGCCCGGCAACACTTTGCCAGCAGGCCAGTCGAGCGACTCTCCTCCGCACGATCGATCTTGTCCAACGCGTCCGTGGCGCGCTGCTAATCTCCGCTTTGACGCGTAAATACCCAATTCACCTCTTGCTCTCTAGCAAACGCTCCCGATAAACTCTCTCTCGCGCGGGCGCGCACTTCGGCCGCCGAACTTTGAGATTTAGTGTAATTTGAGGGCGAGCTGCGAGTGAGATAATGGCGGCGAGCGCGCGCGCCAGAGTTGAGATATTAGGTGAAATGAAAAGGAATGTCCTCACTGGCTATTTCCAGCCGCGCGCGCGCCTCTCGAGGATACTCGACACCGGCGCGCTCTTCGAACAAGTTGGCTCTTTCTTTCGGGGCCGAGACGCGGGCTAAGGTTTTCCAGGGTCGACGATTCCTTTATTATGGCGGCCGGATCCCTACCAGCCTGGAGACCCGACTCACCCGGCAACCTTTCCCTCCTACTCTCTTTCTCCTTCCTCCTCTGCCTCTCTCTCTCTCGCCCCTCTCTTTCTCTTGCGACCACCCTCGCTATCGTCCGACAGGCAGGATTATACCACCGGAAATATCAATGGCCCCCCACTCCCTCCGATCCTCCTCTGGCGAGCGTCTATATTTTTTGCACGATTGCCCCGCTCGGGCCGGATATCGCAGGATATCGTGAATCCACCGAACCGCTGCGACCCAGATTATGCAACGCTTCCCCAACACCGTCGGTGAAACTGCGAGCATCGCCAAGACACGATCGAATCAAACTCACTTTCAATTTGCAATCGGTTCGACTTTTCTCGAAAATCCCTTTGGTCCCTTCCGAGTCCAACTCGATTCGATCGCTAATTTCTCTCGCGGAGTTCCAACGCGCCCACAATCGATCACTCGACAGATGCTGCGAGACAGCCTTCACCGGATTCCCTCGATAGAATGCAATATTTCGGGAATTTTGATTCGTCCGACCTCAAAGGACTTTTCCCGTCGGACTTTCTCGCGCGAGGCGGAAGCCCTGCGCCGAGGATAGCAAAGTGGATCGCATCATAAATCTGCTCGCGGTTTAACAATGGCGGGACGAGAAAGGGAGCGAGAGCGCGGCCTCGTCTCGTGAGTACGATCAAAAGAAGTTTCGCGGAACTGGCTACCATTATGATAATCCGCCCCCGGTTTATCCCGCGGTAAAGAACGCCCTAAGAAGCGAGTCACCAACTGAATTTCCAACGCCAACACCTCTCTCTCTCTCTCTCTACACCCGGTAACGTTTAATTACACTGGCTCGGCACACGCCCGACCCAGATAATCGCAAATTACTTTGCCTCTATAAATTCCCCGATGACTTCTCGCCCTCTACTCCGCCGAGCCACCCAGCAACTACAACTCCCTTCAGTTTCTTCGCTCGCTAATGCGCCCCGGCATATACATAGAGGCCGATTTGCAACTGCGCCCGCCTGCAAACCAGAAGCCAGGGTAAAAGGAACTCGACTTCAACTGCATCTCGAATTGAAGCTATGCGCGCGAGAATTCCCACGCATCCCTGATATCTTCGTTGGAGGTGGAATTCGAGTTCTGAAATACGTCTACGCGCGGTTCCCAGGGGACCCAGTCAATTCTACTTGGCGGCACATGTGTATAAGCTCGCTGTATTTTCCGAGTCAAGAGAGAGAATTTCAATCTATGCTAGGGGTCGAGAGGAAGCTTCTCTCTATTGGTTAGTTGGTGATCTAAAAAGCGGGGGATTGTGACTTGTTCGACGGTGTTAAAGGTGCAGTAGACCTCAAAGGCCCAGACAATTTTTTGATACCTGCCGCCTCGCCGAGCGGTGCGGACCAAAGGGAGAGAGAGAGAGTGAGAAAGAAAGAGGGCAGGTTGAAAACCGTGGCGTGTCGGTCTGTGCGCTGGCTCCAGGCGGATTAGCTGGATTCATTTACTCCGAAACGATCGGGTAACCTTCGAAAGAGGCCGAGAGAACTACTCAAGGTTACTGGATACACGAAAGAGAAGGAGCCGCTCGTACGCTTCCCCGCTCGCCGCCAACATGCTAGATATAGTAGAGGAGTAGAGGAGTAGAGGCGTACGCGCCCTGTTATCCCGCTGCTTCTCTCGGCACGGGATATCCAACGCTTTCTGGATAACAATGCAAACTGAGGAAAAAGAATTTCAATGTTTTAGTATTTATAGATTCCTCGCGATGCTAATCAATGAACCGGTCCGTCGCCGACTAACGATATCGAGCGCGGCGATATGTTAATACCGGCGCCCATTGTTCAAGGGCTTTTCCGACGCTCGATATTAGTTACCGGGTTTCCCGCCGTTAAACATGACTCTCTCTGTATCGAATATCGAACGGGAAATCGTATCGAGACGCTTTGCGTATTATTCGCGATTCCCGTTTCATCCACTTTCGCGCTTATACTCGACTACTTCCAATCAGGCTTTCTTCCCTCGCATTAATAATACCCGGCGACCAATACGAGCGACGAGCGCAATTTTCAAACGCAGATTCCAATAGAGTCCGAAAGCTCCTCGTCAGCGCTTCGATTGACTTTGCCAATGGAAGCCGGAAATCCTCTCTAATCAGACCAAGCGATCTAAGTGCAAAGAGACTTTGCGACGGCGAGCGTGCGACGCGGCCGCGGCGTGTAAGAATGTGCGTTTATCCAGAGAAATCGCGCGCACTTTCACGAGGGAACCACTGCCAAGGATCGGATGCGTGTTGGAAGAGCGCTTTACTTGATAATCTTACGAGCTTGCCCGCGCCAGTCAATAGCAATGAATGAAATTCTTTCCCCATCAAATCCGACGATAAAACCAACTTAACGTCATTATCCCGATTAAGAGATCGCTAAGATCGTCACCAATTTCCGGAGGACAGGAATCCCGAGAGAGTCGAGGGTGACCGGGCGGATTGGCTGTGTACACAGAAGCTAGTCGAGGCCAGACGGAAAGATGAGCTCGCAACCTTTGACCAGGTGTGTCGGGAGAATGCGTGGTGCCCTTCGTCAACTCTCCCACGCGCTTTACCTGTCCGCCGCTCTACGCGCCGAGCGCGAGAGCGAGAGAGGCCGAAAGAGAGGAGAAAGAAACGCGGGACAATTGAGCGCTCGAGGAACGGCAGAAGCCTCGTAAAACGAGTGACGGGTGTTTTCGAGTGCTCGGCGAGTTCGGAGCGCGGCTTTCTTCTCGCCCTCGGAATAATCGTCGGCCGATAAGAGTTGCAAGGTTAATGTCACACGCTCGACAGCGCTCGAGATAAGAATAGCGTATGTATGCTGCTCGCGTGAAACTGCGCCCAGTCCACCTATACGCGCACCATCACTCGGATCTCGGAACTCGACGCATGAACTCGCATATGCGTAGCAACATTGCCGGGCGCTCGGAAATTTCGAGCTTCCTTATCTCTCGCCAATCGTTGGTCAATTACCTCACTTAACTTTATTATGCTTGTGCGCTCCTTCCCCCTCCGTTTCCACTCCCGCGAGATATCTGCTTCGCTTGGTTCGGCGTCTGAGAAGATGGAGCATTTCGGCTGCGATCTTACCTTTAAGGAGGTTGGTGCCGAAAATGAAAATAATGAGATTGAATTGAAATTGATACATAATGTTAAATTATAGTCAATTTTCAACTGATTTGTCTGTATGGTTTTCGAATATACATGGGCTCTTAAGGCGATGCGGTCAAAACTTCCAGTTTATACTTTAAAAACCTCTGATAAAATAATGACACTTGAACAAAATACGGTTGATATGATAACCGAGACATTGAGGACTAATCAGGCAAAGTTTCAAACACTTCCTCTGACCAGTTGAAGAGAATTTGGGTAAAGAGTGAAAGTATGAAAGCAGAAATGCCTTACAAAGGCACGAACTGCTCGTGACACGTGCTAATCGCGTTGGGAACGAGCGGACAAATGTCTTGTATACAAATAGCCGGTGGGTTTTTGAGCGAGCATAAAAATGGGAAAGGCGATCGGTCCTCGCGGCGAGGGAGTTAATAAATCGATAGCTACACTGGCCGGCTGGCAACAAGCCCGTACACCTACCCACCTCCACACAGACGAGCGCACGTGTACAGAGAGAGAGGATGACGTCGTTTCATGGTTCGCGTGCTGGCCGACCACCGATCCACGCGTATGCAGATCCTTGGAGCGCGGCAACGGCCAAGATGACAGAGAGCGAGAGAGGAGAGAGAGAGAGAGGGAGAGAGTAACGAGGTTACCGGGACGCCCCACAATTAATTTGCTTGCAAACGGCTACGCTTTGCGAATAATTATTCAAAGTCTCTCCCTTCCTCTCGGCCTCTGGGCCCCGACGCTTTGGCCGTGTCGCCGCTCTGCGCTTCTACTAGATGGCTTCTCCCAAAGAGCTACCACTTTGCCGTGTACGCATCGTGACAGTGTCGCCCGAAATCTTAGGGAAAAGCCGCCCCTTTCGTTACAGTCGAGAATGAGCAAGGTCCCTTGTCGGGTCTTGGTGCTGGGGTAATAAGGCAACTCGAGTTTAAAAAGACAAATAAATCCTCTGATGAATTCGTCGACTTGGATACTCTGGCAAGTGAAGACTGGAAAGTGTCTATAAATGGAGTTGAATTATTGCCGGATCGATTCTCCGGTGAATCGTTGGGCAAGTTTTCGTCATTCTCAGAATGAGGTGCTCTCCGATACTCTGTGAAATATGTATCGAGCACTCGCATCTAACGAGTCTTCCACGTAGTTGAGGTATACGTGGCGGTCTCCGGCTTTCCACGTGTATTCGTGGAAAATCTAGAGCGGCGATGTGGGTTTGCCTATCCATAATAATTCCGGGTGTAAGGATCGATAGGGAGAGGAGTCGCGCGCTCGACGGCAAGGCCAGAGTGGCCGAGCCAAGTCCCCTTTTTTCACCGAGCAAGACAGCCAGCCTCCCTCCCTCTCCGCCGCCCCCGATAAGATAACATTTCCGCGCCAACAACTTCCAATAGATTAAGAGGAACGACGCCGGCGACATTAGCGTCGAGACGCCGGGCGTGCGGGATTCCATTGTTTCCCGCGCTCCAGCGGGATAATGAAAGCGACGCCCGTCAAGAGTCACGCATCTTTCAAACACTCTATGGCTCTATGCAATGAGACTCGCGCCACTCGCATTTAAACTGTTGAGTGGTCGCAGTCGCACCAGTCCCGTCGACTGCCGAGTTGCGGACCACTCGAATAACTGCTGACTCGAGTCCGAGTGGCAGTGGCGGCTGTGCGATTAGAGTTCTCGGATGTCTCGCAAGCGCATCGAAATTGAGAAGAAAGCCCCCGCGCTATTGACGTCAGTTGGGAAACCAGGCGAAAAAGACTGGTTGGCTTGAAACCGGGAAAGTTCGGTTCGAACAGATTGCGCTGGAGAAAAAATCTGTTAGTACACAGCGAGCGGATCCGGGGACGCGTGAAAAGCGTGAGCGATACTAATGGAATTTACGACACTACGCCCGAATATTCTCCTCCTACGGCTTCTCTCAAGTGTACACACTCGATCGCACAGATCCCTGTCCGCCTCGCCCTTTACCAACAACTCACTCATTTAACCCCTTCATTCCCGCACTTTATTAAAGCGTAAAAGACAGGCTCCCTAAAACGGCAACAGACTTCTTCCGATACTTTACGTGCCGGGAAGAGATTTCATTTATCCTCGACCTCTGATAAAGAGGCTGAGAATGCGCCGCGTCGCTCGCTGTTGCAACAATTATTCCCGAGGCCCGCGTTAAACTCGACACAATGAACCAAGCCTGACGACGCGACGCAGGGTTAATGATATGTGTTCGTAAAGAAGTAAACACTGCCAACTTCAGAGGACACACGCTCGCCGCGCCAGCCGATGAAAGGATAAACGGGCAATGGCAGGTTCGGCGAGGAATGGCACTCGCACTGGACACGAGCGTGGACGTCAGTCCCGCCGGAGATTTCCTCGAGAAAATGGAAAGAGGACGCGAGCGGGCGCTCGGAATGAGCGAGATATCGTGTGGGTTTCGCAACGACGAGCAACATGGCAACCGAAAGGAATGCGAGGTGTCCGCTGAGCCGACAGATTCACGATCGATCGGCGGCCACCTCGCTCTCGAGTCCTCCGCTGTTAGGATCGAGTGTGTAAGCGCAAGGTGTAAAGGTGTACCACTCACATAAATGGTCGAGCGGCGATGGAGGACACTGGCTCCGGCGTGCGTAAGTATATCCAATAATCCACAAGATCTCGTGAGCGAGCGTGGCCCTGTGTTTATCGATAAAGTAGTACAACACTGAACTAGCACTGCGAGCGACCGAGTGCAATTGGCTTGGTCGCTCGAATTCACTGGTAGCTGGTGCTGGTTGCTCTCGCACTCCCGAGGAAAACAGAGTCGTCGCCCGCGTCCGGCAGGCAAGCGACACACACGTCACCACCGAACAAACCTCCAGAGCTTTCCGTCGTGATGACCACACGCGCGCTCTCGCTTTCACTCGAGGCGAGATCTCGTAGCACACACTAACGGCCGCCGGGAGACTCTCTCGGCGACACACACCGCTATCCACAGAGGAGGAGAGTGAGCAGAGAGAGAGTGAGAGAGAGAGGCCGGTGCTAGAAGCGCGTGAGTAAAAGTACCGGCGGCCTCGCGAGGAGCGCGGGCATCGCTCCTCTCGAATTGTGGCGGTGGTCCTCTATGTGTGTGTGTCTTGTCTTGTCTGCTCTCGGGGCTCTCGGCTCTCGGCTCTCGGTGGCCCGCGCCGCTTCAGGTACGTGGGCGGTTGCGGCTGAGTAGTATATCCACAGACTGATCAGCTCTCCACACTGCGAAGAACGTCAACAATGCCGCCGTCACAATCGTCAACTCGCTCTCGTACACTCCGCGCACCGATTCCGATTGGCCGCGCGCGATCGAACCAACGGCCGAGCGAGCGAGACAGAGAGAGAAAGAGAGAGAGAGCTCGGCCGGGTCCGAATGGCCAAGAGCAAAGAGAGAGAGAGATCTCGCGAGCGATCCACCGAATTGAAGTTCGCTC
The DNA here is from genome assembly GCA_963675795.1 of Crossocerus cetratus. Lineage (NCBI taxonomy): Eukaryota > Metazoa > Arthropoda > Insecta > Hymenoptera > Crabronidae > Crossocerus > Crossocerus cetratus. The sequence continues at coordinate 18,097,214 of OY776668.1, forward strand.
CGCCGTGAATCTGGCTGGCGACACTCGAACGCAGAGCCACTCGCGCGACGCGATGCGACGCTCCACCCGAAGCCGCGCAGCACTCTCCGTCGGCACTCGACGATCGGCCAGCACTCGATCCGATCCAAGTGAGCGAGGCAACACGCCGGGAACCCAACTAGACGCGAAGGGAGCCACCGCGAGATAAAGAGAGAGAGAGACAACTCGGCGCGGACTATACGGAGCGCACGCGCGCGCTCTAACGCGCTTTCGTTACGTAAAAGAAGTGCGCGTCGGATCAACGTGTGTCGCGACGACTTGCGAGCGAGCGAGCAAGTGCGCGCGCTAGCCCTGGAGACGCGATCATCGCCGGCAGAAGCCAGCGAGGGAGAGAGAGAGAGAGAAGCAAGAAAAATACAAGAGCGACCGACTATCGGGCGTGTTCGCCGTGTAGGCGCGAGAGCCGGCCACGGTAACCCACTTACGAGCCAGCCGGAGCGCGAGCGACTAAGCCCGAGCCTCCGACTACCGACGATAGCACAAAAACTTCACGCTCTATGTACACTCTACACTCAAAGCCCGAATGCGCCTTCCCAGGCGAGCGCGCGCGTCCGCTTCCTGCGCCGTCACTTTCGGAGAGCACACTCTGCCCCATTCCAAGCCTCTCTTGCTTTGTCTTTTCTCTAGTCGGAGGAGCCTAAGCGCGAGCCGATCACCGCGCGAGCAAAAGACGGCGCGAGGGACAGCTATCTAGCGGCACTTTGCTCCTCGCGCTCTTGGGCGGGACTCGCGTGCGATGTCGTGTCGTGAGCGCACGGATAATAGCGAGCGAGCGAACGAACGAGCGAGTTAGCGACGGACGGACGGCGACGGCGACGGCGGCCCAGTGGCTGAGACAGCCGCGCAAATGGACGTATTATGCACACACGCGCGCACACACGGCCCTCCCATAGGGCCTAACCAATAATAAATGCACACCTACACACTGTCGCACGCGCGCTCTCGCGTGCACCGGCGTGTCCACGGAGAGGGTGCTCTTCCGATGACGAGGGAGAGTGTGAGGGGAATGGGAGAGGGGAGAGAGAGAGAGAGAGAGAGAGAGAGAGAGAGAGAGAGAGAGAGAGAGGGGTGTAAGTGAGTGAAAATTGCGGCGAGAGTAGACGGAGAGAAACAGGCGGAGAGAGGGAGAGAAGGAGAGACAGCGCGGCAAAACGATACACAATCCGACCACGAGAGAGGTCCGACTCGAACTGAGCGCCGCGCGCTTCATCGAGGCCGTCGACGGCCGAGCCGGCCGAGCCGAGGCGCTCGCTCTCTCGCTCGCCGATAGCGCCTGCCTGCCTTCCCTCCCTTTCGCCGTCGACGGCCTCCACCGTCGCGCTTACTCCACTGCTCGACTCCTCTCCTTTATGCTACGTTCATACCGGATGCCGTACCGCCGCTTTACCATCCTCTCATACTACTTCTCAGAAACACATTGAAATCGCTACGCGCATCAAATGCCCGCTTTGAAAAACCCAATCGTAGGGGCCGTGTCTGGTGAACGAGACTAGGTTGACAATCACTGTCAGCTGGTGCGTAATCAGTGGTACTCGGGTCAATTGGGTAGCGATAAAATTTTAAGTAATCAAAGCAAATCTCTTGTTGACGCTGCACTCGACTTTGCTTTTAATTCATTCAGCAGCTAGAGAAATTGTTCAAATACAAATCTCTGTTACATGTTGCGTGAAGCAAAATCTCCTAATAACCTGAATATAGACGTATTACTTTTAAAGTTAGTAAAGTAGGAATTATTAAAGAAAATATCAGTTGTGAAATCTTGGAAAAATCACGTGGAAAAATGAAAACGTACTTTTATTAACAATCTAATTTGTAATATAATTGACGACGGGACTCTGGTTAACGAAATAGTGAAAGAGCGATCGAGGGTCTACTGTTATGAACACTGCTTAATCGATCTCTCCTCGCGCCTCCTATTCCCTCTTGAGCGTTTCTCGACTCCTCTCTCGTCTCGCAGTGAGCAGCCAGCACAACCCGTCGCTACACCTCCCTGCGAGAGAACCCACGTCGAGACCCAACATCGCTCTCATTCTCTCATGCCGAGACCGAGCCGACTCTCCTCTCCCTCCCTCTCGCTCTCTCCCATTTGCTTGTCTCTCTCGGCTTCCCCGCACGGCCCCGGGAAACTTTCCGACACACCGGTAACTTATCGGAATTTACTCGTTACTCCGAATTCGTGAGAAACGCGCGCCGCCGCCTCGCCGGCGAGGGAGAGGGAGAGAAAACGCGGGAGAATTTTGAATCCCCGTCATTATTTGGGGGGGGGGGGGTCGGAAGGGCCGCGAATTTTTCCAAGTGGAACACGTAGCCGCGCATAATCGAGATCCGATGGGACGATGGGGCGATTGTAGGAGGGGGCGGATGACTCGGAAGCAATCGAAATAGCCCGAACGAGCGAGCGGCGAACTCTCGACGAGAAATAAATAACCGAGTGTCGGAGTGATGGGCTATCTCTCCTCCGACCTATTTGGATTTCCCTCCGGCGACCCAAACACTCACAAGTGCCGTTTGAAACGCCGATAATTGGTATCGAGTTATCTCGAGCCAAACGACGGCTACAAGAGCTTTGCATCGAGTACCCTTCTGCCTGGCCGCTCGGAAAAAAGAATTATTCATTACGGCTGCTTGAGTAGCAGCGACACCGCCAGCCAGCCGGCCCATCGCCCCATCGCCCCATCGCCCCGCCACGCGCTACCGATACTTTACTCGATGGGAATTAATGAAAAGTCGATTCTAACGCCACCAACTCAATCCAATCCCTCCAACCCTCCCCCGATCGTTCATTCTACTTACGTGTCTCTCACATACTTCAACACGGCTTTCTACCGTTCCCTCTATTACAGAGACCTCCATACAAATTACTGTCACCGTCAGCCTTCGCAGCACAGATCGGACGCGCATCCCCCCACTCTTTTTCTTTACCATTGAACCAGAGAGAAAGAGAGTAAATTGGGATTGTACGACGAGATCGAGCTTGTCGAGCAGAATGAAGACTTGGCGCGAGCCAGCGGTTAATTAGGTGGCGGGTGGCGCGTCGAGAGTGTAATCAATACTTATTAAGGCGGACTTAATCGCGACAGTCTGAGAAAGCGTCGAGCGAAACGAAACAATACACGCTCCACCGAGCGCACCAATTACAGGTGGAATCTATCACTCGACCTGACCCACTGGAATCCTTCAGGAGCCGTAACACTGTTCCATTTTTATCGTCCTCCTTGAGCAGCGGGGCCGATCGATTGATCCGGCGTCCCCCGGCGCCAACTACCCCTCTAACTTCCTTCCCCTGGCAAACGGGCAAGTTTTGCCCGGCGAAATCAAAGTAAACACGTCAGGCGGCGGCGGCAGCGGCAAGTATCGTCTGCGGGCGGGCAAGTGCGGCCGCGTTTGCACAAGTTCCTTTCGCGGAATACTCGCCGAGAGAGCAACATACACTGGCACATGTATACACGCGCCGAGGGCGTCGGCGCGCGGGCAAGGTTGCGCGCGTGTGGGAATATACGTCTGCGAAGATTTAGCCGGTGCATGGCACCGTTCCAGAGCGGCCGCTTTTCCTCCGGAAGCCCAATGCATGGCAGAGTGGGAATTCGTACTTTTCCGAGTTATTACACGACCCTCGCTATCTGCGCGGGATGACTCATCTCTACTCTGTTATACATGTATAATATCCAATTGGATTTCCCCGGTGGACTCAACCGCTTCTGCCGGGCGAACTCGAGAGCTAATTCTCCGGTCGCCTAAAATCTTGCCAATTATTCATTATTACCGCATTTTATATGAGAGGTATTTTATAAGCGAAGCCTCCTGGGTAATGGCTGCGCATGAAGCTGAAGCTTTCGGTTTGGGAAAGTATAATTCTCCGAAAAGGCAAACACATGACGCCGGTATAATATTTGTTCCGGCACTCCCCTCGGGCGATTCGTTGCGCCGAAAGCAAGTTTTACGTTTTACGGCGCGCAACGCGCATGCAGCTCGCGCGGACGAAATGCCAGAGGGGAAATCTGTTAGCGGGAATCACGTGTCGGATTAGTTAACGTAATCCATTTATCCTCAAGTTCCATCAATCCGCGATACAGCGCGCATGTCGTGCCTCGCCGACCTAACAAAGTATTCAAATGAATCGGACATCAAGGCATCAAGGCATCAAGCGACTTCCACGGCTCCCATGACACTTTATCCCCAGAGGCGCGCGCGCGCGTGCATATCAAGTCGCGCGACTCGCAGAGGGAAAACTCGTGCGGCGTGCGCGACCGATTTTAATAACCCGGATCGCGACTACGCGAGAGTACCGTGCTTTTAATTGGCCGCGGCGACACAGAGGCTCGTAGTCGCCGAGTGCGCAGCGGCAATGCCAGGTTAGCGGGCCGTCGGAGCCGATGTGCACGTGTGGAAAGCAGCGCTCGGCCCCGCACAAAGCGGCCCAGCTCTCCCGCCTCCCACCCTCGGCGTCCGTCGGCGCGCAATTTTTTACGAGCTGCCACACGAAGAATTTCGCGGATGCCCGCGGAGAAAAATACGGACTACTACTGAATCGGGAAGCGTTGGAAGCTCTCCAAAAAAAGAGATCATTACTTTGCCGCGCGGCTCCTGTCCGCTCTCTGGAAACTGTCCAGGAGATACGTGCGCCCGGAGGAGCGAGGGATAGCGCCGGGAACCCTGAAAACGCGCGCCCTCGCGGACGTGGACTATCGCCGACAGTCGCTTTGTGGAAAAAGAGGGAGGGCGGAGGAATAAGCTGAAATGAAATTAATTTGGCGCATCCTCCGTTAACTGTATCTTCGATCCGCGCGCTCTCGGCCGCGTAATGACCGCTTTTTAAACAGGAAATGTGTCAGTCACGAAATACCGCGCGCGTTCCGTTGCTGTTAACGACACCTGTGTCCCTGTCCGTCAACCGCGCGATTCGCCTCCGGAGAATAAAGGACTTTCTCAGTTGCGCCGTAACTATAAACCCCAAAGTAGACAACAGAATCACAAAGTTCAATCAAATTGAACACTCTGAGAGATGAAAGACAAATGAAATACAGAATTGAAACTTTTAAAGAGACTAAAAGAATGATAATGTCCACAAGTTCAGCAGAAATGGCACCAGACGTACGTGCCCAGATAAGACCGGGCAGCGATGCGGATTGGCGACGCGAATGAAACGATACACTCGACGCTGAAACCTCCCAGTCGTCCTAGAAGCATTGAGTAACCTTCATAGGTGTCTAGTCACCGCTCGAGGCGTCGAGTGAGTCGAGTCCAACAAGTTGCCGAGATCGCGCACGTAAACACGCCGGGATCGACCGCACTTGCACATGACATTAACCACACGGAACGAGCGTCAACGAGAGCGTCCACGTATATATGTGCGCGACGCTTTCGATCGCTCGACTCAGGAACAAGTCGTCACGGTGACGATCTATCTCGTCCGGCAGGGCGGCGCGTGCAACAGAGTCGGAGTAGCGGGCGCGGATGAAATGGCACTTTTCCAAGGTGCGAGCTCGGCCGCTCGGCGAGTGGGCCTTCCGGAGAAGTGGCCATCGAGTCAAAGGCCGCGCTGCTTTTTCCGGCGAACGGTGCTAGCGCGACTCCGAGGATGAGTCATCTCGCTCGAGAGAGATACGCTTGTTAGCCGAGCGGGCCCGATTAAACCTCCGAGAGAGAGTGCGCCAGAGCCGCGATAGAGTAGCCAGATTATCGCCATGACAAATCGGCCGCGGCCGAAACAACAGATATAATTGAGCCAAGTGTAATAGGCGGCTGTGCCATTCCACTGACTAAGGCTAAATGAAGATTTAATGACAAGGCTCCTTTTAATACCGATCGCAAAAAGTCTTCCTCTCAATCACCGCGAGCCCCCGGAGGAGCTCCGCTCTCACTGAGCTCGACGGCCGACTAGCTTTTAATCGCGCGGTTAGTCGGCCGATGGACTCGAGAGTCAATTAATCATCGTAGAAGAAAGTAATCGCAGCCGCAGCCGATTATACCGAGCGATCCGGGGAATACGGCGTCGCGAGCAAGTGGCATGCAGCGACGCCGTCGAGAGAAAGAGACGAAAGCCGAGCAAGCGAGCGAGTGTGCGTGAAATCTGGGTCACGACCCAAATCATTCTCTCGCGGCCTCCGGCCCAATCTTTCGCAATGCACGAAAGTACCCGCAATATTTCCAAAGCATCCCACCTCGCGTCCATCGTTACGATAACCCTGTCAACCACGAGCTTTCCACATTTTTCCACAATTTCTCCGCGATATTAATCCCCGACAAATCTCGGTCTATAATACCTCTCGTTCCTCTTTTTCCGCAGTGGAGTTAACTGGATGGAAGCGCTAGCGCATTAATGGCACTCAAACGCGCGCATCGATTGTGAGTCGGCCGAGTTACGACGGCGATCGCGTTACACCGCGGCAATCCTGCCGGGCTGCCGGCCTGTGAGATGTGTAACAACCAGGGGAATCCGAGAGTTTGGTAAAATGGATATCGAACCACGTAACTCTGTGATGTCACGAGGCGTGGGAACAGTGGCCGATCGCCAGTTCCCCGCTAGTAGAGGCCGCTCTAATAAGCCTCCCTCCTACTCCGCGCTCGTGTAACTGTAATAATTTCCGTAACGGTGTACCCGTTCCGAGTGGCTCTGCGGCTCTGCGCTCGTGTCCCGAGCGCGGGCTCCATTCCCCGACACAATCTACACGTGTAACTACACCCGGCATAAAAAACAGAAACAACACTTTTCGATACAGCTGTGTATTCGAATGGGCAGTTCGTCGCTCTTTTATATACTTGTTATAGTTCTAGGGAAATATGTGCGGTTTTCTATAGCGATCGAGGAGGACATAGGCGGCCTTAAACCTGGAAAAAAAGTCCGGCAGGATAAAAAGAAGCGACGCTTAATGCGAAGCGGTTCACTCGGGCGGCTTCATAAATTCGAGCGAGCAGTTTTGCGATGCCGATCGCTTCGGCCGCCAGCAAATTAAACTCGCCGATTACCATCGGCTGCCGGTGTAAATCATCCGATTCCGACAGGCATCTTATCCCGATCTTTTTTCGTGGCCGAGAGGAAGCTCCGCGTATCGCCGGAGAGTCTCGATGAAATATCGGCCTCGGAACTGATTCAAGGACTAGCCGGGATAGGTCAGTAATGCTTGAGGAGGAGCGATTTCGAGGGACGATTGGGCAGACGCGTGAGGCTGCATCACGCGAGCCCGCGTAATTACATGACGATTATATCCGAGGAATAATAAAGCGAAGGACTTTAATGAGCCGGCGTTCCGCGCGCTTTGCTTGGGCTCTCCCTCTATTAATTATGCAATAATCCTAATTGCACACGAGCGCCGCGTCGTCGTTAGGGCTCGCGATTCCGACTTAATCGCGACGCGGGATTAAGCGCTCACGCTCTCTCTCTCTCTCTCTCTCTCTCTCGAGTATCGATTGGCGTCAAGCTCGAAAGAAAGTCGGAGCCCTCGCGGCGCTGCGTAATTCCCCGATTATCGCCAGGTTATTTATTTATTCGCGGCGCTTATCGCCGCGCATTATTCAATCGTTTATGTCCGCTGAATTCCAATTGACTTACACGCCGCAACGGCCCGATCAATGCTTCCGTCGCTTCTCGTAAATTGCGTCGACCGAGTGAATGATTGAAATCCATTAATAACTGACGGAACACCCGCGCGCCCGCCCGCCGCCGGTACTCGGCGAGGCGAACTATCGTGTGCGCTTCGAGCTACACCTGGCAAATAGCTCGACAAATATCGAAGCAGCGTCGAGTGGGGATTTCGGTGATAAGGGAACAACACGCCGATTTCATTGCCCTCGGAAGCTCTCGCTTCGAAACTGGCCCAATGCTTCCGAGCTTTATCTTTCAAAGCGGCGAAAATCACTTTGTTCACTAGATATACCTCTCTATTACTTCCTTGTTGCTTGTTCAAAATACGCCAGCTGCTTTTTCTCCCTCTATTGTACAAGGAACAGCGGTTTTCCCGTTAGCTCTGGCATTCATATTTGTTTACATTTGCGGGATTATGCGGGAGGAAGAGAGTGAGAGAGAGAGAGGGAGGTGGCGAGCGGCGCGACGCGGCATTAAGGAAGTTATCACCCGGCTATTTTCAGTCGCGTTAACCTCTGGCTGACCTCGATTTACGCGCGAGCGCCCGAGCACCGAAGAAATCGGGTCCCCGCCGTTAATGTGCAAATATCCTCTCGCTCGGCCGACGGCGCGTCTTCTGCCCGGCAAAAGAAACAACCGCGACACCGCCACCAGCCCCGTCAACATTATCATATTCATCGTCCGTCTACTGAAATCCGCCGACTCTCCGACCGGAGTCAGTGCCGCGCGCCGCCTCGGCAAATTCATTCACTCCGACAATCCGGCGTATCGATTACTCGATCGCGAATAACCGCAATCACCTGGAACAGGCTTTCTTACCTCGAACAACAAGACCTCTTATTATTCTACCTTCCCAACCTACACCGACTTCTCTACATCGTAAAGGGTTAACTGTGTGTTTTTACTAGTTTCAAATGGAATACACTCTACATCCCCCGGGAAAAGCTTTCCCTGGAAATTCGCGCGCTAATGGCGCTTTCATGTGTCGGTTGAAAATTCCATGGAAAACATCCACAATACGCAACGCTCGACTTTAATGACTAGCGTCACGTGGTTCACTCTTACAGTCCACAGTGCCGGGGAGAATGTAACATTGGCCAACAATCCAGCATCCGTAACATCCAGTTGTCGGAGAGTTGCTCGAGGAGCGGAGAAATGAAATCGAACAAACTAGTTTCCTTGGCGCGCGCGCGAGGTCTGTATCTCTAAATGAGTTATCCATACACGCGTATCTACCTCTCCGAGTGTTGGGCGCTTCCAGCGAGCATTCCGGCAAGTGTCTGCCGCAGCCGCCGCACGCTCGCCTTTTCAATTACACGCCGGAGAGTCGTGATGTACGAGTTGGGAACACGCGGTTGCGCGGGGGCGTGCCGTGTGTTTCGGGAAAATGCATTCCAATGGAAAGTTGGCCGTAAGCGATCTCTTCATTCCCGGCGTGACTCGCGGAAGGAAGTGCAGCGGCGTGTGTCACGACGCACACGTACCCTCGCGCGATTCCCGCTCCCTCAAGGGAATGACTTTACGCCTCCGAGTGCTGGCTGTGCTCGTCGCTCCAGCTAGGAACAAGAGCGACGTGTACCTCGCGCGCTGCTGCGGGAACCGTTCGTCAGAGGCTGGGCGAGGCGCAGGGGCCGACTTTAAATTCAGAAAGCCTCCCCGACTCCCGGAATTATGGAAGCGCGCCGGTGAGATTATGCATTCTCGAGCACGCGCGCGCGCCCTTGTTGCCAAACTACTGTTTTGATCGCTGCCGGGGAAACGACGCGATCGCGCGGATGGAATGGATATTCGTCCGGCACTCGACTCGCGGCCGAATCGCTTTATGATTATAAGTCCTGTGCATTTATTAGAGGGAGAGTGGAGTTGCGGCGATTCGACGGGATGAAGACAAGTTTCGGGAGAGAGCCTTTAAATGAGGGTCCTTCACCTGGCGCGATGGCTTGTGTAGAGTGAAAACAGTTTGGAAGAAGGAAGGGCGGGAGAAAGAAGAGGAGAAGCGGAAGACGCGGAAAGAGATGGTAGGACGGCGTCAGCTGCGACTCGAGCGAGTGTTGGTCAAGGCAGGTCAAGTCACGTCTAAACTCGACACCCCGATCGCGCGCGATTGCAGTCCTGAGATGAGGTCGAGCCGGCTGGCTATACATACACTCGCTCGAGGCCGTATAAGTACGCGGCCTTGAACTACTCGACACGGCCCTGACTTTATCAGAATAGAATCCTTTGATAAACCTGTCGCATACCGACTCCACCACTCCACCCACCCATATCTCCCACCATCCCACCATCCCACTAAAACCGACGCCCAATTCCACTCGGACGCTCTTCCGCTCGCCTCATTAATTAAAATCGAGGCCGATTTTATCGAGATCCTCAGCGACCGGTGGAGATTTGTCGAATTTTTATTTCAATTCCTAGCGAATCTCAGTTTAAAATTGCCGTGCCGTCGAGATCCTCGGGGTAATGAGAGAAACACGATTCTCCCGGATGGCGTGCTCTCGCCTTTCTCGGAGCCGAGCAACGGCACTGTCAGGAGTTTCTCGGTCAAAGAGATTCCTCTGGCCGGGGGCTCGTCAGCATTCTACTGCGCGCGGCGGCGTCGGCGTCGGGCGCGTCTCCGCTTTTATCAATGCTGTATCTCAAGTGGAAGGATGAAAGGCCGAGAGCTGCTAGTACTAACATCGATGATCGCCCGGTTTACTTAGGTGACGCAAGTGGCTACGATTCACTCGAGCCTATATTGCAATACACGTATACACGTAACCGAGTGAAAGCGCGAGTTGCCCGATAAACTCGACGCGTACGCGCGGACTCGTTTCGCGCCGCGGCGATAAGCATATCTCGGCACGCCTGTACCACCATTAACCGCGCTAATAGTCTTATTTACTGCGGGAGAAAGAGAGAAAGTGAGAGTATGTACAGCGAAACACAGTTTCCCCTTAACCCTGGAGAAAACCGTCCGCAAACTTCGGAAAATTTAGAATTCTATCTCGCTCCTTTCTATTTTGGAAAAGCTCGTTTAGAGATCAGTTAAACTACATATTTACCAGGGCGACGAGTGGCTTTTCTAGCTTAATGGCGCGTCGTCGAGTTGCGATCGCGCGATGAGTTTTACGCGGGTCAGCAGTAGCGAGGAGCTTTTTGAAGGCGGATGTTTCCCGGCTCTGGAATCGGAAGCGACCGGTTCGCCGGGAGCGCGGCGTCATTAACATTTCATAGGCCACGCAAATGAACCGCGTTATTTATGTAAAGTGCTTGGAAGCTCGGCGTCACGCGGCCGAAAGAGCCGTAAACGCGCGCGCGTACCTGTGCGAGTGTATGTACTCGAGTGAGGTGAGTGCGTGTGCGTGGCTATGGAGAACCTCGACTGGAGTGGCAGCTGGTCTATCGCGGGGAGGCTGGGAGACAGAAACGGTCTCTAGGTATTCAGGTCAAATACCCGCCAGACTGAACATCTTCCTTCTCCCTTTTACATCTCTACGTCCGGCCGACACGCCGACGAGAATTAAACAATACCCGGGACTCTTTGACTCGCCTTCTCGAACCTCGTTGAAGTTTGGGGGAAAAGAAGATTGTCGGGCGCGAGAGTGTCGCTCTAAAGGAAACTGAAGAGCGCTAGTCTCCGGGTCTCGTAATACCAAGGAGAAGAAAGGAAGAAGAAAGTGAATCTCGGCGCTTTTTAGGAAAAGACGACAAGGTCGAGCGCGGCAGAAGCGCGGTGCGGCGATGCGGCCCGCGCAATTAGCATTCCGATTTTACGATAGTCCCGGCCATTAGAGCGCTGATGCAGTTCCAGCAGCTTATCGTAACCATTTCACCTGTTCATAACGGGCATGTTTATGCAGCAATTAAGTCTCGTTAGTGGCAAGCCCATCAAGTGTACACGTATGTAGGTAGGCTGTACGCGGATACAGAGCGCGCGCGGTCCTCGGTGTATCAGTCAGGTGGCGCGCCTACCGCAGGGCTAATTTCGTTATATGCGCCTTCCTTCTCTCCCCGAGCTCGTTCCCTCGTGTTCTAGCGCCATTCGCCCGGCTCTCTGCCCACCCTTAACCCCCCACCCCGCACTATGTACATATGTAAATCTATCTATGTATCCGCGCGCGTATATGTCCGAAGAAGGAGCGCGCGGGATTAACGACGCCAGCGGCTTTTTCCGCGATTGGAACTCTCCGGCGCGAGTCCACCACTCTCCGATAGCTCGCGCTCCTCTCGCCGTTATTCCAGATTAATTAGCTAATAAAGGCCGGCGAGGGACAAACTTTGCGAAAGTGCTCGCCGCTCAAAGTTTCCGGGCATGGCGGGCCGTACTAAAGCGTGTAAACAGCGCGCGGCCGAGCGCGGCCAGTGAAACTTTTCTTCTTTGTGAGTCATTAACCCTCGGGAGTGCCGGGCTTTACTGCCCACCCTCGATTCGCCGGGCATTCGTCGCGGCGATCATCGACGCCCAACCAACGTCCTTCGCGATCTTCCCCCCCTCCCCGCGAAACTTGCACTCTGTGGGCAACCGTGCGCGGTAGTGGGATGTAAAAGATTTTACGGGATAAGCGGGCGACGGGTACGCTCCGTTTGGCAAAATCTAAACTACCCGGCAGTAGTCGGTGCTGCGAATTACCCATTTTCCACTGTGCGTGTGAGAGTACTGTGTTGACATTACCCTTGAAAAGTTATATGCACTTGCTATGGATTCTGGTACTCTTCAAATGAGTCTGTGGAATTAGAAGAGAGTTGTACGACATTCACTAATCACTATGCAATTAAATACTAAATGACCGTGAGTTCATGAGAAATTAATTGCACGCGCTATATCGCGACCGTTTCCGCGAAACCCTTCGCAACTCTCCCGGGTGCAGTCTTGGAGCGGTCAAATCAGGAGCACACTGCGAACGAAATCGCATTAGCAGTGGCTCAACGCGAAGATCGCTAACTTCCTCGCGGAGCAACAAAGCAAACTTGGCTCCTCGCTGTAAAAGGCATAAACAAGGTTAGGGAAAGTCCCGCTGGTACCACCACCACCTCCAGTACAACTGCGAGAGTGGCGGCCGCCGCCGCGCTCCCAACTATTCGCCAACTCGGCTCGAGCGATCTCGTCCCGTCGGATGATGCCGCGAATTTTCTCCTCATTGTCCCACGAGTGTGGCCAAGTCCCGAGTAATTAATAGTGGCACGTGCTGGTGAATGGAGAGAGCACGCGAGCCGAGGGTAATAAGAGCGAGAGAGAGAGAGAGAGAGAGAGAGGGATAGGTTGTAGGGTGTGCTTAGCACTGACTAACCCCATTCCGCGGGGGAAGCGAGAGAAATCCATTCCAAGGCGCAGAACATTACCCATACCGTGAGGCGCGCGTGGCCGGGGCCCTGAAACCCAGCCATGGTTCCCATGGCGACCGCGTCCATCCCCCTCTCTCGCGAGCGCGCAACCCCCCCGTAGCCCATTTTCCACCCCCGTGCTCTGCTGACGCCCACGCCACCGCCATCAGCCCACCCCGCCGATCTCCGCCACCCCCGTCCATTCTCTCCACGCAATCCTCTGTACTTACCCGCGCACCATCTATCCTGTTTATCCGTTCGCCCCCCGCCACTTTCAATTGCTGGCCGATATATGGGCGAGGGAAACGCGAGTCGTAAAAAGCCCTCTGTCTTTCGAGCAACAGGACAAATTAAGGGCGCATTATGCGTGGTGCAACGAGTATAAATAGACGCTCGATTGGTCAGGTTGAGTCGGGTAGCAGGTACTTATCTATTTATTGAGGTGGTTATGGAGAAATGTGAGTGGTAGGGAGTTTGGCGCGGACGCGAGAGCGCTGGGTATTAGAACCGGTTGTACATAGCGGGAATAGACGAGTATGTACCGAGGGAACGTCAGCGGGCGAAAATGTTAATGAGTTGTAAATACCCATTTGTCCCCCGAGTATCTAGGCAATTGTATACATATATGTATCAATTATAGAGGAAGGAGCGCGAGCGGCTGACGGGGATAGAGATTACCGTCGACCTTTGTCGTCTGGTGACACAGTCGGATGGTAATTTTTGCCCTCCGCGCTCGATTTCGCTCGGCGGAACAGGAAGCCAACTGAAAGGAAGTGGATCCAAGAAGAATTATCACGAATTAGCAGTATGTGGACTGGTGGTTCGTGGAGGTGAATACATTCGGTCCGGATCGTCTAACGATTGCTCGCTGAAGCGGCCGGCACTGAGTCACCCAATGACTTATATCGGGAATCGCCTCATCGAAGGCGACACGCGGTCGTCTAGACTCTAGAGTTCTAGACGGTCCGTCTCGGGCGGCGGCAGCGCGCCGCGAGGATTAGGACTTTCCGGAGATTCTCTTGCGAGCGACTTCGCCGAGTTTGTATCCGCCGGCACCGAGATTGAACTAACAGAGCTAGTTAATAAGGAGTTGGCTTCCGCGAACAAAAACGCGGAGCGCGCGAGGAGGAGGAGGGGGAGGGCGGGGGTGTCCGTCGGCGAGCAAGAAACTTTACACCTCGAACTTTCCGGAGCATAATTATACCGACGCAACTGCTGGCCGGGCTAGAAACTTCATTTGCCTGTTAAGAAGGAAAAGCTTAATTGGAGCGCTATCAGTCGGTTAACATTGGAATCAATTCTCAGAGGGCAATCGCGAAGCCATTGGCTCTCCCCCCCGAGTGCCGGACGATTCTTTCCTCGAGGAATTTCACGCATCAAGAGAGCCGAGAGGCCCGAGGGGAAAAAGACGCCGGCGCGCGAGTTCCTGCCGGCATCCAAGAAAATATCTACATAATCGAAAGCAGTGCTCTTCTTATCATGTAATATTTATGTCCCCTCTCGTTATCATACAATTCAGTCATCAATTTTGATCGGCTCCCGCCATTGTACACCAGGCCACGAGGATGCAGAATAAATTCGACTGTCTGGGGAATCTGGTGCGATCAAGGCGGATTTCGATATCCCTCGAGTTCAGCTATCGGATAGCGTAGTTCCCGCCAGTTGCCGGGGTTCATACCATTCGGTCCAGCGTCTAATAATAATCCCCTAATTATCAAACTGAAAGAGCCACTTACATAATCCTTCAAATGCCCGCAATTTATGTCGGACAACCTCCGCCTATAATAAAATCCGAATATTGATCATAATGGCGGCTAATCTCGAGCCCTGTAAAATTAGTCCCTAACTACTGGTTTACATAGAGACTGTGCCAGGAACTAAAACATACACAAACAATAATTACTGTTTTAATCTACGCCCGGTAATATCCCAGCAGGCAAGTAGCAAGCTCCACGAAACTCCCAAGTAGTACCAATCTTTATTAGCTAATTAGTCGGCGGATGTTCCGATTTCCCGAGGCCCGGCGAACCCCCTAATGACGGAGTTGGTTTCTTTAAGCCGCGGAGAGACACAGAGAGACAATGTGTGTATGTGTGTGTGGAGATGGTGCGAGGTGGCGAGGACGCCGAGAACGGGTGTCGGGCGAGAGAGTTGGCGCGCGCTCTCTCGTCGAGTCGGTTTCCAGGTAGACTGCGAGACAAGATTCTAACGGTACCGGCTCGATCGCGCAGCGCAGGATGGGATGGAATGGCACAGAGTTACAAGGCGGCGGACGCGCGCGCGCGCGCGGCGGCGGCCGGTTCAGTGACCGACCGACCGACCGATCGACTCGAGTCGACTCTCGACTCGACTCCCGACACACACACACGCGCCCACCGACGCCCCGGTATACCTCTACTCGTGTTACAAGCGCGTACGAGCATATTCGCGCTCGCGCCGCCAGGAGAGTACGCGAACAGCGCGCGGGCAAAAGCAGTGCGCGCCCTGGTGAAACGGAGATCGCGCGCTGGGGAAGCCGGCGAGTTTCAGAAGTGCCCGACCGCGCGCGCTCTCTCGTCCGCTCGCCGTCGGTGGATACTCGTGTGTACATGTGTTGTACGTACTCTCCGGCGCGTAACTCGATTCTTAAGCGGATATCGTTTCCAGCGGCACGACGCTCCACGCTGATAATGAACAAGGACGCTCGACACCCGTTGCGGATTACTATCGAGCGTCTATCGCTATTCCGCGCCACCGAGCAAAACCCATCCCGACTCGACTCACTTTCATTGAAAACTCGCTCCTGCCGCGGTGGACTTTAAAGCCCCGACGATATCGAAATCTTTCGCGTCTTTGCGCTTTCTGTATCGTTCGTCTTTAATACGCACTTCTGACTTGTATCTGATCGACAGATCATCCGTTCATATTATCGCATAAACATTGATATCCATATATCTTTCCGAATATTCAAAGCAGTCCACTATGTATAGTTCAAGCTCGAAGGGTCCGCCTTGATGGAACATTAGAATCTCTACTTTACGTCAAACAAGCCAATAATCCACAAACACCAACATGCCACACCAAACATTGAATTTGGCATTGAATCCATTTCCACTGTCCGTAACCGAATCCACGGTAAGCCGAGATAATGCATTACCATCGGAAGAGCCGCGTTTCCAGGAAACACGGGGAAGCGGCTGGACGTCGGCAGGTGCGATCGTCGCCACTCGCAAAACTTGCCAAGCAGCGTGTGCGCGCGAAAGAAGTTTTATTCCCGAAATACGAGGAGGAGCGCGTGCGGGAGCGCGCACCCCTCGAGTCTCCTGCATCATACAGCTGGCTGGTTCACCTTACGCTTGGCCCCTTGCTCGATTGAATAAATTACACAATTTCCCTTCTTGTTTCTTCCCCTCGGTGGGAGCGCGCGGGCGCGCACTCCGCCTCCCTCGCCACCCTCGCGCCCATTTACTTCATTCAAGCCAGCTCCTTGCCGGGGCTTGTATTTCCTTTCTCCGTGGGGGGACAACGACGAAACGAGCTAGTGGGAGCGACAGCTAAGCCAGCTCTCCTTCGCACGCGAGACGCGAGACATGAGACACGGAAACACCGAACCCACCCCCTCGCTCTCTTCGCGTGCTGCGGGGGTGATGCGTGCCGGAGAGACGCGCAAATGATAGGGCATTCACGGAAATGCGGCTGGAAACGTGCCACGGTGCGATCGGTGTCTCTCCGATTGGCCTATACTTGCAAACGAATTAATATCCACTCTACCCGGTTATTGTTTTTGAATTTGCTTGAATAGTGATATTGTCTTTCTTCTCGACACATTTCCTAACGATTATATATTAGAATTTGGATCAATTAAATCTGAAGATAGTTGGTCAGTAATAGCACTACTATAATTGGAGAGCGCGACATAGGATTTAATAGTCGAGCTCGAAACTGCAAACTGTCAGGCTCGAATGAAAAATCTAATTTCTATTGGAATCCAATCAGAGTCCCGATTTACCCTCGAATTAACGTCTGCAAATAGAGATTGGACGACCGTGTGAGGTAAGGTGGTCTAAAAGGAGTAACGACCAAAGGAAAGGATCCCGATAGAGGAAACGCGAAATAAGGTTCCTGCTATTGACTCGAAATGTCCTAGCAATTTCGGCGAGGCGGCACAAGTGCAGGTAACGCGGGGGATCGAATCAAACGGGAGAATTCAAGGGTCCAGAGGGAGAGAGAGAGGGAGCGAGCGGCCGAGTGAGAAAGGGGGAAGCCGTGACTGAAATAATAAAACGGAATCGATGCGCCAGCAATACTATATTTCCCATCATACGAGGAATTCCAATTCGTAACCTTCGCGAATTGATTGCACAGCTGTTTGTATTATTTATAGGCGGCGGGCGAAAGTGCCGCGGCAATCATACGAATCCGGCTGCTATTCATCGGGCTATCGAGTGACTAATACCATTCGAATGAAGAGTGCGGCGAGATCGAGCGCGCGTACATTTCTCATGAATTACAGGCCATTAAATAGAGAAGCACTTCTACGCCCGGCGAGCCGATAACTCTCCTTCGCAGCCGCGTCCTCAAATAAATGCAAAGTGTTAACTGTCGCAGCTTTTGTCCAAGAGCCGTTCATTATCGCGTCGCGCGTCGAGCGTCGCTTGTACATAGTTGGAAATGGCTCGCGCTTGCCATTTAAGGGGAAAAGTGCGGCCAGCGCGCTCGTCCGCGAGCGAGGAAGCCGAGCGCAGATATCGCCGACGTACCTACACCTACATAGCTAGGCCGCGCGCTAGGAAGGTCAACCTATTAATAGAGGAAACCCGGGACCATCGGCTTCTCCACCGGCGAGAACTCCATCGGCTCGCTTACGTAATGGAATGTTGCACCGATCGCTTTCGAATGCGGGGAATCCATTGAACCTTTACGAAAGCATACCAGGAAGTCGTAATGATCTTTCGAAACCGTGAGTGTAATTGAGGATGAAATACGCCACTGGAGTATAACCGGTAGGATGACAGAAAATACATTTCAGAGTTTGGCCAAGTAGTCCGAGTCGATCCCGGATAATGCCAGCGAGGAAAATATTAATTATTTTACTAGTCTCTATATCGCATCACTCGCGTCATCAATACATCAATAGGGCACGCTACATATTCCATTTGGCTAGAATATGCCGATAAACCCGATGATTCCAAGTGACATAACGAGTAATACTCTACCAACTACAATTCATAATGCAAAGTGTCGAATTCAGCCCCGCAAAGCTGCTTGACAAGCCAACATTCGGTTCTACTAATACGCAACACACACCAGAGTTTCAATCGACTCGATCCAGCATCGCAATCCATTATGCAAAAGCGTATACAAATGACCAGGGCGCTCGCGAATTAAGCGAGAAAGGAAAGGGTACACGTTAAGTAGTCGAAACGCGGGGATTTACGAGAGCCGCGCGCTCGCGTCAATGCATCGAGCAGAAGTGGACGTCCGGCGGACTCGGAGGGTTAAAAGGAACGCGTGTAATTAACGAGGAGAGCAGGCGGCCGTCGAGAGATTAAAACGGAAGGGAGCGGATTGACGGTGAAGGAAGGCAAGGTGCACCGGCGGGGAGAGAGTGCGCGGCCCAGCGCACACGTCCGAGCGGACTCGGCCTCCTCGTGAAAGTGCCGTAAGTCACGTTTTAACGAGCACTCGATTTATATCGCCGCCGTTCCACTGACCTCGCAAACCACGGACGACACTGACGCACATCGACAGTCTCGCGCACTTCTACTTCCCTCTCGCGCGCGCGTAAAAATAAACCGGCGACTACTAATCCATCGGGAATTAGCGGCTCGGTGTATGCACGTGCGCGTCGAACGTGCCCGAATGACTATTTCACGAGCTTTCCCTTCGCCAGCGATAAGCGACGGGGAATACGAATGCCTTGACCCCGTGATCGACCCTTTCGCGATTAAGTACTCGTCAAGGCGCGCAATTAGCCCTCCCTCCACTCCCCGCCGACGTGGCGCTCGCGCGAAGAACTGTTGGCGAAATAAACGAGCGGCCCCGAGGAGAGTTTTCGCGAGTGTGTGATTTCCGGCGGAGGCGCCTTTTGCAGATTTCGCTGAAACCCTGCCAAAAAGCACGCGAGAATGCTTCTCTTGGGTCAACAGACAGACAAGAGCGCTCGGGTATCGAGTGCGGCTAATTTATCCCATCGACTAAACTTTCGTTTATTGAAAAGTCTCTCTGGTATGCGCGGGACCGGAAGGAGTTAATGGATTGGAGAATATGCGAGAGTGTCCGAGTGTGGGAATGAATAAAAGAAAGCGTCGGCCACGATTGTGGCCAGGATGTACGTGATATCGAAAGAAATGGTTTCCATTGGCAACGGCGCGCGCGCGCGCGCCAATCCGCGAAGGAAATGCTGGGAAGCCTTGACCTCCTAACCGATAAATTTACGGGGACGGAGTGCCACTTAAAGCGGCTCGTGCATGCACGCGCCGCTCTCGAGCCGCCACTCTCGATCCTATCGCGCTGCCTTTTTAATTCATTTAAAAAATTACTAATCATTTCAACTCCCACTATATGCTCCTTTGCCATCGATTATTCCTTTCGCATCGATACCAATTCAGAATCGTTCGATACAAGATTCACTTTCGGATTAAAGGACCGTTAGAAATGAATAGGTGATTGATGACTTAAAAGCGGAAAGCGGAAGTGAGGACTCAAAGCTTATCGAACTCCTCTCCAGCGACTGTGAATCCGTTTGACGGATACGAGAGCGATTGAATGAAACTATGTGGATACAGAGGCTTGGATTGGCAATGAACGGAAGGAAGGAGGCACGTAAACGCGGTAAATCGATATTAACCGGATTCGCGTACTCTCCAACAATTAGAGTCTAATTGTTTGTCGCGATGACTCGCGCGGATATTTGTATGCGATCGAGCGCAAGCGACAGAAGCGGACGTTCGTCTCTCTCAATTCGCCGTCGGTCCATCTCGACGATCACCGCTCGAACGTGCAGACGCGGACACACGCACGCGCGTGCATATTGCACGTATAAGGAGCAGTTGTACGTGTCGGCGGAGCGACGTGCCGGTAACCTGTAAATCGCATCGCCTCACATGTGCAATGCGGCGAACTGTTCCGCCGTATAACACACCGCGGCACGGCGGCAACAAACTTTTAATGAATGCATTCTGTAGCGAGGCGTGCACGCACGCTGCCCACCGCATTCTCCCTCTCTCTCTCGACCCGTCCCCCTCGGTTTCAGCGTGAGAGCCTGGAACAACACAACAACAATGTAGTCTGATAGTTTCGATGGGCGAAAATGTCCAAGTCGATGTTGGACCAGTGGTGGAAAGGCTGGCAGAGATTGTCGCGCGCGTCGTCCTCGAGCGAAATACACGCGAGCACACGCGCGTCTGCATTAGCTCGGCGTTTAAACGGGGAGTAATTCAGCGTCGGGCTGGAATAACTCCGACGATGGAAAAAGTTCCCCCGCTCCCACGTGGGAGTTTAGTTGCTGGCCAGATTGATCTGGCACATAGGGGCGGAGAGAGAGAGAGAGAGAGAGAGAGAGGAGAGGATTGGAATCGCGGCTCTTTCTCCGCTTACCAAGTCGTCACGTCACGCGCAGCGGCATATCTCGCGGGCGGGAGAACTGCACGCGCAACCGAATAACTCTGTTTGTTCGAAAGTTATGGTGGATCTAGTATAGAGGCAGTTTACCGATGCGCGAGCTTCGTGGCCCGAGTCTAAACAAAACTGGCCGGGATCGGCTCGAGCAAATGCGTCTGCAGATGCTGAGTAGAGGAAACCTGTTTAAGCAAGAAAAAATATCGCCAGGAATCTCTTACGGAGAGACGAGCATCCAAACAGCATGATAGCTAGTGCCTGAGTGATTGAGAGTGAGAGACGAAATGAGAGAATTCTTAATGGGAGGAACGACGAGGCTCGTTTCCCGTTTATCCGTAAAAGTATGCTCGCGCATAATTGAGTAAGCCGCGATCTTGATCCACAAACCGTCCCGTGGAAACTGGGTAATTGGGCCACGAAAGGAAGAGCGAGAAAGAATCAACGAAAGAAGAGTAGACCTCTTCCATTGGAGGATACTTGCTCCGAGATTCTAAGGACAACCTGCCACCACTCATACCAATTCATTCTTGCATCATTCTTTCACTCTCTCTCTACAATATTCGAGGGGGAGGCTCTTTCACTGAGATATCTACCAAGTTAATTATCCAGCCATATATTCAACTCAATTATTCTCGAGTTCTATTCATAGTTAAACAAGTCGACTAGACATTTCTAATTAAAAGATAATTACTAATAGAAGTCGAAGATCAATTTGATCAGGCGCCGGCTATTCACACGTAAACTGATTTCTTGCAGTTCTATCTTTGGGATCGAAGTACTTCGATAAGAGTTAGGTAATTCTCTGAGAAACCGATCTCGATTGCATTATCGAATTGCAATGCGGACTACGAATTCCCAGTTGCTCATCGCTGAGACTGGGGCTGCCACCTGCCCATAGGCAAAGAGCTACAGGTTGAAACGCACCGTAGTTTTCAGAATTATCGGTGAAAGGTAGCCTTTTCTTCACTGCCTGCACCACTGAACAATTCCGTATATATGTTACATACCTATTGTCTCTGCTCATATATGTCCGGTCTAATCCGTAGATGGTCTGCATCCTAACCTTATCCACCGTACCAACTGCCGCTTGCTTACCGTCGCAGGCCGCCACCGATTCATTCCAATCTCCTGCAATTTCACAGAACTTTTCGTTTACATACCAACTCGAACAATGCTCTGAGAATAAATATCGAGCAATTGTATAAAAGTCTCTAACCCTTATTCTATAGGTATTCAGGGATATGAATTATACATAATACGTACGTCCATATCTTAGAATGAATTATAAATAGGAAAATGAAGCGTGAATGCACAACACAGCATATTTACAGACATTATTTGTTCACTGATAGTACATCCATTATTAGAACTGGAATTAGCCAAATGCTGATAGTTTCAGGATGAATAACTTGGCGGGGACGCTGAGTGGCGCCACCGTCTCACAAGGCAACTGCACCAAGTGCATTCGGCTAAGTTCAGGGCAAAGCACGCGTTTGCGCAGATCGTGTTTATTAGTGTATTGAGGGCGCGGCTGTCACCGATCAATCTTGGCTGCACTCGTGTGTATATATACGTGCAGTTTCGTTCGCCGTGTTTCTCCGTGGTGATCGTTTCTCCCCGATCTCGTTGCACAGGTGCAAAAACTAATATTTGGAGCAGTGCAGTCACCGCTTGGAAAGCCAATAGTGCGGGTGATCTCGCACTAGCTTGGTAATAGTGTGTGGATCTTGGTGGGTTAGCCGCTAGCGTCGGTGGTCAACTGTCGGCAAGTAGAATTGGGCTGATACTCCAAAATGACGGTGATCACGAAGGCCATAATCGAGAAGAAGGCGGGCGACAACATGGAGCAGCCGCTCGTCATCGAGGATGACGCGGAAGCACAAGCGGCCGCCGTAGCAGCGGTTAGTGTTATGTGCTAACACTCTCCCTGCACAAGATCTATGCCCCATTAGCCTCAAAACTAATCCGACCCGACTTCTCAAATAGCCCCCAACCATTTGGTAGACATTGCGCGTATTCCCATGTACACACTCATGTATATAAACATACCGATCCGTCTCCGAACATTTCCAGACTAACAACAATAAATGCGACGACGCTCCCACCCTTATTCTCTGTACATCTTATATTGTTCTTTGTCTTCTCCTAGCACGAAATAAATATTGACAGGAAACCTCTGTATATTTGGCTCGAGTTTCATCCTCTCGCTCAGAGTACAGTCCTCGCATGTTTCCCGTGATTATCAGTGAGCGCCTGCACTGATAACATAGAATCTCATGCGCATGCAACGCTGATTCACGCTCCTTTTAGATAACACGCAGCGGATGCAACAGATCTCTCGTCAACTATTGTCTATCGTCTATCGGCTTTTGGGCGGAAATGTTTATTCAATGTATCGTCTATCATCTGGATATTGAGGTGGAATATTGAAGGGATGTCTGTGTTTTTATGTTGCTCTGATTAGGAACCCGGCAAGCAGCAGGAGGATGTCGCGCGCGAAGCGCGCAAACGACGCTGTCTTGTGATGAAATTGAGGGAGATCCATCGCAGTGCCACTATGGCATCCTGCTTTCTTTCTGTTATCGCATTTTTGATCTTAATAATCGGAGTATACTGCGGCCTGTATATTTACACTCAGTTCGCCAGGCCCCAAATACACGGATTCAGAACCGGCTGGTACAGCATTCCGTATGATGGCTCGAGCAAATCGTATGCCGATGAATTTGTTCAGCAAGGCCTAGTCATGGATTCAGTTCTATGCAAGTATGGAGAAGATACCCTGGATGCGGAGAAAAATATCGAGATCGGAATTAGTAAATACTTCAAGGAACGTTTTGAAATCGATCTCGAGCGCGGAGATTACGAGAAGATCGAAGTGCCCGATTTTCGTGGAGGTCGTCGTGGTCGATTTATTCACGATTTTAACATTGTACGTTTTTCAATAGTTACTCTATCATCCGACTGATTATAGGTCGTTAAGATATCATTTTCATACTATATATGACTCTATGTATTCCAGAATAAAACTGGGATCATCGATATCGATGGGCAGTGCTGCTTCGTCATGCCACTCAATCGCCAGCGTGTTCTTCCACCACGTAATATGTTTGACCTTCTTCGAAAAATGTATAATGGTGAGATATAATTATTGAACTGTACCATGTCAGGATATATTCTGCACCAAATGTGATTCAGATACTAGAGACCTTCATGTGCCTTTCAGGTGATTACGACGTTGACACGGAAATCGTACGCGAAACAATGAAAGTTGTTACACCACCGATTACAGATTTGTCCGTTGTGGGTAACTATATCGCCCGGGAGTGTCAGAATCTACCTACATACATGCTAAGAAAAGTCAATCCCAATGGTTAGTTGATTTGACCATAGAACTTGTCAAACTGATCGCTCGGTGGAATATTTACTAATGTGGTTTTACTTGCAGTGGTGAAGAGGAGTGCATCCAGCGGTGTATTCGGTCAATTTGCTGGAAAGACTATCACAGAGATTGATATTTTGAATTTAGAAGTTGTTGAGGCGTACACAGAACATCCCCCAAAGTGAACAGACAAAGTTTATACTTATCTTAGAATATTTACAATTAATTAGCTCAATGTATAAAGGTCGTGCACGGCCCAACAGTATTAGGTATCCCGGTATATATTTCAATTACTTTGTTTGGTATTCCGTTTGTGAATTCCTCCCAAGGAATGTGTAGTCAATAATTTCCTTATGTACGCGATTTTCAGTAGTTTAATTACGTCTTCCTCTTCATACTCAACCTAGCTCAGAATTATTAGGGCAGGGATACATTTATGATACCAGTTATTCAAAGGACTCGTGGTTATTAGTTACTCAGAGTATTAAAGAGGCTTGGTAATTTCATAGAGTGAACATAATCAGGTAGTACGGTTATAGTTTACACGTAGCGAGGAACTAGGAAACGTTTCTTTAAACTAAGTTTCAGCGATATTGTCACGGTGCTTGTCGAAAAAGAATTCTGTCGACCCTTGCCGATTCGTTCCCACTATTGCCAAAGCACTGCTCCAGTGAACGGATGGTCGTACCACTAACTACTTTTAATATATCGAAGGAAACCACCGGTACATGGCAAGAAACTGATGTTATATTTCCTGCCAGTTTGGAAGCACCACTCGTTCAAAAGATTTTATATTACAAACAGTTTTGAATCTTTTCTCGACGACAGAAGTTTGGAAAAATTATCATTCCTCTCTCCTTTCCCTAGATGCAAAGTGCATTTATAGATGCCGAGTACGTATTCTGAATGTTAGAATTATATAGTGTTAAAATATATCAAGAGCGACCCAGCCGGATCGCCATTCCGATCGAGACTGGTTGCAACTAGAGCTGAAAGTCTGAACACACTGTACTACAATTTTACAAATGTAACGTTACACTCTTTGCTGAAACACATAACAACGTGTGTAGTACGTGTACACGTATACATGTAGTTCTATTTCTACTTCTAATATCCGTGCTGAAAGTACAGCAAACTATGTGTGTTCGATTCATTACCAGCACTGTTTCTTCGAACGGAAATCGTCCCGACACACAGTCGGCGACACTTTTGAGATCTGAAATAGTTTATCCATAACAGTGCACGAATTGATGTATTTCACTAGATGGTACGACTGATATCTGTAGGGTCGCGAATATTTGCAGACTTGTTCAATTCTGTTACTATGTTGTGCATCATGCATTTATATTGTTACGATCTAAATTTATGATCGGGAGACTTTTTCCCCTAATTTTACGTTTAGAGAACTTGCCCTATGATTTAAGTCGCGTCGATCTCGGCCAAAATCAGCGGCGAATATGCTTGGCCCCATAAAGACACATACATAAGAGCCACGAGCTTGACTCGTGATTCTTAGCTTGGCCCGATTTCCTTACCACGAGTCTCACAGGATATTGTGAGCGAAGGGCTTAAGATACAGGAATAGTTGATCGTGCTTTCAAAACTGTTGTATTTCACATATGTATGTTCTAGTGCGAGCGAGTGAAATCTTATTTAACACATTGTCGTAACAGTGTATTCGGTTCCCAGTTGTACCCCGCTGCTTTTCATTCCAATTATTGATATGAACTGAATTAAGATCTAATTGGAGATGGGTCATCTGATTTCGATGTATTCTCCACATTTTATTGTATTGTATCACGCGCCTCGCATTTATTTCACTGAGATTTTATTGAGAAATAAAGAATTCTATGGTAATGAAGAATTGTTTAATTATCTGAACCATAAAGCTGTATACCAACCACCGTCCATTATCCAATGCAAATCTATGGTACAGGTACTTTCCACAGCATACCTGAAAAAGTTACATTAACGCATGCAAGAAGTGAAACGATTAGCGATTACTAAAAAAAAAAGACTGTGGCTGTGAATTAGAGCTTGCAGCAAAAGTGTCCCTGCGCGGTACATTAATCGAAATGTCACAGGTGAATATTGCGCGCCTCTATGCCAACGCCAACTATTACGGCCGCTTTGGAAAATGAAGGAAGGACGTAAAAATCAATTTCTTCCAGCTAGCCGGGAGTTTGAGTAAAAAGAGGCGAGGGATATGCCAGGGTGAACTAGGTTTAACGGAGGAGAGCCGGTGGTGCGGCGCGAGTCGAAGGGGCATGTGGGAAAGCGGAGCGGGACTTCGATCAGTAGCGAATTCAGTGTCTGGCGCGACCGCAGGCGAACGCAGTCGAATCGTGGGTCGCGGCTGCACCCTGTACTTCCCTGTAGTACTGCAGATACCAAACCCTCCCGTCGCACTCGCGCAGATCCAATGCATCAAATGGTACCCTCTATGTTTTGGTGAGTTGCCTCCGTGGCTCGGCGGAGAGGGTGTCGAGAGTTTTCGGTGAACATTGCGGAGGGGAGCCTGCGGGGCGTGCTTTCCGGAAAGGGGAAGGGTGGTGGTTGCCCGTGCTGTGGGGATCTGATATCTTAGAATGCACGTGAGGCTCTTGCTGCTGGCGTTCGCGGTGACAGGCATGACGGTCGGTGCAATCGTCGCGAGAGTCGGCCTCCCCCGATTCAACAGCATCACCCAGCTCGTCCTCGCTGCTGTCCTGGTCCCGGTCATATGGAAGTGTCACAGGAAAATCTATATTATCCTGAAAACGTTGCCGCGCGACGTCAAGTGAGTATACGTTTATCTCAGCCGCGTCAATAACGAGAGCTCTCCTGGATTTCGGCCTCCTTTGTCGGCCAACTATCTTCATCTTCCGCCCCTGCGTGACTTGCCAATTGAGATTCCATCTATTTTTCCCAATTATCGCCGCTTCGCAACTGATAATCAGCATCAAAGTTCAGTTCTGCCGCCTATCATTAAAGTTTCGCCCAGGAAAGAGGTTTTATCGTCTATAACATTGCCGCTGATATAATATCCTGCTGCTGTGACTGACCCATAAACAAAGATGTCTATTAACGCTGTCACTATCGCAGACTGGCTTTCCATTAAATATCAAAAAATCTCCCCGATAAATGGAATATAAATGCCCCCTGACATCTCCAACTATCGTCCACCGATTCTTATTGACGATTCAAAAGATTGTAAATGACACTGTTTACAATACGCGCACGTCGTGCTACTTGAGCTTATAGCAGTGTCTTCCGGATAAAGCAAACTTTATCAGTGGAGACACGAACGTTAAAGTTCTGCAAGATGCTATACGTACATCACTGACGTATTACCTGGTCCTCAACAATTAGCACACAGTGCTTTCTAGCTATATTTTCTTTATACGCAGTTTCTATATATATTTCAGTATTTTCATTCTATATCGCAGAGCTTAAAGAAGCCGAACTCTTCTATTGCAATTTATATTCTGCTCCGCGGGGCAGATAGGACTCTTATGTACATGTTATGTATAATTTTTTAACATAAATCGTCTAGAATATTCGCTCCTATATTGCGGTCTGTGGAAAGTCGATATGGACCGCCGCATATCGGCCGGAATTTCGCATAGTTTTCTTCTCAACGCACCAAAAGGAAAGACGGTCTACGAACGACTATCCGGCATCTTATTTTTCAGGTTTATATACAGGTATGTGAACGCCAATCGTTACTTGAAAAACATATCTCGCAAGAATATGACCATCGTGAAGGTCTTTCGGGAGCACACTAAGAAACACCCGAACAAGCCGTGCTTTATATACGACGGGAAGGTCTGGACATATGCAGATGTACGTAGCCATTTTCACACCGTTATAGCGAAACATGCAGGAGTCCTCCACGAAAGAGTTGGCTCGTGGGAGAGAGCTGAAAAATTGACGATTCTTGTATTATAGGTGAATAAATATAGCAATCAAATAGCATCGGTGTTCCAAAAGACCGGCTTGAAAAAGGGCGATGCTGTGGCACTGATGATGCCGAACAGGCCCGAATATGTCGCTACTTGGGTCGGATTAGGAAAACTCGGTGTCGTAACTGCCCTGATCAATACGAATTTGCGCCTGCAATCCTTGCTCCATTGTATAACAGTTGCCAAAGTCAAAGCCATCATTTATACGGAAGACTATGCGTCCGGTGCGTTTCATCTCAGACGACAACTAGTTGTTGTCTTTTTCTCTACTTGTTCTTTCACTCTTTATTGATACGATACTCTTCGGGGATTGGTGAATCAATACTCTTGTCGAATCAACTATTGGAAAGCAATCATGCCTTCACCCTTAGTCGCTGCATGACAGACTATTCTAATTCATATTCTAAATGCACATCTCACCCTTAGCGATCAATGACATTGCCGACTCGCTTACGGGCATCGTGAGGTACACTCACAACGACTCCACCAACGGATGGGGGATGACTGCAACTGCGGATGGCGTGCACAGTTTAACGGATCTTCTGGCGCAAGCTGATACAGAAGAGCCGACAGTGAGTGAGGACCCCAGCTACCGAGACAATTTGCTTTACATCTACACCAGTGGTACCACCGGGATGCCCAAAGTGGCGATAATCCCCAATTCAAGGTATGCTCAGTTCCTGATGCAGGTCCTTCCTTTCTCAATGAAACATACAAGATATTAACACACTCAAGGTTCCTGAGTAGGTGACGTGGCGCTGCGCTCAGTCCAACATTACGGTAGATACATTATTTAAAATCATCGACCACCGAATATGGGTCAAGCTCCGAGCGACGAAACATTACTGAACCCTGAGGCTACTAGTTGGACTCTATGTATACGCACAGACACGCGCCCGCCCGCACGGCATTCGAACCACGGCATTCGAACCACTCCGCGCTCACAAAATCAATGCCACCCTCCAACTCAACGAAAGACAGTTTAATAACTAATGATCTTAGTTTCCTCATCGATCGCCGCGGAGTGCATCGAAGATTTTTCCGCGCGACAACTGTGAATGTGTGCAGACAAAATGAATTGTCTACTTGATACTCAACGTATGAACGATCCATAATCCTCTTTGGAAAGCCTTACGAGTCCCCGGGAACGAGATTAAATGTAAATGTAGTCGCCTTACGTGAAACTAGCCCCTGTCTGCCGGCGCCGACGGCGGCGGGGGGGTACCCTTTTTTAAAAGTAATATCATGCAACCTTCGCACCCCTGAAATTAGTCGTGATTCCCCTGCACTCACACGACACATACTATGTACAAGTTTCTTGGTATGGCTGCAGCTTTTCTAGTGGCCGTCAGGATGTGAATGTTGATAAAGATGAAGCTTCCACTTTTTCAGGTTTATGTTAGTTACGTCCGCTACGTATTATATGTTAGGATTAAAACCGAGCGATATAATGTACAATCCGAACCCCATGTACCACATGTCCGGTGGTGTCGTGGGGGTGTGTTGCGCCCTAGCTAAAGGTATACCGAGTGTCGTCCGGCCAAAATTCTCGGTCTCTGCTTACTGGACAGATTGCATCAAGTATGAATGCACTGTGAGTATTTTCATACTAATACTGATTAAAGTAACGCTGGATAGAAAATTATGGAAATAGTTCAAGCATTATAGAAACATTTCCGCCCACCCACTCTTTACCATAGATAGCACAATACGTGGGCGAAATGTGCCGATACTTATTGACGGCACCATCCCGTCCGGAGGACTCCGCACACTCCGTCAGACTCATGGTGGGGAATGGCATGAGGCCACAGATCTGGCGTGAATTTGTCGAACGGTTTAAAATTGCTCAAATCACAGAAGTCTACGGATCAAGCGAAGGAAATGCTAATATTGGTAGGAACCCTCGGCCAATTAACTGATTTGCTATCCAAACCCGAAACATACGCCAGCGGTGTTTTTGCTGTAACAGTAGAACCTAACGAGATATTACATAATCCCTGTTTTCCACCAGTGAATGTGGATAACAAGATTGGCGCGGTCGGATGTGTACCATCCATACTACCAAAAGCTCTGCATCCTGTAGCGATTATCCGGGTGAACCCCGACACGCACGACCCGATTCGTGGTCCAGATGGATTGTGCATACGCGCAGCAATAAGTAATGATGATAATGATATTCGGTCAACGATCAAGTATTGTTAAAAGGCGGCTGCAGTGACTAAACTGGAGCATCATTATCTGTTTCAGATGAGCCGGGGATGTTCATAGGATTTATCAAGCAGGGTAATGCCTCGCGAGAATTCAGCGGCTACTTAGATAAGGAGGCGTCGAAGAAGAAAATAATAGAAAACGTCTTTTATAAGGGCGATAAAGCTTTCGTGACGGGTTAGTAGTCATTCACTCAAATCGAAAGATGTACATCGCCAACTAAATAAATATATGATTGCTCTTTTCCGCTGCTACAGGAGACATATTGGCACATGACGAGCTCGGGTACTATTACTTCAAGGATCGAGTTGGCGATACTTTCAGGTGGAAAGGGGAAAATGTCTCGACGGCTGAAGTTGAAGCAATAATTAGCAACCTTGTCGGTTATCATAATGCGTCGGTGTACGGTGTACAAGTTCGTAAAGCTGATAAATTATAGAAATAAGCTGATTCTAATATATATGATAAATACCATGCTATTGTACTATATTAGGTTCCAGGAACGGAAGGCAAAGCTGGAATGGCAGCAATTGCAAATCCCGAAAATTGCTTAGATCTGAAAATGTTAGCAGAAGGGTTGGACAGAGCGTTACCGCCTTACGCAAGACCGATCTTCTTGAGAGTCGGAAAGGAAATTGAGATAACAACCACATTCAAATTAAAGAAGATCAATCTTCAAAAGGAAGGTTTTGATCCCAACAAGATTCAGGATAAGCTGTACTTCCGAGGAAACATGAAAGAATACATTGAACTCACACCCGAGATTTATCAAGAGATCGTATCCGGCTCGAGAAAACTTTAATACTATCTTTGTCAGAGAAGCGGAGCTTCCACTTGCGAGACGGGAGTCAGAAGACGAAAGGTCAATAATACTTCGGTCTAAGCGCTGCGCAAATCAATTATTTGCTGATTCTGGAAACCATCCTACCACTGCGAGAGATGGATGACTTCACTTGAATATCATACCTCGAAACTTGTTGTTAAGTTTTGAACGATGCTTTCATGAAGGTTCAAGTGCAGGCAGAAATCTAATCCGCATTCGTAGGACGTTAAAGCCGACGATAGTGATTACCAATTGGTCCTGGCGTAATACAGAAGTTGATTCCTATTTTTCTAATAAGCATTAGAGAAAAAGAGTAGACTGTATGACGGGATCAATCCTATAATAGAAACACGGAATTGTAAAGAGTATCTCCGAGTCAGCAAAGGGGACATGGATATTAGCTGGTTCCATATAATCGCCAATTAAGGCCCGATATGCTGTAGAACAATAAGAAATACACGATTTTTAGAAAAAAAGCAGGATATGCGTATAATAACTTTAGTGCCTTGAACTTAATGGGGTTACTAGTTATCTCTACCTTATGCGAAAGCAAACGTTGAAAATGATTCAATCTGTAATATGTTCAACGTATTTTTTCTACAATAAAGGGATGACCACTCGAATGCTACCATGTGATTTTTAAGTACTTTATTAAATTTCGAAGCAATATTAACATTTTCGAGATCGGTGGCACTATAAAGTATCATTGATATTTCATGTGGTCTTACGTGGAAGAATGTTACAGATGTTATTTTTAACATACGCGTTGTGAGGGAAACTTTCATTTTGTCTTACAGGTGTTGAATTTCTCAATGACACTTTAATGTCTTACCGACTCCGAAAGGTTAAATTCTGATCTCTCCGATTTCGGCGTGTTTGATTTTATCGTACATAATTGAAACACATGCGCTTTCAACTACTTGGCGTCGAGACTCTACCGAGTCTTCTGATAAGTGTTCTATGACGCCTTCTGTTTGCAATTCAACCTGTTGCTTATTGCACACAAGTTTGGCAATGCAAAGTTACGTTAACAACATTGAAAAATTCCCCGAATCTTGTACGGGTATTCGCAGGTTTATGTTTAAAATGCATTTGAAGCACTGAGGTGATCGTTCGGCACCCGAAATTCCTTCTTCAAGATAGTTTGGTACCGTTACTTAACTATACTGTTATGTACACTTCAAAAGTCAGGCAACTGTAGAATATACAATCTGTGACTAACTCCTTCTGTGTAACAGTAATAACTTACACGTATGATACATACAACCCAGATAATCGAGAACTCGCTAGTCTTATCGATTCCCGAAGTACACCTTACATTTTTCCATATTTTCAATAAGATCACTATTTCTTTATTGCAAAGGTGATTATCCAGAAATCGATTTTGATTCGAAAGGTAGTCGCGCTACGCTCTCGTACGACTTTTGTGAACCACTAACTGGTAGGCTACGCAACATGCGACTGTTCCTAAAAGTTGTTTTCACGGGGAATGCCTATGTGCCCTTTCTCGTACTTTATACTACCGATTCAATAGAGCTACTTTCCTCGTACAACCATTTTCTTTCATTATGCATTCGTAAAACTGCAAAATCATTCTATGTGTGCCATGATAACGAAGACTACGATGTCTTGACAGTAAATACGCATCTATCTACAAAAGGAATCTTTCGAATTTCCGAAAGGTTGAATAAACTATTTACATTAATAATTTAGATAGTATTATGCAGGGACCCGTAGATCAAAATTAATACTATATATTATGCACATGTCAACACATTCAATACTGATATTTAAAACATTGAAATGAATTAATTTCCAATCGAAATTCGCAATATCACGGACTTCTATCTAATAAAATACAACGAATCTTCGTTTCTTCATTCCAAAATCTGTCGGGATGTTATCTTTGGAAGGATCGAATCGAGCAATAAAACGAGGGGCAATCATCATAATGTTATGCGTCACGTAACAATATAAAAGTATTACATGTAGCTAGCTATCCGAGTACTTAGAAATGCGCTAATCGAATAACCTTAGATGAAGAAAATGCCTTCTTTTATGAACCTTTTGCTATTATGACGATTGCATTTTAGTCCAACACAGTTGGACCAAAAATACAGGTACCTCTCTTCCAAGAAAACAGTAACTACCTCTGACGTTCCACACCATCTCTACTTATAACATACGGACATTCTATCTTTCTATCTAGCTTTTCTTACTACTGTTGCGCACTATAGCGCTGAAATTGCACTTGACATTATAATTTTCGTGTTTTCGGCACACTAGTCGATCGTTACTCCAAGCGCGACTTGATATTATAAATGTTAGATATTAACAATATAAAACTTACGAAACCATTAGCCCGCGATTTTCTCGGCCGAGTGTAACGATCACTTGCCTCCGATTACCGATGCGGCCCAACCCTTGGACTTCAACCAAGTGTCTGCAACTACCTTTATGATACCTAGGCGAACGGCGATCTGCTTCGACTATCAGCTAGGTGGAATCGCTTTGGCAGTTTGACCAAAGCCTAAGTTCGGCCGAGTGCCAAACCAAGACATTTTCCACTCTAAAGTCTCTTGCAAGAGGCGTTCCTCCTCTGGCGAGAAATGTAAAAGTGTGGCAACTGCTCTTGTAAGATGGAGCGCCTGGGAAATAAGTGTAAATAAGTGTAACTTTTTGTTAATCGTGAAAATGGAACTGAGAGAAACAATGTGCTATATGGCATGCTTACCTCATATTCCCTGCTAGTTAGGAACTTGATGAGTACGTGCTTCAAATATTTGAAGTTCACATCCTCCTCCCTACCACTATTTTGCCTGGCAGTGACTGTCTTTGAGGAGCTTGGATTCAGGATAGCGGCTGAGGGCTCGGCATCGCTGTCAAGAGATGACGATGGTATCCTCAGCTCTCTCTGTAGAGTCTTTTTCATGTCTGTCAACCGTTGTTGCAGGACTTTGATTGTCTGAAATAGGTAAGCATCGATGAGAATACATACTAGTCACAGCGTGGGAATGTCGTACCTTTGTTTTTTCTTTCAATTGCTCTTCAAGGTCCAGTAAACTACTCTTCAGCATTTTCTCATTTCGCTCTATCTTCTCCGTATTCTGCTCTACCTCTTCTAGGGCAGTTACTCTACGTTTTGTTTCTTCTAAAATTGCGGTCATTTGTTCAACCTCTTTAGTCTTCGCTCGAAGATTGTTTTCCAGATACTCAATTCGAGTTTGAAGTTCGACATTTTCCACCTCTTGCTGCCGACTTTCCTGCTTCACTATTTCAATGTCCTGGGAGACTTGAGCGTTTCTTAATAAGGCCGTGTCCTTTTCATCTCGTTCCCTCTCGAGGCATTCTCGAAGGGTTGCAAATGCTACTTTCTCTGCTTCCAGACCCTCCCGTAGACCAGTTACATCCAGATATAGTGAGGAGTTATTCGTTTTCTCGCTCTCCAGAGATAAACGAAGATGAGCCAACTGGGAATTAGAGATGGAAAGCTTGTTCGTTGCTTCTTCCAAATCCTGTTTTAATTGTGCGATTTCTTTGGATGACGCTTCCTAATGGAAAAGTAGATAGAAATGAGGCATCAGTACCATTCATTTTTGAGGTACTCATACATGCTTGTTGTATGCCTCTATTATCTTTTGGATAATATATGTTCTTGAACAACGACTTCCTTCTGCAGTCCTTATGATATTTACTTAAGTGAAGCGTAGCAAATATTTAGAGCAAGAAGCACAATGGAAGACTAGTGTAATGGATCACATTTCTCGTTCTGATACCTTGTTTCAACTATATTAATTATATTCCTAGGATTAACTTAAATTAATGTCGGATGTGTCACTAGTGTCAAAGATGCGATACTTTCTAGGTACCATTCACGACAGTTTACACATTTCTCCTGTAATTCAGGTCGGCGGATGTTACATATAAATACTTCTGGATGGGGTTGCAGCAACGAAATATAATTGGGCAATCCAGATATACAAATAACAGCAAAATATAAGATTACGTTCCTATAAGATACATGTGTATGTGTGGAAATATTTGTCTGCCTCATAAAAAGCCATGGTAAAGGCGAGGTTGTGGACTTCTTAAATAGAGGTATATAAAACAAGCAAAAAACCAATGCGAGAAGGATTGATATGTTTTCTCTTTATTCCACAAATAAAGTATACATAGAAATGCGATTATACATAAAAGTGTTGTTTCCTCTGTACCTTTTACTTTTGATATGTATAAAAGCACGCGACGAGACTGTGGGATTCTAAAAAACTGATCGCAAACACTCATATCTCAGACATATGACTGTACTTTCAAGAAATGTAGGGAAAACATATTAAAAGTTTTGCATGCTTATTCTGGTACACAGAAACTTACTACATAAATCATATGTGCTGATACACATACACGCTTAAAAAGAAAACTTTGTGCTTAAAGCATCAAGCATTTCAGAAAACACACATGCAATTGAGAAAGGCGATATGTAGTTTTAACTTATAGAAATAATATGAAAGACTTACACGCGTTAGGCAAATGCCTACATAACGTCTGTATAAATCAAGATGCATCATGAATGTAACTTAACTCTAAGAGGTAAAAAGATTCTATTAGTAGCTCAATAATTACTTTAAAAAATTACTTGATAAGTGATTAAAGCCGCCGCTCCACAAGCGTAAACACGTACATAAAATAGATGTGCGGTCAAACGGGCATCTTCCGACGACTGTTATTTACGGCAAAGAATACCATAGAAAACTGTTATTTCATTATTATGAAAGAGTAGCAATTGTACTTATTTAATTGGCAAAATAAAAAGTGCCTGGGGCCTTCTGGTTCAGACCAGCTCCGAGAAGAGATCTCACACTGTGTAACAGTATACTAATACGTACCACGTAGACAATAGTCTATTTAACATAACACAGGTGGGGGATTGTTTTGCATTTTACTATCGAAAGGGATAGTAATTGTTAAAAAATAAAAGAA
The DNA here is from genome assembly GCA_963675795.1 of Crossocerus cetratus. Classification (NCBI taxonomy): domain Eukaryota; kingdom Metazoa; phylum Arthropoda; class Insecta; order Hymenoptera; family Crabronidae; genus Crossocerus; species Crossocerus cetratus. The sequence goes on from OY776668.1 coordinate 18,133,072, forward strand.
TCTACTCCATGCACCACTACATATCGAGGTAACTCACAATTTCCCTCTTAAACTCTTCCACCTCGCCATCGACGCTGGCCCGGAGCTCTTTCAGTTCCGTGGCCATCTCGTCAATGTCCTCGGTCATGCGCAAAAGCTTGGCATCTTTTGTCGTCATAACAATATTGTTCACCTCTATTTCAGCTTCTAGTTGCTTGATCTTCTGCTTAAGCCTTTCATTCTCTTCTTCTACACGTCTTCTTTCGAGGCCCTCTTCACCGGCTTGCCTACTCAGTCTGCCTACTTGTGTCTCTAAACTTGATATTTTGCCAGACCAACTGGTTTTAATATCTGATAGATGAAGATGAGCCTCTTCTAACTTCCTCTCCAAAAGTGTCCTTTCCCTCATCAGATCCGCTATTCTGTCGTCCACCGTTATTTGGTCGGCTTGCAATGCCACTCTCTGCTCCAGGACGAATACTTTGTCCTTTAAATGACGTACTTCCTCTTCCGTTTGCGCCAATTGGCAGGATAACTGGGCACGTTCTCGATGTGTAGAATGCCTCAGACCTTCCATTTCATCCTGAAAGCGGCGTCATTGTTATCACACAGTCCGTTCGCAATCGTTGCAATGGTACTGTGTTTGGTCAAATCATTCATTTGCGAGTCTTACCAGAAGCATTTCTAACGTACGGAACTTGGAATGGAATGTATGAGAAAATCCCAACATCATAAAGCGAGGAGCGATAAGCGAATGATAGTAAAGTGGCCGATTAATGACTGCAACGGTAATTGGTAACAGAATGCAAAGAAAATAAATGAAGAAGCGGGATAATTGTCAGGGAATTTTCCTTTGAATGATGAGTCGCAGTGATTTGATGTGAATACAATATGTAATGATATAAGCTTATTAAACCCCTTGTAGTATGCTTTAATAACTTTGCGGTATTGCAAGCCCAAAACCTTTCGAATCGTTTTGTTTTCGTTATGAGAGTAATAACATTGGAGCGCAAGTGCTGCAATTAACATTATTGCCCGATGAGCAGAGGATTCTCTCTTACTTGTAAAATTATGTTCACTAGTTAATACATGCAGATTTCTTTCTAAGTCTTAGATAATTTTGCGCCAAAGAAGAGAATTATACATACAAGGCAACATTGACGTAAGATCTAAGAGAAGAATATTTATATGTCTGAAGAATAGCGGCAAAGCTTTGAAGACGTACCTCTAGCATCAGCGGTAGCAGCAGCAAATTAGCGGAAATTACCGCCTACTCTGATCTCCAATGCTCTCGTTTATCATACTTTTCCAATCTTCATGCGTATGTTGTGTTCACAAAACTTTGGTATCACTTATGCTTGCTCATGTTCCATAACTAGCAAAAGGTATCGTTCACGACACGGCTGTACCTGCATGTACTCGAAAAGGCTACCACGGGAATAAAGCACTTCCTTGAAAGTTCATAAATCCGTTTCTGCGAGTACAGACAGTGGGGCGTAGGCTATAGTTATGGAACATACGCATTTGCATTCGCACGAGTGCCTCCCCGGAAATCCCGATCGTAAAACGCGAATAGTATGTGTATCTTGTAAATTGGTATAGTGTGTAAATACAAAAAAGGTGCAGAATCAAAAAATGCCAAATTGTGACAAAAACAAAAAGCAATATGTATATAAAAATTTTTAACGAAAACACTGAAAGGCTTCAAAACAATAACGAAGTTCCTCAAAAAGGAAGCGTGCTTACATCTAAAGATTAAGTATATGATCGAAGGGTTTGTGAACGGGTGCTCTATAGACATCATATCCCACTTAACAAATAAGGCAATTTCCTTTCATTTGTAAGAAGCATAAAGAGTTTTTTCGTTTATCTTAATTTTAAGATTAACTAATTTTATAGACTCTCAAATAACTATTTGAATATTATCAAGAGTGAAGCATGTCCTATGACACTGTGGATACACATATTAATTTGGAGGATTATTATTATTCATATAATTCTGCCAAGTTTTTAAAAAAGGGCTATTTTGTCCAAACTACAAAATGATCAGCCTCCTGATGTTTTGATATGTGCATATCTGTTATGCAGATTCAGTACCGACAAATATACTTTCCACAAAGAGTGATCATATGCTGTCACTTCACAAAGACACATTCTTATAAATTCTCAACATAATTTCACATAGACTGCCTACCCATATTGAACTTACATTAAACAAACTTTACAGAGTTTATAATAGCTCGAATCGTTATTGTTTTTCTCCCAAAGGTATTGAACTTTAGTACTCACCTGAACATTATTCAATTCATCTTCATATCTTCTGAGCCGGCTAACTTCACTCTTTAAGGTTTCTACCTCAGCTATAGTTGTCTTCAAATAATGACTTTTCTCTTCAACTTCTTGCTCCTTTGCCAATAGCTATAATGAAAGATTCATAACAGATTATCGTCATCCGTATTAGTGACATTTGACTTTTTATGAGAAAAGACCATTTACCAAATGCTTGATTTTTGCCATCTCTTGTGTCTGAAATCCTTCCAACTGTTCTGACTCTTCTTGAAAACTATATAACTTCTTCTTGTATTCTAGAACAATAACAAGCATTAGGAGCATTCCAAATACAACTAAGCATACATCAAATCACACGGATAATCACCTTCAGCATTCTGAATTGCTGATTCCAATGACTGCTTTGTATTCTCCACAGTTTTTAATTCTTCTGCTAATTTAGATTTCTCCTTCTCTTGCTTTTCCACCACCTTCTTCCATTCCTTTTCTTTCTCAAACAGTCTCACTTTCCATTCCTCCTCCTTTTTCTCCATTTTCTTCAACAACTCGGCCTCCTTTTTGGCCATCCTTTTTCTCCACTCATCCTCCCGGCTTTCAAATTTCTTTATGTCTTTTGCAGATAACTGCATGCCGTCGCTCAGTCTTAATTCGAAACTGCTGTCTCTCTTCAAAGAAATAGGTGGAGATGGTGACGTAGTATTCTCTTCCCTGGATCCGTCCAGTGAGATTTGTGAACCACTAATGCTACTCGTAGATCCAGCCTGTAATGAAGATATTCTTGCTATTGCAAAGGAGAAACACTTGGAAACAGAACCAGTTGGCATTGACCAAAAAAAAGATGACAAGTGTACGAAAGGCAAAGAAATGGAGTGGCTCTTTAATCCTCTCCCAGCCAACTTATTAAAGATTCATAGCCTAATGAAGTATCTGGAAAACATATGCAGCTCTAACAAGGGCTGCGATAATAACTTTTTATCTGACATTTCCGCTCGCACACTGCTGTATTCAAGCCCGAGAGAGAAAAAGTTCCCGCTAGCCACGAAATACCCCGGCTGCCTTATAGTTGGTTGTAGGAAAGTAATCTGGAATGATTATACCTGGGAAACGTGCCTGGAGTTGATGCCGCGCACGCTACCGGCATTACGGATCACTGTGGACACGTCACTGCCGATTTCCTCGCGTATTTTATTCTTTAGGGTCGCGAACATGGTGCGATAACCTGGCCGACCTGAACTCTATGCGCGAACTGACAGCTACCACCTGTCAATGTCAGCGATCCGCGCTGATTCTATCGAGAATCAGGTGCGCCAGCAAAACACATTCACGGACGCGACGCTAGTCTGTAGGAGCCACTACTTATCATCATTCACAAGTACCTCACGACACGCGTTGCCCAAATCAGCCCGAATCATCGCCGGACTCCCCTGCTAAACCGCGATAACGAGGTTTCCGTGTGCGACACGAGAGCACGTTCGAAGTGCAACTCAGTCGGCTGCCATACTGAGTTTTGGCTGGCTACTGCGTGTTGCGGCCCACTGCGGCCTGCGGCTGGTGGTTAGTCATTGTTGCTTTCTTACAAGCGACCGACCACCGCACGATTACCGCCGATCAACAAACATCGAGGACAATACAAATTGTACTGCTTTCCATTAATTTAGAATTTTAGATTCACGTTGCGATCCTATTCCGATGCTAATTTGTATCCCAGATCGGGCTTCAATTAAGACAGTTGCGGCTTGTTGCGGGTCCTCTGTGGAATTTGACGTAGCGCGCGTCGTTTGAAACTCTGAGAACGTTCAAGGTGGCTTCCCTTTGGAAGCTTTGGGCTAGGATTTCGAGGAGAACTATTATACTTCGTTTGTAAATTAAAATTAAATGAATTTGAACACTGTTAACTTTAAAACTACAAGATTGAATATTTATTTGAACTCGAGCGAACTTTAAGAAGGATTTCAGGGATTCGACAACGATTTTAGAGCTCGATTGGAAAAACAATAATCTGAGGAAAACCTCAAAACATTTTACTTTTAAGATTTTAGTAGTCTCTTGTCCTTCCAAAACTTTCTGCGAATTGTCAGTAAAATGTTCCTTTAGAATTCTTTATAATTATCGGATAGTCGGTAAGTTGGGTTTGTCGGTAACATAATTTACATAGGTCGTAACTTCTTGTGCGCTCAAGTTGATGGCGCTACAGTTGGATTTAAAGCGGATACGCAACAACAGTCTTTTTTGATACCCGACAGGTTCCGACAGCCGATACCCGACAAGCGACATCCGACAACCGACGTATTGTAAAATGGCCCTAAAGCACCGACAAGCACACGCCATTTTGCTGATCGTCTTTTCTGAGCGTGCGGTGTTGATCGAGTGTTGATCGCGAATTCACGCCAAATAGTTGTGAATCATCCACCGCTTTATCAATCCCAGTACCCAGCACCGACGATCCGTGAGTAATTTTTCCATTCTGATTAAAACAAGGTGTGCTGCTCCGGTAGCATCGCATGAATCGCACAAATCGACGGACCCGCAGGAGTACAGCGTCCTTTGGTGGAACATTTTTCTTTGCTATCTGATTTCTCTTGGTTCCCCTCGGCTTGCAGTAATTGTAGTTTTATTTCGATGTCTCATATTAGTGACCAATTGTATGCTAAATTATGCGGTGCTTTGTTGAACAATTGGAATGTGATCTACGATGCTACATATAGGACGCTTGCGATTTTTTTCCCACGCTGTGGCCAAGTGTTTTATATTCTATATTTTTAACAAACGGTAGCTAATTAAGATTGAATCATTTGTCTTGGTAGATCAGCAAAATGTCTAACGGCAGTGGAGACCACGATGACGAAGGCTATGTCATTAAGCTTCGAGGGCTACCATGGTCCACCACTGTGGATGAAATCATGAAATTCTTCTCCGACTGTTCAATTACCAATGGAAAGAACGGTGTTCATATGACAATGTCCAGGGAAGGCCGGCCAAGCGGTGAAGCATACGTGGAGATGGACACACCGGAAGACATTGAAAAGGCTTGCAAAAGAGATAGAGATCATATGGGTCATCGCTATATTGAAGGTGAATATTGTACCAGATTGCATTAGAAATGAGAACAGTGTGGTGATACTAATTGTTCATATTTTCTTCAGTATTCAAAGCTAAGAGGGGTGAAATGGAATGGGTAGTGAAAAGGAGTGGCTTGAACCTAGAGAATGCAATGGATGACGGTTGCGTGAGACTACGTGGCCTGCCATTTGGATGCTCAAAAGAAGAGATAGCGCAGTTCTTCTCAGGTATTTTCGCTTGTAATTGCAAGTCCCTTGTACTTTTCTCTCATAGTAGAATATCATTAGAAGACTGCCTAACTCTTGAAAGTAATGGAGTTATCTTTATTTCTTTGAATTACTTTTTCTTTAGTACCACTCCTTACACCTAATGCGCATTAACGTCGCAGTTAAGTTTACTTCTCCTGGAATCGCAGGAACTAATTGCTTTCGGTGGTACTTGCGAATCAGTGAAAAAAAAAAAAAGAAAGAGAGAAAGAGAAACATCTCAACAAAATTATTTGACCGAGAGAATGCCTGACTGATTTCATTTAGTCATAGATAGCCTGAGTTAAGATTTAAGGCTTCCTTCCCGACATCCGAGATGTCCATTAATTCTTTCAAGTTTTTGTTCTTTGTAATGCACAAATCATTGAGAATGTAGAACTTAACTCTTAACTCTTTGGCGCAATCGACGTTTTCGTTCGTCTAACGATGGCGGCATTCAGAGCGAGGCGGGTTGCACTTGAGTGCGATGGATAATTAAATCTTGCTTCTTTGTAAGGGTTTTAAGTACATTGCCGATTCTCAACATGATAATGGGTGTTACGCTACAATATCGATGTCTGATTATGTGTGGGTCAGGGTTGGAGATATTGCCGAACGGGATTTCACTACCGACAGACTACACGGGCCGCAGTACTGGGGAGGCTTACGTTCAATTTGTTAACAAAGATGTTGCGGAGCGCGCTCTGCAGAAACACAAGGAAAAGATAGGACACAGGTGGGGCACTGACGCTAGCTGGGTTTGGGTATACTTACGACCTTTTCCATACCATTTTATGATTGTAGTATATATAGGTATATGAATTTTGTTAGTGCATATAGCGGGAACGAATTTTTGGCACAGATGCAGTTTCTTTATTCGACTTGTAAGTAGTAATCGAGATAGGTCGCAACGCTACGAGCGGATAAAAGTAATTTGTCAGTTCCGATAAGGGCGTGCATTTTAAGATGCACGAGATTTGAATTAATCTTTTTGAATGCGTTCATAAAGAAACTGTATCTTCGAGACAACGTTAAAATGACGAGAACTAGTCACACGTAAGCAAAAGTACTGTTGGCCCAACCGAAACCTGTGGGTGGGTGCCGGGCGGGAGGTACCCCCTTACATCGTCACCATATCCCATGGGAGGTGGGTGGGCTCTATGGAGGTAGTAACCATCGATCTAATTTGGCACATTTATTTGACATGCACAATTGTACATTTTATGCTAATTCAGAATCTAAAGCCAGTACTATTGCACGTAAATACGAAAACGTTTCCGTCTCGCAAGATCTATCCTTACTTTTTCTCCCCAACTAAGTTCGCATAAAGTGCAATTGTCAATGTCACCTATTTGACGTTCATCAATATATTCAGGGCTAGGGTGACTATAGTTACAGCACAAAGCAATATCAGCGAGGGAGGGTTTGTGAAAAGCGGAGGTGTAGTATGAAAAGTTGCTCTGTTATGAAAATCTTTAGTATGAATCCTCTTTCAAACATAATTTATCTTTTCTACTGAATGATCAGCATTATTCCTATTTACGTGTGAACATTATTTTCCAATTCTGCCTCTTTTCCGATCAATTGCGATCTTACATTTCTGCAACATTGTGCATTAATTTCTTACTGGCTCGAAGGCAACAAACAACGGAGGCCGGAGAAACATCGCAACGCCAATACTAATTGCCGCTCGTCTATCTTGAACAGGTACATCGAAATCTTCCGAAGTAGTTTATCGGAAGTACGTGCTAGTATCGGGCCCAAAATGCGCGGAGGGCCGATGGGCGGGTTTAACCAAAGGCCAGCTCCATACGACCGCGGTGCTCGCTTTGGAGGCATGAATCGTTTCAGTAACAATGGGCGAGGCTCCAGGAACAGAGGTACATAATATTATTGGCGTGCAATTTCTGCAAAAATGCAGAGTTTACATAACACTGCGATACTGTTTAGACTTCGACGGCGGTCCGTGGCTCAGCGGCAGCAACTTCGATTCCCGCGGCGGAAGCATGGGTATGCGTGGGGGCATGGATATGAAAGGTGGAAACTTCCGAGGAAGCGGCGATACGTGGGGAGGAAGCAATGGCGTGCATAGTATACATATGCGTGGCTTGCCATTCAAAGCCACTGAACAAGATATAGCTGATGTGAGTCACTGAGCATTGTAAATTCGACTTGTGTGTATGGACTCATACTAATGTTGGTTCGATGATTATAGTTCTTTAGACCCATCGAACCCGTCAACGTACGAATCATCCTTGAGAACGGCGGTCGTCCGTCGGGCGAAGCCGATGTTGAATTCGCGACGCACGAGGAAGCTGTCAAAGCAATGTCCAAGGTATGCAACTATCTAACACTTCCTTGCATCTAATCGTTTTTTAAATAACTTGCATATTGTCACTGAGCCCTATATTTGTTCTTACAGGACAAAACTCACATGTCACACAGGTACATTGAACTGTTCCTTAACTCCTCCGGCAGTTCAAGTGGAATGGGTTCATTAGGTGGAATTGGAAACTTCTGCGGAGGTACGTGGAACGCCTCTAGCATCGACAGCCTAAACTGATTGTGTATAATAACAAAGGTACTCTTTATGTTGCTAGGTTTGGGCAATAACTTCAGGCCGGGATACTCTCCAAACAGAGGGTTCAGCTCGCAATTGGGTGGCAATAACTATAATAGTTTTTGAGATCGAACGTCGCAATTCTAACGCTACAAAGAGTGAACTATTTAAGAAGTCGAATTCTTATTACTGTGTAAAATTACGACGCATTTCGTTTACGCACGGTGTTGAACCAGGATTATGAAAAAAAAGAAGAAAAAAAAAGTATTTCCTTTCTCGTACAATTAATAAGCGTGATACCGTTTGCGCGTGTTTCGAAGTTGGTATCGCGCGGTTCTGTTCTTTCTTTCTTCGTGGTGAGTCTAGTGCATTGTACAATCCTTGTATCGTAGCGACATAATTAGGAAAGCGTTCCATCTCTAAACGATATCAGTCTTATGGATCTCAAGTGTAGCGTTGACGAGAAATAATCGGTGAAGAACGCGAATACATAATACTTGATCGTCCGGTCGACACATAGTTACATTCTAGAAGACGCAAGATTATTCAGTAACTATCTCCCAGTGTAATATACTTTACTCAATAGTAATCTTCGATAATGCTATCTTAATCGACACTTCTACGCAAAGGTGTAAGGAAAAATCGTCACCAATATGTACATGATTTTTTGTCGACATGTGTTCGGCATTCACTGACGCTGTATTTGCTTCTGAATGCGCCGCTTGTAGACTACTAAGATCCACACACATCATTACCAAGCAATTAGTACAGTTTTACACATCCGCAATATGTCCCATTATGTAGGTAAAAAGAAAGAGGAGAGCACTCTGTCCTATGTTGCGAAAGTGAATCTTGTATGGATCGCGCGAGTGCTTGTAATCGTTTAGGAACTTATATTTTGTACATTGATCTAAGAGAGAAATTGATCTAAATGTCGCGAGGCCTTGGAAAGTTGGCCTTGCGAGCGACATTCATAGAAACGGCGTATGTTTGATGTGACCTGTGTTTTACAAAGTAAAATAAATATTATCTTCGTAATTATGAAACTGTATTTTCATGGCCCCACCCAAAATCCAGTGAAACTGTAAGTATAATTCGTAGAAACAACGAACCGTGCGGATAGCGGCAAAACAAGGGATCTAACAACAATATACGCTCTGTCGGCGTTCAGCGGAAAAGTACGCGTATACAAATGATTCAGAAAGAAAGAGTACGGGATTCTATATAACGCAACCGCTTCTGGCACGGGTGCAACACCCATACCAGAACGTTGTTAGTCACTTACCACTCGGACGGGCTTCGGATGAGGTACGTAAGACGCTGTGTTTGTAACTGTGTATGGCTGTATCTGTATACAAAGAAATCATTATCCCGCTCTCTGACAAAGTCATGTTATCTCATACGGATCACTAATACAATTTACCGAACATGGCTGTGTATGTAGTGCATACACGTCATGCACATACATGAAAGATGGGTAGCTGCTTGTTTCGTCTAATGATATTCCCAATGCAGGAATAAATTCTACAGCAATTGTACATAGCAGCTACTATGTTATTAATAGGGCTCGGTCGAGCCGTTCGGTATTATCATGACAATTGCATGCCCATCTCTTCACGGAAGAAATAAAAAAGAGAAATGTCATATTAGCCCGCAGGAATCGAGAAGTGAGAGGCGTCAGTCTGGCTTGGAACTGTTGAAACGCCGGTACAGCAACCGTGTTTCCTTTCGCGGGGACGTAGATGTCAAGCACACATGGGTGCCCAAGTGGGGAGCGATAGGTGTACCGTTAGCGGGGCGACGAAAACTCTCATTTCTTTTCACGTAAGGTTAATTTGGTTGAATATATGACAGCCCTCGTAATTCGGAAGCGCCCACTTCACAGAGGGCGGAAGACACTCGCGGAAATTTAAAAGGTCCTCTCCTCATCGCGAGAGATATGTTTGCATAGTATTTCAGCCGCTGCGGTTTTACCTTGGTACCGCGCGTTGATGATTAGAAAAGATTAGGCTCTTTATCAGTCGCATGCGGTACGAGTGTGCCGATGTGGATGTAAAGATTCTACTTTGTCAGTCTACCACCGTGCGTCGAAGATAATTTTCGGTTTGCTAGATTTCGGTTCGCCTTGAACGAGACGCGATTATGCTATTAACTTGCTATCTCCCGACGATCGGTCAACAGTAGCATTGTTGAAGAAGTATTTTCAGTTTCTGTGAACTGCTGTACATCAGCACTATACAGTTTTGTGTTCACTCAATCTTGAATGAAGTAAATTGTACTCTTCAATGATTCTATGTCTATTTTGCAGAATAATGGAGAGGACTGAAGACAAGGGTATTCAGAGAATATTTTTCTTCTAATTAATATATTCTGCAAGCAAATATGTCTCAAAGTAATGAAGAGAACGATACCAGTGGTCAGCAAGACATAAACACTAGTGATAACAGTCATGAGCCTAACAGAAGGTAATTGAGATCAATATTCTTCAATTATATAGTAATGTAAGTGTTGACTGAATAGCAATAGGAAAGAGCACTTTACTTCTAGGCATGCCACTGATGGGCAAAATTTCTTACTCCCAAGTGCAAAGCCAAAGTCTTCAAAAATGGTTGTAGAATATGTTCCAAAAACTGGGGTGAGAAGGTATAATCATGCCCTGAGGAATCTTATACCAGTACGCTATGAAAAAGTGTATGTATCAAGTGGGTAAACGATCTCATTGTCCATTCTTAATTTTGAGTTTGTTCTTAACATTCAGTAACTTTGCTCCAGGGACAGGGAAAGTATGCCTGCTGATAGTGCAGGACTGTTTTCGTACATCCTTTTCTCCTGGATGACTCCTTACATATGGAAAGGATATAAAAAGGGGATAAAGCTGAATGACATACCTCAGATCTCGCCATATGAGACTTGCAAGTATAATACGCATAGATTAGAAATTCTCTGGCAAGAAGAACTTGCTAGGCAGGGTCCGAGTTTGGCATCGTTTCCAAAGGTTGCTTGGAGGTTTGTCAGAACCCGGGTTTTTGCAGCTTGGTTCTTACTGGCTTGCTCTACTATCTGCGGATTTATCAGTCCTGTAAGCAACTCATGCTGAATAAGCAAGTTTAACACTTTGATAGAAATATTCTAAAAGCCTTGTGAATTTTCTTTGCCTGGCAGATGATACTAATGAGAAAGATATTAGAGCACATTCAATCACCTGACGAAGATGTGTGGGATGGAATAAAGTGGGCAGTATTGTTAACTTTATGCGACTTGGCACGGACAATATTCTTTACATGGACATGGTGCACAAACATTCGGACAGGCCTGAGATTGAAGGCAGCTTGTACAACCTTACTTTATAAAAAAATTGTCAGATTGAATAGCTTGGAGGACAGAAGCTCTGGTGAAGTAAGTCTGATTACTCTCAGACTGAGGTTCTTTGACATGAATAACTGATCATTGATGACTTTCGATATATTATTTTAGATTATTAACTTATTTTCCAATGACAGCCAGAGATTATTTGATACAGTAATTTATGGGCCTATGATAATTGCTGGCCCAATATCAATTATATTTGGTGTGGTGTATATCTTATGGATGTTCAACCCTCTCGCCCTTTTGGGCATTACTGCCTTTCTGGCTTTTTACCCCTGCCAGGTATGTGACCAAGTCGGGTCAGTAACAATTAATCTTCACTGTCTAAATGCAATGGCAATATTTTCTAGTACCTTATATCTCGAGTGGTGGGTTACTTTCGCTCTAAAACAGTCGTCATAACGGACGCACGCGTGAAAATGATGAACGAGATTCTTGAGTGCATAAAAATGATTAAGATGTGTTCCTGGGAGAAGTACTTTACTCGTAATCTTCTTGGTGAGTTCACTACCTCGACCGAATCAATCAATGCTGATTAATAAAGACTAATCTACTAGACTAAATATTCGAGATTAATAGACATGATTGAATGTGCGTTTTAGATATAAGGAAAAAGGAGCAACGATGGCTTCACAAGACTGCGTATTTTCAGAGTCTCAGCATTTCTCTAACGCCGGCAGTACCTGTGATATCCGCAATTATTACTTTCCTTTCGCATTTGTCCTCAGGAAGTAACTTAACTGCGTCCCAGGTATAGTGAAGTTAATTCGCGTTCGTGATTATACAATATTGGGTTCGACACTTTAAAATCGAATATGTATATCAATTATTCAGATTGCTAAGAGAAACATATATAAAGGGTAACTATGAAAGCAGCGACTTCGAATGAATAAGTGTTACACTTAACGGAATCTACATTACAGGCTTTCCCGATAACAACATTTTTCGGGAATATGTTAAGACTGGCACTCACCTCTCTTAAGGATTCTTCTCGATACTTTATCGATGCCTGTATTGCACTTAGAAGATACAAGGTTTCCGAATACTTTTTCATAATTTTTCGATACGGGATTTGTGGTCCTTACTATCACCAAAACAGCTCCTTCGTATCCTATGTCACCTCGCACAAAACGACCCTGGACAGATTGTTCATTATTCGGGTTTCAAATATCGTGGGGGCATGGGTTTCGGTACCTCGTAGAAAGAGGCTGAGGAATGTTTTAGAAATAGTATACTTACCGCGATCTAATGTAGAAGTGAAAGCTTTCGGTTACGTTTACAGGTGAAACGCCTAGGTAGTACGGGAAAGCACTGCATGATCCATAGATATGAATAAATAGTACACGCTTACCCTCTTGCGGCACGTGGTGTCAGTTTTATAATTGTTGTACATATAGCCAGAACACACCAAGTATTGTACATTAATTTACCCCAATGCTCTATTCAATCTCCTTACTTTTTCAGGTCTTTCCCTTCGTTTCGCTACTCAATACGCAAATTCGTACATCATTTATGTTTTTGCAAGTGGCCTTAGTTAGTATTGCCGAATCAAAAATAACGCTCAACAGACTAAAGGTGTATATTTTTGGCTATTTCTATCCGCGAGCTAATAGTTTCGAGTTTTAAGCAGCAATGCATCTTGTGTTACGATATAACATGGAACATGCAAATAACTAGCACTGCTATTACCAAATACATTAACAGTTCGAACTTCCACAACTTCTAATGCGCTTCTACTATGTGTCATAACACGATTAATGCTGTCAATTGCTTACGTTATGTTTCATATATTTGCAGGAGGTGAATACAAATACAAGAATACTGTTTGTCGGGATTTAGTGTTAAACATCTTTCTGTACAGTAGGGGCATTAGATCTTAATTCGATTTTTATTCATTCATTGTGTTATGTATTCTCTATTTAACTTGCTTTGTGTACTTTCTGTTTGGGCTTACAGTATGTTGTGTCATTGATATTGTCGTTTGTATTGTTGACTCACTTAAATTAATTAATACTTCGTTTGAAAGCTTTCATGCATGGGAACTAGTCCGATATTTAAACTGAAGTACTAATATTTGCACAGAGGGTGATGCTTTTGGAAGAAAGCACCTGCCACGTATCAAAGCCGATCGTCAAATCTCAAGCAGTTGGTATTGCAAATGGCACATTCGTTTATGGGATTCCTGCACCAATTGCGCGTAGTTCTAAGAATGCTAATAGAATAAAGAAGTAAGTTTCCCTTCGGCTGCTAAACTCGACTTAAGATTGTGTATGATTCCTAATATACAATTACAGGAAAGAAGATTTACCAAATATTGAATACCAAGCAGAATTGCAAAAGTTGACTGACAACTCCAAGGAGTCGCAATGCGTGGAAGTACTTACGGACATAAAGTTCGAGGCAGCAAGGGGTGAACTAGTTGGAATCTGCGGGCAAGTAGGCAGTGGGAAGACTAGTCTGCTCCTTGCAGCTTTGGGCCAATTGAAATTGAAGAGCGGACATATCTCGAGGGAGGGTAGTTGCGCTTACGTTAGTCAGCAGGCGTGGATTGTTAATGCGACGCTTAAGGAGAACATCTTGTTCGGGGAACAGTTCGATGCTAAACGATATTACCAGGCAATAATGTCATGCAACTTGCAAGAGGATATAAACATGCTACCAGGCTGTGATGATACCGAGATTGGAGAACGGGGCGTGAATCTCTCCGGTGGGCAAAAGCAGAGAGTTGCACTGGCTCGAGCATTTTATGCGAATAAGTAAATGGCTTTTCTCAGATTCTATGAATCCAAACAAACGGGAGTATTAAAAAATGTTCTATATGTTTGTCCTTATCTTTCAAAGAAACATATATTTCTTGGATGATCCCTTGAGTGCAGTGGATGCGCACGTGGGGGCATATATCTTTGAGCATCTGATCCTCGGAGCACTCAAAGACAAATGTGTTATTTTCGTGACACATCAAGTGCAGGTACGCTCGCTAATAACTTATCATATTCTGGCGCGTATCTTAACAATTTATTATTCCTCTCAGTTTCTGCAACACTGCAACCGAGTTTATTTAATGCATGGAGGGAAAATCATCGAGCATGGAATTCACTCAGAACTTATGGACCTAAATGGGGAGTATGCCTCGATGGTCAACAGCGCGTCCCTCGAGTCAGAGAATAACGAAGCAACGAGGTAATTATTAATGACTATCCCGTATACCTACTGTTTTTACACGTATTATCTTCACTAGAAAACAACTGGCTGACAATACTCAAACGGCTAGTGATATTTTGATGCCAAATGCCAATTTAACTGGAGCAACAAGCTCCGCGGACACTTTTGAGAATGGCGATGTCCCCAAGAAAGGAGACTCCGAAGGTACAATTATTTCGAAAAGTCGGGCCTAAAGAATAAGGGGAAGATTTCTTAATCATTTTCGTGTCACACAGGCGCCACTCTCACTGTAGAGGAAAAAGTGGAAACTGGTACTGTTAAGTCTTACACGTATCACACATACGTAAAAGCTGCCGGTGGTTATTTGGTAGCAGTGATTGTCTTTTCTACGCTATTCTTAAGCGTTGGTAGCTCAGCATTTAGTACTTGGTGGCTGGCAATGTGGATCAAAGCAGGCGGTGGGGTAAGTCTATAACTAAAAACGAGACTAGGTAATATGAATTATCATTTCATGTACTTCATTTATGTTGAAGAATATTACCGATCCCCAAACAAATGAAACTCTGATCTCCGATAATATTAACGACAATCCTGACATGTCGTACTACCAAGACATTTACGCTAGTTGCATAGGTGCTATCTTACTTACGAGCATCTTGCGTGGCTTAGTAATAACGTTCACTACGATAAGTGCCTCAACAGCACTGCACAATAAAGTGTTCAAGAAAATGATGGCATCGTCGTTGACGTTTTTCGAGACCACGCCCGGTGGCAGAATTCAAAATATTTTCAGTCGAGACATAGACGAAGGTAGATCCTATTGAACTGTATACTATATGCAATGAAGTCGGAGCAACTTGTAACTTTAAATTGTCTGATTCTAGTTGATAATTATTTGCCCATATCTATCGAGAATATGATACAGAATATCTTTACCTGTAGCTTTGCGATTATTGTTATATGCTCAGTGGTGCCTTGGTTCGCAATACCTTTACTGGTATTAGCTGCGATCTTTTTGTATGTGAGCAAAGTGTTCAGGTGAGAAAGAAGCTCTTAGCATCGCAATAATTTGGTTGTTAGTGTTCCATAATGATTATTGAATACAGGGTGGCGATGAGGGACTTCAAACGTATGGAGAGTACATCTCGTTCACCAGTTTTGAGTTTCGTTACCACCACAGTGCAGGGTTTAAACACCATTCACGCATTTCAAAAGGAAAAGGACTTTCTGCACAAGTTCGAAGATTTGTTTGACTTAAACACCTTATGCTTATACATGTGCCAGTCGGCAATGAGATGGTCAGCGATCAGACTGGATAGTTTGGCGATCGTATCTTCATCGATAACAGCATTCTTAGTGATTGCCCTTAAAGGCCAAATACCAGCAGCACTCGCTGGACTGGCAATGGCATATGCAACACAAATGTCAGGCGTGTTTCAGTACACTGTTCGACTGATGTCTGAAACGGAAACTCGCTTTATCAGCGTCGAGAGAATAAGTTACTATCTAAAGGTAAGTCCAGTTTAAAATACGATCTTATATGAATCCAGATTAATGCAATCCTCGAATTCCTGTCAGACTTTGCAGAAGGAAGGAACTGCGGAGAAGATACTCGCCAAGACACCAAATAGTTGGCCAAACCGCGGAAAAATCGAGTTCATTAAAGTTGCATTAAAATACAGGAAGGAATTGTCCCCAGTGCTACACGATATCAGTTTCAGTATTAAAGCTGGAGAAAAAATAGGTAAATGCCAAACATGGGGTACATTGGAAACTTAATCATAGAATAATTAATATTGCTCCAGGTATCGTGGGCAGGACTGGCTCGGGAAAGACTTCTTTGGCCGTGGCTCTTTTCCGTTTAGTCGAGTTGTCCGGCGGAAAAATCAAAATTGACTCGATCGACATATCGAAAGTCGACTTGGAAACATTAAGAACCAAGATGTCGATCATCCCCCAAGATCCTGTCCTCTTCAGCGGCACCGTCCGGTACAAAATACACCAAAGTCTCGTGAAATATAAAGTAACATTTCCCAGGAAATAAATAAATACAAATACGTTTCAGAGCAAATTTGGATCCCTTCTCGGAGCACAATGATTTGGAGATTTGGAGTGCGTTGGAGAAAACGCAATTGAAGCCAAAGGTTCAAAGTATGGCGGGTCAGCTGGCCGCCGTTGTAAGTGCAGGTGGAAGTAGTTTGAGCGTCGGAGAGAGACAATTGATGTGTTTAACGAGAGCCTTACTACGGAGCTCGAAAGTAAGAAATTAGAAAACAGACATTTTCGAAACATTGGAGCAGATGACAAAATGCAGTTGATTGCAGATATTGGTATTGGACGAAGCGACAGCCGCCGTGGATCCGGAAACTGAATTAGTCGTGCAAGCAACCATACAGAATGAGTTCGCAAACTATACGGTGTTAACGATAGCTCATAGATTGAAGACTGTGGTGAATTGCGATCGGATCATAGTCATGAGTGCCGGTAAAATACTCGAATTCGATAGCCCTGCTGTACTTCTATCGAACCCAGACTCCGAGTTCGCCAAGATGATGGTACGTGCTGAAAAGTCAATGAGCGAACTTTGAATCCTATTTTACTTATTGTGCTACTGTACTCGACGATCAGTATAAAAGAGAATTACGCTTATATGTAAGAAATAATATTCTTAACTACTCAAATGTTCAGGGCTACCAAGATAACGGACGCTTACTTATGCAATTAAGTGTATAGTGTTAAGAACAAATAGTATATTATGCCACAGTTGTAATGTACAAATTTACTTTTGCTAAATATACGAAAAGTTATTTCTCTACTCCCCGTTACTTCCTCCCGTTCCTGACATATTTGGAAATCTCCGCGGGATGACTCGGCGTTTGAAATATTGATCTCGCTGCGAGAGATGCGCCCACTGCTCATGCTCCTCGCCAAGCCTTCAGCTACGTGAGGAAGCTCGGAGATCTCGGGCCGAAAAATGTTCACCGCCATGCCGCTAGCTTGTTGTTAAAGTGCTTAAATGTTTATCGCTCGTTGAAACTTAATGTTGTTTTATATTGAGATGTAGTCTATACGAATTGCCGTAAAGGCAGCCCTGTCATCGTCGAAACAGTCAACAAAAGGTGGGTCCACTAACAGCTTCGACATTCTCTCTAGTTCAATAATCGAGAATTCCTATGGGCAAATATGTTGTCATACAACTAATTGTCGACATAAACTGGCCCATGCTCGGCGCCCACCTTAATTTCGTTCTACAACTAAAATCCGAAAGATCATTTGTGGCCTGCAGTGTACTCTTACATTGAATTAATAGGCAATCGCAGTCAGAGAGCAATGCATTTTTGTTTCAGGCCTCACCATTGCGAACATAATTCCAATTATGATGTTGGGGCGAAAGCAGAGCCTCAGGGGGGAGACTGTTCTGGCCGATTACGGCCCGGAAGAGTCCCTCAATGAGAGCGCTGACATAGAATGGGTGAACAAGGTAGTCTAATCATTCCCACTTCTTCTCAACTTCATAACAGAACAAAGCAGAATGATTTTACTCTTGAAATTTGCAGCTATGGGTGAGACGGTTGATGAGGCTCTGCGCCCTGGTATCTTTAGCCTCCGTTTGCTTGAATACACCGAAGACCTTCGAAAAAGTGCCGCCCCTTCAATATGTTACATTTGTTTGCGATCTCGTAGTCACATTTTTATTCACCGCCGAGATGATTGCGAAAATGCATATTAGGGGTATTCTGAAGGTAAGCTCTTTGGTAATTGGGAGGACGCATGGTATGTAATCTGTTTCTACAACAGAGACTACTTGCAGAGAGAGAAATCGTACCTAAAGGACCATTGGTGCCAATTCGACGCGAGCATGGTCCTTTTGCTCTGGCTGTCCGTGATCTTGCAGATGTTCGAGATGTTGGAATTCGTTTTAAAGTTCAGTTACGTCTCGGTATTACGGGCGCCACGGCCATTGATCATGATACGCTTTCTGCGAGTCTTCCTTAAGTTCTCCATGCCAAAATCAAGGATTAATCAAATTTTCAAGTACGGTATTCCTCGCACATAATCAACCTCACCAGGGAAACACATCGAGACTTTAATTAATGTTCCTTGCAGACGTTCGAGCCAACAGATTTACAACGTCACCCTATTCTTCCTCTTCTTCATGTCCCTCTACGGCCTCTTAGGTGTCCAGTTCTTCGGCGAATTAAAGAACCACTGTGTTTTGAATACGACGCACCCAAAGCACATAACAATCAATAGTCTAGCTATTCCGGATACTTTTTGTTCAACTGATCCTGAATCGGGCTATCAGTGTCCCGAGGGGATGACTTGCATGAAGCTCGAACTATCCAAGTATATTATGGGCTTTAACGGTTTCGACGAATTTGGTAATACATTTTCATAATTCAAGAAGCCGATTTTCTTTATCATTCATCTGATAAAATAATCGAATTATAACTTTGTATTCCAGCCACCAGTATTTTCACTGTGTACCAAGCCGCATCGCAAGAGGGATGGGTCTTTATAATGTACCGAGCCATCGACAGTCTGCCTGCCTGGCGTGCGGTTCTTTATTTCAGTACAATGATATTTTTCCTGGCTTGGCTCGTGAAGAACGTTTTCATTGCCGTCATTACTGAAACTTTCAACGAGATAAGAGTCCAGTTCCAACAGATGTGGGGCGTCCGGGGACACATTAGCAATAGTTCTGCATCCCAGGTCAGTACAATCTCGCATATTGCAGTACCTGGTAGTCCAGTAATTGATTGTTTAACGCACCTGTCATTCCAGTAGATTTTAACGGGAGACGATAATGGTTGGAAGCTTGTGACGTTGGATGAGAATAAGCACGGCGGCCTGGCATCCCCGATTTGCCAGGCGATACTCAGATCGCCCCATTTTCGCATGGTAGTGATGTGTGCTATTCTTGCCAACGGCATTACAACTGCAACGATGAGCTTCAAGCACGACGAGAAGCCGAGGCATACCTATTATGATAATTATTATTATGCTGAGATTGCATTCACGATATTTTTAGACCTCGAAACCCTCTTCAAGATTTGGTGCCTCGGTTTCAGGAGTTATTATAAGCACTCCATCCATAAGTTCGAACTTTTACTGGCGATTGGGACGACTATTCATATCATCCCTTTCTTCTACCTCTCGGGATTCACGTATTTTCAGGTGCCCGAAAAATTTGTACGATTAAATCTTCGCTGTTGAACTTGGAAGCTAATCATTCAATAATTTCTACGTAGGTTTTGAGGGTGGTCAGGCTTATTAAAGCATCGCCAATGTTAGAAGACTTTGTTTACAAAATCTTCGGCCCCGGCAAGAAACTAGGCAGTCTCATCATTTTCACTATGTGCTTGCTGGTGATTTCTTCGAGTATTTCGATGCAACTATTCTGTTTTCTCTGCGACTTCACCAAGTTCGAAACGTTCCCAGAGGTGAGAATGCACAATTCAGGTTTTGATTGCTGAGTAAGAGTGCATGTAAATGATCGATTCTGTGTTCAACAGGCCTTCATGTCCATGTTCCAAATCCTGACTCAAGAAGCTTGGGTTGAAGTCATGGACGAAACAATGGTGCGAACCCACGAAACCATGGCACCACTTGTTGCAGTTTACTTTATCTTGTACCATCTCTTCGTCACACTGGTTAGTAAAATGGTTTCAGATAACAGTTGCTCGATATTCTTCATGGACTCATAATCAACTGCGCCTGTAGATCGTGCTGAGTCTTTTCGTCGCCGTAATCTTGGACAATCTCGAGCTCGACGAGGACATCAAGAAACTCAAGCAATTGAAGTTTCGCGAACAAAGCGCTGAGATAAAGGAGACCCTACCCTTCAGGTTACGAATATTCGAAAAGTTCCCGGACAGTCCTCAAATGACCTGTCTGCACAAAGTGCCGTCGGACTTCAACCTGCCCAAGGTGCGCGAGAGCTTCATGCGACAGTTTGTCCTCGAGGTGGAGGACGAGGAGAACGAGGGTGTTAAGAGAATTAATGAAACTTTCGATTCAAAAATGATATACAGAAAACAGCGGCCGGTAAAGATACTGAACAATCCGCCGAAAGTGCGTAATGTCGTGACCAGTCTTAAGAAGGCGGCAGTGATTTACATCATAAAGTATGTCCTTCTGGGAGACAAGACTTCCCGCGGGACTAAACTGGTATTAACCCTCTCGATTTCTCTGTTACAGCGATTCGAATAATCAGAGACTCTTGCTGGGAGACTCGGCTATGATTCCGGTGCCAGGCAAGAGTCGGCTGAAACCTCAGGGAACAGTGAGCGGCGGGAAACAATTGCGGATCGATCAGAAAAAGTAAGTGGCTGATTTAAAAGCAAACAAGAAAGATCTCTGTGTCATTCTTGCTTTACCAAATATGATGAATCGTGTTCACAGATCCATCAGGAGGAGTGTGCGGAGCGGTTCCATCAAGCTGAAGCAGACTTACGAGCATCTAATGGAGAACGGCGACATAGGAGGTATCAATCGCGTGAGTTCTTCACGCAGCAGACCTCACGATTTGGATATCAAGCTACTGCAGGCCAAGAGGCAACAAGCGGAGATGCGACGGTGAGAGTATGCAGAACGTGCACAAGCATTCCAGCATCTTACAGAGTAACGAACCACACGTTGTAATACGCTTACGTCACTGCACCGATGTAGAAACCAGCGCGAGGAGGATTTGCGCGAGAACCATCCCTTTTTCGACACACCCCTCTTCGCAGTGCCGCGCGAGAGTAAGTTCCGCAAAATTTGCCAGCTCCTCGTTTACGCAAGGTACGACGCACGGTTGAAGGATCCCCTCACTGGAAAAGAGCGAAAGGTGCAATATAAGAGTTTACAGTAAGTGCTTACGCTTTTTCGCGGCTGTCCACCTTGGCACGCTTGACCGACTGACTTTCGACTTAGATGATATATGTACGTAGTAGTGAAGTGCAAATTAAGTAGATCATACCTCGGGAACTGCGTTGCTTTTGTAGCAACTTCCTCGGCCTGGTCACGTATCTCGATTGGGTGATGATTTGCGCCACGACCATGTCCTGCATCTCCATGATGTTCGAGACGCCGCGCTATCGCGTGATGGAAGTGCCGGCGTTGCAAATCGCTGAGTACGGCTTCGTGATATTCATGAGCATCGAGTTAGCGCTCAAGATACTTGCGGACGGATTGTTTTTCACGCCGAAGGCCTACATCAAAGACGTGGCGTCCGTCTTGGATGTCTTCATCTACGTAGTACGTTCATAATTCGCGGCAGACCGGGTTGCATCTTAATATCGCATATTAATCGAGCTCTCATTCAGGTGAGCCTCGTATTCCTTTGCTGGATGCCTAAGAGCGTGCCACCTAACTCTGGCGCGCAGCTCCTCATGATTTTACGCTGCGTCAGACCCTTGCGGATATTCACCCTCGTTCCACACATGAGGAAAGTCGTTTACGAACTTTGTCGAGGATTCAAAGAAATCTTACTGGTAATTAATTACCATTTCTCGGCGAGAACGCCTTTCTTTCACATGTCAGGTGTACACAGTCTGAAATCTTTTAGGTATCGACACTGTTGATTCTTCTAATGTTCATATTTGCGAGTTATGGGGTGCAGCTTTACGGTGGTAGACTAGCACGTTGCAACGACCCTACCATATTGAAGCGAGAGCACTGCGTGGGCGTATTTATGAGACGAGTATTCGTGACAAAGATGAAATTGAGGCCAGGGAACAACGAAAGCTATCCGTCTATTCTGGTACCACGTGTTTGGTAGGAAGAGATACCCTTTTTTCAGTATGTTTTAGTGGGACGTGACAAAATTGTCGTTAACATGTGTCAATGCCTTTCAGGGCTAATCCCCGCCGCTTTAATTTCGATAATATCGGTGACGCGATGATGGCTCTGTTCGAAGTGCTATCGTTCAAAGGGTGGCTCGACGTACGAGATGTTCTGATTAAAGCCCTCGGACCCGTAAGTCAGTGTACTCTATCAGAGATTGGCAGGATAATGTCGCAGTACTTTTCTAGGTGCACGCGATTTACATTCACATTTACATCTTCCTCGGCTGTATGATTGGCTTGACGTTATTTGTTGGTGTGGTCATTGCGAATTATTCCGAGAACAAGGGGACCGCTCTGCTGACGGTCGACCAACGACGATGGTACTACCTTTTCCCAATCACTGAACCGATTCATTGTTCCTCGAATGGCGATAATTCACCAATGCTTGTTTTCGGTAGGTGTGACTTAAAAAAACGTTTAAAGATCGCGCAGCCGTTGCACTTGCCGCCAAGGCCGGACGCGAAAAAGTTCAGGGCCTTCATCTACGACATTACGCAGAACATTTATTTTAAACGATTCATCGCGTTGATGGTGCTGACAAACAGTGGACTTCTCTGTGTGTCCGTGAGTGAAAAAGACCAGCCTTTACTAGCCTAGAGTACTAACACAATTGACACCGTACTTGACACAGGCATTATACAGTACCACGCAACACACACATTTATAGCGCAAGGCGGCGCACTGGGAAAAAATGGATTTAAAGACTGTTACTTTGAATCATTTGTTCCTTGCCGGCTACCATTAGACCGTGGTAAAAGTAAAGGTCCCTTTCTGTATTAACGATATCCCTTTTTTTTTTCGTTTTCCTTTAAGTGGAGAATCGAGGAGAATCACACGGAAGCGCTAGCTATGGTGTCCGCGATTCTGACACTGGTCTTCCTCGTGGAAGTCATAATGAAAAACATTGCTTTTACATCACGTGGCTATTGGCAGTCCAGAAGAAACAGATATGATTTGCTCGTGACAGTCGTGGGTGTTATTTGGACCGTCATCCATTTTACAATGAAGGTATGTCCGATTGCGAGCAGTCGCTCATCGACGCCGTACCATGTTCGGCTAACTCTCTGCTCAACTGATGATCCATGTAATAAACGAAGTCATTTCTTGCAGAACGATCTCTCGTACGTGATCGGCTTTATGGTTGTAATCCTCAGGTTCTTCACCATCACTGGCAAACATACTACGCTCAAGATGTTGATGTTGACGGTCGGCGTGTCCGTTTGCAAAAGTTTCTTCATTATTTTCGGCATGTTCCTCCTGGTTTTCTTTTATGCGCTTGCGGGCACGATCATCTTTGGAACTGTAAAGTATGGCGAAGGGATAGGAAGGTAATCTCGAGATGCGCTCGCGGCTGCAAGACACGCGAGAAACAACAATTGCTAAACAGTCTCATTAACACCACAGGCGTGCCAATTTCGAGTCGCCGGTAACTGGGGTGGCTATGCTCTTTCGCATCGTTACCGGAGAGGACTGGAATAAGATAATGCATGACTGCATGGTTCAACCGCCGTATTGCACGCCGGCTGATAACTATTGGGAAACCGACTGCGGGAATTTCCACGCTTCCCTCATTTATTTCTGCACTTTTTACGTCATCATCACGTACATTGTGTTGAATCTCTTGGTGGGTGAGTATCGATGCGCAGGGCCACTTTCCGGGCCCTACGTCCCCAGCATGATATGCAATCCTTATGAGCTGCGAATGCGAGTTTGACGAGATGTTTCTATCGTTTTTACAATAGCTATTATTATGGAGAACTTTTCGTTATTTTACTCGAACGAGGAGGACGCTTTGTTATCGTACGCCGACATTAGAAATTTCCAAAACACTTGGAACGTTGTGGATAACCATCAGAAGGGAGTTATACCAGTGAAACGGGTATGCTCCTTGTAACTCACACTGTTTTATATTCCCCGAAAAGAGGTGATGATACATCGGTATGTTTTAGGTGAAATTTATTTTACGATTGCTGAAGGGTAGACTCGAGACCGATCCCCAAAAGGATCGGCTGCTTTTTAAGCATATGTGTTATGAGTTGGAAAGATTGCACAATGGCGAGGATGTTACTTTTCACGATGTGATCAAGTAAGACCCTATAAAACTCCCCTCTCGATTATCCATAATTATTGACATTCACATACACATTTTGTTTCTTCAGTATGTTGTCGTACCGCTCGGTTGATATAAGGAAAGCGCTGCAATTGGAAGAGTTGCTCGCTAGGGAAGAGTTCGAGTACATCATCGAGGAAGAAGTAGCGAAGCAAACAATCAGAACGTGGCTAGAAGGATGCTTAAAAAGGAGTCGCGACAATGAGGTACGTTGTTCAACTTAACATTTGCCAAAAATGGACCTAATATTAGGTCTATTTCAGAAAAAAGACGACAGCCTTGTCGCAAGGCTGCGTGCTAGTCGCACCGATGCTGACGCGACGGCTCTGCAACAAGAACACACCGAGGAAAAAGGGAAAGAGGGCGAGCGCGAGGAAGAAACTGAGGCAAAAGTTAGACTTCAATGTACCACATACATTCTCCGTACTTCCTGTTACTAACACTCATTACTTTCTAGGACGCTGATGGATTGAGGCACAGGCCGAAGAAACCAGTAGTACTTCCGAGATCAGACAGTATTGGAAGTGGGTCAGGAAGGAAGTATTTAGCTCCGACATTGTCTGATCCGGCCTCAATTAGGACAGAGAAAGACAAATTACCAGGCTCTAAAAAGCGAAGCAGTAGACCTCCCCGTAAGTTTACTTTACCAATCAAGAGCACGTATAATCCATTAACAGTATCGATGTTCTGTGCCGTTCCAACGGTGACAAAAAACAACTTGCCGCACGTCACCGAGGGCACGGAGCAGTCCAGGCAACAGCGGGAACCAACAAACGCCAAAACGACCGCCTCGAAAACTTCCACTGTTATGCTCGAAGTCCGAGAATGGTGGAAAGAGCAGTTGGCGTACAGTAGCCAGTCCAGTGACGAAGACGACTGACCCTTTGAACTCGGTAATCCTTTAGACAGACGGGGAATAAAGATAAGGTAAACAAAATTGATCGGCTAAGGTGGATGAGAAAGGTATAACATGTGCCTGAAACAAAATCAATTACTTACTGCGCCAAAGAAAGATTTTGGGAAGCACACTTTCGCACAAACAGGAAACGCAGTACTTTGCATTTCTTCTTGCGGTTGTTTTTCACGCTTTCTTCAAGGTAACGACACACACTGACCGGGAAAATCTTATGTTTCACACTGCCAGGAATAAAATGAATCGTGCGAAGGATTGTTCACTTTGTCGCTCGGTTTGCTAGTCAAATTAATTACCTCGCACTAGCTGCAGCGATTACTCAGGTTCCACATAGATTAATGTTCTGTAGGTCGTGCGACGTGTATTAGAGAGTACCACAGATTCCTTGTTAATTGTGTTACATATATTTTGTGCTAGTTATCGATGTTGACGCGTAAAGGTTGCAGAATGTATAAACGACATTAGATAGGGTAGATTTTGTACAATAGGACGTGATAAACCATTGGGGGGTGATAAAGACCGCGCAAATTCGTATTATAGAGAGCAATCGTGAGTACAATGAATCCAAGGTTCATTTGTTCGTTTTGGTAACGCGGAATTGCTGTTTCGGTTCCTGTTGCCAGTTGGAGCTATCTTTGCGAATCGATGCCGGCGTAGACGCTACTCAGATTTTTGTACTCGTACAGAATATACTAGAAGTCTTTATTTCTGATAGAAACATTACGTCCCAAAGGCCTGTACTGTAGTTGTAAGGAATTTGCCAAGATTTCGCATCTGACTGTGTTGTTGCGGTGTCTTCGTTGTCGGTTTGCGCGAGTGAGCGAAACGTTTCGATATTGCCAAGCAAGGCGAAATGTTAAATCACGGTACAATAAAATTCCACACTGTCCAAATTCGAAATTGAATAAGCGCACGTGAAGTTATTTTTTACTCGCATTTGGCTCGAAGGAGCCTACCGGGAGCATGAATCTGTGCCGAGACTATTTAGAATGATAGATGTTAAGGGTTTTTATAATTCGACCGAGAAGGCGCATTGTGTTTTGCTAAATTGCCACCAAACATAACGCTCGCCGGCGAACAGCAAGGCGCATGAGCAACTTTTTGTAAACAGTGCAGACAGTGAATGACGTGCGAGATGCCTAAATATGTGACACATAAATACAATTGACACAGCACAACCCATTATAATATGTGATATGAGTTGATTTTGTATATAATATATACATACATGTATATACAGAGCAGAAAGACTTAGAGAAGAGTAAACGACATTATGTTTGCAGTATTGTAATAAATGTTGATCATTGTTGCTAGTTTATGTGCCAATGTGTTGTAACATATTATATAGTACTAATAAATGTTGTTAGATATTACTCGTGTGCTGTCCTAAATGTTCCAGCGAGAACAATAAAGAGGAGACGAGCGGTGGATATGAAATGATATTAAAATTTGTTAAAACTGAAGTTTTCTTATTAAAAACAATATCACTCATCAAAATCTTACTTATAATAATTAAATGCTTCCGATACAGACTGTAATTTACATTTGCGTGGAGTCGACTTACATGGGCAGTCCATTTACATGAGGAAGATGTTATCGTCAGCAGCCATAATTTGATTGGCGTCTGACATCTTATTGATAGCGGCGGTAATTTCGCCCGATGCAAATTCCGGCGATTGCTCACTGTTTATAAACTCGCGGACCCGCGATAGCGGCAGCGACTGAGCTCTCTGCTGATGGAATAACTTGTGGAGCAGAGTTCTAAATACTTTCAGTCTGCAACAAATTGTGGGGAAAACAAAATGTTATTCAACAAGTGCAATATTATTAGAGTTGTTCAGGGTTGCAAGCTTAAGGTACAGTACCTGTCATCGGTGATAGTCGCCGGTGCTTCGGGAGTGGTTGTAGTCTGCGCGGAATCGGTTTGACCAGATGTAGTAGGTGATGTAGTTCCAGTTGTTTTCTTCTGGGATCTGGTCAGTCTTTTTGCTGCTTCGTCTATGTGTCGATCGTCCTCACTATCGTAGTCGTATACATCGCGAGCTTCACTGCCCGTCCTTGTCTGCATACGTTTCGCCCTCTTCGCCTCTTGATCATCGCCAGCTGTACTCTCTTCACTGTCGTGCCGCCTACGTTTCTTCTTCTCCTTCTCCAAGACTCGTTTGAAGTACGCGAATTCGACTAGTTCTATGGCAGCATGCGCGTCATCTTCCGTGACGGTCTTTGAGAGACGCGCCTTTGCGTGCGCCGTCGACAGACGGATAAGAGTCTCGAGTGTGCGGGCCGTTACTGGTTGCGTCTAATTAATACCAATTAAATATTACATAATGTCTACCGTTGGAAGTAGAGAGATGAACTCTCTCCACTCTCTACTCTCTACTGGATGTCACGTACCCTTGCCACATCGGAATCCACGTCTTCCTCCGAGCGCAGCTTCGAATATTCTTCCGCAATTACTTGACTAGCCTCTTCTGTAAGCTTTGGCTTCATACAACGTGCTATGTGGATGTATTTCCTCATGAAGTTTATACTGAGAATCCGATCTCTGAAACGCCGTTGTTAGGGAAATGAGTAATACAGAAATACAATCTTAGAAATAATTGTTAATGAGAATGTACTTTTTTGAACGCTGCTGGCCATGTAGGAGTGGGTCGAATCTTTGATACACTGGATCTGTTTCGTCTTTCAAACCTTGCTCGAGGTTACTAGTCGTGAGCTTCTCAATACCGTTACCCATTGGCAAGGCTTCGCCTTCGTGTTCGGTTGGATTCCGGTACCTATGCATTCTCACGACGTGATCACTAATTATTTGATCTTGCTCCGAATCTATTATATCTAGCATGACGAAGAGTAGATCGAAACGTGAGAGGAGTGAATCTTGCAAGCCAATATTTTCCATGGGAGTTTTATATTGATCATACTGCAAAGAAAAGTGAATTTACTTTCGAGGAATGATTTTGTATTCTCCTTGTCAAAGTTAACCGACAAAATACTGACTCTTCCGTAGACAGGATTGGCAGCAGCTAGCACGGAACATCTTGCGTTCAGGCTCGCATGTATTCCAGCCTTAGCAATGGTAACTTTCCCTTGTTCCATCACCTCGTGAATGGCAGTTCTATCAATATCAGACATCTTATCGAATTCGTCTATGCAAATAACGCCACGGTCAGCTAAGACCATAGCACCCGCTTCGAGTCTACGCTCTCCTGTTTCACTGTCTACAGTGACCGCCGCTGTTAAACCTACACCGGATGATCCTCGGCCCGTAGTGGGTATTGCTCTCGGTGCCGTGCAAAGCACATATCGCAAGAGTTGTGACTTTGCTACGGATGGATCACCAATAAGCAAAACGTTTATGTCTCTGCAATGTGAATCACTAAGTAATTTACAGTCCTTGCAAAGTGCTTTTATTTATTGCAGCGATAATCCTTACCCTCTAAGTCTGGTGCCATTGGGAAGTAGTTTCTCAACACCACCCAGCAATAAACACAATATAGCTTTCTTCACATATTCATGACCATGTATCGAAGGTGCCAATGATTTACTGAGAAGTTCAAATATGTTATTATTGGCTGGGTTGTGTTTTGCCAATTTCTTACACATGGCCACATCATCGTGAGAAATTGAGAGGCTGGCCTCCTTGCTGAGTTGCATGACATTATTAGCAATCAAGATTGTTCTGCAGAGATATAAGATTCAGTAATATTATATTAATCATAAGTATTCTGGCAAAAGTGAATTGAGTTAATAAAAACCTAAAAGTTCCTGTGGTGTATGAACCCTGCTTCCCAGGGAGACATCTGAAACTCCCTACAACTTGTACCCTATCACCAGGCTTACACATATCCACCAAGTCATTGTCACATACGACATCAATACTGCGCGGCAGTTGGCCAGTGGGTGCGTTCTCTGGCATTTCCTGTATGGTCAGTGTTTGATGATCCTTGTAAGTAGATAGGCCGAATTCCGTTTCTAACGGATTGCCATCTTCATCCTGAATGGCAGATTGAGTAACATGATTGATCAAATATGTAGAATATAACTTTTGTTACATATGGAAATTGATAATTACTGTTGTTGGATATACAGATGACTGAGGGAATGCATCGAATGATGTCAAATCTGTATAAGCACGTTCCATTACAGTCTTTGTTGCACTGCAGTAATGAACGCTTCTTACAACTTTGGGTCTCACCAGTGAGCCTATGAAATTTTGTTTATTCAAACATGTATATCAACGCAGAATTCTCTTACGACTTACAAACAGAATTCTTTTAGACTCACATTTTGTGACAATGCCTTCAACACAGACCATACTACCCAGGAGCCTAGCAGCAAGGGTCCTAGGTGTAACATGTTTATTTCCAAAACTGCCCTCAAATGCTATAAAAAAATCTATGTTCATTTTTGCATAATCCGAATCGATACTGGCAACAAACTGCTTCAAAGCATTCTGGAATGCACCATGTTCCTCGAAGGAATTGTTCATTAGGCTGTGAAAGACGATGAAATATCAGGAATGACATTTCGGAGAAGTAAACAACACGAGTGCAACAAGTGCGCATACCTCAAAGCACGTGTGGGATTCTTTCTCCTCAAATCGTTAATGTTGACGTGCAATCTCTGCTTATTCTCATCGATCATGTTTTTAACGAGGGCCGCATAAATCCCTTGGTCCTCCTGGACGAATTGATTGAGCAAGGATTAGCACCCGAGTAAGAAAAAAGTTTGCTCTGCAACTCACGCTATCATCGAGGAAGTCCACATATTCCCGTTGTATTTCCTCGTGCCGCTGATCTCTGTCGACGTTTTCCATTTTTCCTTATTCAAAGTTGAGGCAAGTACAAGTTCTCTGCATTAAAATCACGTCGGGAAACCACTTTTCGACACAAGCGAGCGGCACGTTTCAACAGTATACAAACAGGTTTGCGCGGGAACAACGAGAAAAGCCGGTCGATTCGAAGAAACGTAAATTGCTCTCGACGAATCAGCGCAACCGATAGCCAGATAGCAACATGTGTGTGGATTGGTCGATATGGCAGTATTGCTTCGCCAGGGAAATGCGCGGGAAAGTCGGGGGAAAATAAAGAATTCGGTAAGAACTAATGGCGGCGTTAAAAATCATTAACAGTAATTTGTCACTAATGATTGTTGAATTACGATCGCTATCGTAATGCTTGTCTCCCGTCTATTCCGTACCTGGGTGTACCGACATGCGGTCACTCTGCGAAAAAGCGCCATCTGCGTTACTACTGTGCAACGACGTCGGCGGCATTTTCGAACCATGCATCTCTATTTCTATTAAAGATTCTGGAGTTTATGTTACTACGTGTGCGTACTTGAAATGAAGTATTTCGACATTGAACTATTTAAGAATAGGTAGGTGGATAATTGGAAAATGAGGGTTGTGCATTATAAATAATCTTCCTTTTTTTATTACAAATGGATTTGCGTATTACAAATTCAATCTCCACATCAGTAACATCATTGTACACGTGGGACAAGATATTTCAGTTTCTTTAAATACAATAAATTATGTGGTTCCTCCTTTCAAAGGACTCTCTCTCTCTCCCTTAGCTTGTGATTATCGTTTTTAGTCCCTGGTTTCAATATCGCCGTCGAAATACCGCAAAAACATTCAATGCGTGCGATGATCCCTTCACCACATTGACGAGAGAAACCTCGCTCGTTTAGGTGGTGAATGTACATTACAGTGCTATCGAGACAATTACAAAATAACGTGTCCTACACGATGCCGACTTGCCCGCACTCGTACATTGTTCTCCATGGTACAACTCTCGGGCAAACGGAAATATCTGAAAGTTCGCTGTGTTTACAGGACTCTTAGATCGGCGTTGCACACCACCGCCCGATATACTTTCGCTCTTCCAACCGGGATCCCGAGTTCCTCGGCACAATTGCATTCCAGAGTGCGGCCTCTTACCTTACTAGGAAATAATAAATGCCTCTTTATCTATGTGCACGGCGATTAAGAATTGTCGCACCAATTCACTTGGAAAACAGGAAACTCGAGATTCCGGCGAGCCGAATATACAAAACGAGCGCTATACACTCGCTGAGTGATGTTCAACGACAATGATTCGTAAGTTGAATTCATTCAGGATGAATATTGCTTGTTTCTCGTGCGAGACGCGATACTGAAGTGCTGCGAGTCGATCGTATAACGACGGAGACATATACATATGTATCTACGAAACGAATAATCACACGTGCGAGACTTTTAATCTAGTCGTTTAGAACATTACTTCTTCATGCTACCATTTAGTTTCATTGCACTTCGTTAAATGAAGCATGTCCCAGAGATTCGACGATGAATTTCAAGGCCCTGCTCCCCTCATTTCCGAAAGAATAGTGAATTGACAGTTACAGCTTAATACTGACCAAGAATGCGGATAGAAGGAAAGCCGAAGACGATTTATCAAAATGCAATCAACCGCGTCGCACGTGGAACGCAAGGAACCCGCCGAGAGCATGTGTGCGCAGACACGTATTAGACAGATTGTTACACAATTGCTTCACAGCACCAGCATTACCCTGTGTGATATGTGATTTTATTTACTATAGGCATTACATGGACTTCCCAATCCTCATGCTCGCTACGTCCAACCAAAGGAAGGACAATCCCAATCCCGATTGATGATAGTTACAACGAGAGCCATTCGCAGTTCTACGTGTGCCCGAATGCAAGTTGAGTGCAAGATACAACTTGAGAAATGAGCGAAGGGAAGTTTCCGCTCTCTTCTGTAGAAGTTGAACAATAGTAATAAGAGAGGCGAGAAAAAGGCGATTGGTACGACTCGTGACTAGCGTAAACTGGCTAACAAATAACATGACAGAAGTGATTACTTCGATGTGAGTGCTCCCGTGGTACACTTTTGTCCTCGTGCGATATACCTGTTTATACGACGGCTATGTCTACATATGTACATGTATAGTTAAAGAGCTAGGCATTCTTTACAAAATAAAGATATGAGCAGGCATCAACCAATGCCTGCTCTTTCACATTGTTCCTTCTCGCTTGGACTTATTACACTTACTAGGATGAGAATTATTTCACATACAAATCACGTAGACTTCTTGCAGAGTATTTTTTTGCTTCCACTTTTGCACGTTTCTTTTATGATTTTTTTGTCCAGCTATCATGATTAATGATGAAGAGATATTCAGCGCGCGGCAGGACATCCATGATGTGTGACACGATGCGTTCGAGAACTCAATAATAAATACATGTATACAAATGATCACTCGACATTCCTACTCTCAAAAATGCTCAAAAAGATGCCTGCAGATTCATGATGAGTCCTTTAAGAATTTCTTCCCCTTCGTAGAAAATGCTATCACAAATGGTGAATCTGAGAATGGTGTCCTTATACATAATCTATAATACTAAGTTTCCTTAAGTTAAGAGTTTTTACGCGTAATTATACTTTCACAGCAGACATTTTTTTTCTGTTCAAACACCAGCACACGGTATCTTTTTTATAAAGTTCTTTTCGCGCTATTCGGACTTTCTTCCCGAACCCTTTGCCAATGAAATTGAATCAATTAGAAGAAAACTAATAAACTTGCAATAAGAGATTTGCAATCGACCGGTCATTGCAGATTCTTTGCAAAGAATGTCAAGATGCAAAGGGTCAAGAGTCTCGAAATAACTTTTTCTTTTAATAAAACTATTAAGTTTAATAAAACGTACGACAGTGCGCTGGAATCCCGCAGTTCCCCCTTTCCCCGATATAACATTATTTACACTCATTGATAGCTTTTTTTTTTACACATTACATACATTCTTTAAAGTGTACTTCGTTTATGTTTTCGCGACGAAACATCAAACAGTTATGGCGTTTTTGGTTAATAATTCAATGAAGTCATTTAGTCACTCCACCGTCCTAATAGAGATTTTATTCAGTTTTCCTTCTTTTATAATAATTTTTTCCTATCACTTTTAAATAATTTTTTATCCATTCTGAAAACTTCGCGATCACCTCATACTTCTCCGTTTACCTATATCTCCGATTGAACGCGTCCCGGTGATATAGACACGTGGATATATATATATATAACTTTCTCAGCGATGGTAAATCAATTTGTAATTGTATTAGTTACAATGAACATTGTATCACATTTACTTTAGTACTCCGAAACACGGCGATGTTTTGCTGTACAGATACCGACTTCCGTCGCAGCACACCCGTGTTCACTTTATTAATCGTGAGGATCAGCAAACATTGCAAATGTAAATTAGGAATTCTTGTCCTTTCTTATAAAACTTAGGGAATAATTGAACGATGCGCGTTAAAGCATCTCTTGCATAACTAAGCGATGCGATTAAATTGTGAATTGAGAATGATGCATTAAGAGGAAGAAAACTTACATTTTTTTGCTTTTTCTTTTCTGCTTACGATATAAAAGAAATATTCGGCATAATAGCCGTATGACGTGCGAATCGATATTTGTACTTTCTAGCCAAACTTCGATCTGCTAACTGTTGCCCCATGCCTGCGATGACTGTTCAACACCATCTTCCCAGTACAGCACCTTAAACACCAGGTAAAATCATTAGTCAACAGTGCCGTTATTATTAAGCGATTTCTCTCTTTAGGAGGATTAAGAGGTTGGCATGCTTGGAGCACGAGACTTACCGTAAGACTGATAAGCCGCCGCTTAACGCCGTTTGTTTCCGTGACGCCGAGAAAATTTGCGATTTTTTCTGAAAAGGAACGACAAGGTTGACATAACGTTCGTATTCGTGTGGCAGTGCATGAAGAGTGATGAAAATGGATCGACCCATACCTAATTTTACTTGGCGAAGGAACTGGAGCATGTTCAGCAATAACAGGTAGAACGGACGTAAACTTGTCGGTAGGACGTAAAAGGCGCGCCGTCCGGGAGGACAATCTCCAAATCAGTCTTTGTCTGTGGGGTGTTTGCTCCTGAGCGTTGTACTTACTCAAGATAGCGCCTACGGCTTCGTGCGTCGAGACGAAACTTGCATCCGGAATCTATTAACAAAGGTATTCATAAAAAGTGACCTCATATATGTCATGTGTTCTTCTGCAGACGGCCACAATTTCTTACCTTGCAAATCTTCTGAAGTTGCGCTGCAAATTCTATGAGGGTGAGAATTTGATCTGCTGGGCTGATGGAAGAAGGCAACGACGATGGCCCAGGAATGGAAGTTGCGGGCAGGTTCATCTCCGCATTGGTCTTCATCCTGTTCACCGCGCTGTCTAAGTAGGTGCATAATAAAACTAGAGCTACTTCCGACGACCTCAGATTCGCACAATTTCCATCGCAAGCGACCATTTCCAGTCTCAAAAGAAGCTCAGATTCCTGTAAATGGTAAGGGGAACCATGTAGTACATTGTGTATATGGGCAAAGACGGAGGGAAAGTAGCGGCAGGATAGAGTTTCTCACTGTAACAATGCTGGCGTATATTTCCCCGAGACCGTAGTGCGTTGCGACGGCGTGGAACATTGCGTTGAATAGTCGAAGAAACGTTAAGGACGTGAGGGGCTGTGTGCCCGGCGCCCATTCCAGTTTATTTCGAATCACATCCGACATACGCTTAAGATCGCCGCCGGTACACTTGCATTGGGAAATTGAGACTAAGTGATCGGCATCTAATGACTGGGCCATTTGGACAGCGGCAATATGAAAGGCGGACACGCTTATGCAGGCCATGTGCTTTGGCCTCGCTTTCATTTTGGTCAAAAAGCGGTCCATCAGATTTATGGCAATGAAGAGTACATCCGATGGTAGATCGTACCAGACTTTTAAGCAACGTAAAACGTGGGCCGATCCATCCCGAGCTGCGAGAGTGATCTCGTCATTCTGCAAGTAATTCAGCGCAAACTTAGTGAATAGTTGCCACTAATTCTACTCCTTTCTCGTCTCCCCTCCCGATTTCTCACCTGTGCTGTGGTGGATAACTGAAGCTTGGGTTGGTATTTAACTTCAAGAACTAAAGCTTCTTGCAATTGTTCGAGTAGTGGGTGGATTGCATCCGGTACAGGCAAGCCCGAAGTCTCCATTCCTGCGATGTGTGACCAACAGCTAACTACAGCAATGATGCAAATATAATGTGACACCAGATGCACGTAGTCTGGCTGGTGAGTTTCTGTCACACAACAAGAATGGCGCAGCTGGCTAGCCTTGTATCTGCAACAAAAAACAGGTCACACGGAATGTAGTAAATCTTAACAAAAGGTGCGGGGCAATACGACGGTCGCGCTCTCTCTCTCTTGCGGACCGACCATTTAAAAACAAAACTGCACCCGGCGATAAAAGGTATTCACGCCACACTGGCCGCACCGCTCGCGCTAGATCACGATACAAAAATAATCGGGATCGAGTTCGCGACTCTGCAGTAAACACCTTACGACAGACTCCTTGTTTTTTTCAGAAGGTACGCCTGTCCACAACATTACAAGGACTCTGAGGGAGCGTGAATTACTCAGACGGCCTTCGGCGGTGGCAACAAAAAATTACACTCTACTCCTTCCCTACTTCGAAATCGGAACCGTGAACACCTACACTCAGTCCGTTCAGTGCCATAATCCGATTACGCAACCACTATTTCGTTGAACCATAGCTAATAAACAAAAAGATATCCCCCCTCAACGTCAATGCTTCTATCAACTTCTTCCACAACTCAATGACTTATCAAGTGAAGCCTGCAATCACGCTAATTGCCTATTACCAGTTCAGAATGCAAACGTAATGCTCAATATCTATTTACATGGCCGCTATTTTTAGAGGCCGCGACTATTTCTGGGTGGAGTTAATGGTATTTTTTCATCTGCTCCTCTCGTGAATGGGAAACGTGCGCACGTGCACGTACACGCCAGATTTGAAAGCACTTTCTCAGAATCTACTAGAAGGTTCTCGT
This sequence comes from Crossocerus cetratus, assembly GCA_963675795.1. Taxonomy (NCBI): domain Eukaryota; kingdom Metazoa; phylum Arthropoda; class Insecta; order Hymenoptera; family Crabronidae; genus Crossocerus; species Crossocerus cetratus. The sequence goes on from OY776668.1 coordinate 18,169,498, forward strand.
TTGAATGGTCGTGAGTGGGGCTGCCCCCGATCATCGCCAATGATCAAACTATCCGACTTTTCATGTGGCTTTTTCTCAAAAGAGCTATAACATATACAATAATAAAATTGTAATATCTTCCGTTAAAAATATGCTGCCAGTAATTCAAGTTCTTCAAATACACTATTTCACTCGGTAACCAGTCCAATGGAGGTCAAGAACAGTGAGGAGGATACTTTTCGGGGGTGTCAAGGCCCGAATTAAAAGCGCAAAGGCCTGCATGATTCGGGTCACGTAGGTGCATTCGTGAGCCACTTTCCTTTCTTTGTTTGTCCTTCTACAGACGAAGCCCGCGGAACTCATACATATATTCAAGCCGCCTTTTGTCCTCTATATGCAATTATAATAATGATAATAATGATAATAAGAATAATAATACAATAATCACAAACGTAACGCGCCGTTACGTATACTGACAAGCGTCTTATCGACTGTTATCTGCGGCACGTGTAGAAAATTCGAGACGCAAGTGCGGACTATCGAATCTTCCAAATAAACAAAAGTACCATTCCCAAGTACAATCCAAAACGACTAATGTAAGAAAAGTTGATAATCGAAACAAAGGAGCCAGGCAATTCCTGCAATAAGAATTCGCATAACTCCAGTACGCACAAAGCGGAGATAAGAAGAATCGGATTGAACTCGAAGAGAGCAATTGTACATACGAGAGTGTGCCACTAAGACGAGTTCCATCCTCGCTCTCTAGCGCCGACTTTCCTTTCGAGCGAGGACAATGACAGAAGAAGCGAACAAAGGGGAAACATGAGATTCCGGGGGCTTCGCGTAAAGCTAGCTGACTCGCCTACATCGGGGCACAACTGGTAAGGGAAGGCATCCCAGCCGAGTGGTGCAACGCTATCGGAAACGGCTGATGCAATGAGCTGTCAAAATTGGGGATGATGTCCCCGAGTCGCGACTCGATTACACCCAATCTCTGTGTATGTCGCCAGCGGCCAGGCCTGTGTTTAATAACAATCGTTGAGAAAACTTTGCGTCGCTTGTTATTGTTCGCTGCTTATGTAAGAAGCTTCGCAAAATGCGTGGTCGAACCTGTCTCAACAAGCGTCCGACTTGTTCCGAGTCACGTACGCGCGAGGGAGTAGTATTTTAAAGTATTTGCGTCAGAAAAGCAGGGGACTGTTTACGAGGCCCCGGCCAGTTTTATCGCTTGCGAGATCGAGAACTTGCTCGAATCATCGATTATCGGCCCATTACCATATCGCTCATCTCTTTAAGCCTTTGTGTCCCCGGATGTTTTCCTTTGTCCTCTTACTGATTACTAACGCGATAACGTCTCCATTTAATGGATCGAAATGTGAAGTTAATGTGCACTTTTGCTCTATGCCGTCTATGCATTAGCAGGCCAAGCCCAGCAATCACTGGTTTGCTACTTTTGTTTACACTCTTCCCCACTTTCACTGGAAAAATGCCCCCCCTGGCCGACGTTGCTAGGTCGTATACGGCAGTGGAGGCGACGACTTTATGTGCCGCTGCCCCCATAGAATTCCTCCCATGACTAACCCGAAAAAGCCCGAGCTCTCGTGACTCATATTCCTCAGCTACTATCAGCTGGCGTCACGGAGCTCCGAAGATTGGCTATTCGAGTCGAGACCTGTCCAAGGTCTCTGAGCAAGCCAACAAGTTTTCTGCAAACAGGTACACGCACTCTCGGAATCGACTGACATCCAAGCATCCGGGCTTTTTTAGACGCGGCCTCTAGCGCGATCAACAATCATTTCCATCTTACCTTGGATGTCGGACGTCAACTTTTCCGGAGAGACTCTCTTTGGCCACTCACTGTCCGAGTTCTCTGTAAAGGGGAGGACTCGTGACCTGCGAGGGAGCCTGTCATCTGAGCAAGAGCATCCTCCGAGCTCGAGTTCTCTCCGTGTCTCAACAAAGAGGGATTATTCTCCAGCGGTCGGAGAATTGCTCGGAGAGGTGTCGACGGAGCCTTTGCGAGGGTGGACGTCTTATTGTTGACATTAGACGGTACATCCGAGGTAACGAGCACAAAGGAGAGTAACGAGCCGAGGAATGCAAGGGTCGTTACTTTGGCGGGAAGGTCTCGTCGCCAAGAGAGTTATATTCTATATATTTACTCCGAGTACCGAACGTACGATTTATTCTTACACTGCGGCGCTTTAGAGCTGAGATCACTGAACCGAACTACCGCGGTTGTATGCCTGTAGAGGCCACTTTTCTTTACGTAAGACTCTTGCGAAGAAGCAAGAGCTCCTGGGAGGAGCACAGCGCGTCTACGCGTACGCCGCCTTTCTGACTTCTCTGACTGACTGACGAAACTCCGCTTCCTTCGCTTCTTACGTGCGCGGCCCACTCCCGGCAGCCCCGCCGCACGCCGCATCTGCTTTCTGAATCGTCACGCATGACGACTCTCTGCTACCCCGAGTCTCCACGATTTCTCCCGGAAAACCACGAGGGCCCTTATGTGAACGGCCTCTGGTTTCGATCTGTACACACGCGACACACTCCACCGGCCCTCCGCACGCACACAACTCTCCTACTGTTTATATGTATGGAATGCTTGATTGGCTGCTGTCCGTGTTTCGTGTTGTTCTGTTCAACGCACAGCTGAAAGCTTGTTGCGGGTTTGGCTGGGTCACTCGGGACACGATTGCTTCGCTACTTTGTAGTAGCATTGAATAGCATAGTGTGATCACGGGAGAGGAGTGATTAGTAAGACGCCTTAGCCCGAAAAAGGCACACTGGCTACGTAAAGTCCAAAGTTTGACTGAGCGACACAAGGTGATTAGGAACACCTCTGCAAATTGACGTCGATTCAAGCCCAGAAGAGGGCGATTGTAAAGATTGTTCAGAGTAGAATCGATGAGATGACTGCGATATATGTACCGCTTTGTAAACAAAGCGGGTCATCGTGATTATCATACACTCCGAGGAATGATCAACAAATAAATTCAGATATTATCTGGGAAAAAATATTTGTCACTCGACTCCCCCCCCCCTCTCTCTCTCTCGCCCTTTCTCTCTCTTGCTCCCACGGGCAAAAGCACTCCCAAAGTCCCGGCCTTGAGTTTATTCTTATTTACGAATCCCCTATTCGCAAGAGACAATTATACACTCTTGCACTGGGAATTTAAAGCGTCCGAGAAGCACGCAGCCGTCGTAGCCCATCAAGGCCGTCACGATTCTCGTGTTTATTTCGCGTAAGCGAAAGTGCGTATTGTAGGAAGGCTCGTTATCGCCGATAAGGCCACAGTAATTTCGGAAAGACTGCCGTTTAAGTAACGAGCGTCGATCGCGCGTGACTTAACAATTAATTATCAATTTGCGAAATGAACAACGACAGATATACACTGGCGAAGGCTGTGATTGAGGTACGGCGCAATTTGTTGAATTGCACGAGCACGCAAAATACTCCTTTATCTTGGGTATCGTGCCGATAAGGCACGATCGCATGGGAAAACAAACACGCGTGAAAATTCAAAACACACAAAAGAGAGGTGCCCGTGCGCGGTGACCCCGTTCGTGTTTTTATTTACACCGCCCACAACAAAACACAGCCCTCGGAGATTGGCGAACTTTGGGAAAGCAAATGGAGCTTTTCTTCCCAAGTATTTTGCGAATGGGTCATTCACGAAGGTCCTTGAATAAGCCATTCAACAGTCGATTTCAAGTCCTTTGACTCGAGGAAAGTGTATACCAGGCATAAGTAAACAGAGTGTTATTCATGACGAAAGACGAGCCCCGAATTTCCTGATTCAGCGATGCCTCTTTTTGTTCCTCGCATGAAACTACGTCACGGGTTTTCTAATCGTTCTGTGATGTCATCGCGGCAGGCTGATAGCTCGGAAGTTAAGGTCAAACACCATGTTTCGCGTATATAGAAAGTACGAAAATCCTTGCCATCCTCTTGCAACATCGTAACCGAATTACGCGATTGCCTCATTCAGTGATCCGCCCGGAGGAGGAGTGCCCGAGGGTGGAGGAAAGCGATTTTGGCAAGAGCATCGTTGTAAATGCTTGAATGCAGGAGTAATGAAGAAAGGTCTTGCGAAAATTGCCCGTGTAGCACAGTCCATAGTGAGCCCACTCGGAACTACTTCTTTCGGTCTTCCACCATTTTGTTGGGGGCCAGATATGTGCTAGCCGAAACTAGCGATCGAGTTTGCTGAATGAGTGGTCAAGTCGGGAGAGAAGTGGCTTACCCGGATGCGTCCGAAACGCTTTCACGTTAATGGATCACCCAATCTTGGCCCGGTGTTTCTTGCTCGTCGATTAAGAGAGGAAATAGAGACCGCGGACGAACCACTCGGTTTGACAGTACTCCTAACAATAAAACATGGCGGCCACGTTCAGCTGGCGATTCCGCGTCGACGCACGCTTATGGCTCATGCGTGCCGACAAGTAGTTCTCACCAAGGCATCTTAAATTCGCGCCTTTTCCTACGACGATACATAACATTCTACCCTCGCGAACTCTCGCAGCCTGCGCTCTTCCCATCAGCTGATCTAACATAATTAATCATACATCTCGATATAAATTATCCCTACAAATTGCCGGTATAAAGAATTCAAGTTCAGACGCACTCTGATCTCTTGCCAAACCTAGAGTTACTCTGTTTAGCGATGCGGACAATGCACCTCTCAGAGCAACTATAGCAATGTTTATAAATACAGGAATCAACAGGTTGCAGTCTCCAATGACGTTTATTCTGCGCGAATATATTTATATGTTAGATAGACTTTCATTGACTGTTGTAAATGATGCACGGATCACCCTCCATTTAGAATTTGTGTTAATAAATAAATCAATTTCGCATTCTCATCACATTTGTTGTAATACTTTATAATTTGCAAGGTGTTATCTGGTCGAACCTTCCACACCATTTGATTTCCCACTAGTTTTACCTTCTTCCAGGTTTTTAACAGCAGTCTCCAGCTGGTATAAATGCTCGTCATGTACACCAGGTGCAATTGTCCTCATGGCAGAGGCCAGATTGTAGAGGTACTCTATGTTAGAGCCACTTGGACCATGGGAAGCTAATATGTGCCTTGCTATAGTACCGATATCCTCAGCACCAGCGTAATTGGGGTTGTCTTCAGTGCCTATGTAAATTGTGATATGAAATGGACTAATTGCCCCATCAGCTATTTTCACCAGTGAGGCTTTCGTTGGCTCCTCATTCTCTTCTCTGTGGGAGATCTTTAAAGAATTGGGATCTGTCCCATCTAGAACAGCGTGCGGATAAAAGAGGATACTCTTCCTCTGGTAACCACCTTTCTCCCTATAATCTAAGTGACTAACAACATTATCGATATCCTTGGATGATATTTTGTATGCTACTCCCCAGACCTCGTCGTTTAGACTTTCGGAAGACAGTAGTGTTACAACACGACCAGGCTGAAACATTGGTGAGAATGAACTAAGATTCTAAATAAAGTTGTTACTACGTCAATCTCATTTTGGTGAGTTTCAAGGAAGCCTACTCTGCTTGGCACTCCTCTGTGATCGGTGCTCTTCTGGTAGAAGCGTCTGACGTATCCTTTAATATAGCCAACCAGGATTTTCTCGTATGGGAAGTCTGCTTTCCATATGAGAGAGCCATAACCAAAGACCCACATTCTCCTTTTTCATAAGAAACTCGAATCTTTGGGCCGACAAAGGCCGATATCACCGGGGCAATCGACGGATCTCGTGAGTGCTCCACAAATGCTGAGACATACAATTTTCGTGACACTCCGAAAGGTTTCCTTTCGCACAGCTTTCCTTAATATCCACGTAAGCACTGTATACAGCGACTTTTTTCAATCGACTTCGAATGGGTTCTGTATTTTAGCATAGTCGATCTGGCAGCGGGCTATCACTCGAATCACTTGGAGAATATTGGCAGTAATGAATCGGAGCAGTAGAGTTTCGAACAAGTTCCGCTTAATCGATCAACTTGAGGGTCTGCTGTTCTTGTGTCGGTTATTAGTTATATCGCGGTGAGTCGACTGGAAAGGACAGGCTCCCCTGTAAAACCATCAATTGGTTCGACAGTATTTATATAATGTGCAATGGGTAGCAATTCTCTTCAGCACAAGGGTTTGGTCGTGGTGCTAATCTGCAAATTATATTTCCCAGTAGAATCGGGCACGTGCGCCTGACGTAACGCAGATCGAGTACGTCACAAGCGTGTCTTTAACCGAACCACGTGGTTTTCAGCTGTCATCGTCATCCAGGAGCGAACTGCTCCGCAGGGTGAACTGGGTGGAGACTGGTGGGGGCGAGTTGGGGGAAGTCTGTTGTTATCTGGATATTCTGTTAGAAGGGGTCGCTGGCGTGGAATTCCCGGGTCGGGATGCATTTGACAGTGGAGTAGGCCACTTCTCTTCCTCGCGCACTGAGTTCGTGACGTAACTTATTAAATTACTATGGTGGAGGATCGGTCGAGTGATTGAATTTATTTACCGTTCTGCCCTGTCATTGCGCGCTAGAAGAGGGTTTGGTAAGAGTTTCGTGGGCAAATGATGGACAGCAACAAGGATGAGGCGGAGCGATGCATGGACTTCGCCGAGCGCTACCTCCGCGACAAGAAGTACGAGGAGGCCAAGAAATTCCTCCGCAAAGCCCAGAAACTCTACCCTACGACAAAGGCTGAAGGTATGCTCGCAGGAAATCCACGTCAGTGCTCGCTCGCGATGAATTAATCAATTGACAGTGGTTGTTCATCATTGATCAACTTATATTCCACCCTGCACTCGAGAAACTTGTGCTCTTCTTCGCGAGGGAGTTGGTCGTTGTTTATGCAAGATTGACTTTATCAATGGCAAATAGCACGTCTAGGAACGACTGTTTGCTCACGGCCTGTCGGTGCTGTTTTGATCTTTCATGTACTTTTCTAGGCATAATCTTTTTGCTCTACTCTCTGGCTCTACCTGTATAGCTCTATAGCCTACTCATTCTGATCTTTCCACGCCTGCTTTTCCTTTGTCGATTTTTCCAAAGACCATTTGCAAAATCTACAATTGTGTACTTTGCCTATTTCTAGATATATATGCAAAGATAGAAGTGCTCTCAAAACAAAATCAAAAGGCTGAGCCTGAACCAACTATTAGGAAAAGACAGACAGCGACAAAAGAGACAATTCATACACAAACTTCTGTTGAATACTCCAAGGACCAGATGGAACATGTTAAAAGGTATAGACTTTACATTTTTCAGGGGGATATCTTCTGGTTTCATATATCACATTGTTCAATGTACGTATAATTTAATTGTAGGATTAAAAAATGTAAGGATTATTATGAAATCCTGGGTATAAGCAAGGAGGCAACAGATAGTGACGTTAAGAAGGCTTACAAAAAGCTAGCACTTCAGTTACATCCGGACAAAAACAAAGCACCTGGGGCTGCGGAAGCCTTTAAAGGTATAGAGATGTTTGGTAACAGTTGCATCAGCATTAAACTTGTTATCCTCAGTTCCTAGAGGTTGGAGCATCTGCAAATATCTAATGCCACTTAATTATATACAGCTATTGGAAATGCTGTTGCAATCCTTACCGATGTTGAGAAAAGGAAACAGTACGATTTGTATGGGCCTGAGCAAGAAAGGATGCAGAGTTCGCATAATCATCCAAGCCATACTCACTTCAACTATTCAAGGGGTTTTGAAGGTAGTTGAAACTGATGCTCTACTCAACCAGATGGAACCTGTGGTTGTAAACAATGTTTATTTGCAGCTGATGTCACAGCTGAAGAGCTGTTCAATATGTTCTTTGGGGGTGGATTTCCTCAACAGGAGTTTTATATGAGAAGATCTGGCGGTAGATGGACAAGACAACAAGATACTCAGGCTCATGCTCATGCTCACACTCAGGTAGGCTGGGTCAGCCAACTATTGCAGAGAATGATTTCTAAATGTATAATAACATGGTACATTAGAAGGAATTTATTTCTGGTTGCAGCAAGCAAATAGATTCACTGCGCTCCTTCAAATGTCACCTATTCTCTTACTTGTATTGATAAGTATGATGAGCAGCTTCTTCATATCAGATCCTGTATATAGTTTGCATTCAAACGCGTGAGTATGATTAGATTTCCCTTGGTATTGGATGCGGATTACTTGACCAGTGGAATCTGGGTTGTGTATTGTAAGGAACTTATTTTGCACAGCAAATACTCTGTCTTACGAACAACTCAGGGATTCAAAGTGCCATACTACGTGAAAGAAAACTTTCACACCGAGTATACAGGCAGTTTACGTAGGCTAGAACATTCCGTGGAAGAGGAGTACCTGAACAATTTGCATCATGCGTGTTATAGAGAGAGAAGTTATCGTACGTATTTCCTTACTGTCCGATTGTTCTATCGCTTTCTATCATATTTAAACGTTATCATATATTCCCTTTTTCAGGAGATGGAATGATGTGGAAAGCGCGGAATTTCGGTGACCATGAGATGTTCATGAAAGCGAAGAATATCGAGATGCCTTCCTGTAAAAGGCTGCAGGACATGCAAGTGTCATAGCGGAATTACGTTATCGAATAGAATTTTGTTGTAGATAGGTGTATATTGTATTTACAGGTGTGTAGCGTACCTTCGGCGCAATTGATACTATCGAGCATAATATACGAACGATTATATTATGTCCTTCTTTGCACGTCGAGCGGATAAATAGTGTATATTCTGAGTCCCGAAATTCGGCCGCACACGATCTTTCTTTCGCACTCGAATTTCAAATTGCTACAGGATTGATTCGATACTAGTATAGAATGCATCGAAGCAAGAAATTCACATCTCCGTTTGATTTCATCAATTCTGCACGGTGTTTAATTTACTAGACTGAATCGCGATATATGAGCGACCACACCGCTTACATTAGTACGGTTGTTGCGTAATTCTAGTGAACATAGAACAAGATTATTTATGTCCCGTTCGTTCTTATTCCTCGAGAGTCAATTTATCGGGTTGACGTTACTATAATCACCACCATTATACGCCGTATATTATTGTTATGTTCGTCTGTATCCTATTGCAGTAGTCACGATAAGAAAAGAAAAGCAATTTGACAACCTAATAGCGGGGTGACGCTGCATTTATAATTCCAGAATTGTTTCTTTGGCCTAAGTTCTTGCGATTAAAATTGGGCAGTCGAGATTCAGCATCCGCACCGGCAGTATTATATCGTAATCCTAGGAGTTGTCGAAAGCTATTTATACACGTTTCTGATATACATACACTACATTCTTTCTACCGGCGCGATAGACAGAGAGTTTAATAAATGCTGAACGATTGAATCCGCATGCTGATTTCCTTATGTCACAACACGATTTCCAACGATTAACTGGATTGAATCCAGTGAGCATCCTCATATTTTTATGTCGTCGACTGCGTTTAATATAGAGTATCTATAACTAAGACTCGCAACTGATGACTGCGAGAGCTGAGCAATAATATCTTATTACCCACATCAAATCCATTTTACATCTCAGGCATATTGAATAAGTTATTCGTGTAATTATCTCACGAACTTATTGAGTGATTAGATTACATAGGCATATACTTCTACGTATTGTCAAAGTATTTATGCTGGCTTTAAATAAAGCATGGTTGAAATGTGATTGCATGTTTGGGTGGGACTTATTTCAATGATAGCGACATGTTATCACAGACGAGGTATCAGAGGCTGCCGGCATATTATTAAATAAATCTTACATTACATAGAATTTCTCCTGCAATTAACGGCTCTATACGCGCGGAGTGCGCCACTATAAGCCGAAAAATTCGTCACAGACGATAATTCAGTCTATTTTGTAGCTCGGCTGTGGTAGTATGTATGCCAACCGGTTACTGACAATAAAAATTATCGGTATACCCGGTATACTGCGAATATCAGATGCAACACATGACGATGGTGCCTCTCTCGAGGCATTCTGCGTGTGGCGTGCGTGGGGTAACGACGTATCCTTCCATCACCGGATTTCTGACTGGCCAGTTTTTCTTAAACTGTGGTTTTCCTCAATGATTCAGTGAATACTTGCCGGTAATTAATCGGACCGATTGTGCATTTCTACTCGGGTCTCAACATTCGATCGCGCAAACTTTCATAACTCTCGCAATACTTTAAAGATTAGCGCATGCACTGTCGCTAACGCTAACAGGTGGTTTTTCTGATTTTGGCACTTGGCGTTCCACTTTCTCTCCGAGCGGCTCGTCCTATTCTTCGCGTTAATGCGCATTCCTCGCGTGAAATGTTAAAGATCCGCTGTGAATGTCAGAGCGCTCTTACGGAAAACTGATTAGAATCAATTCTCTCCGGTAGTTTATTTAATTAACGGATTGGAGGAATGGATAGTATGATTTGTGGCGACGACAAAGTCAAATTCGACGAAGCCTGTGTACACTTGACGGGGGACAATGGGAACTCCTGGCTTTACTCTTTGTCGATGGATTGCGCTTTGGTAAGTGTAGATGGGAATCACCGTTTTAAAGTCCCCACGAATGACAAAAGCTTCGCTACTTGAATGTTAACGCGATTCAGTGCCCCTACACGAGACTCGGCCGAATTTCCGAGGAAACCAACACTGTTAAGATCGGCATTGTCAAGCCAGTCAGACTAAGAGTTCTGGATTTCGAGTTGTCGGGCGACGTTGAGCCGCCGGAGTACATATCAGCGCAGAATTCAAGGTACAGATTCCATCAGGACCGAAGTTGACGCTCTTGTTTCTTTATGTGGAATTCGCTGTCTTTCAGTGATGTCATTTGCGACCTCTCGCCGAAACTGGGCCAGTACGGTAGATACCAGTTATCAGTTCGAAATGCGACTTGTTCTTTGGAGACTCTGATTGAGCCGACATATCCATTCACCGGTAAGATCTGATTACTTCAGAGTCGAGTGCACTCGAGTGCTTCGATTTCATTATCACCCATTTAAAGAATACACCATTAACTTGATATCCCCCCGACCCCTTAATTGAACACCTACTCATTCCACAGAACTGTTGATCGTCTGGGCTGTAGTGATCCTCCTCCTACTCGCCTGTTCCGCGGGTAAACTCTCCTGGCGCGCGTTCCAATGGAAGTATGGGAAGTCGAGGGAACCGGAAGCAGCGCCGACAAAGGTTCGAGTACGAGCACTCGACACTTTCCGAGGGTAAAAAGAATCAATAGACTATTATTGAATCCTTTCCGCATGGCGAAATTCTCCAAGTGCACCGATTTCGATTCTAAAGGGCGAGCACCCTCATGATGATCTGGGTGAACGGCGGTTCCGGGGGCTACGAGATCCTAGGCCACGCCACTTGGAACGGGATGCTATTCAGTGACCTGATCTTCCCGTGTTTCCTATGGATCATGGGTGTCTGCATACCAATAGGCGTATCGAGCCGCCTGAGACACTCGGTACCGAGGCACAAGATGACATTCTCTATCGTTAAGGTAATCAATAGCTATAATCTATCGATTAGAGCGACCGTTCACTGATAAGGTCGCAACTTGACTTTCCTCAGAGGAGCCTACTCCTGTTCCTGATTGGGCTGGCGCTCAATACCGTCGCTATGACCTGGCAATTGGAACGCATCCGGATATTCGGCGTCCTTCAGCGCTTCGGTGTTACTTACCTCGTAGTCGCACTCGCATATCTCTATCTAATACCCCGCAGCCCGAGAAACGACCAGGTAGGAATACGAGGTGCCAGTTGTCTTCTATTCACCAGTGTACCTTGCACTTGAAACTGTTCCTAGTCGAGCTGGCGATGGATCCACGATATCATTATACTACTTCCTCAATGGTGTTTAATGATCATCGTTTTAATTGCCCATACCGTCCTCACATTCAGTCTGAAGGTGCCCGGTTGCCCCAGGTAGGTACCCTCGCAGTTAGTGCACTCGAGCGTTTCCTCGCGTTTCGTAATTAAGGAAGCGGATGATTATTTTGTCATTTTTGAGCAGCGGGTACCTTGGACCGGGTGGTCGCCACGATGACGGGAAGTACTTGAATTGCACGGGCGGCGCGACGGGATACGTCGACAGGGTAGTCTTGGGGGTCGATCACGTCTTTCAACGACCGAGCATAGTTAAAGTCTACGGTTCCGGTCCATTCGATCCCGAAGGAGTATTAGGTATACACTTGATTGTAAATCTCGAGGGAATCACTGTGGTTCGCTAGTTAGCAAGAAATCCTGTTTCAGGATGTCTCACGTCAATTTTCCAAGTGTTCCTCGGCGTGCAAGCTGGGGTGGTAATGATGACGTTTAAGGATTGGAAGGAACGTGTGCTGCGGTGGTTGCTGTGGGCTGCGGTGTATGGCGCGGTCGGTTGCGCGCTTCACTTCTGTAACGTGATTCCCGTTAACAAGAGTCTGTGGTAAGTAATGGGCCAGCATTACTTACCACCAGCAAGGTGGTGACGGTAGGACGTAATGTTATTGGACATTTATTCGACAGGTCTCTATCCTTCGTCTTGGTCACCACGTCTTTCGCTCTGGCTTTCCTTTCGGCTTGCTACTTACTTGTTGATGTGATTAAGATCTGGAACGGCGGACCCTTCCGGATTCCTGGTACACCTTTCGCTGTTTTAACCCAATACTGTTGGATTATTAAAACAATCGAGTTACAGAGAACTCTTGTTTGCAGGTATGAATGCTTTGGTTCTGTACGTTGGACACACTCTGTGCTACAAAGTATTCCCGTTCCACTGGAAAATCGGGGATATGAGCAGTCGATTGGTGTGCATGATCGAATCAGTCTGGTGCGTTGGACTGTGGACAATCGTGGCGTATGTCATGCACAGAAAGCGGACTTACATCACGCTCTAGTATTTTATTACTCACTTTGTATAATTAAAAGAGAGGGAATAAATAATTTTCTAACAATGGTTCTGGTTCGAGGCCAATTGAAACCCGGGCGAACTTTACAAATAATTTATTTTACACAACTTACATAAATAGCACAGTGACAGACTGAGGTAACGATATTTCACCGATACATGGTACTGGACGTATTTGAGAGCGGGTTACCTTTCAAGGGAAATGATACACGGATGCGAGACAATGATATGTGTACACATTCTGCATTAACAAACCGCGCGATCCCTCGTCAAGAGGACATACAGTGGCACTTAAGAAGAGAGTTTTCCTTGGCATCGGGGGATCAGGTGTTGGCGCGTTGATCCAGCGGACTTTCACATTTCTCCTCACTGCCGCGTGTCCGCACTCTTTGTCATCGCGAAAAGAAGAACTCTGTGCGAGCGTAACGGGCGATCGAGTTACAGAGAAATGGAGAAGATAAAGAGAAAGAGAACGAGAAAGAGAGAGAGAGAGTGAGTGAGTGAGTGAGAGGTGCAGGGAAGCTGCAACATCGACAGGCATCATACAGACAATTGCTACAGCTCATCAGGTCGTATAAAGAAAATAGAAAAGAAACGAAAGAACAAACACACTAGCAATATGCCATCTGTTTCTTTTTCCTAAGGGCGGCTGGCTGGCTGTCTGGTGAGCCCGGTACCCTCCTTCAGTAGTCCGTCGCGTCGGGACCTGCAAATCCACAAGGTCAATTATTACTCCGGCCCCTTCTCTCCCCTCCACTGATAATTGCCACCTCCTGGCGATCACGGCAATCGGATGCGAGGCCACAAATCAAATCCCGGCGAGCACATCGAAACACTCGGATCCCCGCCGCCTCGGCGTTACCCCCTGCCTTCCTCTGGGGAGACTGGCGATGTGAACGAAGGTGATTCGAGATCGACACGGTGAGCGCATGTGAGGGCAATTTCGGCTCGGCTTTCGCTCGGCGAGCAATCGCACCGAGCCGCACTAAGAATGGAGTGTGCCGGGTGACCCCCATGCAATTTCGAGGTGACAGCACGGCGCATGCAGCACAGAGCCGGGCGAGGACATGCGTTAAAAGCAGTGCGGGGAGAGATGTTTGCATTGGCTATTAACTGGCCCGATGAATCAGAGAGATTGAAATCCCGCGTGGAAATGTCTACGTCTGCGATCTTCAATTTCAAGGGATCCTGCCCGAAAGGTTACTCATTCGCCGCAACTACTGTCTAGCACCCGGAACATTTGTTAGTGAAAAAAAAGTCAATGCCACAAAAAAAAAAACAAAAAAGAAGAAACCATCACTGAAACTGCGACTGAGATCTACGAAGGGTCGGCACAGTCGCGCAGTCCTCAAACTACGAGTGCAGAGTGCAAGAACAAAAAGGTAGAGAAACAGTAATACAAGTAAAACTTAAAAGGTAGAAGTATCATCGTCCCTGTCTTTGTATGGACTTCGTACGTCGACGATGAAAAGAGCAACAAAATAAGAAAAAGAAAGTGAGAGAGAGAGCAGCAAAAAACAAATGTCCTTGAGAAAGAATAGAAAAAAAGAGACAGAAAGAGAGAGAGAACATAGAGAGCGAGACAGGTGTGTGGAAAAAAAAGAGATTGTGCGGAAAGGATAAGTACCGATAGAAAAAAAAACCACGTAGCGTGTAGCCTCTCCCCGGGCAATGTACAAGTTGCACAGGCCAGTGTTGTCGGGAGATCTAGAGAAAAGCTTGAGCGCGAGCCTCGTCCGTGGAGCACGGCCTCATTCTGCACCGGGCCATCAGCAGTGCTCACTTTTCACATTTACGTAGGACATGGACAAAGGAGGAGGGTGCGAGGATTTAGCCGGCCTCGAGGTCTGCAGAGCCTGCGGCACGTTCTTGGTGCTCTTGATCCTTGGACAAAGTACATTGACCTTGTAGGACCACAGGGGTCGTCGACTCTCGAGGAGCTTGAACGCCTGCGTTGGCAGGGCATCTCCATTCTCGCTGGTTGGAGTTTTAGGTGCCTTCCACGCTTGGTAGTAAGGATCCTCCTGGCAGGAAGGGGCAGCCTGTCGGTGAAGATCCGCGGTGGTCGCACCAGTGGACGCGGCATCCGGATCGTGCAATCTCCGCCAGGATTGCTCGCAGATCGGCGAGAACTCTGGCGATGTTAATCCACTGGAGTAGTTGGAACAGTAGTTCTCGTCGT
This sequence comes from Crossocerus cetratus, assembly GCA_963675795.1. Lineage (NCBI taxonomy): Eukaryota > Metazoa > Arthropoda > Insecta > Hymenoptera > Crabronidae > Crossocerus > Crossocerus cetratus. Next base: position 18,184,506 of record OY776668.1, read on the forward strand.
AATTGAAGGCGTTTGATTGGAGGGGTAGAGTGAGGTGTTCTCTTCTCGAAGATGGCTCGTCCTGTTGCGGGGAGTCCGGTAGCATGGAGTCGTCGTTGAGCAAGCGGAAGAGCCTCGAGTGGGTCTGAGTCCTCTGGTACTTGCGGATGTTCCTGGTGGAAGTGCACTCGGAGTCGGTGTCGACTTCGGAGATGATTCGGCTCATGTCCGAAGTGACGCCGCTGTCCTCGTCATCGGTCTCCTCGCGCGAGTTCTGCACGCTCAAGAGATGCTTTGGCTCCTTGCCGGCTTTCTCCTCGATCTCCAAGCCGTGGTCTTCCTCGATCTTGCGATTGCTCGAGCCTTTCGAATTGGCGGCTGTCTCGTCCTCGTCGATCGCGGACGGCTCGCTCGGGCCCGAGGCATTCCAGCCGCTCGTTTTGTTGGGATCCTCGCCCCAAACGCATTCGGACACGACGACCTCGGGTTTCACCACATTCTTGTGGAAATCGTGCGGCTCGAATTTATTTTGGTCGGCCTTTGTTGCCGTCACGTTATTTATATTGTTCGCCAGTGACTCCGTGCCTGGGCCCCTGCTCGCCCCTTTCAGTGGGTTCGCTGCCGTCGCCTCTTTCGCTTTAACAGCCCTCTCATTAATGCCTTGATCTTCCTTTTCCAGCTTTGCCTCGTCTTTCCTCGCGATTCTCTTCGGTCTGATGGTGTACTCGGTTTCTATCGTCTCCTCGCAGTTCATTTGGCCGTGTCGCGTGGGGATCTTTCTCAATGTGAAGTTGACATGCGGTGTCTCGTGCTCCTCGCACTTTTCAATTCTACTTGCGCATTCTTCCCGCGCTTTCTCGAAATTCCGCACTTTCCGCTTGACTTCCGATTGCCTCTTCAGAGTGAAATCAACACTGGTTTCACTGTCTACTTGGTAATTAGTGGAAACGTCACTGGCCGTCTCAATCGCGCGACTTTCCTTCGTCTTTGTTATCCTAGTTTCGTCTTTAATCGACTGCCTCTCTTCTTTAATCGTACTATCCCCAACAATAACAGTAGTAACATCTTCATTATTCTCGGACACCGAGAACTTGAATCGCAAAGGCAAACTAACACTGACAGTTGTAGTGTCAGCTTCGTCAGGAGGATCGTCAGTGGCTTCGAATGGTGTTTCACTCGAGACTCGTGAATTCCTGTTATCCTGGGGCTTAGGACTCTCCGACTGTTCAGTGTCCTCGTAAATCACACTCAGCTTGTGGGGAAAGGCCGGCTCGGTCTTCGACCTCTCCACCTTCTGATCCGTCTCCTTTGGAGAATTTCCCGCCTCGCAATTCCCTCCATCAATCTTCTCCGCGGCGGAGCTGGCTCTTGTTTCCTGTGCCGAAGGATCAGCTTTTCTCTCCTCGCATCTTCCGTGGGGATTTAGCCCAGTGGAATAAGCCAAGTACGAATCGGAATCCTCGCTGTCGGACCAAGTGTTGTCTAACTCAGCATTGTTATTACTGATACTACTGCTCTTGAGTGACTCCGCGACTGATTCGGCCGCTGACTCGTTGTCGGATTGCGACTCGGAGTCGGTGGACTCACTGGAGTCACTGGTGTCGATGTAAGTATAACTCGGCACATTGATACTCAAACCTTCCGCTGGCTTAACATCGGTGCTCTCAATTTCAGGTATCATCTCTGTCATCCTATCGGGCGCGACGGCTTCAGGAATCTCTTCTTCGTCGGTAATATTTAAGGCGGTAGTGCAATCGCTATCCTTGCTGTTGGAACTAGCTGTCCTCGAGATAGTATCATTTTTATCCCACTGAGGCAGAACATTTAAATTATTCGTCTGATTGGTCTGTTTGGAATCGTTCCCATTAACCACCGACTCCTGACTCTCTTGACTCTGAGTGGTCATATTAGCAGGCGGCTCGCCGAACCCACAATCATTCCTCCCGTTGACCTGGGAAACCAGGGGAAGGGCGTACTGAGGATAAACCGGCGGATAAACGTTCTTATCGCCGTTAGAGTTGCCGTATGGGGTGCAGGGTGGGTAATTCTGGCTGTAAATCGGGTAGTAGATATAAGCGGTTCCGTCATGATAGGGGTAAGGACCCTTGGGATCAGCGCTTGTGCCGGGATAAGGAAGGGGGTAGTAGCCCCACCAAGCACCCTCTGGATTCCAAAGGGGTGGTGGCGGACAGGGAGGATAAAATACACCCTGCTGATTACCCGGCACGTTATTCTCGGTTTGGCAGGTGTAATCTGCTCGACGATTGTCTTGCGTGGCTACAACAAACAGCAGAATCGGATTCAGACAAAAAAAGATTTCAACTGTGTCCGAGTGGCGGCGAGCGCGCCGAGGGTTTGTTCGCCGGCCGGTTTCCTCCCTCCTCTCGTCGTTCTATCCGGATATGTCGCGCGTCGCGATTACCCCCATCCCCCATCCTCTCGACCTTTGTTCCTCTGTTTGACCTTTCATGTGCCATGAGAATCAAGCTAGAGATGAAGCGTTTGCGTGTCAAGATGAATTCCACGAGACATGTCCGTATGCTATTGTATGTGTTCCCGAGGTGACGTGGAGAGTTTAACGGGGGCTGGAAGCGATTATGACCAAGATAGTTAGGGCAGTGTGAGAAGAGAGTCCGATCCTGTGTTCAAAGGAAAGCAGCGAGAGTTTCGTCCATCGACAAAACCACCGGGATCCACGGCGAGACGATAGAAGGTCCTCTCTCGAAGACCACCCGATAAGGAAGGCATGCTCACAAGTACAAAGTACAGAATGACTTTCAATCTCGATCTACCTCCGAAACGATCACGGCCACCGTGACGAGAGAGAAGGATAGAGAGATAGAGAGAGATAGAGAGAGAGAGAGAGAGAGAGAGAGAGAGAGAAAGAAAGACTTGAAAATAAAACTGGAAAAAGAAGGATCGACGTCTTAAGAAATCGGAACAAGTGAGATATGGATGCTTGACGCCAGGGTAGACTTCCTGGAGGTCCGACGGGTCACCCTCGAGGGAGGAGTGTCGATACTCCCATCGGACTCCACAATACTTTAACTCTCAGTTGTCGCATGCACAAGTGAGACCACTCGAAATGACAGTGAATCCCAGCGATAGTAAACACGTGAAACCATTAATGTAACATGCAACATTCCCGGTTAAAGTACCCAGTCCATTCGTAGCTTGCAATCGGTTTGCCGCGATATAGATTAATAGTCCGGGGACTAGTTAGCCAAGAGCGATCCGTCCTCTAGCAGCCACCGTATCGGCCAAAGTCTCGAATCAGGATAGTGATAGTACCAGTGGTAGAGTGAATCGTTAGCTCGCAAGGGACAAGTACAAGGCTCGCCAAAGGCTCGCATACATCATAAACTACGAGGCACAATCAATTCGAGACAAGTGAGGCGAGAAAGGGTTGGAAAAATGAGAATTCATCGAGTCAGACTCTCGGGCCATCTCCTCGTTGGCCGAGGATGTCTAGCAAATCCGGCGAGTCACGAGTTGGCAAAATCCGAGCGCGCGTCAAGGAATCTTGGTCATTCCTGTGAACACAGGAGTCGGGAAAGATGTCGTGATAGCGACGGCACGTCGAACGATTATTGGTTTTTCAACAGCGATTACTTTCATTACTGCGACCGCGACACTCGACACTCGACACTCGGGCGGGTCGAGCGTCTATTAATGTATGTACAAAAGGTCAATAAGCGTTCCTGATGCGATTATTAATCCGTGAAATGGAGAGGTTGTTTCCTTCCTCCGCGCGGCATGAATGATTGGTTCTGAGACTGAGAGAGATGATATGCTGAATCGATTCATGTGTAGAATGGGAGATATTGCGTCTCGAAGAGATTCGGTTGAAAGGAGTCTGTGTTTTGGCTGGAGGTGGCTCCGACTCACCGACACTTTCCGGCGCGGTCATTGCTTGCAGTAACCTGAAAGACCTCGAGGGTATTGCACTGCCCATGTACTTCTTTGGCTCTTGGACCTGTTGCTCGCTCGGCGGCAAGTTCGCCTGGGACTCCTCTGGAAAAGACAGATCAAGCACGTCGCACTCGTCGCTTCAGCAAACTAATACTAATATCGCAACACTTTGCGCATCACCTACCGAACGATTTCGAGTTTCTATTCTGCTTCTTGTTGATCGCCGTGTTCTGGACCCTCGGCGCTGTAATGGAGGAATTTCCCTTTCAATAGTCATCTTTGATCGTATTTAAAGCGGCCGACTTAAAAGAAGCCGCTATTTTTGCGGCCCGGCGCCGAGCGTCTATTTGCGTAACACTGTTTAATCTTCCATTTGGACGAAGGTCGCCGGAGGACGGTGCGTGCGTAAATCGAATCGGCGAGTATTTGCCGAGAGACTGATGGATGATTCCTACCTGACGAGGCGACCGGTACCTCACCGCCGTCGGTCATGGTCTGCAGGAAGCGGAACGCTCTCGATGGGATTGCCGCGCCACGATACCGCGGGTCCTCCTCGTGATGAAGGAACGAATCGCTGTCCACTGAAACAACACGCTTTTACTTCAATAACAACTAACAATTCATTCTTCCGTGTATTCCACTTGGCTTTGGCAAAAGCGGAGAAGAAACCCGAATCTAAGAGACTTTGACGATATTGGGCAGTCGACAAACCTTGTTCTTTGAACTTGTTCATCAAAACCCTGTCATCATCAGTGAGCTGGAGCTTTCGAAGCTGATCACCATCGAGGTCATTGGGCGCGTCCGTGTCGGTGATCTTCTGGAGGACTCTAAAGGACCTCGACTGCACCGGGCCGGATTCCCCGGGTTGAGCCGGGGTCGGCCCTCTCTGCTGAACACTGCCGGATGAATCAGCGCCGAGTAATCAGTGGTATCAGGATGGAAAGGAATGAGAAGGCCCGACTTATTCAACCAGTACTTACACCCTCGCGTTCTGATTCTCGGGCGCGCTATTTCTGACAGCCGGTTGCGAATTCGACCCTGCTCCACTGCTCGCTCTCTTGTCATTGCCTTCGACCATAATAGGGATGATGTAACCTCCGCCGCTCGATTGCTGCGGCTGAACGACCATCGCCGCCGGTTGAGCTTGAACCTGATTCGGAGGTTGACCCCATCGTTGCTGATGGTGCGGACTAGCCGGCGGCTGCTTCAACTGGTGGTGTCCCGGCTCGTGCTTCACGTCGAACACCGACGGTCTATCTTCGATCTGAAATCAAAGCCTTGATTAATAATCAATCCTTTGGTTCATCTTTCATGTTGGCATTTCGGTATGCAAGATTTACTCACGCGAATTGGTATCATTCGTTCCGCTTGACTCTGCGGAGCGGGTGGTTGAGTCGCGGGCCCAGTAAACTGACTCATCTGCTGTGCTTGCGGGGTAAATTGTTGGGGTTGCTGCCGCGGCGGGGCAGGTTGTTTCTGGGGTGGCTGCCATTGAGGCTGTTGAACCTGTTGAAGCTGCGATGTGTAGACTGGTGGAGAGGAGAGGCTTTCTGGGGAGGAGGAGCTCTGTTTGCTCCCAGCAGTGCGCTTTGCCCACTCGGGTAATTCCTCCTGGGGCTTCACTTTGTTCTGCATCCAGGGTGTCGGCGCCTTGGCCAGGGTCACTTGTGTCGGAGTGTTCGGACTGTCTGGGGTGCTCGGGGTTCCCGGGGTAACTGGAGTCACAACTCTCGGCTCCACCTTGGTTACTATTCTCACTGGCTCCGCTTTTTCTGACCCTGGAAAGTTGATTGTCTCTTAAGTCCGAGTCAATGAATTATGAAAAACAATTTTGCCTAAAATTACCGTTGCCATTGGTGGCGAATCTAGTGGCGGGCGGCGTAGGCGGCGTCATCGGTGTCCTGTTGATCGGAGGCTGGACGGGGATACTGGTGGGAAAGACTGGCACTGCCACTTGGGGTTGTACGAAGAGATTGGGGCTGGGGGTGGCTTGCGCTAAGGTCGGTTTCGGCTCGAGTGCGGACTTGGGTGGACCCTCGATCCCCTCGTCGTTCGCGTTCTTCGCAACGCGCCGGGCCATTCTTGGGCTGCGGATCTGAGAGAGGTCCAATTTCCCGCCCATCCCGGGCGTGTACGTGAACGGCTTCTTGTCCTTGGTCAGCATCGCGTTCTGGATCGCCGCGGGCGGCTCGTAGCCGTCATTCTTCATCATCTGCGGCCTCTTCACCGCTGGTGCCTGGTGATTCGAAGGTTTAATAAGAAATCACTCGCGCTCGTTTCTCGAGATTCTAGGATTGAAGCAATCATTCCACCGACGAGAAAGTTGTCTTAATTCGTTGATAAAATTAGGCGAAACTGTCGAAATTTTAACATTACAAACTATCCCGGCAAGCTTTTCATCTTGGATAACAATAAAATGTCACTTTTAACACTTTGAGTGCGAGTTTCCCCTTTTCCCTAACTCTTCCACCACACCTTGCCGAACATGTTTACCTGCGAACGAACCTCCGTCACTCGAACCCCGGTGACACGGCACTCAAAGTATTAACAATCTTTCCAAAACAACTCTACCAAAACACGTTGATAGCGAGTATCACTCGGGCGACTCTTACCATATTGAAGCTAATTCTCGCCCCCTCGGGAAAGGGAAGAGCAGAGAGCGTGCGAGTGCCGGAGCATCGGCGAGCGAACTGGAGCGCGCGCGCGCGCGCGGATCGGCTCCTTTTTTTTTATCGTCGCGTAAGCGTTTTCGCCGACAGGCTAAGTAAATGGTGCGTCATTGCCGAGCAGACATTTCGAGCGATAATATTCGCGTGCAGCCGCTCGTGAAGGTGGACTTGGAGTGAGTGAGCGAGCGAGCGAGTGCTCGGCTTACCTCGGCAGTCTGAATCCTCATGGCCGGCATTTGACCGGGCGCTGGAGGCGGTGGCGGCGGCGGCGGAGGTGCCGGACAGACTCCTGGAACAATTAGCCTTTCAGAGTAGTCCTAATTACCCTCGGTCTTAGCCTCTCTTCCCAGGTAAATATTCCTCTTATAGTCGTCCTCGAAAATACGCTTGCTTCCCAAGTGGGAGTAGCAAGTAAGTAGTCGGAGCCATATATTATTAATATTAGATGCGCCCGAGCGCATTTAATTTGTCAACTTTTATTAAAACAATATTTCTCTGTCAATGAATATATAAAAAAACATACGCGTAAAAATTGATGAACGAATTAGTTGATGGGTTATAAAGTAACAAAGTCAGGCTTAGTCTGTTTTACATTACAGAAAGACGAAAAGTAAACCTGTGCATGTACGAATCTGCCGAGCCAATGGTTTATTAATAAGCTAAGCTTTCTAATTATTAAAAAAAGAAAGTATCCGTCAGTACCTGTCATCGCACCGTCCGAGTTCCTGCAACAGAGAAATGCATTTATCAGTATCAGCCAGCCTGATCTACTTCCGCAAATGCGCGGCGACAATGACGGAAAAGTGCTTGAGAACAATCTCTCGGAGAAGTAAGTTCGCCGACGTCCCGCCAGTTACAAGCTCGAAACATTCTTGGCTTATCTGTGGAATGCAACTGTCCCAAGGATGACTCAGCATGCATGTCCCAATCTTTCCCAGGTGCTACGTGCACTCTATAATATTTGCAAGCCCAATCGAAAGGTAAATCTAGTCTATTAATTCTGAGCCTCCTTTCGATTGTTCTTCTCAATGAATCGGATAGTGAGCGACGGCGCGGCGTGTTGGGAACCGCGGTAAATCCTACATTTATTGTGCAGCTTGACGCGTCCGTCGTTCTATTTACGCCGGAGTTATAATTATTGCGGCCGCGATTTCCTCGGGTGGAGCCACTTGGTGGGCCAAGATAATTCTCCCGAACCGAATTTGTTTACCATTCTCTTCACGCGAAATACGTTTCAGTGCTTGGAAGTTAGCCGACCTTTTCTATGATATAAAATATTATTGTTCTTTACTCAAATTTACTGTATTTCATTGTATTTTATTGCTTTTCCGAGTATTTCAGTGTATATTATTATATATTATTGCGTTTTATTGCTTTTATAGTACTTTAGTGTATATTATTGCATTTGATTGTATTTTAGTGCACTTTGCTGCTGCGACAAGTGCATCTAAATGCGCCAGGTGCACGCGGCGCTACTTTAGGGAATCGAGCATGGAAACTAGTAGCGGCGAGAATGGCAAGCGACGAGATTGTCTCGAGCGACACCGCTGGTTATCGGCGAAACGATGAGTGGTCGCGGCGTCCGCTCGCCTCTTGCATTACCTAATCCCTTTTAAGGAGGTTTTCATTCCTCTGACGTAGTTGGAGGCTGCGGCTGGTAAGGCCAGTGCGAGTCAGGCTCGATTCGCCTCTAAAATCTCCCGCGCCACCCGATTCCGATTACATCACATTGCCAAGTGGAGATTAATTGACTGTTATGATGCGCCTAGAGCCACGATATATCAGGATCGAAGAGCTGCTTTGTTAAAAGCCATTCAGGCAGCCGCGACCCTCCCGTTAACAATAGCACTGTGTTTTTTGTTGTAATTAATTGCTGAAGGAATTAAGATGGGAACATTGTCCTCCACGTGTTCGAAATATGGCTGTGCGCGATCAATCTTTAATAAAATGTGAATTGGTCGAAATAAAATTGGAAAAGGAGTTTTTCGTTAGTTTGGAGATTGTTGGAGTTGTTTGATAAATGCGTCCGACCCAGATCCGATGGTTATAGTACTCGGATTGGCCACCACCTGCTTCAATATCGATACTCGTCTATTTTTACTATTCGCACGGGCCGGTTCGCGATCCCGGCGAGGTGCGAGCGTCTCTCTACACTTGTCTCTCTGCTTCAGTTGGACCAGAGGGTGAGTGACCTGCTCTCCATAAGTCCTGCCCCTCTCGATCCCGGCCCCCACGAAATTCCCGCAAAACTCTCTCGCTGACTCCGCTTCTATACTTAACTGCAGTTTGACTCTTCCGAATGATCGGCCGACAGGACTAATTCTGCCTTCGCGATCGCCTGTCTAGCCAACTGTTCCCTCGCGTTCGCCGAGCGCGGTCTTTTTTCGGCCGCTCGATTACAATAAATTAGCTGTCATTGGGCTCGTCTCGAAAAATTCGAGGCTGCTTAAATAGAGCCCGGGCTCGCCGGGTGACTGCGCCGCCGCAAGCACGGAATACCTGTGTAAGCAAGTGTAAGACTAATTCATTTGTCGCGACGGATCGAGCCGCAGTCGCTCTAGGCTCGGAAAGCTTTAATAATAGAATTTTGGAGAAGAAGCTCGAAAGCGTTGAAGCTTTTTATTTCAGCGCCACTCGCCACCACGCGTTCTACGATTTATATGCGCAGCGAAAGCTTGTGGAAAATTTGCCAGCTGCCCGAAAATTGCGCCAAGTTCCTATTTGAATGGTAAAGCTTTTTAAAAGTGGTTGTTGGTTGTCCTCTTTGGCTGAGCCAGCTTAATATGTTAGAGCGCACGATCCCGCTTGCCGGAAAGCTCCGGCGCTTTCCGCCGCGCCATTCTACTCTGCTAATACTAATTTTAAGATTGAATCAGAGGCCTGACGTCATTGTTACCGGCGGTGGAAGCATCGCAATTCGGGGGAACTTTCTTGGCGGGTGGTGAACCTACTGGGGACGAGCTTTCCCGCCCATGCGTCTTCCGTTGGAAATTGGAGCGAATTCCACCGTGAAAAGATTGGTCTTTCGGACTATTTCTGATCGGAGGGGATTGAAAGGAGTGAAAAGAAGATAAAGTCGGGGGGATCGATATTGATCGGAATTGTATTGGGAAGCGAGCTTTCACGGAAAGTCGCGCTCGGTCATGGCAAATCGATGGCGCGCGATGCTCGGAGCCCAGCCAAGCGGCCGCGCGCAGGATAGAAATGTATTTAGGTAGATACGCCAAGCCCGTTTAATTTTAGCTTGGGCTGACCTGCGCGCTACCACGCGCCGCATAAAATGCTTCCGATTATCTTATTTTTGGATTCCGACGCCGTGGTTTTCCCGTGGTCAAGCCACCTGGCAGCGCGCGATCAAAATATGCCGTCGATTTATGAGAGCAGAAGGACACTCGCACCATCGGCCCTACCCACACGCAAGGGGACAGCTTAGCCCATCAACCCTTCGGAGCTTTCAGCTTCAATTTGACGGGGTTGGCTGGATCAAGTCTCTTGGTTTATGAGGAGAACTCTCCAGGCTTCTAGATTTACGAATAAGATCGAGTTGAAGCAGAGACGGGAAAGTCTGGAATTGACCTTGGGGAGAAATGTCGCCTAGCATACCTGCTTTCAACTTTCGACAAGTGGAAACTGCACTTATGTTTCTATCAGCATTGTCTTCTCCCAATTTTCCCCGGCGCATATGAATCTTATGTAGTTTGTGCAGATAATTCTATTCTTAAAAATTTTCTCAAAAATGTATAAATTCGTGGATTAATTTATCAATTTTACATTAAGTTGTATACTTTCGTTCAGTAGCCACCAACTTTTCTAACTTATTTCTCCTGGTTAAGTAAAAACGTTTTGGAAAACGTGCTTTTTCTCCGAGTGTCCTTTTTAAATTTGCAATTGGTTGGCCCCGGTGGTTGCTGATTGAAGTGAAACAAGCTATACTTGACTCGAGCGCTCCGAGGAGAAGAGGTGAGTCTCTCGGTCTCGTGGAAGGCGCCTCGTCGCGCCGCTCCGTGTCGAAGCTTTCGCTTTCGGGCGTACACGCACCCGTGTAAAAATACACATGGATGGCCAACCCGAGGTAGCAAGCACGGCACGTGGCAATGAACAATTTCCCTGGGGCCGACGCCTACTTGCTTCGCCATCTCATCGCGGGTCATTCACACCTGCAAATTTTCCTCGATGACCAATGCAACCTCTCTCTCTCTCTCGGATGGGCAAGTGGGCATACTTCTCGGCAGTGTTATCCGAACGACTGAACTCTCCGCCGGCTGGCAAGGTCCTGGCCGATTCCAAATCGGACGCTGCGCTCCGTAGGCGTCGCTGCCCAGGAACGGCACATGCTCTCCCGCCGCCGACCAAGTGCATAAACATCGCCGAGGCCCATGCAGTGCATCATCGCGAGAAATATTCGAGACTCTACTCATCGACTGCACTCCAAAAGTGGCGAGTGCCATCGCTAGATGGACTGCTTAATCAAACTTGTGATTTATAGTAGCGAAAGCTCAAGAGTGGGATGGTTCTTGTAGTCGAGGAGTTGTAACAAGTATTTGAATTAGCATTTCCGGAAATGAGCTTGGCGACAACTCCATTCGAAATACTGTGTAACAATATATTTATTGCAATTCCAATAAAATGATTGCAAGTGTTTTATTAAACTCTCTCACACCTGAGAGTACAACAGATTAAAATTCACTCAAAGAATTGAGCAAAAGTCCTGTGGAACTTCAATGATGTGTAAGTGGACTTTATAATGGACTTTCCAACTTTTCCAAGGACAGAGAATCGTGGAAAATGAACTAAGGGTTGCTCGAAATAAGTTAACAGCCTGTTATAATATTGTTGCTGTAAATTTAGATAGAAACGAGTGCTTTTGTATCTGCTCCAAATGCACGAAACGTTCCAAGAGGAGACGGCACGTAGGCGTGCGGACGGCAGCCAGGATCATTAAATTTTCGCGTCAAAGCGAGCGTCAGGCCACAAACCCAAAATTCTCCATTCACAAAATGTGAATAAAGCTGAGAATAAACAATGGACCGAGGCAGAGTCGGATCAATTAGAAATAGACGTCGGTAGAGCAGAGCACACCGAGCGATCATGTCTCCTCCTCGCGTCCGCCGGTTACGATGAATGCAAGCCAGTGTTTTCCTTTCCGTCGACGAAATATAGGTCGAGGAGCCCCTTCTTGGAATCGCCGCAAGGCCCCACGCGCCACCGTTATACTCGCGCCATCCTCAACCGGCAGCTCCTACATCGCCGATCTTGCCAATCGACGGCGCAACGTTCGACTCTCCTCGCGACGCTTTTCTGAAACACCGACGCTTTTCCGCCACCGCCGCAAACTCTCTTGCGAACCAGCAGCCAGAGAAATCGGCGCAGATCTCGAAATAGTTGCGAGCGATTCCATGAAGGGAGCCAGCATGGTGTTTCTCGTACTCCTGACCTTTCTCAAGCCCTAATATGCTCCAGGAAGCGGTCCGCTATTTTCGTACTGCTGGAAGCACTCGGAAGCTTCGCGGAAAGCGGACCGCGCGGAAATCTCGGCTGCGCGCCCCGATCTTATTGAGGGTAGCAATCTATAATAATCAGGGATGTCGGTTTATGAGGTTGTAGAAGAATCGTCGGAGCCCGCGGGGACTACGAATTTCCGGCTGGAGGATGAAAAACCTGTTCCAGGCTTGGACCACATTCACAATCCTTCGAGCGTTCCCTTCACGCTGCTCTAGGAATCCGACTCTAGACTCTTGTCGACCGATTCATTCCGGACGTTCGGAAACGTTCCGCGTTCACCCTTCAACCGCTGCCATTCTGGTAGCAGAGTTAGTCACACTAGGAGTCATTCTTCAAGCTTGGATCGAACCTTCTTACGAAGGTGGCCGACTTAGGGAGGGTAAATTGTCATTGGAATGATAATCAGAAGGTTCTTTGCGGTAACCGAGTCGATTTTCGTGTTTGGGGGCAAAACGAGGAAGGCGAGGAGAGTAGTCTTACCCGGCGAAGGTGGAGGAGCTCATGTCTCGTGTCCTGGTGAATGCTCGATCGGGGGTGGCGGTGTTGGTTGGGCCGCCTCGTGCCGCTTTCCAGGAGTCCGTCCGCTGGAAACCGGTTCTCTCTCTTTTTCCGATCCTCGGACCTTTCTCTCTCTCTCTCTCTTCGTCTCCCTCTCTCTCTCTCTCCCTCGGCAGCGATCTGGTGTCCCGCGACGAGGAGGAGGCTGGGCCGCCGGCCGCCGGATATGGAAAGGGAGCACGAGAGCGGCAACCGATGCCGACACGAGCGCGCGTCCACTGCTACTGCGGCCCCGGACGATCTGCTCTCCTCTCGCTCTCGGATCTCCGATCTCGGACTCGCACTCGGAGCGGCCGATAGAGCTGCCTGCCGGCCAAGCCGACTTCGAGCATCCTCGCGCCCTCGCCGTCGTCGTCGCCAGCTCTTCACGCCTACACTCACTACACTCCTCGTCCTCTCTCATTGTCAGACTCTCCCAACGGGAGAGACAGAGACCCACCTACACGCCTTTACTCATCAGACATTCTCGAGAAAGATTTGACTTTTCCTCTCGGAAGAATCGAAATGCAAAGGAAACGAGGACGCCGATCACTCCGATGAATAATCGCCCATCGGCCGATAGGCAGCGATCGGTTACGTGGTAGCCGAGCGAGTTTTTCACGGGCCACCTAAACAAGTGGTCTACCGCAGAATTTCGTGAAAGTCCGGCGCATTCCAGGAGTTGCGAGAGCCGGGATTTCGTTCCGGCCGATTTCAGCCGCGTGACACAAGAACAAAAGCGATTGTCCATGCAGTTCCTTGGCTCGGCTGGCACGCGTAATGTGCCGTGAGACTCTTTTTCCCAGCTCGATTGAAAAAAGCCTGCCGGTGGATCGCTCGTGCGAGAATCGGGTGGTAATGACAGAGACCAGCCACCAAATGGCTCTCGCCTATTAGATTTTCCTTCAGATTTCCTTATCGACACATATATATGTATATATTTTTTTATAACAAAAGCCGAACAAGATCTTACAAAAGGCGGTGTGGCAATCCGAATTGCACAAGCGCCTGCCAAATCAAACGCAGACGCGCGCAGCCGAGCGCGAAACGCTCTCTACAATGCAACCTTCGGACAATTAATGGCGTGAACGATTAAATTAGCTATTATCTAATGACGATCGAATTCGGCTGCGCCGCTCATGCGGCTCCCTAAACACTAAATAACGAACGACGAACCTTCCTCTTCCACGCGTAAATAAAACGTACACAACTTTCCCTCGCAAAAGCTCTAGCTCTTCTCTATTTCACAAGGATACTGCAGTGTAACAAGATTCTGTCGCGTCGACGAGGAACTGTTATTCTTAAAGTCTACCCGAAGCGACCGTTTCGTCGAATTCGGCCTCGTGCTCGGAGATCTCGAGCATGTAAGCTGGAAGCGAGAGGCCGAGGGTTTTATCGAAGACAGGCCTGGTCTCGGCGGCAAAGTGTTCAGTTTCCTCCTGAGCGTTTCCTGTTGCCGCTTTGGATTCCTCGTCGTTGGATTCGGAGGATTCGGAGGATTCTTGTTTGATCGGTTGGTCTTGGCTACCGGCGGCCAAGGGTTCCAGGTAAAAATCGTCCACTCGTCTCTGGATCCTCCTGGAATCGACCGATCTCGGAACTTTCTTGGATGATTTGACTGGTTCCAGCTGGACTTCCTTTACTTGGCGATAGGCGAGCTTTTCCTTGCTCGGCTCGCGAGTCGTCACGAAGGCGCACTCTTCCTTCTGGAAACCCTTCTCGTCGACGCATTGGTAGCAGGTCATCTTATCGCGCATCACCTTCTTACAATTGGTGCGGTCCTCCTGGAATTCCTCGAGGAACTTCTCGATCTCCGCTTTCTTCTTTAGAGTGTCGTAGAAACCCTTGTCCGAGGACTTGTCGGTGATCCTCTCGGACTTGGTGATCGGCTCCTCTTTCACTGATGACTTGGTCTCACTGGTCTCCGGGTATTCGCGGGATTCTTCTTTGGCCGCGCTGGAAGAGTCGTATCCTTTGCTGTCGGATGGGAAGTCGTAGGTCCTTTCTACGCTCGAGTCCTTGGAGGTCTCGTCAGTGTGTCCTGCTGATTGACCCGATTCGCCTTTGGTTGGACTGCCGAAGGACCGCGATTTACTGTAAGAGTAGGATTTGTCGTCGGGTTTGTAGGAATAACTGCATCTCTCGAAATCGTTGCCGGTCTTGGGGTCCTTGCAGACTTGGCAGCTCATGGAATCCTTTTGCACTTCCTTGCAGTTGCTCGAGTCGATCTTCTCCGAGGCTGCCTCGGATTCGGACTTGTAAGGAGCAGAACGATCGGTTTCCTTCTCTTTTGTGGATGACTCGAAATCGTAGGAAGGATGGACGCGATAACTTGATGATTTCTCGTCGCCGTATTCGGGCGCTGATTTCTCTTCTTCTTCCTTGTCGTAGAAACTACTTGGGAAGTAGTAATCTCGAGTGTATTTGGAATATGATTCTGGTTGTTCCTCGGAACTTGATTTCTCCTTGTATTCTGGGCTTTTCTCTTCTTCTTCGGAAGAAGAGCGCGGTTGGCCGAAGCTCTTGGATCTGCTGAACTTGTAGACCTTGTCATTCGGCTGATAAGAATAGGAACACTTCTCGTAGTTTCCACCAGTCTTTTTGTCCTTGCAGACCATACAGGTCTGAGAGTCCTTCTGGATTTCTTTGCAATCGCTCGTCTCTTCGTTTTCCTCCGCCAGTTTCGCGTCTTGCTTACGATCGTTGCGATATTCCTCGACAGGATGGGAGTACTTGCGTTCCTCTTTCGTCGGTTCTGATTGCTCGCTGGATTCGGAATTTGCGGATTCGTCTTCTTCGTTCTTTCGAGCTCCCTTTCCAGGATCCTTGAAGGAGCTGGATTTGACATAACTGAAAGCTTTCTTAGTTGGCTGACGAACGTAGGAACATTGCTCGTATTTTCCATTGGTTTTCTTGTCCTCGCAGACCATGCAGACCATGTCATCCTTCAGGACCTTCTCGCATTTCTCGTTCTTGTTCTTGTACTCTGCTGGGACACCTTCGGTCAGATCGGCGAAGATGTCTTCACCGAATCTGTAAGGATTCCCAGAAGCTTTGAAGTCTGGCTTCTCGAAACCTGCTTTCGAGGCTGAATCTTCGTCCCGATTGGATCTCCTTGACCGGTAAGAAGGGACTGCAGGAGACTTGTCTTCCTTGAAACTTGACTTGGACGCGGGCTCAGAGACAAATAAACACTGTTCATAAGTTTCTCCTCCCTTGGGGTCCTTGCATTTGTAGCAAACCATGGATTGGTCTTCCTTCTTCAGGTGTCCATCAGCAGCTCTCTTAATCCGAATTCTCTCGCAGTGAGGAATCCCGGACTTGGAGAAGAGACTCTTATCAGCGATCGCGTAGAAGGGCGACACAGTTTTCTTATAATTCTTATTCTCCCTCGGAATCTTCTTCGTTCCGGCGGCTGCCAAACTCTCCACCAGTCTCTCCAATCCGCTCTCGGATTTGACGCCGTCTCGATAAACCCTCGGGAAACTGCTATAACTGACGTACGGCTCGGACGCCGAGAACTCGTGCATGTCACGGTAATGGGAAAACCATGATGGACGATCTGGATTACTAGCGCGGTGGATCGATGATTTAAACGGTTGGTAGTAATGTTGTGCGCCCACAGAGAGACCCGAGATCTGCAAAGCCAAGATGAGTGGCAGGACCTGCAAGAGATGCCGATTGCAATTAACTGGCCGGTCCAAGTTACGGTGAATGTAATTAGTAAGATAGCGGACCTGGTAGGAAGCCATCCTGGATAGTCCTCGAGGAGGTGGTGCGAGGCTCGAGCTTAATTCCCTTCCGCTTCCGGTTCTGCGATCGGCATATCACTTTCCCACGACACGGAGTGATCGCGGCTCTTCGGGGAGAGGCTTTATATTGACTTGTTCTATGAAGACTGCCCCACCCATCGGCCACTCGGAAATCGAACCGGCCACTGCACACTGGCCACTAGTCACAGAGATTTGATTCATCGAGCGTAAAATAGTCCCGGACGTTTCTCCCCTGCTGCTTTCTACGAGGCGTCGAGGCGTCGAGGCGTCGAGACTGATTGTCTTTCGAAATGCAATTCTATTGCCGATTGGACCTGGTCACATCTGGCTACGGTTCCGCAAAGTTGTCGGCTCGGCTGGTCTGCTTAACACTTTCTGGTCCAGAAGACGCTTACAGGCTGATTCACTTGGCATGGAATCAATAGTCATAAATAGTTGTTATTGTATTAGTAGGCCGAATATTCCCTTTAGGTGACTAATTCTTTTTAGATTCGTGTAAGTTGGGGAAGCTTGGAGAAATTGTAAATGTTTCAAAGGTTTGTTGACATTTTTCCACAGTTTCAGCTATAAAGCCAAGATTCTGCGCGCAATTAGTCGTCCCGTGTAATAAAATGGAGCTTAAAACTTCCATTTGGTGAACAGAATCATCGTCCTCAAACTATTAACAATAACTATTGGAACATTGCCACTGAAACCATACCAAATCGCGGCTCTCGTAAACGGCCCGGAGGACCAATTAACCGGGACATTAGTCGCCAACAGCTCCTTTTCATTTAACTCTGCCCGCAATTACAGGACGGAGTGGCTCGTTAAGATAAGAAGGTGATCCCGACTCCGTCACTCCGGCAAAACCACACGAATCTCTCCTCGCCGGGACACAGTTGATCGCCCGCTAACTGCGCACAGTCAACTTTCATTTATGCAATCTTCCGCCCTGCAAAAAGCACCGAGAGTTCTGCCGCGAGAAAAACCTCCGCGGACACTTGGATGCTGCAATCTCATTAGGACTCGCTTGGACCCGTTGCGTCGGGGCGCGGGCGCCCGGTACTGCACGGGCTTCTTGCCGAAATACGCCTGACCAAATGACCCGCGGAGTAAAAGGCGGTTTCCGGGCCCGGGCGTGAAGAAAGAAAGGGGCCTGGCGAAACAACTTGGGACAAGCTACACGTTGTTATGAAACGGCGAAAGAGAGTGTGCGTGCTGTGATTACGCTTTTATCCTGGCGACAGGAAAGTCCTTATCCTTTTTGCTGGAAAAGACAATAATGGGTTGGCAATACGCAAGCCGGCTTTGACAATGGGTTGTAAATTTTATTCGCAGTATTTTTGTACAGCTATATACTTTCGTCGGATCTCGGTGTACTAAATTGACTAGAAACTATATACTGTACAGGTGGTTGAGTCGAATCGAGAAGGATCCTGTGGGGGTGAAGCCTGGCTGAGATTTATTCCTTGAATGGAAACTCTCGAGGGTAGACGGAAATGTGAGAGATCCGGGGTGGTTTGTCGGATTGTCTGGTGAAGAAAGCGTCGGTCGGCGCTGGTTTCAATTGCAGCTTCGAGGCGATCTTTTGCATGATGATCTTTTCGTTCTCGATGTCTCGCTCGCTTCTCTTTTTGCTCGGCTTCTCTTTAACTTGATTCTTCTTCTTCTTGCGGTAATAAAGCACCTCGCCAGCGAGGGTTATCATCGCCAGGGCGAGTCCGAATAATGTTGCAATGAATACTCCACCTGGAAGGAAATTCGCTTCTCAAAATATCCAATCTCGATAATAAGTGAAATATCCTAATAATAATTAACGCACCCAAACTCTCGAGGGTGATACCCTCGTTGTCATCGGAGTTGGTGCACTGCGCCTTTAAAGTTTGATTCCAGTACTTTGCTGCGAGGGTCTCAAAGTACCTGTCCTTCTGGAGATCCAATATCCTGAATAGAATCATTTTATTCATAAAACTGCCACTTTTCAAACTGAGCAGCAAATGACTTTTGTACCTTCTGCTTATTTCTTCCTGTAAATGACTACCTTGTTGTACAGCAATCGCGTACGGTTGCTCAGCGAAGACTTCGCCTACTTCGGTCAGATTGCAGTTCCTCGTCACCTCGTATTTGATCTCGGAGGAGTCGTGTATGAAAGCGAACTCGGCTGTTTCGCTTTCGATCACCTTAATTGAAGGGAATTTCATTTTAGTTTTACTTCTATCTTGGTATATGATGGATCTGGGTGGGTGTTTGTACCTTCCTGAAACCTTCCTCGATCGTCTTGACCGGACCAGCTTGGGTAATTGCTTGGAGAATGTGGCCGTATTGCTCCTTTATCGGATAATCCCACACTCGATACTCCACTTGATCGCTTGTGCTGTTCAAAGTGATCTCTTTCCAGACCCTAAATCGAATACTTGTTAATTAGACTCGCTTTATGTTTTCTACTAGCAACTTGTATTATCGACGCACGTGTAAAGCTTGTCCTCAGCGTTCTTCATGTTCAAGAAATACTGGGAAGTACTCGAGTCCGCCAGTACTGTGTAATTAATTCTAGATTGCCTGGCTAATTGCTCGAGTGATTGAACCGGAGCCTGCATCCTCTCGACAGTGAGAAAAGCAGCCAAGTTGGCGGTGAACGTTGCCAGCATTAAAACGACGAAGAGCCAATAAGCTGCGACTAAAGTTCGACTTGACAATGCTTTGGGGGCTTCCCCGCCGCCCTGGGGTGTGAAGGATGTGAGGGCGAACCAAAAGCTTTCCTTCAGAGTGAATTCTCTATTTTAAGGAATGAGGGTTTAATGTAACTTTAAGGGATGAATCATGTCGTATAGAGGACCATTTGTATTCTTACCGACACGGATATGGATAGAGTTTCTTATTGTTTCGTGCACTGTACGGAGAGTACTTGTCAAGCACCCAAATCATTATGCCAGTGAGTGTTAGGGCACCGACTATGCTCAACCAAACCTCCACTTTCAGGACTGTCATGAACTTGAAGAGAGATGGCTTGCGAACTGGTTTTCTCATGACTTAATACACCATCAGATATAAGTTAATTGTAATACAATAGCTCAATGTACTTGAATTAATAAATCTCGGGTTCTTTACCTATTAGAATTCCAGACTGCTCGAAATACGGAGCAACAAAGTCTATCACTTCTTCCCTCTCGGATGTCATAGTCAGCGGCGCCACGACAATATCAGTTTCCTGACAAAGAGCAGTAGAGTTTGCACATAGTTGGTGGGAATTGCTATTCCTTAGAATACGAGAACACTCACCCCTTTTGCAAGGTCGCCAACCAGACCGTTCCACTCTCCATTGGGCATCTTTTTCCCGAACTGACGGTCCTCGGGTATGACGAGATCGTAATCGAAGCTCATCTCCTGGGCGAGCTTGTCGATGAAGTCTATGCAGTAGCCAGCCCAGATCTCCTTCTGGTTCGCATCCTTTAGGACCTCCCCTGTCACCGGGTCTTTCTCCGGTCCTGACCAAGGCACACCCTGCCACAGATTTCAAACGTTCATCCTCTGCATTTCCATGGAAAGGTCCGCTTTAGTGAGTGGATTATTGGCTACCGGAGCAGTTCCTATTCGGAAAAATCGCCGGGCAGGAGTTATACCCTTCCCGGCATCAGAGACTTTGATCTGCGATTGTCTGGTCCAGGTTGCGAGGGGCTGGAGGAGCCCCTTGTCCAGCGTTTCCAACTCGATCTCAGCTCGGTACGTGATCATCAACTTTTCCGGCCAGTATTCGAAAGTATCGTTACTTCCCAGTCTCTGAAATTAATGTAACACGAAAAATGATAAATGATCATTTTGACTTTTCTCTGTTATTTGTTTCGGCGACTATCTGTACTGACAGACATGAGGTTTTTGTAGAAGGCTTCCGACGTGAGATTCATCATAGGCATGGGGCTGGCGTTTTCGACACCGCATTCTCCTCTCCTCGGTTCGACGCTTATTCCGGATCGTTGCAGGTCGCTCATCATACTCACCAGCAAGCCGATCAATCTTCTGAAGTAGTGCGGGAAAATCTGGTATTTACAGTTATTGAATATTAAGTCTTAGATTACGCCAGGAACAATAATTGCGGGTGTGGTCCTTAAAAGTGTTACTCTCATTTTGGTATAGTTGTAAGAATTTATGATGAGTTTTAATAAAATATTTGTAATGGTTTCAAGTTTACCTCGAAGTCTGCTGGACAAGTGCAATTTGGTGGTTCACCTATCAAACGACAACACACATCTAATCTCATATTGAGAATAGTTAGCGAGACATTTAGTGGATAATCATCACTGATGTATTTGAAATCTCGGTAGTTGTTATCGGTGAAGACTAAATTCCAGATGTCGTTCCTCGTCACCAACTTCCCCTGATTTGCCTGTCGATGGTTGTACCTTTCAGTGTAAACCGAAAAATAAGGGAATCCGCGATAAGAAAGAGTGTTACCGTCTCGAACAAATCCTCCATCACACGAGTACTGGCGTAAATGACATAATACGAGGGTGAAGGTCTCATACTTCGGATTTTGGCGACGGTCTTCTCAGTGAACTCGTCTATCACTACCAGCCTGATGATCGAGTTCCCGATCAAGTAGTACAGGCTCTGATTCAATTCTAAAAGCGAATTCATTTCAAGTTCTACCAAAGAAAATCATTTGCAAAAATCTCACGCGTACCTCTCTCGTCTTCAAAGATGAGGCCAACATCCGTCGCGTTCTTCAGGATGAGCAGATCATCGACTGCTTGGACGTAAGGGCTGATACTGCAATCACCGCGCAGGTAAATGATTCCTCTTTGCTCGGCTAGGTTGCGAAGCTTGTCCCAGCCGGTCCAAGTCATGTCCAGGACTATGCTGATTCCCTGGAACAACACAGCGCAGACTGCCAGCGACAAAAATCTCCCGATTAGTTAATCTCTTCTGAATCGATTTCTTGGAAGAAGAGGAAGATTGAAGTTTATTCGGAACCTTTCTCTAATGCGGCTTCGGCATTCTGCCGTTCCGCGTAGATCACGGACACGTTGACGGAGATGATATCTTTGCCAAAGGTACTCTCGGCTATGGGCACGGCCTCATTTACAACTGGCAAAATTGGCGAGTTAGCCTCTTCTGTGACGATCACTGCTCGAAAGAAAGCAAGAGTTCATTCGACAATTATAATATTAACCATCTGCACTCGAGGATTCGTACGGAAGAAGCAGAGTAGCAGGTTGAGATTCGAGTGGAAACAGTTAATTACTCTAATTTGTTGTATTAATCCATGTTGTGCATGAGAAATGGCAAGTAACACGGTAAAAGCTTGGCAATCACAGTGTGACGCGGTAAAAGAGATTGAATCTAATCGCAGCCGATCGTCGTTAGAGTCAGAAACACGTAAACGCAATCACGATCGGTGCAAATAGCGTTTACGTGTTGTATTACGGGTATTGCTTCACCGATGGCATCTTCTGTTTTGCTAGCGATGCCGTATAAATCAATATATGTATCCACACTGTATCCAGTATATGTCCTAGTCTCATTACAAAATTAACGAGTCTAATTCCAACCGAACGAAGAATTCCTTCAAAATTTCGGTGAAAAAGTAGTCTTTGGAAACCAATCAATCCATAACTGGGTCGGCTACCTTCAAATAACACAATAGCAGCCGAATCTATTTTATTATCTCACCAATGAATCTTTAATGAATGCCGATCAATAAGTAATCGATTCTACCTTCCCCCGCCCGGCATAATTAACAACGCGCGCCAGTTCCACTTAATAATTGACACAAAATTGCTTTCACTAAACAATCGAGGGCAAGAAATTCATAACAAAAATGGATTTGTTACAATTACTAACCATGTAAAATAGATACTGAAAGTTCTCCGCGTAGAAAGGGACACGAGAAGAAAAGGGGGGCGGTTTCTACTTACGCAAAGTCATCGGCGTTCGAGAGGAGCTGCTGACGGCGAAGATCGATGCCAAGAGGAAGAGCACATGGTAGCCTCCTGTTCCCGGTAGCATAGTGGCCGCCGGCTGTTCGTCGAGCGAGGAAAGAACTGCAAGTAAACAGGATCGCCCGTGGAAAGCCGCGGAGAGAGCAGCGGCAACCTGGAGGACGAAGACGACGCGTGCGCCCACCAGCGCACCGGCTCCTCGGACTCCTCGGCCAGTCGGGCACCATCCCCCCGTGAATGTTGTGCCGGCTGTCCATCAAATCATGACCCTTTCTACCCCGAGGAGTGCACCTTCCCACACGTAGACACCCGCACGCGATATGACACGTTTCCTGCACATTCTGCCTCCGTCAATGCCCATCGATTTATCCGACGAAGGACTACCAACTTCAACGCCTCCTGTTTTTTATATTGTTCTTGAATGACTACTTTCCTTCGTGTCGCGTGCCGAGGGGAATACATTTGCAGTTGGAGCAAGTCGACGGTTTTATTAGAAATAGTGCCGCTCGGTACTTGCTGGTCTCTCGGGAAATTCAAGTCACTGGGGAAGATCCGCTGTGGAACGATTGTTATCGGCGAGTGGGACGTTAATTGGATTGAAGTTCATGGCTCGAGGATCGAGCGAATGCTTCTTTCTTGTCTGGTAGGAACTTGTGTTGTGGTTCTGGTACCGTTACGAGTCTTGCAAAACACTCAGGGCAAGTTGAGTTGAGTTTTCGAATTCGTTTCGGCCCATTGCGAATTACAGTTGAAATGTTAATTATGCGCAATCTTAATTAGTCGGATTGCGTGTCAGGTGGAAGTTTAATTAAGATTTTCGAACCGTGGGAATCAATAAATTACAACACAGATTCTCTGATTTAGTCGAATACGATTTCCTATTTAGTGAATCTTGCACGATGAGAATCGAGGTTGCAGGTCGACTGGGAAAAGGGGTTTCGTGACCAAGCGGAGGAATGCCGCTTCACGGTTTGTCATTATGTACATCGGTTGTCCTTTACGTCCAGCGACAATAAATGATCGATACGCATGCTATTGATTCCCCGATATGTCGACGGATACATGTGGTGTCCAAGGTACACAATGCTAAAGGGGGCAACAGAGTGAATCGTGTTTCGGTGAAAAGTCCAATTTTCTAATCGATAATCAGTCGTCAGATTCTGTCTATACATGAAAGGGGAAGTAATAGCGTTCGATTGTACTATACCAACTATATTTTCCTGATTTTCTCAGGGAAGATACTTTAATTATACGTACAACCTTGGTTTCTGGGCAGTAGAGTGTTACAACCAGTAGGGGTTCCAGGCGGAAGATAATTTGGGGCCTTTATTTTATACCATAAAAGTTTAATCACTTTCCTACAACTCGCTGACCCTTAGACCTTAGAAAACCCATCGATCACAGGAAATCCACTATGGTTTAATTTTTTCGTTAAAATCATATTGGCTCCCACCCCAAGTTCAGGGCCCTAGGCCATAGCCTGATTTGCCTACTGTATAACGCGCCATTGCTTCAAAGAATCACTAAACACAGTAATCCAATGGTATTAAAGAAATCTCTCCATTCGAAGGAGCAAATCAAAGCGGCTGGAGGCCGATCGTCCGGTGAATAAAGCGTGAAAGAAGGGGCGTGACAAAAGATAATAGAGCGAGCTTCTCGCTCCGTGATCTTCGAGCACAATGGACGAGCTCGGTTGGCATTATCGATCAAGGGACTCTTGATCGTCCTCCGGACTTGATTAATTTCTATGCTTGACGAAACAGCGAGTCGCTGATGCGCGCTCCCCACAAAGGGCAATAACGCCGGTGATAGTTCGATCCGGCGACGGCTGTACTGCTCGCAGATGTTTCTCATCGGCTGACAGGTGAGACGCAATGCTTGGGTAGTCAGGATTTACCAGATTTCGGATATCCTTCGTGGTAGTGTCACCTTGAAACAGTCGGTGACGATCATCTCGTTAAAACGACTGATAAACTTTCTAGTTTCAATCAATCCACGCAGTTTTCGAACGGAATCGATAATTCATGTCTAAACACAAATTCCTGATTTATATTGTTGTTTAATGTAAATTCGTAGTTCATTTATGTTCCCCTGCCTTTTTATTTCATTATGAACATAGGAGAACTGCAGTTTCGTATTCCTTGCCAATTAGAATTTACCGCGCAAACTTCATTGGCGAAGTCCAATTTCGACGACAGATGGCGCAGAGTGTCCGATTGGCGGTCGCGAGTGTTGTGTCTTGTTCTTCGGAGATTGGCAATTTATCCTGATTTTCTGCTGTTCAACTGCTGCTGTGAGTACAAGAACAGTCTTTTCGTGTAAGGCATTCATTTATTTCTGGGAAACATATGAAATTTGCGTCGGACACTTTGAACCAAGTCGATAAAGCAGAAAAAGCATGTTCCCGCCGAAGTTGCGGTTAGGTGACCTGGCACAGTTGAATTGGATTGATTTTTTAAAGCTACATTCCTATTCAGCACGCGATACTTGTTCTTTATGGTACTTACTCTATTTTTACGCGTTCCTTTCAAGAATGCGTCCACACGCCGTTGATTTCGAAGCTCGGAAACGATCAGACCAGGCCCTGACAGTCATACATAGCATTTACGCGGACGGCGCGCAATCGAGTTCAAACGCACTCGCAAGAAGAAATATTTGAATACGATCCTCGTAGAAGACGAGTTTCCGGCTGCCGATTGCTCACTCGAGTAAGCAGAGGATACTCCGGTATATTTATCTTGCATAATTCGGTCCAAGGGACTGCAGGGGCTGCAGTCTTCCCTTCGATCGGTCGATCGGCGTGCGTGCGTGTGCGCCCAAAAATACTGCTGCTCCACTTTCCCAGAATGTGGAGCAGCGGGGCGTGCATATCGCGGGACGGACTTCTAAAAATTCAGCGTTCATGAATGAACAGCGGTGGCACTGGTGTCGGCGGCGGCGTCAGTCACGGCTCTCTGTCTCTGTCCTCTGAATTACGTTACTTCCTGCGGACATCTGAAGCATTCTATTGTTGTCTCACGGCACCGCAACTCTCTGAATCACAGAGAGCCAGTACGGGAGAGAGAGAGAGAGAACTCTCTTTCACTCTGGCTTTCTCTCTCTCTCGCGCTCCCCCGTCGCTCTGCCTCTCTCCACATCCTTCGCATCCTGCGATGCAACTTTATAATGCTGCCCGCACCAACACGCATGCAGGCGCGTGCCTTTCGAGGAATAATGAAGCGTCAAAAAGGACGAACGAAATGCGGCTGGGCACACGCCCAGATAAGCAACGGACTTGGGCCAAGTCTTCCTCCACCGTTGAATCGAATGGACGCCAGGAGACTTGAACCCGCCGAGTTAGTATGTACCAGAACCTGAAAGAGGCTCGCGTACACGGTCCAAGAGCGAAGTTCTCATCGAGCAACTTCATCGTTGTGCGCACAGATCTCCTCTGATATCCACGAGCTACCGTTACAAGTTGCGAGGCTCCTCCGGCCAACTTCCCTTCGGCCCCAGGAAAAAAGAGTGCCTGCGCCGCGGCGACGCGTGCACCAGCAAGAGATCCGGTGCCTTAGAGCATATTACAATTTCACGCACGAAAAGCTCCCGGAGACGGACGGTGCGGGAGCAGCCACCGGCGGATTACACCCTTGCCCGCCTACCTACCGGGCTGCTGCTACTTCTCCCGCAGTTGTAGCTGCTGCTGCTGCTGCTGGATTTTGCGCGAGGAATTCTCCGCGAACCTTTGTACGGGTTCGCCTGGTATGTCTGTGGCCTGTGCCCAGGGTAGTTGAAGCAGCGGGGAAACACGGCCGCTCGTAGGAAGAAAGTGTGAAGTAGTCGCCGGTGATGATAGGGAATCCGAGAGGAAGGAAGACGCGAACGCAGAAAGGAAGGAAGGAAGGACGGAAGGAAGGAAGGAAGGAAGGAAGGATAGACTGGAATTTTATTCAAGAGGCGCTCTAATGCGGGAAGTCCGTACTCGGTGATTCCCGGACGCAATCGGTCGTTCCCGAGCGAGCCATTCATTCGCGGGAAGGAGAAGCCGGCGCGCGAGCGAGAGCGGAATAGGAAGCCAGCGAGAGCGAGCAGGATAGCCGACGAGGGTGGGTGAACGAGCGAGTGAATGAGGTGCTGGTACGACGAGGAGGAGCGAGAGGGTTCGAGCATCGAGTGAGATGGAAACAAAGAGAGGGTAGAACGGCGCAACCGATTCGAGGAGGTAGAGCGAACGTGCAAGAGGAACAGAGCGCGAGTATACATAGAAACGTGTACACACAAACAAGGGAGCATAAAGCCGAGGCGTGTGTGGTAGAGTAGGCAAGAAGAAGGCGCGTATAGTATGCTAGCGAACGGGCGAACTGGCCGGCCGTGTTGTGCGGTTAAGAATTAAGAGAGCTCTCCGAGGAAATCGGCAACAGATGTGGCCAGTTGGCACGGTGGCCCGCACTCGTACGGCACGCGGACTACCGTCGACGATCTCCAAGCACCGAGCGAACACCTCGTCCTGTCAAAGAGCGAGCCTTCAGCGAGCAGTTGCCTAGCGCCAGGCTCTCGCGACTCGCAACGAGAATCTCCGATCGCGAGAGGACCCAAGGAAACCAAGCTAATCGCCAGAAGACGGTTACAAGGGAAACGAAGAAGCGAGGACGAGGGGAGTCCCTCGTGAGCGAACCTGGAACTTGCGGACACGGACGGGCCACGAAGACGGCAATAAAGGAGGGCGAATCGAATGGAACGGCCGCTGGTGCGCCAACACCGAGGATGCAGTGACTGCCGTAGCTGTACCTGTTCCCCGATCGAGACCGTCGTCGAGAACCTGCCCGATTGGGACCAATTGGGACTCGGGCACGGGAGTGATGTGGCAACACTGCCGGTGGATTGCGAGCGGAGGAGTCGACAGTCATTGCTGGTAGTCTGCCGTTCCCTCGTAGTCTGTTCGGGCTGTAACAGTGCGAAGGAGAACGGCGAGGGCCCGTCGGGGCCCGCAAAGTCCGCAAACCGGCAATACCCTCGCGAGCAACATGACATATCCAACGGTCACGAATCCTGCCTCCTCCCTCCTGCGGAATCGCTCTTACTCACGAGGATAGCGCGCGGCAGCACCCCGAGAGCTCCCAGGGCGATTCTCCTCCAAAGGAAACAACACTCCGCCGGACGAAACGGAGGATATACAACAGGCAGAGAGAGAGGACGTGAGAGAGTTCCATTGGTCCGGGAGTAGCAAGTTGTTTTCAAGGCGCATCTCGCCTTCTCCGTGCCCGCTCTCCCTCTCTCTCTCTCGCTCTCTCTCTGTCTGACGGTGGTCTCACCTCGTATACGCGCTGGGCCCAGTCAGTCCCGACTGTCCCAAGTGAAGGCGCGTCAGTCCTATGCGTGCGCCTCGAATGCCCGCAAACGAATGAGTGCGTGAGAATCGTGACAACGCCGTGTGTGTCCGAGTGTGTACGCTCCTCCGCGCGCGCGCGATCAAGTGCGCGGGAGACAGACGCACTCGGGAGAGAGCGAGCGAGACACTAAGAAGACAGACAGTGAGAAGTGAGACGGGGCAGAGAGGGAGAGAGAGAGAGAGGGAGTGCGAAGTATAGGCGATCCTCGCCTCGAGTTTCCCTCAAGCCGGTGAGCCGGTCTCTCTCGCACTCGGGAGTTTACGCCGCCGTACGCGCTCTCCTCCCTCCAAGCGGCTTATTTCTCGTCGAGTCGGTCCCGCTCGCACCAGCGGCGGGCGGCGATCTCCCCTCTCGGTCGCAGCGTGCGGCGGTGCGGGCCGCACCGCACGCCCGTCTCTCGTCGGCTCCTCGGCTCCTCGGCTCCTCGGCTCGGCCCTCGGCTCACGGCTCTCTCGCGCGGCCTACCATTCCGGCCGCTCGCTGGCTGGCAGAGTCAGAGTTTTCAGAGGCGCGACACGGCACGCGCGCACCGCGCCACACGAGCCTCCTTGCCTGCCTGCCTGCCTCACTGACTGCCTGCCTGCCTGCCTGCTGGCTCTGCACGACAACGCGACACGTAAACGCACCAGCACGCCAGTAACCGCGAGCTCTCTCCTCGGTTGGTCGCTATCGGGGCCCGGCGACTCTATCAACCTGCAAGAATCGGGAGTGTCAAAGAGAGATATATCGACGGGTCGAAATCGAAGTTGTCGCGAGGCCCGCGACTATGGGAAGCGTGCGAGCTACCGCCGACTGAGAGAGGAGTGTACGATCCACCCCCCATCCCCCCCTCTCTCTCTCTCTCCCTCTTTCTCTCGCCCGTGAGTTTCGACCGCTCTCGATCGCCGTGTGTGCACGACCGCCTGTGTGTCCGTTGAGCAGAAGCAGCAGCAGCAGCGGCGCCGAGAGACCGAGAGAGACGGAGCGCGCAAGAGGTTAGGTTGGTCTGGGATTCGCGTCAGCCCGGCACCTTCCGCACCTCTCCCTGGAGAGGAGAGAGAGAGACCTCCTTCCTGGCTGCGGGATATCTGGTGACGTGCAACGCCAGGACTACCACGAGTCACCATCAACGACATACACCGCGGGGGCAAGAGACCTGACGGCTCGCCGGCCTCGGGGCAGCCAAGACGACAGGAGAAATGCCAATCGCCGGTGGAGTCCTCGTCGCTGGAACCGCGGCCCATTGCCTGTCTTCCGCCACTGGCATGCTTCGATTCCTCGCAAGACTTTCAGGTTAGCAGACAACGACTCTCTTTACACTTACACGCCTTACCACGCGACTCTGCCAGTCTGCCTGCCAGTTGCCACTCTAGCAGAAGCGCACTGCGCTCTCTGCGCTTCGGGAACGACGAGGCGGACCAGCTCGGCGAATGCCGTGATAGGCCACGCTCTCCGCGCTCTGTAGTATTCTAGTGTTAGAGAGACTCTTTGATCGTCCCATGACTGTTCGGTTCGGCCGGATATCTCTCGGCCGTCTCGGCACGACGACCCGAGCCTACTCGTTCGTTGACTCTCCTGAAAATCGAGCTTTCCAAAGGGAGTCGACGGTCTCTCTGCGTCGTCTGTGACTTGGGACTCTTTGCTGTTTCCTCCCCCCTCCGTCTCTCCTCCTCTCTTCCTCTCTCTCTCGCTCTTTCTCTCTCGCTAGTCCTCCGACAAACTATTCTGTCCGCCGGTGGCTCGAGTGAGTGCACTGCCACTGCTCGCTGTTAAATGTAAGCGCGTACAGCCGAGCACCAGCAGCCGCCGCCGCCACCGCCGCCGCCGCCGCCGCACACACAGCGGACAACGTAGACAGAATAAGAGGAACAAAAACGGCCGAGAGACGACGGCCTGCTGCTGGTACGCGGGTATTATACGAGTTCGCGTGTACGCCTGCCGGCGGCTTTGACGTATCGATTCGGATTTCCTACGTGTCGCGCAAGATTAATCCTCTCCGGTTCCCTCAGCGATTCATATCCCCGGGCCCCGGCTCCCCCGGCCGCGGAGAGCTTTCCGGCCGCTTCCGTGGAAATCCACTCCAGCCCCGTCCAGTCACGATCCCGAAGCCTTCCTGGCCAACATTCGCTGCGTGCGGCGCGCGCGGTTGCGTGCTCCGTGTATTCCAAAAGGAGCTCTCGCGAGCCTTTCCTACCCAGCAGCCGCTCGTAGAAACTCAGTGAAAGTGATCTGGAATAGGGAGAAGGCCATTTACGGCCCACTAGGCTCTTTCTGCACTTTTCTCCTCGGCGGCCCGCTCCCCTGATTAGGATGTAACGAGGGGGCCATCCTTAACGATAGCCGTGATACCGATCGCCAGCAGTCGGAAACTCATTAGCTCCTCGCTCTAGTCGATCGACTTGGCTCGCAGACCCACTGGCCCGTAAAAAGCCAGACTGTCTTCCCTCCGTGGAGACTCTGCCGATGGTTTGTGGATGTAGCTCGGGGAGATTATCTCGTCTCTCGTCTCCCGTCGACTCGATCGACTTGTAATTCCCAGTCGATAGGCTTTGATGATCGAATTAGTTTGTTTTTTGGAGCCACTCTCGCTGTTAGGCCTATCGTCGCCGCCTTAATCGCTAATCTTATCGCGTTGGAAGTGCTTGCTCGAAATTCACGTGACATTGTTGCAGATCAACTTGCACAGTTTCTAGTCGATTCTTATCAGCGGCGCACTTGATGCGACTATGTATCCTCGACGAGTGCGCGGAGCACGCCGAGCTGTTATTCAGGCCAGCAGCGAGGGTGATCATTAGCAGGGCAATTTCTCTCTCTCAGTCGGCGGGCGTAATGGCAAATGGTGTCCTCTTAGCGTGGCCGAGTTGATTTTTCTCACAGGCACGTTAATGTGCGTCAAAATAATTACCACCGGCCGAGCGAGGCTAGGCTTTTCGCAACGGAGCCTCGCCGGCCATTCTCTCTCCTCTCTCTCTCCTCTCTCCTCTCGCGCCGGCTACCAAAACGAGATTCCATCCGGATAAGCCGGCGAGAAGGCACGCTCTCCCGATTTAACATAACAGAATCGGCCGCGACGCATCAACCGCCACGTGGCAAGGATTGTTTAAACAAATGCCTGCCGCGCGCGCGCGGTGTCCTCGCGTGCGAGAGCGCCTTCGCTTCGATTGGCCGAGACGCCCGGGCGACGCTTTGAGAATAAAAATCGAGCGGGTTTTTCTCCGTCACTATAAATAGCAATTGGATGTCTGCGCTCGGAATGTCCCGGTATAATGTCGGCAGAGTTGCGCCGGTGACGTTTGGTCCGCGCATACATTAAAGAAAATTCCGGGGTCGAGAGGGAGAGAGAGATGCGAGTGGACCTCCACGGAGCCTCGAGCGCGGCCGAGAACGCGAACATATTCGGCGGCCGCGAGAGGATGCGATGCAAATTACAAAAGTGAGAGTGGCAGTGAGTCAACATCCGCATCTGCATTTTCTAGCCTTCGACGTGTAGGCTGAGCCGCCGCACGCGCCCCGTCTAGTAAAGCCGGCCTTTTCCCCTCTGCCGAAACTCGGAGTAGCAACAGCACCAGTCGAGGAGCCCGAGGGAGGGAATGATCCGACGCTCTCAGGGTTAAAAGAAGCCGGCCGATTTTCCGGTGAAATCGCTCCTCGCAGACGACTTTATCTTTAGAAGCCTCCGCGGTACACAGTGCAACGCGCTTTTTTTCTTCCCGGCGGAAATAGCTATCATTCTATGGGCCTGGGGATGAACGGGCATTTAGCTTTACTCTGCTACCGACCAAAAGGGATCTCTAAGGGAAGCTACCAACCCCAACTCCCCGCGATCAACATAAACTCCTCTCGTTAAATAGTAATCGACTTCTCGAAGCTCGGAGTCTCTTTACCCGACACGCCGCTAGTTTTTCCGAGTGGCAAAGCGTGTCAATGAGACTTGAGCGCATAAAGCGCGGGGCAGCACAGGTGTCCATCAAGTTTTTATCGCCGGGGCGCTCGCGGCTCCAAGTACGTGGATGTGTAGGCGCGTCGCGTCGCTTTAACTCCAACTCCGCAAAGCGAGACGATTCTCCTTAACGGTTTATCTCTCTCTCTCTGCCTCGCTCGGCGGCGGAGGACGAAAGTAGGAAAAAATATGGGCGCGCCGCGGTAAATAGCAGTCGGTAAGCATTCGGCCGAATCGCGGCGCCGAGAGCGGGGCTCATCGATTAATTGGAAATGGGCGATCAAGTGTCGCGGCGCGCTCGGATATGATTCAGAGGTTCCGGCGGTAGAGCCAGAGAGAGAGGAAAAGGTGCGCGGGCTATTTACATGGCAAACACGCGGCGGGCGTGCGTACAGCTCGGAATCGCGCGCGGCAGAGAATTTCATTGTACCGGGGAACTCCTGTCCCCATTAGTAAATGGGACATGAATTAAACATGCCGCTCTCGTTAATTAGCTCTTCGTCTCTCTCGCTCGCGGGCCCGGGGCCTGTCTTAATCCCATCGGCGAATCAAGTGTACTTGGATATGATTGTCCTTGCTCCCCGAAGACGATCCTCGCCGATTTCCTTTCTTCTCGACGGCGCGGTTTGGAGAACCCGCCCTCAATGAAAATGACCGCGCGCGGCATTTGCATCGGCGTAACAGGATGCGCCTAAATTGGGCACAGTCGTACGTAGAATTCAGTATTCCGTAGGAACGGGCCAGCGTGTCGGCCTCGTTTTTGATTGCGCCGCTCTCGGAGCGAGAGAGAGAGGGAGGCGTCTCGCTAAGTAGAAGGAGGAGGGCAGATTAGCCGAGGAGGAGAGCAGTAGCCAAGGGCGACGGAGAGGCTCGTGGACGGTTCCCCAGACAACAATGTTCGGTTTCTCTCCTGGAAGCGAGTGCGCGCGGTGCCGCCGCTTACAACAATGCCGGCGTAACGCCTATTTCTAAATAGACCTCGGGCGTGGGACTGTCGATACGACAATGAGTACCGTTATTATTCGCTTCCCCGAAGAAACAGGGAGTACAACCACCGGCGGGGCTCCCTACTTGGAATCCCCGTCGCGTTTAAATCGGCTATCGAATGCTCTCTCCTACCTCGGAATTCCCCACGGCCGGCCTCTCCGGCTCTAGCTCGAGTTCGCAGACCCAGTTCACTGCACCTCGCTACGCTCCGCTCCGGCTTCGGCTCTCTACGCTAGTAGACACATCAAGTGCAAAGCACAGTTCGAGAGCGATAAATTAGCGCGACTCCTAGCCCTCACTCTCTTGCACTTGGCTTCGCTCGATCAATTTTTCCTGCCACTCGCAAGCGCCTACCCCGCCGCCACCGCCGCCTTTACACAGGTACCTATAGACATATGCATGTGCATGTATGCGTGCGGAAAACGATCGTGCCGGAATTCGCTCGGTGAAAGGGCGACAGTCGCGACGAGGATACATCTATCACTGTGTAATACCAGTGGCGCGTTCGGACCATTAAGGGTTCTAGGCAGAAGATGATTGTTAAAAAAAAAACGGAAGAAAATGAATATCTCTAACTATAAGAACGAAAATTTCGGAACTGTATATTTCTTAAAACCATCAACCGATTTGAATGTTATGAGGCTCATTGGAATCAGAAAAAAATACTCAATCAAATGACACCACAAGATTAACTTAATGCCGTAATTGGTTACAAGATTCAATTTTAATTTTTCGTGTATCTAAAAACCATTGTGACTTGAGTTGGGTCACGTTTTCAACTACTTGGATGCTTTCAACTACTTGGCGTCGAGACTCTACCGAGTCTCTTGATACCAGACAAATTTCCTTTGACTCTTGAAATTTCAACTCTGACCCTCGGCTCTTGAAAACCCTTCGCACGAAATCCGCAAGTGTTGAATTTTTCAGATAAAAGAAAATGGCCCTCAGGGTCCTTATGCAATCGGCTAACTTGCCTACTGTACAACGCGCCACTATGACTCATACTCCGATAAACCGCGTTAGGTGCAATATCACGTTCGATCTTTCTTCTCCCAGGATGGAAATGGGCCCGCGCCTGTGCCGCCTTGCTACCTGCTCGCCAAAGAGCCGACTGTAAAAGAGATGCCGTTTACAGGATTCCCGTGAAATTCCCTCTTGAGAGCCCATTAGCTACTGTCTGCGCCCTCTCGAGCCTCTCTCACCCCGCACTCTGCCCTCCTTGACACTTTTCCCTTTCAAGCATTCGCTCCAGTTTTCGCCAATTTCTCCGGCCCCCGGTCTTTTTAATCGCCGAGCACTCGAGCCCGCTGCGGAGGAATTCCGGCGGCGAGGGAGCCTCTGCATCACGTGCTATTTCACGGCGGCCCTTTATCGAGCTGATAAGAGGGGGCAGAGTAGGGTGCCGCAGTGGACTGCCGCAGTTGGCGGAGTTTTGGCACGTTTACAACACTCGACCCGCCACGGACACACGCCACTTTTCTCTCATTAATATTAATAGACTCTTTCTTGGCGAGTGATTATCGGGAGGCTGGGATTGGTCGCGCTGACGCGGCGAAATGCATTAGGCCCTTGGAGGAAGGGAAGACGACGTGGCAGAACGAAATGGGTGTTTCGCGAGGGTAACCTTGGAGAAGCGGGCGATAGAGTCATTAGAGGGTTTTCGGGGCTGATGAAAGAGTTCCGGTGGTAAAGTCGTAATTGTTCTGGCGGGGCGGGTTAGAGTGCGCCCGGTCGAGTTCGATTGGAGATATGTCCGAGACGCGCGCCCGGCACGTGAAAGGAAGATCAATTATTCGGGCACACGGCACAAATGCTATTCGGTGCATCACGAGCCCGAGGAAGAGTAGGTTGCCGCGAACGGCGCGCGGTGAATCGTCGGCCAATTAAGAATGAGCCTCGAGTGAAAATGTATTAATTGTCGAGGAAACCAGAGTCGATTTCCTCGATTCTACTGGCACGGGGTTCGAGCGCCGGCGACGGCTCGTGACTCGGTGGAATAAAGTCGGCGAGGCCGCCGGCCCCCGAGAGCCGAAGGTACGAAACCACCCGGGCAGGATATATCGCCTCGGCCTGATTTCCGCCCGGCACGAACGCTCGAAACTAGTCTCGACGGGGCCGGGCCCGAGCTCTCCTCGAGTCGACTTTTCGCAGGGAATCCTCCCTTCTCGTTCCGCTCTGCTCTCTTCCGCGCTAGAGAGAGCCGCGATCGTGCAGAGCGCGGACAGGTGCAGCTGCAGCGCGAACTTATGCAAATTCCAGTCTCCCCGGAGAGTGCAGCAGTGCGAGAGCGCGCGCCCGCCGGGGGAAGGAAAGAGAACGGGCGCCGCCGTCGCCGTCGCCGTCTCGCGTCCAATCCACGTGGCGCGCGCGAGCCGTTTCCCCGAAAGCTCCGGAATGCCGCATTACGCCCGATTAAGAAAGAATAGGAAAGCCGCCGGGAATGAGAGAGTCACGCACTCCCATTCATCAACTTTTCTCCCACTCTTCCACTCTATCGGCGATTATCAGAGAAAACAGTGGATTCGCGCGCGGGAGAGGCCTGCACGAAAGGAATGCGCTTAACACTGCGAGCACGCAGCTCTCGGCTTTGATCTCGCTTAATTTATTCGGGCCAGTGTTTCGGCTCCGTCGAGCGAGCAAGAAAGATCGACTTCGATATCTGATGTCGGTGTTATGCCAGCGGCAGTCACCGCGCCCGAGTTACTGCATTCCACCGGCAAAAAGCCGCCGCCCACCCCCTCGCCACTCGCCACTCGCCCTCTTTAATCCAACCCGGCTCTGCGGGCTTCGACGCGCGCGCTCCCTCTCGCTGGGGGAAAAAGCCCGCGACGATCACGCGAGACGCTTCTAATGTGTCGGCATTCAAAAGAAATTCAATTCAACGCGTCTCACTCCTCTCTTGAGACTCGCGCACGCTGGGCCCGAGTGGATATTGATGATATCGATATCCGTCCGTATGTGGGATTGCCTTTGAATTTGCATTGCATCCTAGTTGTTCCGAGGTCGATTGCCCGCTCGAAAATCCCGAGAGAGCGGAATGCCTGATTGGATGAGGATTCGATAGGCTGGACAGGTGTACGCGTATTAATTGGCAAAGTAAAGAATTATGAAAAAAATCGATCCGAGTATTTTATGTATCGGCGGCATGGATTGGCGCTCGCTGATCTCGTTACGAGGTACATATTTCTAATTTATTCGGGCATCGCCCGATGCTCCGGGTGGACTAGACGGCTAACGAGTACCTCGTATTTCTATTAATTAGCTTATGCAAGGCACTCGCGTGCTCCGGCTTATTGAACGATGTTTCCACCCGGGCGAAGTCGACGTCTCGTCGGGCGTAGAACGTATGCGCGCGCCCAGACATACACACATACGCACACACAACCAAAGGCACATGTGTGCGCCGGTGGGTTGAGCTTTAACAAGCTGATAATCGTATGCACCGGATGATCGATTAAAAAGGCATTACGGACGAGCGCACCTTGCCACTCGGAATTGCAGGGACTTCCTCGTCCAGTCGTCCACCTGTGCGAAATTGGCGCATTGTAAGCACACCGCGGGACTTGTCCGGGCGGAGGTGCGTGGCCCGCTCCGGGCAGCGTGTGCGGCCGCGGGGATTTCAGCTGAAATTGCCAGGGGCCCGAATCGGTGCTATGTTAATTAAGCCGTTGCCGGCACATTTAATCGCAGGCTGCGCCGCCTAATGAGATGGTCGATTCACCTTGCCCCTCGAGTTCGCCTCGGTAGGCGTCCCTCCAACAAAAGGAGGAAAAAAGTGCAATTAGGGCCAATTTGCAGAGTGCAACTAATCTCCCCCCTTAATTCCGTCTGCGCCGATAACCACCGATGATAATAGTCCTTCGAGGAGAGCACGCCCGTCACTTAAAGCCTGAGAGTGCGATCGGCTTGGAGACCGAGACTCGGCATTCGGTTCTTACCACGTTCCACGTGAGGGGGGCAATTTCTCGTGTTACTCCGTGAAACCGCCTCGAAATCGTTAGGCGGGGAGCAGTGATTTACGCGTTGCCACATTGAGCTTTCGGCCGGGACAGCACGCGGACGGGCAGCGGCCGCTCTGCCAGGCCCAAGAGGCGGAGGCCGCAATCGCGGAGAGGGCGAATCTTAGATCAGAGATCTTAATCAACGAGCAATTAACCGCTCGTAACTTTCTTGCGCCGCTCCTTTTTTTGCCCGTCGAGCGTCGGCTTCCCGAGGACTGAGGACTGAGGACTGAGGACTTTCCAGTGGCGTCTTGGCAAACCGAGGCGACGCCAAACCCACTCTGGTAGTCCCTCGCCCCTGCATACCTTCTCGATTCCCATCCCTTCCACGATGTTCAATTGTTCGGCGATGAGTACCACTTGATTTTCCGCATGGAATGTGGAGCAGAGCCAAAGCATCGGAAAAGCGAGAAAGTAGCAATGAGGCGGAGTCGCCGCCGGCAGCCGGCGCCCGATCGCCGAAAGCGAATGTCAGTGCCCTTATTTTCCTGGTTTTAAGCAGGATTCTATTTATGCCGAGCGAGCCGGCAGTTTTTAGTGTTGCCACGCGTGGCAGCGAAGCCGGCGCGAGCGGCGGCGGCCGCGGGGCAGAGAGCCGGCCAGACAGGACAGAGAGGCGGACACGCTTCCTCCGAGAGAGCAACTACCGAGTGCGCTAGAGACGCCCGAGTGCCGGAGGAGAGGATCTCTTACGAGCGCGTCTCGCCTCTGCGAGCGTATCCCGCGCCTTCCCGCGCCTTCCCGGCGCGTATCCAGGAAGTGACGTCAGCCGACGACGGTCTTATGAATTAATTTCCGGAAATCAAGCTTGCCTCCCACCTACCCCTTTCTCTCGCCTCCGACGACTCTTCTCGCGCTGCCCAGAACCACGCAGAGAGAGAGAAAGAGAGAGGGATTCTAATCCTTGCACGCCAGTTGCGCAATCCTAATACACAGCAGCCGCCCACGCGGCAACAAGTACACGCCGCTAAACGCTCCGCACGTATACCTTGGGATTATTTCGCCGGGCGCTAAGTACCGCTCTGTCTACCGGTACACCTCGTACACCTTCCTGACCTCCGTCCTCTCCTGCCTTCCTGCCGAGAGCCACCTTTGCCAACCGAGTGATCGCCTCCGACCAACGGTACACCCCGCAAATCGCCCTCCAGCCAACTTAGCACAAATCCAACTATATATCATAATCACCGGAATTTCCTGCGAGAAATTTGACAGATTCGCCAGCGAATCTCGGGTCCTAGAGCTCGGTAAGGAGAGAAGAAAGACTCTCTTCAGAAGAGGACTCTTCTCTACGCGCACCTATACCGTTAGACTTGGGCGTCGATAGAATCAAGCGCACTTTCTTAGAAGAATATTCTGCATCGGAAATGACGGGGTTTCTGAGAGCCGAGTTGGCCAAAGGCGCCCTTGCATGTCCGAGTGCGTCAGCTAGTCAAATATCCAGTTTTCGTTCGATATCAGTTGTATCGGATTCGTGGCCTGTCCTCGCCCAGGTACACCCACGTGCCTATCTCTCCTCGAATCGCGCTTACGCCGGAACTCGCCCGTGCAGTTCGATGAGGCTGGCGCGTGTAAAAATAAGTATGACCAACTTGCGGGAGATAGTGCAAGAGATAAGCAAGCTCGGCGTTCCTCATCGATTACCGACGATTACCGTCGATTACCGCATGCAGTTGCTAGCCGAATGATGAGAAGGTAGTGGTCAGACGTCAAAGATAAATGAGATTCTTTTAAAGAAAACTACTACATAATAATTGTTGAATATTTTATCTAATATTCGGATGGTAATCCTCTAATTCTGTTATCCGAAAGGTCAAAGATAAG
The DNA here is from genome assembly GCA_963675795.1 of Crossocerus cetratus. NCBI lineage: Eukaryota > Metazoa > Arthropoda > Insecta > Hymenoptera > Crabronidae > Crossocerus > Crossocerus cetratus. The sequence continues at coordinate 18,222,893 of OY776668.1, forward strand.
TGAGATTCTTTTAAAGAAAACTACTAGATAATAATTGTGGAATATTTGATCTAATATTCAGATGGTAATCCTCTAATTCTGTTATCCGAGTCTCAAGAAAGTAATGTAGCTTAAGCCCCGGGTAAATGTGTGTTGTTGACCTCGAATTCAATTGTGAGAATTTGGGGCGAGCCGAGGATGTTGGGAGCAGGGCGAAGGGCATTTACGCAGCACCTGGGTTAATGGAGTGGTACTGTCCAATCCGTCGACCTCTCTTTGGGATATAGATATTTTGTCCGGCACATAACAAGCTGCTTGACGTGTAAAGACGGCGGGGCTCGACGGCTCGAGCTCCGGATCCGGAGCGCGTCGGGGCTTGGGGGATGCCAATGCAGTTTAGGATAATATGACGAAGATCGGTAGCGTGGCCCGGGCTGTGGATGGTAGAGGACGGCCGCCGAGAGCGAGAGAAAGGGCGGGGAGAGCCAGGTGTTTCATGGGGTACCATAGAACGGAACCACCCTCTGCCTATGTTCCCTTCTTGCCCGAAGAGACCGCACGTTCCCTCCACCGCACAACCTCTCTTTCTCTCTCTCTCCTTCTCTCTCTCGCTTCTTCGACCCTCTCGCACCCTTCCTTCATCCTTCTCTCCGCCGGCCGCGTGCGGGGGCCTCCCTCTTGCACTCTCTAGTTTCGAGTCGAAACTTGGACTGCTCCTCGTTATACCGGGTGTCGCACGCCCAATCCTCGGAATCACTCGAGTCTCGCGGAAAGTAGCAGCATGTAAATTCATAATTCATAATTCGAAACGATTCGCTTGATTTATGGATCACTCCATTCAGAAGAATAAACGATACATTAATCCTTGGAGCAAGAACCTTTCCAGAAATCAAGGCAAAAGTTTAGTATCAATCTCAGCAGAGTCTCTGATTGCACAGAGTGACAGTCGAAGATAGATTCCGATCGACACCAAACCTTCATTTTAATTTGCGAAAAAGTGACAGCTTCAAGGATTCCTGTATACGATTTCGTGTTTGATCGGTCATTTGTTTGAATCCTCTCGACCCGAGGACGACGAACGGTAGCGCCGATCGATTGTTTGCCGTTGGACTCGGCGCGATTTGGCCACTGTTTGCTGGACGCGGCTCGTGGCTTCTGTGGTCTACTTGTACCGGGTTCTCCTTTGCTTGCTGAGGACGCCGGGAATATTGAAAGCGATACTCGCTCTCTGAAGAGGGACACGCGCCGAAAGGTGCTTCGACTTAATGGCTGCTCGGTTAATTTGGTGGCAGTTGGGTGGGTGCACTGCTCCTCCGCGCTCGTGGCGTTAAATTAGTCCTGGCGGAGAGAGCGGCCAGTCCCGATGTTTTTCCAGCGGTCTCATTCACGCCGCGAGGAGGCGAGCCTCGCTCTTTGGAGAAGGCGCCTTTGGACCACCGTGCCAGACGGTTTACCGGCGCGTCTACTTGCCGTCGCGAACGCTCTAACTGACCTCCATTAACGCCTCCTCTAGCCTTTCTATTTTCCTCGAGCAATCGCCCTCTTATGACCGGACTGTTTAGCAGACGCATACTGCACTCGTTGCATCATTCTTAAATCATAGTTAGCCTTTAATTGCCGGGGCTTGTATCACCGAACGGGACTTGCTACATTCGACAGAGTATGGGAACTGCAAGTCGAGAATTGGCCAAACTAGTAATTCGATTATTAGAGTGTTTCTTTGGGCTGGAGCGTTAGGCTGGAGAAACTGCTCGGCGGGGCTATATCTGGAGGCTTGTCAGGAAGTTGAGGGCACTAGCTGGAGTAGCCGGAATCGATACCAGGGGGGTAGGAGGCCACCCGGTATAGGAACGAGCAACGAACACCCAGGAGGTAGAGTCCTAGTGGCTCGAGCCCTGTAATATTATACCGGCGGACTCCCATGTGCACCGGTTTGCGTTTCTACGTGCGTGCGAGAGACGCCACCGTGCACGCCGAGCCGTGCCGACGTCGACCTTTCGGTTCCTGCCTCCTCCTCTTGGGCGACGTCGCCGACGGCGTCGTTGTCGTCGTCGTCGTCGTCGGCGCCGACCAGCAATTCCCCCGGTTTGATTTCGTCCATTTGCATTGTCGATCCTTCCGTGAGTGAGAGAGAGAGGGGGACTGTTGCCACCCTGGGCATTTTCCTCTATGAAATGTGGCAAATGTGGTAAAACCGACCCGGGGCCATTTCCACTGACGATCTCGGAATCTCTCGAATCCTGGGGAATTCTCTCATTGCCACGTTGAATTAGCATGAGTAAGCAGACGACGGCTCTCGAGGCGACGGTGACATCAGCTTTTTTATTGGCAGCATTTTCTCCCAGGCTTGTTGCACTTGCCGGACCCGTGCCAATTCTGGTTTGATCCGCCGCCGTTTCTCGGCGACGCTGCGTCCTGTGTCTCTTGGGGCGTGAGTCGGAGAACGGAGAATAGAATCGGTCGGGGTTGGAGTGTCCGGGCCTATCTCGGGAGTGTCACTGCCGATAGAGGGAACAGGTTGCTATCAGCCGCTGGTCTACTATCTCCTATCACGGAATGCCGATCCCAGATAATACCCGTGTTTGCGTGGGCTTTGCCTTTTCGCACGTATCCCGCGAATTCTGCCAATAATCTCGTCGGGTGTACGCGATGATGTAAGTTTTCGGAAAAAGGCCGATAACGGAATTACGCGGCGGTGCATGTCTGGAGAAGTCATCGACGGGCTGCTCTCTCTCTCGCGATAGTCTCGCTCGGGCTCTCTGCGGCTAGAAAATTCCAACATTCTTCGGGCTTCCATATCCATTTCGAGTTTAGCGCCAATCGATATTTGTGGCCCTCGTGGTCCGGCCAGGGTGCAGGTACGCATCCAACTTCTCTCCCCGCGTACTGCGCGTCCTCCCTTCTTTCTCTCGCTCTCACTCGCCGTATTTCGTTTCATTGCCACGAATGACACTCGGCATTATACTCTCATTATACTCTGTACAATGACACTCGCCACGTATGTACAGGGTGTTCTTAAAATGTCGTTCCGACAATACATATATAAACACTTTACATCACAATCTCATTGAAGTCATCAAGTTCATAAAGCCAATTGGATTTTTCGAAAATCAAACTCCCAACAAGTTAATCAGAGTAATTTACCATATTTTTGGAACAGCCTGTACAAACACTTTTTTCCATAACCGAGAAAGCCGGGAGATCTGGTAACTGACTCGCACCTTGCTCTCATTTCCTACGGGACTCGTTTGCTCTCTCTCTCTCTTGATAAAGATCCGAGAGAATTTCTCGGGCATAGACCCGGCATAGTTGCAGAACGGATCGCCGGAACTGGACTCGGGGAATAATTTGCATGGGGAATTAGGTGGCCGGGCGCATTCTTCCAGTGGCGAAAGTGGACAATCAGATCTTAGGTGTCGCAGGCTGCGCGGGTACAGTTACCCACCGGAGTGTCCTTTTCCGTTAGAGATCAATAGCGGGCGCCCGGTGCAGATAACTGTATACGTGTAACGACTGCGAGTGTCGGGGCGAGTTTGCGGGTGGTGTTTCTATCTCGGCGCCGAAATCGCATTTCGCCCGCTTTTTATTATGCGAACTGTGTGCCACCCGACCCCGGCTATATCGCGCGGCTTTAACGAACATCGCGTCAACCCACTGCTCCAACGAGCGCGATTACGATCGTCGATAATTTCCCCCTTTGTTTCCGTGTTAGGGCCAACACGAGAATCTTTCTCAACTTTTATATCGCAATGGGCCCGCATTTGGGCCTTTCGAGGCTCGGACGCGTCGCCCGCGCGGTTTCCACGGGACGCGTTTCATTAGCGCTCGTTTCGAGAGCAATTCTCGAGCGTCATCGGCTCCGAGAGGATAAAGGCGAGGCTTTACGATGTGAAACTCTCATTCCGGCGAGAAAGAGAGAAGAGGGGTACGCGGCAAGTGGGATACGTCGACGGTGCGTAACGGGTGTCTGGTGTATGTACGTGTCTCGGGGGTTGCCGGGGTAAAAATGCCGGGATTTCGAGTAGCATCGATCGGGGACAGCGACAGCAGAGAAAGAGAGTGAGAGAGAGAGAGAGAGAGAGAGCGTGTGGTGCACCAGCGCGCATTCTAGCAGCGGGCGAGACTGCGGCTGCTGCCTCGCGTCTCGTTACATTTATAGACTTACCGAGAAGAGGAAGAGGGAGCGAGCGGGAGCGAGAGGGAGCAATGCCAGTGAGTTTGGCTAGCCGGGCCAGAGTCGGCTCGAGACGAGACGTGTCTCGCGTGCGCATTGCGACGCGACTTACATATTAGTCATCCATATTCCCGAATAACGAAGTCTGCGGGCGAAAATAGCGAGCGGCGTCGGTGCGGTCAGCGGAGAAAGACGTAAGCGGCGAGCCGCGCGCGAGAGGGACAGGTACAGGTCCCCCGAGACAGATGGTGAAGTAGCAGGTCGGAATATGCAAAACCACCGGCGCAGGGCGGCCACGGCGACGGCGGCCTAGAGTGCAGGTACACGCCACGACGCACCGCGTCGGGGCTACACCTATTAGCGCAACTGGGTCAATGGCGGTTCTGCCGCTTTTGATTTATGAACCGGCCGAGGATTGCTGCCAGGCCGCGCTAAGTGGGCGCGGGCAACTCACTCTCGCTCCCATAGCACCGCGCGCTCTCTGACCACCCACCAACAAATTGAGAGGGTGCGAACTCACGAGGTGGTCGACGAGGTCCCCACAGAACCCCCCGCGTTTTTGGGATCCGTTGATCATTTTTCCTACTGGGAGTCCAGCCTTTTGGGTTTTTGTCCTTTTTCGGCCAAGCATACTAACACCTTCTTATGGATCTGTGATCGTTGCCTTTTCATATGCAGATTTTTGAGGTTTCTTGATTCGGATTTGAGATTGGCGAGTTGAGAAATCATTGATTGGGTTCTCGAGAGAATATGAATATTTGGGGATCGAATTGTTGGGATAAGAGTGTTTGGATGTTTGGAAAGGTGCATGTTGACTCGATGTCAGCCAAAAGGTATTATCGACGTGAGACCGATAATTGGAGAGGAATTATGAGATACACATCCTGTCGGGATTGATCGGACGGTAATTCGGGAGGTTAATATTTATGAGTTCCTTTATATGCCCGGATCCTCTGGCATTACTCGATATCGAACTTAATCTCCCCTCGATCGGCGATACAGCACTCGATTCCGGCGCTCCCTTCTAGGGTTGCGTGGAAAGTGGCGAGAAAGAGAGAAAGAGAGGAGGCGGATTGAAGAGGGCGAGAGAGCTGCCACCGATCTGGCAATGACTCACGGAGGACGAATTTCTTAAGCGGCTCTCCTCTCTTCTCTCTCGCCACGTGTGCGGTAGCCGGGAATCTCGCTGACGGATAAGCTCTCCACGATATTGAGCGATCGGATGACTCTCGCTTCGGCTTTCATCTCCTCGATCATCGCACTCTTCCCCTTCCCCCTTCCCCCTCCTCTCCCCTAATATCCGAATCCGCATTCCGACTTCAATTCTACTTCCTCCTTCGCCGAGTCGGCAAACCTTCGGCTCTTCCTTGATTCGCCGACTTCACCGTTAATTCGGAAGTGGAACCCGAGGCTCTCATGACTAGAAATACAGCTTGAATACACCTGGAAGATTACTGTCGCCAAGGAGCAAAATTGCGCGGCTAAATCTTGCTAATTACCGCGGCAACTAATTAGCCGAGATTGCACGGCTGCGCGAGGGCGAGCCGAGTTCTCCGGCGTCTCACAGCGGTTCTAGTAATTTCCTATGGGCAGATTATAGTCGTCAAATCCGAGACAATGCAGGTCGAAATCTCCTCTTCTTTTCACTGCCTTCGGATCCTCCTAGGAGTCCTAGGCGAGCCTCTGCTGTGTGCGCTGGCGCTATTAGCGCCGTGGAGCGCGCGTTTTATCTTGTTTGCAGTGTGCCTCGACTATATCCGGTCTTTAAAATCTCGACGATAACTTATCAGGGCTTATCGCCGCGTCGAGGATGGAAAAGCGGCGCGTGCTCGCTGGCGGCACCTGTCGCTCCGAGCACAGTTATCCCTCCTATTGAAGCCGAAAGCCTCGCGAAATCTCGCGGCTTCACGAGTGGATAGAGAGCTCGACGCAGCCTGTATTGTTCGGCCCTCAAACCGCAATTCCAATAAAGTTTTTGCGAGACGATCGAGGCCGCCTTGTGATCGCCGACTAAGATGAGTGCGCACTTTTCACACTGACTTGGAAGCCGCGCTTGTGTGTGCGTGTAGTTGGAGGAGACAGACACAGACTTGCGTAGATAGACGTGTGGATTGGGAGAGGGACAGGTATTAGGCTGACTTGGCAAGGTAGCCTGGAGCCTGGTCCGGTGCGTGCACATTACCGCGTGTCCAATAGAGAAAAAGAGGTGCAGAGCCAGGTTACGGAGGCGCCCTTGCGTCCCTTGCGATGTTCGGGAAGGGTATCGTTGCCGGACGGCACATGGTCCCTCTTGGAAGGGCCGCAGATGGCTCCTTCTGCGGGCCGCGCACGATTACCGTTTTTTGCCGCGCGCACCCTGCGGACCAGGCGGTAAGGCACGCTTGTCGATCTTCGGACTTCTCGATTACTTTTCGCCACAAAATTGACGAGGCCCGCAGCGCCAAGCAGCCCCCTCGCATCAGCCTCCCCCCAACCGAGCAATCCGCCCCGCCGCCGCGCCCTTTGGGGAGCCTAGAGCTCCCAGAGGACCAGTCGAGCGAGCCTCATCGAGGAGGGAAAGAGAGCATTTACGACTTTCGGAGCGGCGGAATTAGTAGGTCCCTTAGAGCGCGGTAATTGGGGCCGCGCTCGATTTATGAATTATTACGACTGCCATTGGCCGCCATAAAGCGGGACGACCAAAGGCCCCGGATCCTCCGGGACCCACCGGGACCCACCGGCTAGTTTCAGCTTGCCACGTTCTGTGTTATGTACAACCAGCCTCTTTCCCAGCAACGCGACGCTCGTCATCTCGCTCAACCGGCTACAAAGCCCGCCGCTGCGTTCAATGCGAATCTCGTTAAAGCCTCGAAAAAGGGCGCGCGCGCACTCTCGGCCAATTATCGTAAGTGGGTTACGGGGAAAAGTTCGTGTCGAGCGCAATGGACCGCTCGCGGTGGAGGGTGTGTTGTTGAAGCGACGGTCGTTTAAAGGCCCGCCGAGGAGGCTGTAACGATCGGCGAGAAGTCCTCGGTCCATATACCTCGGCGGTGTCGAGCTCGCCGGTGGAGCACGCGGGGACCCCCGCACGCACTCTCTCCGATGGTTTGCGTCGCGGAGATTTCAATGCCTGGACCTCGGGACGGCCAGGAGCAGAAGCCAGGGCTAATCAGCCGGCTCCGGAGTCGGCGGGGCCGACAAACGCAGGATCAAACTGACAAACGCAGGGGCATTATGTTGGCCGATGCTGCCCCGGTGGGCCCCGGACAATGCGGCCAAACGGGACAGAGCTGGTCCCTGGGAGCCGGAGGGAGAGGGAGAAGCTCCACTGGACCACTGGAGACAGTCTCTCCGTCGTGCGACAGAGACCGACTATGCCAATCTTGCTCATTTCTTCTGATCTCGTCTGGTTTTCGGACCTCCCCATTTTTCTCCGATCGGCCACCCCCCAGGGCCCGACCAATCCCGTCCCGGCATCACTGCCGTCGAGGCAATCCTCTTATTCCGTTTCATTTGCCGATTGCGAGTCCGGCGACCGCGCGCTCCGGACCGTCCGGAGACCACGTTCCGCCCGCTTTATTATTCCGCATTGTGCGCGTAGTCCAATTCAATAGGCTAATCTACTTTTCGTGCTTTTCTCTTGGTAATCGCGGGGACCGTCGCTCCCCTATACTTGTCGATGATGATGCAGTCCTGTCGCTCCAAATTCTCGTCTTGTCGAGAACCGATGCACACGAGAACCGGAGAGAGATCCTTCTCCCAACAACGGCTCGTCTCAACAACTGCGCATTCCAGCTGATTCCAGCAGTTACGCTAGGCAAAGACTGCCGAGGCATACGCCGAGCTGTAATGAGCGACGGCTAATGATCGTATTAAGCCGGTACACACTGGAGGCTCGTTTAGCCAGCAAATTAGGATGTTTCGTGAAGCTCTCCTGTCGACGGCCACCGAGACAATGGTGAGGGGTTGAAAGGGAAGGGTGGCGTGGATGGATTCATCTGGATTTAAGCGTGGAAAAGGAAGAAGAAGGCCGAGAAAGTCGTTGAAACATTCGATCGGTCCTGGCGCGTAGATCGACGGCGCAGGCGGTGGATATTAGCAGGGGGCGAGAGAGCACGCTGGGATAATTGGACGGCAGGAAAATTAAAGGGAGCCACCGAGACTCTTGACTCTTGGGAGCGGGCGGAACGAGCCGGAATAATCTGCCTTGTCTTTAAGAGATTAGGTCCTTAAAGGAGCCCTCACCCCTCCGGGCCCGCTTTCCCCCCTTTCTCGCTTTTCGAAACACTTTTCATACCTACCGCGCGCTCTCCTCTTTTATCCCCAGTTTATCCCACGGCCGGCTTGGACCAATCCGCATTATCGACGCGGCCATCTTAAGAGCGCGACAAAAAATTCGATTAGCCCTCGACACCAATCCTCGATCGCCCGAACACGTTTCAATTAATCTTGGATATGAAATCCAACGCCTTTCCGCGTGTTCCAGGTAATGTAGACCTGTAAGGGCGGCGAGACATGACGCGGAAATTTAGCCAGATTTGGGAAAAGAGTCGATTCTCTTGTGTAGTCGATAGTCGAACGGTTGCGGATTGTTGTACGGTGTAGAGGAATAGTGCGCTAGAGCGCAGCTCGACAAAGGAAATGGCACATTCCACAGCGGCTCTCGCCACATACTAATCAGTCCTGGTGACACGCTCGAAACTGGAAACAATATGAGGCGCGTACCGTCGCCCTACTTTCCCGCCGGTGAATCCGCCGCCCAATTGAAATCCGCTTCCCATTGAGCGCCGCGTTTCACGATTCCCTCATCGTCGAATTTACAAGTTCCTTTTTCTGCCGGAGGCGAGCCGCCTTTCTCCCCCCCTCCCTCCTCTCCTCTCTCCTCTCCTTTCCGCTTGCTTTTTTTGCGGAGGTGACGTGTGCCAGGCACACGCCACGTCGCCCTGGCGCAGTGTCTCTCTTTTTCTTCTCGGCTGGGCGACGACGTGCCGCCACGTTGCTAAACGTCCGGAAGCCTTATTGTTTCCTTGAACTCGAGAAGGGCCTCTGTACGCTCATTAGTTCCGTTTCTGCGCGGCCGCCGGCACATGCTGACATCATTTTTGTTATATAATATCAATAGCGCATCCAATCGGCTCCGCCAAGCGAATGGCCCCTCTCGCTCAAGCCGGGACAGATCAATAAGGCTGCATCGGTGCACTCTTACGGCAAGTGCTCCCGAGGAAACTTTCTAGAAACTTTGTCCTCTCGTTCGTTCGTTTGGCCTTCTTGTGCGACAAGTATACAAAATTCTCCTCAAATTTATCGAACGTAAGAATAACAATCCACAATGTTCTACTCGATATTAATCCAGCAATCCAATTAATCCCAATTAATCCACCCAAACCATATCAACCCAGTTCCTTACTTATTGTACACAAGTCTGCTTGATCGGTGGATGCAGCAGACATTAGCGGTGGTCCGAATTTTGTGTTAGTCCCATACATGGATGGTGGGCGCGTGCCGTGCCCTCCTCTCCTCCACCTCCTCGACCTCCTCCACCTCCTCCACCCGGTTGAGGGCGAGCTCGAGCGTTGGCGAAAAGCAGGTAATGGCGTTGAAGTGCATTCGGCAGCTGCACGCCATGAATACCGTGCATGAATACCCTGGGCACGAGGTGGAGAACATGTGCTCGCACAGGCCGAGTCTTCTTTGGACCCATGCCCGCACGCACGATGGCCCCTCTCTTCTTCGGCGCTCTCGAGCAGCCCTATCAAGTGGAAAAGATACGTCCTGTGCTCGCTCGCTCGCCCGATCGCGTTATGCCATGGCTATCTGCCGTCTACGCATTATACTATTGAAAGCGGGGCCCGTTCTCCTCTCCTCCTCTTTTTTTTATCGGCTCATCGATCGACATTCGCCCGACACGTTCCTGCGCCTTCTCCCTTCCACCTTCGGCCACTCTCTCCCTTCAACCCCCGCGCCTTTAATATCCATCGCCAGCAGCCACCCGTCTCATCTCCAGGGTGTACCATTTCTCCCGGTAGTCCCGCGCCCAATCTACTGGACGCACCCCAGGCATCTCTCACTGGACTCATACTCGAAATACTTGGTTGGCTGGCACGCAAAGTGGATTATTTCGCCGGGCGGAAGGAATGTCCTCGAGTCGGAGTGATTGGGCCGAATGCCGAGAGATTGAATTGGCGTATGAAAGACACTTGGTTTTAAGGGGTTAATTGAGGCCTGTCAGTTGGTAGACGGGGCAGCTCGCCGGAGCCCTTGACACCTTTCGCATCTAGGCATAGCCGATAAGACCTATCGATCGGGACGACGCCGCTCGCCGCTCGAATAAATAATGGAGAGGACATGTAGCTTGTAGTTAGGGGGAGGCGTGCATGGAGGGCCATTTTTTATGGGTGTCAGAGATCGTTCTTGAACCCCTCCTTGGACGCGCCTCCTTCTCTTTATGGATCTCTAGTGGCCCACCACGAAGAGCCTCGAGAACCTGAGAGTCCTCTAGGGCCTCTCTCTCTCTCTCGAGGGTAATCTTCGGGATGCATCAAGATCTAATAAGAGTTAATGTCCATCCGACATCCAGTTCGACTTGGCTCGTACTTGGCCTAATCTACGAGCCGCTCCATTAATTCCCCATTTTCACTGAGAGGTGGACTTTTCTTTTAGTCGCGTTGCTTTGTCTTTCCTCAGTGTGATACTTTGTTCTCCCCTCGGTTTCTCTAGTGGCACACCTCGTTGGTGTTCTTAGCTCGAGGATCCTTGAGAAGCGCAGCCCTCACGGAGGTGGTCGCTCTAAGAATGATTCAACTTGACGCGATACTCTAATCGAGCATTCTTCTTAATAAGCTGGTTTAAGAACAATTGGTCTATCAGTTTAATTCGATCCTGATTTACGATTCTTTAGCTCGGCGAAATGGTCCCCTCGCAGATTTACGAGGGGACGTTCCGCCGAGGAAACACCTCCTGATTAAAAGGATCTCCGGGATATTAGGCGGCGATGTGTGGCCAACGGAGGGATCGATCGGGGCACGTGCTTCCTGATGGACGTGACGAAAGCTCGCGTTTGCCGCGTGAAAAGCAGGATAATAACTGGACGGTGATTAACCGGCTCTCGATTGGTGGCGATGGTATCTGCCGGCGCTCAGAACCATCCGCCACCTGGCAGAACCGGCTGTTCCTCGAGTGCTTTCGTATCTCGAAAATTGCCACATTCGTGCTGGCCAGCTTTTGTGGAAACTCGCTCGAGTGTCTTCTCTCTCACCCTCGTCTCGTTATCTCGGTAGAACTGGCGAAAAGCGGATACCAAATTAATTGGAGTCTTAATCAGCGAGATCGGCTCCGAAATTCATTAGTCAGACTGAAAGCGCAGCTCGTTGATTGGCCGACTGTTGGAGCGGATAGGAAGTGGGCTCGATGAAATGGACTCAGGCTGTGGATACAGTTAGTTGGGATTGGTGTTTACAGAAGCTCTCTTTCCCATTATAAACTCAGAATCCCGGTAGCGTTCTAGCAGTTCATCAGTGTCGGGCGAGCAAGCCCTCTTCCTCTCTAGCAGGGCCTATCAAAAACTGTGGAGAGCATAAGCAGGAGGGAAACCAGCCAAGGAAGCCAGGGCGCAGGAGGACAGGAGAGGAAAGCTAGGGAAAAGCGGATAATTATAAAACACAGGATCGAGCGGCGTCGTAGAATGTGTATCGCGTGGCGCAGCCTCTGCCCGACAGCTGATGGCACGCAAGAGGTGCTTGGCACCCTCGAAGGGGTCCTCTCTGCATCTTGCCGCATCATCGGGCCCGACTAACCCGTGCTCCCCTCTCCAATGGGACCACGCGCCCACACCCCTCCCCTCCGCCAACAGATCAGGCCTCCCTTTCTTCGGGCGACGTCTACGCGAGTCGGCGAGGAGTCCCGGGGAATTCTGCGGGATTCGACTCGCAGATGCAAAATGGGAGAGGGCGACCTCGATGAAAGAAGCTCGACGGCGGCGGCGGCGGCGGATCGTATCCTTGAGGGCTAGAGAGCGAGCAGGAGGAGAGACTGTGCCAGGGGTGACCGGGGGAATTTTGAAAACAGGTTATATGGAGAGGCCCGGAGAGAGATGGAGCTCGAGGGAGAGAGAGAGAGAGACAGGGAAAGAGGCGCGTGCCAAGCTGCGGCGACGTGTCCCGTGAGTTCGGCAGCTGCGAGCCTCTGAATGGGACGTGTTCGGGAGCATGTGCGATCATCCACGGCACACGCTCCCGCTCGCCATGCATACTTCTCCACACTCTCTCTCTCTCTCGCTCTCGGAGACGCTCGCCGATTCATACACGAATCCGAAGATTATGAAAATGTCCTCCTCTCTTTGGTCGCTCTCACCCCTTGCGCCTGCTCCACCCCTTGCTCTCCTCACACGACACCATTGTCCCAGGGATCGCCTATGATTCCTATGAAATCTGCACCTCCCACTGGCTCGCGTTCCCGCCGCCACCCTGACAGGGGACTCTTTCTCCTTTTTCTTCGGGACGCAGAACCACCCTTGAATCAGAGACCACCTCGGTCGGGATCAGCTGTGAGTGAGCGAAGCGAGCAAGGACTGTCTGACAATTCTGACAGTCCCGATCCAAACTTATTCCTCAATGTCTCTCCGAGGATAATTCTATAGAGGCGGATTGATTCTAAACTCGATAATCGGACCTCGGGCCCTAATCGAAATTGGGATCTCCGCTTCCTGGGAACACCCCCGTCGTCCCGAGTCGGCAGCTCCTTTTAATCCTCGGTTGAGGAAGCCTCTAGCTGTTGCTTCGCGCGATAGCCGCGCGGTAGAGGGGGCCCGTGATAGATTGAGTAATTTACAGGAAGCATTGAGTGTTTTCACGAAAGCAATCGGAGGGGGAGTCGGCTCATTGATCAGATAGAAGAGCGGCAATCGATAAGATTCCGTTTCTCTCTCTCTATCTCTCTCTCTCTCTCTCCCTTCTCGGTTCTTTGATCGCATTTGGCCCGGCACATGGCAGAGGGCCCGGCCGGCCAGAGCGCACGGGCCTCCTCATCCTCGCCAGTTCAGCTGGTGGCTGTTGGGCACACATGGGTCCCCGCTCGCACACGCACGGTGATCGTACGGGGATCGTACGGGGATCGTACGGGGGTGGAGATTACAAGCCGGAGGGGTCTGAAACTGGCCCACGACCCAGACACGATCGCCTCTGTCCCATCTCGCCCTTCTTCACTCGGGCCCTCTCACTCTTTTCCTGTCTGGCTGAAGAGCTCCTCTGTGCTCTCCCGGCGGACACAGGAGGGCTTTTTTCGAGCGGGCGGCCATAACATATTCGGACTTATGAATTTCCGTGTTTAAACGAGGCGCAGCTGATACCGGACCGGTCCCGGAAGGACAGGGGTGGAGGGGCCTTCTTCTGGAAAATTGTCTGCGCCGAGAGCGGACCCCCGCCCTCTAGGAGGCTGCAGCTTTTACGGGACGCGTAGGGTTCCACTGGAATATCGGCTTTTATTCTCCAATCACTCGCGATCCCTGCCCCAATCTCAGACTACATATACCGCTCTCGCGCGTCCACTTAACAATGCGCTGCGGAATCACGTACATGTCCTTACATCTTCCTTACGTCTTCCATGGCGGATGATCAATATTCCTCTCGCGTTCAAAGTTGAAAGCGAGCGTTTGACACCGGGCTGACCCTCGCATGTCCACTGGCCTGTCTTACTCGACGTGTTTGTCACCGGTCGAGCACTTTTAGTTCTCTTTGCACATGCGTCCACTGCGCACTTATCGAATAAACTTGTCGGAATTTATCCGGCTCTGACTTCGGAATGGCACGCGTCCTCCGATTGCATATTTCTATACTGATTTCTATACTGGAATTAAAAGGATCGAAGGAATCGGCGATTAGCCACCCAACTACCCAGCTTATCTTTCGAGATATTTCTAATAACTGATTTATCCCCCGAGATAAATTCTTAACGGATAAACTTGTTGGAATTCATCCGGATTGAACTAGAAGAGTCGGCGGAGAGAGCTGCGGGCGTTCCCGGGGCGATCGGCGCGGCTCGCCACTTGCCAGAGATTGTTTCCACGCTGGAATTAAAGGGAGAGGAGGAATGCGCTAATAAGTAGGTGAGACGCAACTGCTCTCATACACTCGGCATCTTGTGACACTTGGAGCGCAGCCCACGTGCGCCTCTCGCAATAATTGGCCATTTCCCTCTCCGGCCACGTTCAGCCGACTTGATTCGCTCATTGTCCCCTGGGCACAGGATCGCCGCCCGTCTCCGATCCGGATCACTTTTTCACCCGAGATTAACGATGCACCAGCTGCACCTTCCACGAGGTGAAAACGCTCGCCCGGGCGAAACCTCATTCTCTCTTTTTTTTTTATCACTCCGACACTTGTCTCGACGGGGGACGCGCGCGCCGGAGGACGAGCCCGTTTCTCATTCTTCCTCAATTATCCGCTCCTCTTTTCTATTACCAGTTATGTCGCGCGGGCCTCGGCGTCGAGGGAGACTCGCATGGGAGCAGTGATTTGCCAGTGCCTCGAACAATGCCTCGCTCGGGGAGAAAAGTCTCCGAGTCCTGTTCCTTTGAGAACGGCGCCGATCGATGCTCCTTCTCTCTCTCTCGACTTTGAATTTCAGATTCGACTAGCATGACAATGCACGCCGAACTAGTATTGTTCGATTCCCGGGGCCGAATCTCGGTAGAAAAAGGAAGTTAGAGTCGCTCTGGAAGCAAGTAGGATTTGGGTGGTTGTATTGAGTGCCGGTTCCATGAGAACGATGAGTTATTGAGGGATACAACAATCGGGCTGATTCATTCTATGGGTAATAACTGTTTTCCGTGGTCTGTCTCTTTAAGTATGGCGCTCGCTCATTGGCACTGGCTTTATCTAGGTGCTGGCTGTGTGTACACCTCGATAGCGGAGAGAGTGACGATTGACGTCACTTTTGACGTAGGTTTTCATAGATTTATGCGCTCGTTGGGAGCCGACTGGTTTATCTCTCCCTCTTTCTCGCGTGCCAGTGCGAGCCTGCCGTTTCGCGAAAATGCCCATTGCGCGATCGGACACTCGGTCAGGATGAATCGTTAAAGTGCGATTAAGTTGTTCGGCTGGGAGGGGAGGGGGCACCCGGCTCGTTCGCGTAAAACCGTAATCAGGTCGTTATAATTAGAATCTGGTAGGATTTATAGGCCAGCTACCTGCTGGCGGATTAGCGCAGGCGGTAATCTCTGAAAGTATCAAGCCCGCGAGATCGCGATAGAAGGTGGATTTATTATGAGGCTTTTTGCTCCGACGGCCTCTGTCCTTACCGGTTAAAAATAGCCGGGGCAATTTCCACTAGGTCGAGGAAACACGCGCTTCCTTCTTCCTTCCGCGGGGTTTCTCTCTCGCCGGCGTCATCTCCAGTGATTCGCCGGGAATCCGCTCGATCGCATCGCGATCTTCGATCGGCATTCTCGAGAGCGCGTCGGGAAACGGCCGCTCTCGGCTATTACACCATCTTTTGTAATGCACCGCGCTCGACGGCGGCTTACGACACCGGCGATCGGCTCGAGCAAGGTCGTTGTGAAATCCGCAATGTCTCCTGAAAAACAATTCCGGTTCGCTCGGCGTCTGGCGCGAGATCGCCGGATCGAAGAGTCGTACGAGTTGCCTTTCTCTCGGGAGCTCCCGCGACTCCCGGGCTGGATTTTCGTAAGGGCGAGAGGAGCCCGCAACCTGATCCAATCGTGAGGAATGATCGGCCGAAACCGCAGCTGGTCCGGTATCGGCGCCGAAAACAATTTCTTTCCGTGGCAAATATTTTACCTGCAAACATCGGCCACAATGGCACACTCGCCCTCCGCACAGCGACCCGCACACATACCCACACTCGGGCACGCTGCCTGTTTCTCTAACAAGGAAAAACCTTCCACTTTGTGGAAAGCTCGCAGGCCCCGACGACAAAAGTATCGCATTCTCCCGTGCGCCCCGGAATCCCACTGGTTTACATACCACTCGGGATTCCCCATCAGAAAGGCGACAGCCCTCGACGCCGGCTTCTCTCCCTCGATCGGACAATATTTGACCTTCAAATTTGAGACTGCTTTTCCTAACATCCGCGAAGCTAATACAGGCTCCCTTACAAGCCTCTCGAGCCAATCTCTACAGGCACTCTTCAACTCCCAAACTTGAGCTGCACCCTCGTCGCAATTCTAATTAAAACTATTAAACTGGAATCATGAGACTCGGTAGAGTCTCTTCTCGATTTATGAAAACTCGATTTATGAATTTCTTCTCGATTTATGAAAACGATACAATATTAAGGATTTATTTCTGAATTTTGTATTTTAGCTGTAGTTTTTCTCAATCCAATGAGCAAGGAATCAAGCGAATCGGTTCTGCTGTTTGGGTCCCAAATGTCCAAATTAAAATTGAATGTCCAAATTAAAATTAAATATTGTAACTAATTACGGCATTAAGTTACATATGTAGTCGGAAAAAGTATAAATGCCTCGATGGCAGGTCGCGTGGCACGTCTGCAGCCTTTACTGGTGTTAGAAGCGCGGCTGCAGATGAGCCTAGCAATGCGGTACGGCCGGGCGTTCTAGTGCACGGTATACGGCATAGCAGAGCAGAGCAGAGCGTAGCGTAGGACAGAGAGGGAGGCAAGCATGCAAGCCGGCAGGCAGGCAGGCAGGCAGGCAAGCAGGCAGGCAGGGGTGGATAGATGGTGCAGAGGCCGCCCGAGATAAAACACACTGTAAACGGCCGGCCGGTCGGATATTTGGTTACAGGGAGGCGGCGGCACGTGCGCCGGAGCTCGGGGCCAGGTGGTAGAGCTCGTGCCGTTGAAGAAACAGAAGAGGGCACGCCAGGCTCCTCGGGGGTGAGCGGGGGCGTGAGCGGCGGCGGCGGCAGCGGCGGCGGAGTATCTGGCGAAGGCGGTGGGGGTCTGGTCGGTGCAGGGGTAGTAGGAGGATGCCAAACGGTCGGGAGCTCCGTAATCGAGGAGGTCAGTTCACCGGTGGCGGATGGCGAGGTCTGCTGCACCGACAGCAGTACCACCAACTACCACCATCGACGCCAGCAACACCACCTTCTACCGGCGTCGCGACACTATCGCCACTATCACCAGCTCCACCGCATCAGTCGCCGACACGCTCATCGCCAGCAACGCCGTCGCCGATGTCAGCTGCGGAGGGACGAGGCCGGTAGCACCGAGCACGAGCAGCCGAGCCACGAGGATGAGGATGAGTGCCAGTCCTCGACCAGGCACTCCGACATCCACGAGCTACACCACCTCCGCCAGCACCCTCACCTACGCCAGTTGCACCAGCGCCTGCGAGAGCACCCTGGGACCGCCGACACCACCGCTGCGGGCACACCAGTCGGCGAGAAGAGCGGCGCCGTGCGTCGTGTCAGTGATCGCCGGATCCAGCGGATTGTGCGGCCTCGACCCGAGGACCACGAGAACAACAGCGGAGCCGTCGGCCACGCGAACCCTGCCACCGTCACTGCCATGACGAGAGGATGCAGGATCCCACCCTACCTCGCTACTCTGCTCATCCTTTCTTACACACTCTTCGGTATAGCAGGTTAGTGAATCTTTATTAATCACCGAGTATTACGCTCTATGTGCATTTTGAGTGAAGCTACAACGCCCCTGTGTCCTGGGGGTCGCGGTTCCTCGGAGGGTTGTGATGGATGGATTGCGCGAGTGACACGTGCTCGAGCCAATCGAACCTTTAATACGCGTGTAATTCCGAGACATTATTCCCAATTACGTCCACATGGCCATCGGGCGGCCGAGGGAGAGAGAGCTCGAGTCCATTTCCGAAATTGCAATGCACGCGTCGTTAAAAGGGCCGGTAAGTACTTGGCTCGAGTGCGCGGGGAGGTCCCCGCGCACTTTAGAGTTACTCGAGCGCCGGTGCTCTTAGGCCTCGTAAACGACCGCTTACGCAAATAAACGCCGCTCGTCCACCCGAATTCGCGCAAAGTGCTCCCATTGTTGCTTTATCGGCGCTGCAAGGTGGCATTATTTGCCCAACGATAGAGCCACCCCTCGAGCACGTGTCCCGACAGATTGTGAATTCGCGCACCAGTTTATTGGGAATAATTGGGGAGCCTCTTACAGACTGCGCTCTCGCTAGTGCTCTCCGCTGTAATTTGGCGTTTCCATGGCGCACTGCTGTCATTACCGGTCCTTTTCGGCTCGAATGCTCGACAATAAAACCGCTTACCGAAATAATGGTCCGAGGGGGCCGTTTTTCAAAGATATCGCGCGTGCCGTGATGCGCGTGCATTTAGTGTCAGGAGGTCCGCGGAAAAGGCGGCCCGAAAATAACAGAGGAGAGTTTAATGGCCCCCGAAATGGCAAGCTTTCCTCGCCACTTGTGGGTGTTTAAGGAGGAGGCTCGCGCAGCCTGGTCCTCTGCCGAGCGGCAGATTGTAAAATTCTAACAGGTGACAGATAGAACGGGCCCGGGCAGATGCGTCTGTTGCACAGGAACGCTGCTCGGATCGGCCTCCGTAAACCGGCATGTGCGAATACCTATAGCTACTTGAGATGATCGAGCCCCTCTCCCTTGAGCCACGTGTTGTCCCTTGAGCATTTAGCCTTTGCCCATCGCCATGGAATTCGGCTAACCAGCCGTAGGTGTGCTCGATCTTACGGCAAATATTTCTCGAGTACGCGCGCTTCCTGCGAGACCCTTTGCACTTTAAACCTACGAGCCCTTGAGACCCCTCTCTCTCTCGAGTAGCTGCAGTGTAATCGCGCCAGGGGTTGAACCCCATCACCGAACCGCGAGGGCGTCTATCTACGCGAAAGCTAGTTCCCGCAAATATTGGCAGAGTAACTGGTAGCAGTTCTCCGAGGGCCGAGAGAGTGCTCGGAGTGATTTTCAACGGGCACTCGGGCCCGCTAGGACTCTCTTTGTGCTGGAGTTTGGTGTTGGGGATTTGTATAGGGGCCGGGCTCGTTGGTCGAGCGGGGTGAATGGTAGACTCTCGGACCATTAGGCGTCGTACAAGTTAATCGAGCGGCTTTTTCTCGCCGCGGCCTCATTGATTGGATGATGATGCCTGGTGGATTGGTTGATGGCTACATGTTGTGTAATTTTTGTTAACAGACGCTTGCTCGTCGCGGTCGACGCCGAAGCCACGGCCACCGACGCCGACGCCTCGGCCGAACATTACATTCCACATGTACACGTGCCCACCGGACTATGCGGAGTGGTACTGCCTGAACGGTGCCACATGCTTCACCGTCAAAATCGTCGATTCCCTCCTTTATAATTGTTTGTAAGTATAATCAGCCTTGCTTTGGAATGCCGACTCGGCTCTGCCAATCATTTCTCGCCGAGCGCTACCGGCACGCGAGAGTCCAACTGGCCGGTTCTGAGCGCTCACTTGGCGCAATTGCGGATATTTAAATCGTGACCGCAATTTGAGTTCTCCGGCGCGCGCGCCCGCGGTGCTTTGGTTCCGGCTGGAACAATGCGATCTCGCGGGCTGTTACCCGCGACAATAGAAAGAGAGGAAAAAAGCCGACAAGTTAGAGCTGGAAATGTCAATTGAAGCGTACTCGACACCGAGTGCTCTTCGGGCCAGTGATACCTCGGCATACCTTGGCGTCAGAGGATAAAGTGAGCGCCGCCCAGTCACACGACACCGGCCCGGCGCATACTGTCACAATCATCGGAGATGCGTCATGTCGAGCCGCGATCGTTGCGGAATCCTCCGTCTCTCTGGAATTCCATTGCCGGCCGTTCGGCGGAGACAGTTCGGATGGCGTTGCGCAACCGGGCACACCCATTGTAAATAGGAGCCAGTGTAAGCCCCGGAGCACGCGCTCCTCGCATATGAAATTTCAGCTGGTCCCCTCTGGTCCACATGCGTGCCTGGCTCACAGCGAAAAATTGGCTCCGGGCGACGCTCGATTGTCGAGTTCAAGCGCATTCCAAGCCGGCAAGACTTGGATCGACCCGTGAACCATGTGTGCGCGGCGACACGTGTACGGTTTGCATCTACTGCCAGGAGAAATGAGACGGCGAAGCACTAATGCGTCTTTTCCACCTGTGCACTTTAAGTCGGGGGATTAACTTTCCAAGGTGCGAGCCGGGAAAAGCGATTTCTCGAGCTGCGGCGAGAAAAGAATGGATGTTCCTGACGTATGCCCGGGCGCGTACCAAGAGTCGAAAGACACACGTAGAGGAGAGCGGAGAGAGATTGGTGGTTTTGAGCCGGCGTTGAATGGGGTTGAATCGGTATAACGCGCCGTGGGTGGAACAATCGTCAAGGTTCCTCTCCGGTGCGCCGAGAGAAGGTGAAAAAAGGGACGGGCTTCGGTTCCCAGCGGAGGTAATCCCCGGTTGCGTGCCGGCGACACGTACGTCCGAATTCCTTCGGGAGTGTCCCATGGAACCAGGACCTCCAACGCCGATCCTTGCACCTATCTCTCTCCTTTCGTACCTTCCCATCGCCCTAGGAGAAACCTGCTCGCCGACTTTGACTCTCGCACGTCCCTTTTAGATCGATTTCCTAAAAAGAATCCTCCACCTCCACCTCCGTCGTCGGCTCGCAGAGGTTTACTTCGCGGTGGAATTGCACCTCCTAGCACCGCCGTCTCGACCAGGAACCAGTTAGACTCATTTTTCTCGTGGCTCGCCGTACGTGCTACATTTTCCTTCTCCGCGCTCCCATAATTCCGCGAGTGCGCGGGTGGAAGCCGTGGAGAAGCGGCGGGGAAAAAGTCCGCGGTGGAAAGTGGCCGATTGCAAATTAAACGTTTCCACTTTCATGCGGAAGCGCGCGGAAACGCGTGTACACTTAGGTTTCTCGGGATTTCGTTGGCTTATTAATGATCGGTGGATGTATGAACATACGTGACACCGCGCGTCGACCAGGATCCTTCGGAGTATAATTGATGTATCGGCGGAGCGAAAAGTGCACAGGCGCGTAATTCGCTTTACGATTTACGGTAGAGTGCGGGCCGGTGCGTGTGCGGCGATGACGTCAGGAGTGAGAAGTGGCAAAGAAACTAGATTTACGTGATCCGGACGTGGAGATCTCTTTTCATAATCGACAGCAGCGCAGAGCGCACTTGGGCGCAGAAGGCTTGGGAAATATTGCTCGAAGGTCGCCGATTAAATCGATAGGCGATCCAGAAAGTAAAGCGCACTGCGCACTGAGAAGGCGACCCCATTGAAACTCTTGTATCTTCCTGATTATCATTGGGAACAATAAATAAAGACTAGAAATTGCCGGCTCAAAGCACCGACTTTACGTAAGCGCTCTTTTACGAGGAATAACGAAACCTGCGAGGCGCGAAGGACCAAAAGTCGAAATACGTTGAAAGCCAGCGAAGCGCGTCTCTTAATTAGTCACCGGCGAATTTCGGGCAGCGCGCGCTCCCCTAAGGAATCATAGTCCATAAGATTGGCGGAAATCACGTGATAGCAACATCATCAAAGACTACCTGCCTGTATTTGGCAACATCTGCCTGTTGCAGCTTATTATTCCTGAATCGCAATAAATTTAGCTACCATCGCGATTGCATTCGGCTAATTATTCCGCTTGAGGGACGAATTGTCCGTCGACCGTTTGGCGAAATCGACCGTGAGAAACCCTTTAATTATAGCATAATTGTGCGATCCGTAAGCCGATCTGTCTGCCGGCCAGAGAATCCTCCGTTTTATTATTAGGAGTACTAATTGGGCGACTCGAGCAGTAGTGTGTACCTATCTGATTGATGCCGATACTAAACCGGCTCATGCCTAGGGAATAGGTTTTATAGCTTCCTGTATTTCTCGCGCTCGTTCGCGGAAACGTCCCGTTTTCGCGGAAATATGCTGTGCGCGTGTGGTATGCTTGAAACCAATCACTCAAAGGCGTCTTTCCTTTGCTTTTTCCAGATGCGCCAATGGGTATATCGGGCAGAGATGCGAGTTTAAGGACTTAGATGGTTCCTATTTACGTAAGTTGAATTCTTATATCGTAGAAAGGAGTCTGTTCCTTTTCCTACCTTGCCACGCTCGCTACCTGAGATAATCAGGTATAACGGGGAACTCGTGGGTATGTATAATGAAAGACCGATATTGATTTACAGCTTCCCGGCAACGAGTAATGCTGGAGACAGCCAGCATCGCCGGCGGTGCCACGATAGCAGTATTCCTGGTCGTTATTATTTGCATAGCGGCTTACATCCACTGCAAGCGAAAGCAAAAGGAACTACGGTCGAGGTAAATATACCTGAATTGTTCTTGGAGAAATACTGAGAAAACCCGAAATATTGAGACCCGGCCGAATTTTTGTATACAGGATGCTAATGTTTTGCGTATTGTTTGTGTGCCAACAGTAACTGCGTCGACACGGTGGATGGTCCTGGCCGAGATCCGGAGTTGAGGCCGTTTAGTAACCGCAGCCGCTCCCTTATGATCTTTATGACCAAGAATCCTAATAGTTCGGTAAGCATCTAGCCAGGATATTTGCGAGATTGAAAGTCACGTTTGTTATGTGGAGTGTGAACCTAATTTGACGCTCGGCATTTTCCAGGCGACGATAGAGCAGACGAGAATGCCTGGCTGGAATTGCCCGGAGCCGGAATCGATGCGAATGGCGTCGATCAGCGAGGGCAAGCAGCATTCGAGTCAATAGCCACGCTCGTGCCTAATTCCACGACGCAAACCGAGACGCCTAGCGTAGAGCAGCAGCACAGGCAGCGGCGGCGGCACATGCCGACCTAAAGAATTCACTTCCACCTCCCCTCATTTTTGCCTCCGTCCATGGACAACGTTTCACGGCGGCGTACGAAGTCTGAGTGCAGTCGGAATCGTACGGGACGCATTGTTTCTGTTCCGGTGTGATGCGTGACGCTTTACTCTCCTGGACGCAAGGACGCGCCCAGTGAGAGCCGCATTCATCCTCAAGAAATGCTGACTGGATCCCGATGACGATCTTGGTTGAGAAATGACAAAATCGTTCGATCGATATCGATATGTGAATTGGAATCACAGACCGATGTTTTACCTGGATGTCGCTGGGGATTGGCCTAGACCACGGGCAATGCCCGCGACAGTGAAGTGGAAACAATGGAATTGGACAAAGGGATATTGGGCAAAGGTGACGTAGTGATTAGCAATGCGCTACTACGAAACGACGATCCGGTAGAAAGTATTATTGGAAAGTATATAGAAAGTATACATAGTTTATGGCGGCAGGAGTAAGAAGAACACGAAGCTAGAGAAAAAATGATGTAATCAAGCACTACACTACCGAGTAACAACTGACTTCCCTCAAGGTATTGAGATACAACAAGACACAAGTACGAATTCTCTTTTGGGCACGGGATAGAGTTTAGCGCACAAGGAATAATCGAATAAACATTCGACACATGGTATCCAATTAGAGTCATTGAGAAAAATGCAATCACACAGTTCGTGGAGACGTCTACGGTTATCCCAACATTCCAAAAGCATGGATTTCAGTTTTGTTCTGATCGGAAGAGGACACGCCGCACTTTTCTTTCGGGATCATAGTGTTTCTCTTACTGAACAGTCAAATCCGCGGTTATAATCGGAATTTCTCTTGGTCGGTCGTGTTCAAGATTGAGATCCCACACGAGTTCCTCATAATTCTACGTCACTTACGTGCAAGCAAGTAGAATGATTCATATATCGAGAATATTTGTCTGAACAGTTGTATACACTTTGGGTTTCCTACGTGCGAGATGAAATCTAGAGTTGTGAATCGCTGAACGCGTTTGCTAGCGCGGGACGCTGCCGCGATGACTTTCTGCGAGACGTACTCGCAAAAGAGAGGAAAGCGGAAAGTTAGCCATCTGAGATATCAAAGCTCGCCTATCACGAGTTAGCATTTATTTCTTTCGGAAGGCTAGTATGCCAGACTTACTGATTAAGTCTGTAAGCAAAGGAAAAAGATTATTTGTCTCACCGTAACTCTCCGAGCATTATTGGCGATTCTTTCTTGCAGACACACGAATTCATTGACGTTAATTTGTAAACAGACAAAACTTGCTTGCAAGTGTTTCACTGTAAATGTATGTACAACGCGTACGGTTAATTTAATACAAACGTATTATTTATTGGAATCTTATGTTAAGCAATTTTATCTATTTCTTTCGCACAGCTACCGTAATTTAATTTAATCGAGTATTAACGCCTTCGGAGATCAGCGCCACGTCGTGCAAAGTTGCACGGGGAGCGCTGATCACCACCATGTGTATTAGACCTGTGTGGCGCAAACAGTAACTCGGGGGACTCGGTTAACTATCAGTGAGTCGGCGAAGGATAAGGACGAAAGAGGCCATCGGTGGTGTGGTCGGGTTGGTATTCGTCTCCCGGTAGTGTCGGCGGTGCGTGTGGCTAATCTCTTTCCGTTGTAAATAGTAAATTATCCTACTTAACGGCAGCCGAGCCGTTCTCCGATAGTTTCCTTCGGCCGTGAGTTTGATTGTAGCGAAGAAACTACAATGCGTGTGTTTATCCGGGGCGCGAAGGTGCCAGGATAAATTGCCCAAGCTCTCGTCGACTGAACGAATTGATCGGGAAACGGATCAGCCGCATGTCAGGGCTGATTGCCCACGCGCCGCACACCAAAAATAACCGGGGCCGAAAGTCGACGGTATAGTTTTAAAACTATCTCGAATTCCTCGCGGTCGTACCACGCGACGCCGTCTCGAAACAGTATATTTTTTTCGTCGGTCATACCTTGCATTACAAGGAGAGGTAGATCCAACGCTAATTTGTACATTTGTAGATACTCGAGTGGAGAAGCTTCCAAACGCTCTATTTTCTCTCTTTCCCTTAGTGTCGCAATCACAACCCGACGCGTCGCTCTTGACGCAGATTTCTGCATCTTTCCCACTTTGCATTCGCTCGAACCAACGGGTAAAAGAAAGCGCGTCCGGTGGATTGCGACGCGGAAAGAGGGAGTGTCCTAAGTTATAGCGAGGGCGAACACAAATCATACCGTATATAATTTATAAATAGTCCTAATCAACAGGAAATAGCGTATTCTAATTTAATTTCCCATCATACTTCGTATTTGTACTTGGTTCCTAATTTATTATTAATATTATTTTATTCGTATTATTATTAATTATCATTATTAATTATTATTACGATTCTTAGTTACGGTCATTCATTCTCCCTCTACTTCTTCTTTTACTATTGTCGATCACGATTATCAGTTACTTCTAATGCTATCCGTATCGGTTAACAATATCTAATAAGGACACGTTTGTAATTCATAAAAGCACGCAATATCCGATGCGAATGCCTGCGAAGGTGTTGTGACAGAAGAGAGAGCGCGTGTGACACGTAGAGCCATTCGGGTGGTTGCCACTTGTCTTCTCCAATCAAAGGGCCGTAACTTAGGGCTGGCTGACGCAGTCATCAAATTGATTATTCAACCAAAAGCGGCAAGATCATAAGTCCGATGATCCTTAATCAGCTTCTAGTGTTGAGTTGCAAGCGCTTCGAGTAATTGCTCTCGAGAAAAGACCTTTATTTTCACCAATTCTTGCAGGCCACACTTTTGGGAGAAAATTTGAATCCCGGCCATAATTAATCCACGATAATCTGCGCAACACAGTTGTGCCACTCGAACGATCGAGTGCAGAGAGCAAAAACCCGAAGTGACGAATGAAAGACCATCTAATCGTAGAGTGGTGGTATTTTAGTACATCAGACAGCGCCGTAACCATGCATCGCGAAGGGCATACCAGAAGATTCTGAATCTTCGAGAAGGAACAAGCAGAAACTGTTACAGGAAAGGGTCCCTAACATCTGTAGAATTTTGCGAGCGACGCGATGGGGCATGTCCCACGCGTGGGGCATGCCCCAACTAGTGCTGTTTAATAGTTGAAGGGAGACACGAGCCGATTGGAACGTGCCGGGGACGATTGAATCACCAGTGGATTCCTCGTCCCTTGGTTCCTCGCGCTTCAATTGGATCGAAAGTCGCGCGATTGCGCCCGCGCGACATTGTCACTTTCCCCAGGCCGTACTCCTGTTTCAGTTGCTTCCCTTTCTTTTTTTAATTTGGGGACGAAAACTTCGCGCTCGGAGACGCCGAAGGGTCTCCAGGATAAATTACTTGTATTGCGTGCGCTATATGACGGCGGATGGTAGGTACCCCGTCCGACATACCAAATCCGTACTTTCTCGCTCGGTATGCTGTCCGTTGTAAATGTACCAAAGACAAAGTCGATTAACTGACAAATAAGTAGGTTATTTAAAGTGCAGCAGTGGTATGAATGCGGAGTTGCGTGCTAGTGAGCGAACGAAGCGAGTGAGAGCGGGGGCGCAATGCTAGGGAAGACATGGGTGGGATCTCAGAGAGAATGAACTTGTGATATGAATGGATAGTGAGTGAACGAGACGAAGACTAGTTGGAATATGCGCGAGAGTTATCTATCCAAAGGAAGCTGCTAAAGTGTCGTTTAGCTAGACGAGATTGATCACTGGATCCGCAATGTTGCATCGAAACATTGTTATTATTTTTGTAAAGAAACCATGTACATGTATTAACTTAGCGTGCTCTGCGTATGGAAGCTTACGATATGTTGGTTATTATTATCTATTATTATTATCTATTATTATCTATTATTATTATATTAAAAGGAATAAAATCTTGTAATCTTGTTTCCCAAAATGTTTAAACAGCATAAATATTGAGGTCTCACACGTTACCATTTTCTACGTTTCATTATTCCCCTCTCTGCCTCGAACCGTTTCCCGCTTCTGGCTTTCGCTGGATGTCCACTGTCCACCGGGAGTGACCGCTAGAATCACACGCAGATACATTTTAGAACTTTCAATACAGATGCGTTAACGACAGCGTCATGTTTCAATTCTCTTGCAATTCAAGCGTAACATAGTCAATTTCACAAGTCTAATAAATCGTTGCCAAAATCAATTCAAATAGACACCACAGTATGCAGTATATGTACTTACGGTTACTTTGAATGAACCGCCAATGCACTCGTAAAGGGTCACTTGATCCCAGTAGTGGGTTAGTACTTCCGGCTTCCGGCGAGAGAAAGGCTACCGACGGCAAAGCGTACGATCTCCTCGGTTGATTTTCGGTAAGAGAAAACCAAAATGGTATTCTGCTTCGATTTAATGCTAATTCGATAGCTATAAATGATAGGTGTGCGATGCCGAGTGAGTTTGTAGGCGGCACTCACCCATTGTTGCGAAAATCGCGAATGCCGGGTCGCTCGATCCATCGGCAACAAACTGTGCGGCTACACTCCATGTAGCCCCCGTCGTTTGGCATCGATCGAATATTCGATTTTATTGTTTGATTATTGTTTATTGTTTGACGAAATTGAGTGCTCGTACTCTTCCTATTCGATAATCGAAGCTCCCTGCGAACTGTCACCACACGACATTCGAACGGCTATTTTCAACGGCGATTTTGATTCGATCCAATGCCAGAGACAAAACTGCGTGCAAGCTCTACCTTTCAATATTTCAGTATTTTACATGGGATAGAGGGGTTTCAGAGTAAAAAACGTATTTAAAAACGTAAAAATGTACTAGTTAGATGCGAGGACGATCGTGGAGATCGTGTATCATACACAATAGTCCAGTCGATTGCCTGCTATCTCATAACTCTTAGACCTAATTCCCGTAAAGTGTATGGCACACTTTCGGGCATGAGGATACAACGAGGAAATATTTAATTGCCGGGGGCTATTAAACATTTACTATGTACATAGCATATCCTAAAGTTAGAAGTAGCAACTTACAATATACAGACGTATAACGTCGACAGCCATCTTAATTTATCTAATACTAATTAACAAAAGAGATGCGTTGTGCGAACGACATTTCTTACGGCGAAAGAAAATGGCAAACCTGAGGCAAAGGATTAGGTAGCATCTATTATTCGCGCATTCCTATTGTTCCTTGTATCGCTGGTGCGTTGAAACACATCTTTCTCTGAAAGTGCCACCAGTACCTGCCATCGCGAAGTCGAAGGAAAGCCTTCACTTGTTCTTTGGTTCGCGGACGGAGAGGTTGACTGGGCTCCCATGTAAAAACGGTATCTGCTATCATCTGGAACAACTTCTGTTGTCTCGACAGACTCAACAAGGCCGCAACTATCCCTTCCTCTTGTTCGAATTCCATTTGGCCGGAACGAATCAGATCTCTCAATTGTTCAGCAATGTCCGCGACGGTTCTATTGGAGTCGTCTATCGGGAATGGGCGTAGCAAGTTACCTGAATTGAAATTAAAATTAATTCACGTTATGCAATTCCTAGTAAGCGGTTTATAATTTCAGCGCGACTTTCAGTACTTTCCAACTTACCTAGTAAACGGAAAGCTTTGTACTGATTGGGAACTTTATTGCGTATAATTAACGGAAGCAATGCACCGCTAATAAGATTGGTGTGCGTCCACGTAGTGTTTTCCCTCTTTGCAAGAAGTATGATGGCCGACTCCAATCCGTTGCATGGTTTTTCTATAATGCAAGTAGAATTAGAATTGTGTCTTGTATCGGAAATTTACAATAGTAAGGCACTTACCTTGTAGTTTTGTAATAAACTCGGCGAGGATCTTATTTGAAACGGTCCCTGTTGGGTACTGATAATGCACGGAAATCAAGTTCTTCAAAGCATTGAGTTTCGGCAAAGGATACGTGCATACTTGCGATAAAATCACGTGGGCCATACACTTTGGTAACACATCTGCAAATAAGATGATTGTAACTGTAATTCGAGATACAAACAAGCTCCACAGTCTGTAAAGCGCACTTACCGTTAGTAGCCTCGAAATTGGGGAATACTTCCGGCCATGATGTTATGACAGTGTACATAACAACCATCGCGTTGAAATGTAAGAAGTACATAGCGTCGAAACAAAATATTCGCATCTTTTCTCGATCTTTTATTGCACGTACCAGAGCGATGTACAATCCGGTCAGTGACGTCAAAAGCCATCGCTGTATAGAAACATCATTAAAATATATTTACCATTCCCCTTCATACCCCTCCTTACCATCATACCTGTGGCGGCACTTTCCTGGGCCGGAACAATTCGTATTCTATACCAGCTAGGATCAAATCGATAATATCAGGATGCGATTCACGTAAATCGATGACCAGGGGCGTGATTCTTTGTTGCGCTTTTGTCATGAGGGGTGCCGGTGGGGTGTAAGTGTTATCCAACTCCGTGTTGTACTTGCTCTCAGTGGATAGGAACTCAATTATGGACCTACATTGATTTTTCGAATTAGTTGCCTGCTTTTCAAGATGGAATTACCAATTTTTCAGTACTTACTTAGCTAGGATTCGTGAACTACATAAATCCTTCAACTTGTCTAGCACACTGTCATGAAAAGCCAAGTTCCAAGGGCAGTTTATAAGTTTCGCTAGTTGTTTCTTGACAAATTGATCTGAAAAATAAATGAAGAAATTATTTATATTCAGACATACCTGTGGATTCTAAGGAGATAAAAGCTTACCAGTTAAACGAATAATATCTGCTAATTCCTTTTTCTGTTTTTTCGTTGCTCTAACTGGAGGCTTCTTCTTTTTGGAATAGTACATCAGCATACTGACTGGAGTTGCCAATTGAGGGTCAAACAGCACATCTGCCTCACTATCCCCTGCAGTATTGTTTTGTATTGTAATCGCACTTTTTTGTGGAACATGGGATTCCACAGAGGTGGCATTTGTTAAGAGTTTAGCTCCAGCTGTTTCATTATACATATCCTTTCTCAATTTATTCATACATGGAAGTACTGTGCTCTCAGCTTTGAAATCACGTACGTGTAAATTACTTTCTACTTGACTAGATTGCAATTCATATTTGTAAAGAGAGCAGTTGTTTATGCTATGATCACGGGTGCTTGTTTTATTTAAATATTCCTTTATAAAAGGTTTGTGGTTTTCTAATGTGGAATCCGATGTGCTTGTCGTGCCAATACGAGTATTAATAAGTTTTTCCTCATTAGAATCTAAGTTTAATACTTGAGTGTTAATGTTATCTTTCTGTGTCACATTTTCAAGGTCGTTCGACAGTTTCTCTGACAAAGGCATATCCATTTCAATCTCTCCACTTTCGCCTGTGACATTCAAACAGCTGCTTTCGTGATGTGTTTTTATAGTCTTCGTGTTGATGACAGCGGATGCTTCCGCGATGTCTGATATTTTTCTCTTTCGTGTGTTTATTTTACAACTTCGGGTTCGTCCGGAAATGGGGGCTTCTTGACTAACATTGATAGCGGGAGTTTCTTGAGTATTTGGTACCAATTGTTTTCGAGGAGCCCCTTGAGGACGAACGGATGCCCTCTCGTACAAATTTATTCGCGCCGCAGGCTTGATTATGGCATCAATCACGGGTAACGTGTGTTTCCTCGTATGAGCAACACGTGTGCGATTCCGTGGAGTAAAGGCCTCAATTTTCACATCAATATTCATTTGGTCTTGACAATTATTAGGTTCCTCTACTTGCAGATTAAGGTTTTCTGTAAGACTTAGGCAAGTTGCAACTTCTTTTTTAGGCGTCTTCAACTTTTTAAGTTTCTTTAGCAGCTCCTGTCGGTTGTCAGGTTTCTTTTTGGAAGGACGTCCTCTTCTTTTAGGAATTGTTTCTAAAGTTATTTCACTGTGGTCCTCTTCATAAAGCTCCATATCTGAGTTTAGTCCGGAGCCTGGTACTTCGACTGGCTTGTCTTCATTTTGTTCCTCTAACATAGATGGTTCTTTAATCTCACCATATTCGGTACATTTTGATGAAGGTTCACCAATACTTTTTACGGGAACCGGTTGTGAAAGTATTGTGTCACAATCGTTTTGATCCTGCAGCAAATTCTTATCCTCGATGTCCGCGTGTAGTTCGGTACCCAGGATATCTTCCGGTTCTTCTTTAACATCGTCCTTTGGTACGGATGATTCCTTAATTTCATCATTTTTAACACATTCTGATGAAGATTCGATCAAGTTTCTTGTAGTAATTGGTTGCGAAAGTATTTTGTCACAATCGTCTTGATCCTGCAGCAAATTCTTATCTTCGATGTCCGCGTGTAGTTCGGTACCCAGGATATCTTCCGGTTCTTCTTTAACATCTTCCTTTGGTACGGATAATTCCACAATTTCATCATTTTCAACACATTCTGATGAAGATTCGATCAAGTTTCTTGTAATAATTGGTTGTGAAAGTATTTTGTCACAATCGTCTTGATCCTGCAGCAAATTCTTATCTTCGATGTCCGCGTGTAGTTTGGTACCCAGGATATCTTCCGGTTCTTCTTTAACATCTTCCTTTGGTACGGATGATTCCTTAATTGCATCATTTTCAATACATTCTGATGAAGATTCAATAATGTTTCTTGTAGAAATCGGTTGTGAAGGTATTGTATCACAATCGTCATGATCCTGTAGCAAATTCTTACCTTCGATGTCCGCGAGTAGTTTGGTACTCAGGATATCCTTCAGTTCTTCTTCAACATCTTCCTTTGGTACAGATGATTCCTTAATTTCATCATTTTTAACACACTCCGATGAAGATTCGATAATGTTTCTTGTATGAATCGGTTGTGAAAGTAGTGCATTACAATCGTCTTGATTGGAATGCAAATAACTACTTTGGCTGTGTAAGTCGGGCGAGTCTAGCAAGTCTAACAAATCTGATGAGTCTGGCGGATCTAACAAATCTGGTGAATCTGGTGAATCTAGTATCTCTGCTGTCTTTTCTGCAACGTGTTCTTTTAATACAAGTGATTCTGTTATGACATCATCTTCAACATTTTCCGATATACAGTCAAAAATGCTTGTCGTGGGAACCGTTCGTGAAATTGAGTCGCAGTCATCTTGATTGTGAGTCAAGTACTCATTTTCGGGGTCTGAGTCGAATTTAATGTCCAGTGTCTCTTCGATTCTTTCATTAATATTTTCCTCGAACTGGAAAGAGAAGTCTTTAATCGCATTATAATTATCTTCTTCTTCTCGTGGTTCAGTAATGTTGCTCTCGAGTATCACTTCTGAAGTTATTGTGCCTGGATTATCTTCATCCTGCAGCGAACCCGCGATTTCTGTATCCATGGGAAGTTTGGTACCAGCTGTCTCTACTGCTTCTTCGTCGATATGTTCCTCTGATATTGATGCTGCATTTTCATTTTCACCATCATCTATACACTCTGATTGTGGTTCATTAATACTTGAAGGGCAAACTGCTCCATCCTGGTCTGAGCTTTTTATTTCCCCTTTTTCGATTGATTCTCTATCTTCTCCTACTGTTGAACACGTTTCCATATCCATTTCACATTGAATGGATCTACAAGAGTCGACCCAATCGCACGATAGACCCGAATCCGTCTCGGTTGAATGCGTTTTGATAGGCTTTAATGGTTTTCTTTGTATATTACAACTTGCTGGCGAACTCGGTTCGGGTGAACTGTATACAATGGGTTTCTCGTAATGCGGTCCACTATCCAGGTTTAAAGTATCGGCCATATCGTGATCGGATGTTTGTCGATCATAACTGCCGAAGAGCGTAAGTAGTTTACGCTTCTTCGATTTCTTTTGAATGCAAGATTGTTCTGCCACTTTTGGCATATCCTCTATTTTCCATACAGACTTGGAAGCACTTTGCAACCTTTTCCTTCTCTTCGGCCTTGTTTTCTTCAGTGTAGGTTTAGTCAAGTTTGCGAGCATATGTTCCTTATACAAATCAGTGTCTCTGGCTTGATTCCTGTTACACAGTTCCATCATCTGCTGCATTAAGTTAAGAGTAACATCGGATTGAGAGGCATTGCCGGTTTCACGGGAACAACAACTCGTAGGATGCTTGTGCTGCCAGCAGTTACTATTTTCCATTGCTTTCCGCTTCTTTAATTGCTTCTTTAATTTAGTTTCCAAACACCCTATTCTCTTTTCTAGTGACTCAACGACTGATGAAGAGGTACTCAATACACTCATATTTCCAGTAGTATTTGGAAGAGTATTAGTGGCAGCTGGAATGAAATATTTGCTTTGATTCATCAGATTGGACAATTGGTGTGGAATGAAATCGTTGAAGTATGTAGCTTGAAGTGGCACACTCGGGGATGCTGATGGTAATACATTTGGTAAAGGTAAACTATTCTGATTAGTTTGACCACTTGTATGTGAACATGTATCAGATAAACATTCAGCCTTGCACCGGTTGTCAGCTACATCTGGAATCATACATACTAAACTCAATAATTCAATCATGTTTACATAAAAAACTAAATGTTTAGAAACTTGCCATGTATCCTAGATAATGGGGAGGATGCTTGTATGGGGGAAGGAGATCTAATTTTGTCTATAAGTGCGGGACACTGATCCTTCATTATCTTGCAAATCTTGTCCAAAGGTGGTGGTACAATTTCTGTCACACATTTGTTACAGAATATAGGATACAAATTATCCTTAACATTGTAGAACTCTTTAGTCATCGAGCATTTGTCCAATGTTTTAGGTTTAGGCCTTACAAAATTCAACGTAGGCATTGTATTAACACTACTGTCTGCTGTAGATTTGCATACTGTATTTACACCTATATCTGCTGTAAGTTTGGGTCTTGTGTTGACAGCGATATCCACTGTATTCTTGACTGGTATTGTCAACTTTGGTTTCGCAGCTTGAGCGTTTAACTTTTTCTCCAACTTTTTCAGTTTAGCTTCATGAGGTTTCTTAGCAGTCCTCAACTCCTGTTCTAATTCTTTAATTCTCACTGCCAACATAAAATCCGTGATATATCATTTGTTATGGTTCTTTGAATGAGAAATTTGATTGCCTACCTTGCAGAGAAGACTTCTCCAAATCACACTCCATTGTTTTTTCAGTAGTTTGTGTTTCTATGTCACTAATCTTACACGTTAGTTGCTGTATGTGCTTACTATCTGCAGCTATCTTGACTTCCTGGCTTTCAACAGCAGCTGTCAATGTCTGAATTTTCTTTTGGTATTCAGAATTTTGCTTTAAAGATGGAAAGAACGGTTCAGAGTTTGCTGAATCTGTTTGAAACAGACATACTTACAAGTTCCACTTTGAGTACTTTGGCCAGGGTTGTATTAAAATCGAAAGTTGCTTTATTCGCTTGTTTGGTCATTAATTTCAATTCGGTCTTTAAGCGTTCGCATTCCTTCACTTTATCGTTGTACTGCGTAATTACCTCGCTACAAGTAAATCGTTCGAATTAGTTCGCAGTCGGATATATAAATTCGCGGTTACTCGTGTGCGTAACACTTACTGGGCACTACAGATTCTCTTTTTCAGCGCGAGATAGGATTGGGTTAATTTGTCTAAACTGGAGATATCTTCCTGCGGAGCAATAAATAAAATTCAATTTTAAAATTAAAAAGTCAATAAAACAAGCGCAATATGACGCGGCTTTCAGAGATCTCAGGTTTTTCTACAACACAGCACATAGCCGCAAGTTGATGTTTGTTATTGTGGCTGAAAAGTTGAACATTAACATATTCAGAAACAATGGCCAGCAGCCGGTTAACGTTTATACTTTTATAGACTCTTAGAACCGAAGTGTGTTAACCTTACCGGATAACCTATTACATATAGTCACTATGATTCAACATAATCGTTTGAAATAACAGTATTTACTTGTGAAGCCCAATTTGTCTCATTGTCCTGACAGGCATTCTCCATCTTTCAACAAATGACAATAGGAATAACACGCGCACGCAGTATTTTAACTGATTTTCTCTATACACGTTTATACGGCGCTTCCCACTGTGTTTATTTCATTCTCCGAGCACGCACCACGCGGCATGCTTCTATATGACTCCTATATATAGTCGAATTCTTTAAGTCGACTCCAGTCTGCTCCAGTCGACTCTACGAGTGTTGTGAGTGAAGACAGCAACCAAATACAAGCTGTCGATTCCTTGCGCGGGCCTTCGAGGATCTCCTGTTACTATCGAGAGTAAAATAATAAACGAGTGTGTATGTGGTGAAATATATCATATTTTATTTATATAGAATCCGAAATAATGGTACGAGCAGGGGAAAATCATATATTTCTAGAATATATATTCTACGACGAAATTTAAGTAAAGCATGCGAGTAAAAAAGAGGTGTATGTGTGTCAGTGTGTAACAAAATGGGCAAGCAATAAATCAATGCTCGGAATAGCGCTCTAACAATACTGGATATAGATGCTTCCATCGGCAATGCAGACGTGTTTATTGGCAAAATTCTGGGATATATTTAATCGTGTGTATTTACATCAGCCCTCGGAAGTACAACGCTGACAGAATGTACCAGACATACGAAGTAACTGTGGCATTCACCGCAGTCATCCACCGTCGTAAAGTATCGTACATACATATTAACTTTCTCGATCAACAGGACGCATTTGAGCGCAAGAGTGACGCACTACTCGAATCATTGCTACTTTCTTGTATCCCACTTGAATTGGAATCGCAAGCCGAAACAAAGGTATAATTCTTTATCAATTACAATTATGTGTCCTTCGTATAATTCTCGCGTAACCCACATGATCGGCGGCGCTACTCGATTAATACAACTTATTGCATCGACATAGAAATTTGTAATGATTTAATACATTTTATTATTTAATTTAGCATAATAATAACATTAATAATGAGCTAGTTAAAATAAGAAATAATAATAATACAATTTTACGTTTACAATTACTCGTGTAGAAACCACTGTGTGAGTGAATGTATCTTGAGGGGTATTTCCTTTTTCACATGCGTCGATCTTTTTCCCACGGAATGATTAGTCATTTCATAAAGTCCACTGCCATTCAGTAGGTATTATGCATATATGTATATGTATATATATATATATATGTTATGTATAGTAGCTTTACTTCTCAATTCTTGCGTGAAACGCGTACGAAAGCACGCAGGAATACCACGATCTCACATGAGCCTGCACGAATTCCCATACCAACCTACGCCATTCTCGCCGTGAGACAAGAATCGCATACCGAAATCTAGAGGTCAACATAAGATAACAATTTGCCTCGAGAGTGATTTACGGATTAACAATTGTTCTGATTTCTTTGTGCATATGGCAGAGGAAGTCAACGTAGCTCGCGCTTCCATCGACGCCCCGGTCTTCGATCAGGAAGTGGCGCAATACCATTTCCATTTTTTCTCGTTGTCTCACTATCGTTAACTGAAACGAAATACCACGTATTAAAAGATATAGTATTCAATTTCACAATAGTTTTCTTGTGCTTACCCTCATGCACCGATGCCTCTCCGAACGCACGGTATTGATAATATCGTGGACACGCTTATTTAATGGTGTGTCCAGTACCGGCAGTGATGTACGGTCGGTGTCAACTTGAACCACGGATGGCACGTCAAAGACAGCTTGCACCCATTGCGGTGACAATGACAAGCCCAGCCATAAGAACATATGAATACTATTCTCTGTAGACAAGAATTCAAGGAGGCTTGTTAGCAACACCAATTTCTCGAGACATGCATCCTCTGTAAAGAGTTCAGATGAAGAGATTCTTACCGAGCAGATACGCGCCATCATCCGAAAACTTGTCGATGGAACAACGTAACATTTGAGGCATTTCCGTGTCGTTTTCAAGTTCGTGCAGCGGAAGTAATCTGGGATAGGTGTACACGACGGAAATCGAGATAGGCATCGTCGCGACCGCTTGCATCACGAAAGATCTATCGTCAATAGTCATATCGGCACCTAGAGCAAAGAATTCGATTTACCATTGCGC
Source organism: Crossocerus cetratus (assembly GCA_963675795.1). Taxonomy (NCBI): domain Eukaryota; kingdom Metazoa; phylum Arthropoda; class Insecta; order Hymenoptera; family Crabronidae; genus Crossocerus; species Crossocerus cetratus. The sequence continues at coordinate 18,259,729 of OY776668.1, forward strand.
TTTCTCAACATAGATTGATTTGAATTATTTGAAATCAATGGTGATTCAACAGACCTCCAGCTAATGCATCACTCTTCAGGAGGGAATTAATATACAGAGGGAGTAGCTTCATACATTCGGGTAGAATCAATTGACCGGCGCTGGATGGTGAAGCGCAATGTTTCCTGTACGTAGCCAGCATGCTTGCGCATCTCGCGATCAAGTTGTCCTTTATAGTTTTTGGAGTTGATTCAATCATTTTGAAAACGCCTGTGAAACATATTGTTTTAATACACCGTTCGGAAGTCTTGATTTCAGACGATTGATGTGTCACTCACTCTGCTTGGAGAAGAAATTAATAATAGCATCCAAATCATAGGCGCGGTATAACTCAGCCATTTGAGACGAAGTCTTTAGGCTAAGATTTATGATACGCAATCTCCTAACTCCGCTACAAGAAGTGTAGAGTAAAGCGGTCTGAATATATACACCTTCATCATCCGTCAGTTTGTCGTCATGCTTGACCTCTATCGCGATTGCCTGAGGTAGAAAAAATAAGAAATGGTAGAAAATCTGTTGTTTCTAAAGTTATAGTAAATAAATTTGAATTTACGTACCTTATTGCAGTCTATACTTGCCAGCTCCATGTCTGTGGTATTCGACATGTAGAAGTGCCCGTAGAAATCGGTTGCTCTAACACCCGTAGACGTACGCACACGCATAACCGAGTCAAAAGCAATCGGTCTACTTATATTATTAACGACGTCCATAATTAGTCTCTCACCATCCACATCCGCCTAAAAAATAGAAAGACAGTGTCATATTTCGATAACGAGTTAATAAATCCGAGTCTTCGAGTTAAAACAATTGTATTACTTGGAAATAAGTGTATTTGTGAACTTCCCCTCCCGTGAGGCGAGCAACCTGTCCTATCGTTGCTATATCGATATAAGAATTATTGAATATAAACAGATCTACAGAACAACCAGCACTGACGCACTCTTGGCCCAAATTATTGTAGATAGTGTTTTGCGGCGCTAACACGGTTTTCTCTTTTTCGGTTCCAAGCACTTTACGATCATCTCGATTCTTCAGTTTGCCGGGTGCTTCGGCAATTGGTAGGGAGGAATGGAATACCATTAGTTTTCCGGTGCAATCTGAGGCCTAATCAAAAATAAGTAGCATAAGTTTTGAAACGACAGTCAGTTGTAGTTTGCTGGTGGTAAACAACATACTTTTAGAGCCTCCAGTCCGGCTTGTATAGCAGGAGCAAGAATAGTTTCCGTCTCACGTGTATCCGCGAACATAACAGGTATTTGTGTCATGAGACTATCGATAACCGCTTCACTCTCTCCAACATCGCATAAGAATCCATCTAGAAGCGGCATAAACACATCTTGCACATCTCCCACAACCATCATTTGTGGTTGTGCCAAACAGGCATTGATGTTGTAAAAATGCACTGTATTGTTATACGTGATAAATCCTACTTTCATGTTCGACTTTGTTTGACCGGCATCGACCGGCAAATTTTGTATTATTGACTTCATTTTCATACAGAGTAAATTCACTAAACCAGACTTTACTGTGTTGTACGATACATCAATCACGAATACAATCGCTGGTGGTTTTGGGAACGTGTTAAGCTGAGAAAGAAATGAGCACTCAATAGTAGACATCCAGGCATGAGATTATATGTAATCTTTTAAAGGGAGAATCTCTTACTCTACAGTAGTCCTTGGTCGCAACGAATTCGTACGTTCCGAGCATTAGCTCTGGTCTCTCATATCGATCCATACGTTGGCCAGTGTGATCCAGATGCTGGAAATATTCTGCGGGAACTTCGCTAGTAGCTTTACAAAACATACATTGGAACCTTCGACCGGCATCAATGAATTGCATGAATGGGCTCATATACGCCTTGCACCGAACACAGCGGACTGGCCCAATTTCCCCCATATCTACTATGGGTGGTTCGAACTCGCCGTCAGCGATACGAGCCATCGGGCTTATGATCAGACCAAAGGGAACATTTGTCTGCAAGGTTGAACAGTGATATTTCATAGCAAAGGATCGCCAGACAGTATCGCAATTAGGATCATATATGGCTTACTTGTTTTATGAGGTCTGTTGTAGTAGGAACCGTATACATGGTAGATCTAATGTATCTAGGCGACGCATTTCCCTGATCCTGCGTGACGAATTTTGTTGTTACAAGCGGCGGTACCAGCCCCTTCTGATTGGTTACAAACACGCCTCCTTTAATCCGCTGATCGTCTTGCATCACTTGGATCTATAGAAATAATAACAATGCATTCGCGGTAAAGTAATGTACTACTTCAAAAAGGTCTCGGTGTATCTTTGCATATTCTTACTGGACTTGGCATCTGATCTGGGTCTAAACGTCTAGCCTGCTGAGGCTGAATGCCTGGTTGATATCCACTTGCTACACCTGGAGCACTACTTTGATATGGGCTTCGTTGTCCACCGTACATATCCTATGTAGAACAGACCTTTAGCATGAAAGAAACAATCCGCGTAGAGTGACAAAGTCTTCTTTAATAAAAACTTACCGTCTGATTCTGGTAGCCTTGTTGCGCATATCCTGCTTGCGGATAACTCGGCATAGCTCCGGGTGCAGTTCGATTCATTCCCACAGCACTTCCTACATTTTGCCCCGGCAACGGAGGTGCTGCTCCATATTGCCTTTGTCCACTTTGTGGTAAACCAGATCCAGGTCCACCCGTTGGAGGATAACCCAGTGACTGTCCTGGTAGTGGTGGCTGGCCTTGCGGTCCAGATAGATTTTTTTGTCCCAGCATATTTGGTCTATTGAATCCTTGTTGAGATGATAAGGCAGATGGTCCAGAACTTTGCTGGCCTGGCAATGGTGGGGGTGGCATATTGGATAGCCCAGATAACGGAGGTCCTGAGAGTGCCTGTTGGTTGGGCATGGATGATAGTGGCATAGGATTGGATTCAGGATAAGAAAGAGCAGATTTCTGTTGTCCTGGTAATGGGGGACCTTGATGTCCTGATAGAGGAGGTCCAGATAGGTTATGGCCTGGGAGTGGAGGACCTGACATGCCAGATTGCCCTTGCAAAGAAGGTGCTGATAGACCTTGTTGTCTTGATAATGGTGGTCCAGACATGTTATGTTGACCCGAAAGTGGCATGGGACCAGATAAGTTCAGTTGACCCCCGCGTGATGGGCTGGTAAAAGGTTGTTGTCCTTGCAGAGGTGGTCCAGATACATTTGGCTGAGCTTGAGAAGGTGGGTTGTGCATAGTCTGTGGTGGTAAAGATGACCCAGTCATGCTTTGCTGACCAGACATGGGTGGTGGAGGTACTGTAGACCTTAGTCCTGCGGGTGGGGCTCTTGGAAACATGTTCTGAGCAGAAGGCATATCTGAAGTCGTTGTGTGACCAGGCTGTTGACTGGCTGAGGACACTCCTGTATTGTAGTCATACTCGGATGTAGGTTGATTCTGTCCAGGATAGTATTGTCCACTGGCGTGAGGAACTCCTGTTGGAGGCCCAGATAATGGAAGACTACTGGGCTGGCTAGTCGAAAGATTTTGCTGGATGGGTTTTGATAATTGCACATCTTGCCTAGGCGTATGAGCCCCAGACCTTCCACCAGGGTCAGTTTGTCCAATAGGTCCTATGTATTGAACACATATTTCACACATACTCTACATCTCACATTCACTGCTTCACTAATATAATACAAACCTGTCATTGGTGACATTGCATCAAGTGGACTATTGACACCATTAACATTAGACGCACTTGACATCACTGGACTGCTTTTCCCGGGCAATGGTGGTGGTGGGAAATTTTGCTAAAAATTCCAATTAAAAAATGTAATATGCTGATTGGAGTATTCATAAAGATAATAATAATTACCAAAGGTGGTCTCTGTTGATCACCAAGAGTCATATTAGACATTTGATTTATTACATTGTTTTGACTTGTTGGTGGTGGGATTATCATGGGATTATTCGATAGTGCATCGTGTTGCATATTTCCTACTGAATAAATCATCACTTTAGCAATTGAATCCATGACATTCATGTAGCTTGTGTAAAACATGTAGTACCTTGATTCTGAGTATTGTTCATATAATAAGGAGCTTGCTGTGGTGGATGTAAATTAGTAGGAGGCATTCCTTGCATCGGTTTTTGGGGTCCATAGTTTTGAGAATTTAATGGTGGTGGCCCCTTTAGCATGTTAGGCGGCACATTGGAATTTAGTTCTCCATAAGATGTCGCAGACCCGGAATAGTAACCACCCTGTTGTGCCTGCTGTTGTTGTATATATTGTGGATTCATTTTTCTACCCTGGAATGAGTAGCCTCTATTACACTGACCCCACACAAAACTTTCACACCCCTTTATTCTTCGGCCAATCTGTTAAACTGCACATTGTTGAAATATCACATTGACTAGCGAAGCAGATTAATAGCATAACTATATGTTTATACAATATGCCCCAAAAAATCGTTCACTATAAAGTAGCCAGTGACGAATTTGAGTATGATTTATCATGATTACGAATGCGTAGGAATAATGGGACACACGCGACGTAGCCGATATAGTAGTGACTGGACCGATTACAAACAAAACCCGAAAATATGCTAGAGAGTGACAGTCACAAAGTAACCTACGTATGATCAGGAACGCGTGGAGGATCTACGCTCTGTTGAACAATAATTACATAGACGATCACGGTTAATCAGGATCGGTGTTATTGAAAGCGCGAGTCGAATTGTCCTTAAAAATCTGCGATTTAATATGGTAAAAGTGTGCGATGCGTTTCTACGTAGGCAGTCGCAGTTCTGGGCTTACGGTTAGTAGAGGAAATCGGCGAATTAATCAGGATCGGCAATGGACTTACGTTTTGCCAAAAAATCCGTTTTAACCATAACAAAACTGAATATTTCCACGACTGTTTACACTAAAATGAAGAAAATGTATTTCGCTGCAATAGTGACTGCTGCCGATGCCACGTAAGGTGGCATTGCGCATGCGCTCGTCACACGCTGACGAGACCGACGAGACACGTCATGATAAAAAATTGGAACATTGTAAAAGGGTGCTTTGACGAAAGGCCCCTTATATCGCTCGACAGATTTGAGCCCTCGGGGAAACCTCGACCGCGATGACACTCGAGCAATAGGTCAGGAGAGATTATGAATAGAGTTTCGTAATGGGGAAAACAGCCTCGGCTGTCGAACACAGTATAATACAGTAGGGACACTCGGTGTCGGTGCCTTTCATCTCAATATTCCCGCGAATAGGGCGGCCGCCGACGAGTTTAGCAGCTAACTGAACAGCTAGCCTACAGATGGCCATAGCATCGATTCGTCGTTGCTGACATGTACCGGGTCGCGAACAAGTGCGCAGTACCGATTTATGTACTATTATTCCATTACCACCCGGTATAATTGGTGGTCGCCGCAGTTACGGGCGCACCGTCGTCCGCTATCGAAAGACCGTGACCACTACGCATATAAAATTATAAGTTTGCACAAACACACGCAGATACCTATGTGCATGTATTTGGAGCATATGATTCATACTCATTCACTTAATTTGCGAGTTTCACCTTTGTGAAGGGGTACAAATGGTGTCGGAGTGCGTAACGAGGCTCGAAAAGGTTCCAATACATTTGTTTCATGAATAATGGCCTGTCAAAGTGAAGGGATCAGTGATTTAAATGACGTCGTACTAAGAGATAGTCCGTCTACTGACTCGGAAGTAAGACTACGTTACTATAATAAATAATCTCAACATATGTGTATGTTAGTCTGCTTCAATGCACACCTGGAAACATTCTCCTATTTCGAAAGATTTGACTACGAGATCAAAACTCCAACTATTAGATTAGTGTTCTATTAGTTAGTTCAAATATGTCATATCAATATTCAGTCGTCCTGTAAAATTACGACTCTGGTTTCATTCCAGCAATTGTTCAAGCCAAGCAAAATGCCAAAGCGTTTACTGCAATTCTCGGACGGTGTTTTGGAGGAGCGCTCGTCAGATGATGAAGCACCTGCTCCGAAAATGGTTAACCCAGTGGTAACAGCTGATCCAGTTACGTTTCGACTACTTTTTGACAGACGCGTCAGGAGGATGCGTGATTTGTATCAAAGCTCCTGAATCGAAAGATACACACACTTATCTCTACGTTTTCTTATGAAACCTTGCAGAAAACGCTGGACTGGTTGCCGTGGACTTGGTATCAGACGTCTTGGGTTGGTTCGAAAATGTTAGAGGGTTGCGATTCCGTTGGCGAGTATCTGGCTAATTTCTTCGGCATCACCACTCCGAAATACCAATTCGAGATTGACGAGTATTACAGACTGAAGGCCGCGGAAGAGGAAATGGTGCGGAAAACTGACTTAGAAATGGGTGGATGGAGCGAAAAAAATAAGAACAATTTGATACATCACGACAACATGTCGGCCAGCACTAGCACATAAGTTTGTAGCTTCTTGATTTCTTCCCTGAATTATCAATGAAGCCAATACGAGACTGTTAGATCTTAAAATTCGCATTTGCAGTAATCAAAGCAATAATGCTGCTGGAAGTAAATACGTTCTTTTGCCTTGAAAATCATGTGCCTTCAAAATGTAGATCAATTGTATATACTTATTCACTGTTAGTGCATAAAAGAGGCTTTAAACAAGATATATTTCTTGCATGTGATATGTAGAACAGGAAGCAATATAAAAGGGGAAGAATTAATGATGTAGCAATTTAGCTGCCTCTTTGTTCAAAAATAAATTAACTGATGCTTTGATATACATTCAAACTATCTATATCATACGTTCAGCATCCTTGTAAGTTGCAAAATGTTGCTTCCTTGTAGACCAATCTTTATTTTACGAAATAGCTAATCATTCTGTGAACATAGTATAATTTATTGTTAGAAAGTCACTTTATAATATATGTTACATCTTGAAAAAAGTCTCATAAACTTCTATCCATAAGTTGCGTTCACGTTTTCAAGTAAGGAAATTATCGCTCTACAACAAGAAAATATATTTGTAAGAACATTTCAACTCTTTTTATTGCATTTCAGAAAATGTATACATCGACAAAAGTGAAGTCTCAATGATTGAATGTAAAATCAGAAGGCTACTCTAAATTTTATGTATACACGAATATTGCTTCAGCAATAAGTATTAAAATATCTTCATAAACGAGACATTTAACGTCCAATTCAAATCTTTTGAAATAAAATATGGTGATTATTTGGTAAATACGTATGTATTTAAAACTGCGACTATCCAATGCCACTACCGTCACATTTCGTATTCGAGTCCGTAGCAAAAGGTTTATAAATCGTGAAAACATTCTCGTCATTTTGGGCGTAGAAACGTACAGAAATATTGGAAGAGATGGCATTCAGTTGGGGATAACTGTAATGACGATTTGAACGCGGGACACAGGCCGTAAAGGAACATTTGTCATTTAACCCATGGGGGATGCCTGTAGTCTCAACTAGCAGAAAGTGGGATTCCGATTGTATATAGTTAGTGGTTGCATTGTGGAAAATTATGTTTCTGGCACGAATCGATGCAAAGCGCTAGTGAGGACTAGCAGAGAATTTTGGAGACCCTGAGGCAGATGCCTCTGTAACCACGAACCCTTGTATTGCTCTATGTGCGCTAACATCTTATTGGCCACGTCAGTTCTAAAGATCGGCGGCAGATTGCACACTCCTAAATTGATTACCGCTAGTCCCATATTGCTATTAGGATTAACACCAACGCCAATTAAAGTTCTACCAATTTTACATGCAGTCAGCATGAAGTCTGCAGTTAACTGGAGTTCTTGTATTTCCATCGATGCAAATTTCGATGACAAATTCACTTCATATAGAGAGTGGGAGATTCGTTTGATCTGCTTTGTGACTTTCTGTAAATTAAAAGAGAAAATGTTATAAACCAATTAGAATTTTCAGATTTAAGTGTCGAGAGAAACGTTTTCCCGAACTGCAACTTACCGCGAATAAATCAGATGAAAGGTATTCGAGATTCACGTTATCTGGGTCAGTTAGTAGTCTGTACAATGTCGATCCACGGTTATCAGGGATCTGCTGAAGATCCTTCACTGGTTGATTTTTGCTCAATGTGAGTACTAAAGTATCTAGACGACCGAGCTCTAAGATCGCATTCCCGATTTTATATTCCGAATCGTTGAAGACGTGGACGTCCATTAATTTTGTTACTGAGCTGTGCCTGCAATCAACGAGTTGTACAGTACTCTCAAAAACGTTACAATTATCATATTCGTATTGATATTACCTTGGTCCAACCAATTCGAGTATATCATAATTATCATCGTTCCCAATATCAATTTCCGTGGCAGGATTCCACGATAAACCCGCAGCAATTAAGTAGCCAATCCAAGCAAAAGGATGGGGAGTGAGGTGGTGACTTCCAGACCAATGCGCAACAACTATACCTATTGCATCTTGCTCCAAAGCAGTTTTTATTGCGTTCTTTGTGTTTGCATAGGTGGAAGCCGGACACCCAGCTAAGCTATTGTAACTGGCAGTGCCAGAACTTGGAAGTACATTACCACCAGCTATCCTAAATGCTTCTGTCCATTCAGAGAAGTCATAATCAGCCTACAAGAAAAATCTTGATAAAACATGTCCAAACATTGCAAGTGAATGCACAGTGTTGTATATTCACCTGAAAGCCATATTCTACAAGAATAATGTTGCTAGGAATATTATGGAATTCCGGTTTGGAATGTAAGCCATTGGAACAAAGTAGTAACGTTGTACTTGAACTCAGGTTTAAGATATGCCATAACTCTTGAAGGCATGAATACGATTTGAATACTTCAGACATGTCTGTTTCGATTGTCTCATTGACGGACGAGTTCAAATCAAAGTTGTCCGGCTGTACGAGCAAACTTGCTAAGCGTGGTCCAACGTGTACATAAGTCAAGCTTGGAAATACTGCGAGTAACTCTTGGAATATAGGCCACATTTGCGGTAGATGATGCTGTCCCACGTTCGCATCAACGTCTAAAGTCGGCACTAAATCTAAATGGCGATCTCTGAAATCAAAATAATTTGAATATTGAAAATGTTTAAAGAGTATGATAAACACAAGTAAAAAATAGACGGGTTACACCTACCTGCAATAACGGTCTAAAGTGACCATTTCAGATTTGCTATAACACAGCTGCCAATCACAGTTGGGTGTAAGTCTAGAATACAAATGCAAGTGTGATACTTTAAAGGACGACCACAGATCTATCGTATGCAACAGGTATTCCAGCGTAGGTATACGTCCTCTCGGCGAAATGTCCAATAAAATTCCTCTGTGCGAGAATCGCGGCTCGTCCTTTATGAAAACAGGCTCGATCTCGCAGACCTCCGATCTGCTTTGTTGTTTGCTTAATCTTAAGATTTGTACAAATGTGCATACTGCGTAATGCAATCCTGCTAGGCTTGCGGCGCCGACTTTTATCGCGTTCTGTGATATATGCAGCTGATAGCCATCGAAACTATTGAATAACTTTCGATTCACTATACACTCTATGCGATTCTCGCTAAGTAATTTGCCAGAACTTGGATGCACTTCTCCAATTTTCACGTCGGTGCCTAATTCTAGCAAGTGCGTTCTACTGATTTCCCAGACATCCAGTATTTTATGAATAGACTCACTACCCTGTGTATCAGACGTATAATCATATTAATCACTTTTTTAATATTCCTGTATTAAATGGAATTCGTATTTCTATATCGTCGATTTGACAAGCACCTGTGTTATGGATATAAAAAGCTCCTTTCCCGCAATAAATGGCGTCGAAATGTTTTTTAGCTCAACAACAGTTTTCGGTTGTGGCCAAAGAAGACTATAAATTGCATCCTTCTCTGTCGCACTAGTTGGGGTTTGCTTTCCAGTTTCTCTTAATGGTACGTCGTATACAGGCTCGGACGATTTGGTGGAGTCAATAGAAAGTTGACTCATGTTACTTGAAATGCTCTTCTGGCAAAAATTGCCCTCAACAAACGATGCTGTTGGGCTATGCATAGTTTCTCCTTCATTCGACATGAAGTTTGGCGAATATCCTTGAATGAAACAGAATAAAGATTGTTTCCCACGAGCAAGATCGAATGCTGTTTTCCCTGCGAATGTTCTGGAAGAAAGAATCTTGCTGTTAATGATTGATCTATAGGAGCTTGGTTGAACTTATAGATCTGAATTAAGCCTTGTTACCCTTTATTGGCCCGTATGCCAGGATTAGCTCCCGCTTGTAATAATTCCTGACAAATTTCTGCATTACCACGGCTTACTGCATCATGCAACGGTGTTGCACCACAGCCATTAACAGCATTTACATCTGCCCCACGTTCTAAACAAAGTAATTTTTTCAATATGTTGTACTTGCCATAAACACTGTGTAATATTAAAACATTTTTACCTATCAAAAATCCTACAACATCCTTATTCCCATAACAGGCAGCCCAATGAAGGGGCGTGTTCTTGCTGCCTTCGGAGTCCCATGAGTTCACATTCAATCCAGCATCTAGCAACTGTGTTACCCTCTCTATCCTACAATCATTAGAATATTCAAAATCTTTGTTCATGTATCTCCAACAGCAATAGTATTATAATAATGCATTGCATACTCTGATTCAGCAGTTGCTCTGAGCAATTCCTCAATGTAAGTCCTGCGTATCAGATCGCTACAGGCGACGTCAAGTGCATTGTGTCCATCAGCATTTTGAACAGCAGGATTTGCCCCGCAGCTCAGCAACGTCCTCACAATATCCGGTTGATTAGTCTATGCAATTTTCAAAGGACATTTACCAAATGGAGCAAGTCTGTAATATATGATCAGAGAAGAGAGAACTTTAGAAGAGTATTACCTTTGAAGCATATGAAAGGAAGGTGCCCTCCTGCAGGACTGGCTGGTTTAGAATCTTATCCTTCGTTATACGATCGCCTGCAGTACCATTTAAACCTGTCACAGGGCACGCATAATGTACAAAGACAACAATTACAGGAGTAATAGAAGTAAGAAGTGCGATAGTAACACTCAATGTTTATAGGGAAGATGGATGGGATTTGTCCAGGCTGCATTTTTACGAGCACCGAAGTTGCATCGCGTGACGAGGGACGAGATTTTATATCGGGTCTTAAGTGATAGAATCTAATAAAGGCGGTTTAAGAAGATAGTAGAAAGCAATATACAGACGTACACGCCTCTAAAAGCGATCTAATTATATCGGCGCGTCCATGTTCGATCGCGCTACGGATGTCCTCGCAAATGTCTTGCATCTCTGCTCGTTCCTAATGCATATCAGTAGCGTGGAGCGCACGACATCCTCACGGAATTGCGATCGGTGTCAGCTGTCAGAAAACGCCGGGCTCATAATCACTGAATTCATTTAGAATGCAATTGTGTATGCTTCCGTGCCTATAGCGCTAGGTGCGGTACTGGCTTGCTGGGATTCCCCGCAGGAGGCAGTGATGGCGCTGCCAGCACCGTTGACAGGAACAGGAACGGAAAGGTTTCCTGCAGAAATGTATCCGTGCGTCCGTGTGTGCATTGGAAATTGATATGTTTCATTTGCACATTTGCTAAATTAATGTAATTGACAAGGTAACTCAACTAACTTTTAATTTATTATTTAGAACAAGTCTCGCAACTCTGTGGGTTAAAGGAGTTTTAAAGAGTATTAATAATTTAAGTTTTTTGTTAAAAATCTTAGAAAAGTCATGTTAAAAATGGGAAGTTTTGCGGAGTCGCCATCACAGTGCTCTGTATTTAAAGCCCAGGTAGCGTGCATCACTAATTAGCGTAACAATTCGCATTTCAGAGGCTCAGAGATTATAATAAATTGTCGACCGGCCAAAGTGGCGCAATTGCGGGACGCAGCGGATTACACGGGTCTACTTAGTCCACGGGGGAATATGCCAACAGATTTGTTAGTATCTTTATCATTCTTTATTTTGATCAATTGTTCGCTGAATGTCGCGCGCTGCTCAGCCCGACGCTTACAAATCTTTTACATGCTCCAATTTCGTTGGGCTAAATTTAAAGATACAGCGAAGGGCCGTGACCAGCTGCGGTCGCCGACATAGTCGAGTTAATGCACCCCGGGGTTTAAAGTCAATTTTAATTAAGTCCTGATAAAACATGCTACATCGTTGAGTCGTCAAACTATATCAACTCTTGTGGGAGTTTACAAATGCGGGAACATGGCGATTTTTTATTTTCTTTAATTAAAGTTAATTTACAGTTAATTACAGTTTCCATCCTGAGTCATAAACAATCAACGGATATGTATATGTATATGCTATCCTCGACAATTGATGAATCAGTGTCAACAGGTTCTCTAGTTTTATTTTTCGGAGAGGCTTGCCAGGTGTGTTTTATTATATTTCATTGTCTGGCTGATGTTTCGCCCAAAAAAAGCTCGCGCCGATGCAGCAGGCCTCGCTCGTTAGCCCGTTGCAGAAAGGGTAGATCCATACCGACAGGCGGGCAGGTCGCTATAGAGATGCCTCGTGGAGGCCGAAGACAGTCAACGGACACCCACGGGGTATGAATAAATTACTGGGAATAGCATGGCACAGGAGCGAGGAAGCGAACCCGGGAGGAAGGGGTAGTCTGTCGAGAGAGTGGGAAATAACGGGTGCCTGCTCGCCCCTGCGAGGAGTCGTGCCGCTACTTTCGACGAAACAGCATCCCAAGGGATACCAGATACCATCCTACAACTCTAGGTAAGGCGAGTCCCCGATCAACAATCCGCCACCCTCTACTTTGCCCAATTCCAATCCCGGAAAGCCTATTGAATCTCGCTAATCTTCCAGTGACCGCCTTACCAGGACACTAACATTCGAGGAACACCCGAAATCCTTGGCTCCAACTTTCCTATCCTGAAGTGATAACAGTGCAGACAGAAGTTGAAGGAACCTGAAAGCACAGGCATACATTTCGACACGCGATACCAATGCAGTATAGGTACTGAGTTCGACGAACTCGTACGTGTGAAGTAACTGATTTCGCAAGGCGATCGCGCGCCATTGATAACGATTGGCGATGGATCCAATGTTTATAGTTGACACACTCCACTGCCAGAGATGGTAAAATGCAGGTTTCAGTGAGTTCCCTCGTTAACGGGGGATCATGAGCACGGATGGCGGCTGGTCTTTGATCTGTGAGAGGAGAATCGAAATAGTTTGAGGGTAGACTTTTATGATTATTGGTAAAACTTTATCTTCTTCCTTGACGTTCCTCTGACCTACTTATCGGGGTAGGTCTCGTAATACTTATAGAAATAATGTATAGTTTTACTATGCAACATACTGTTACCAAGAAATCTCATCTTATTCTTGTTTCATTTCTTTTAAAACGAATATTCGGTCGATAAAAAGCAGGTTTAATCTGGAAATGAACTGAAATTCTCAAACTTATATTTAAAATTACTAAGACACAGGGGACACGATTAATAAGAAAATCGCGTTAAAATTGGCCAGGGATACATCAGGATCCGCAATGTTAAAATTGTTCGAAAATCGAGGAAATGGTAAACAGATGTTCTCCAGTTGTCAGCAAGGAATTCCATAGCGATAGGTCACCAGTTATAAGACAACAATGTGGTAAAGCAGTAGCAGCAAGTGCGGCCCAAACAATTTTGTAATCGATATCACCGTTTTTAAACGATGCCCGCCGGCTAAATTTGGCGGACCTTACGCAACGAGCTAACGAACGCGGCCTGACACACCATAGTCCACTGTTGCTGCCGCTACCAAATCGAATTTCGAACTGAAAATGCGCGAGAAACAGTTCCGCAGATTCGCAAATTTTCGTACAGTTTAATATTGCATTTTGAAATGCGCAGCTTTACAGCTCCTTTTGACAGACACTTCCCACCCCGATGTTTACAGATTGATAGGAATAATCAGAACAGAGTTTTCAATTATCTGGATCAGTCAATGCTTCATTGATTTGCTAAGAACAGTTCAACCCATATATAACTTTTGCAGGGTAATAAACAGTTTTCAAATGCAACAACTTGCCTCGATTGCCGAGGCAAGTGTCAGGTAATATTAGAGGTAGTAATTACTTCAAATCAGTTTGTTCACTTCAAAGACAAAATTGGGTAGGACAGGATCTGAAATGTCATTGTTCACGAAACTGAGTTGCATCAAATTTCATTGACTAATAACCCGCATTTTTAAAAGTACAAACGTTATGAAACCTGCGACATGACTCGGCGCTTAATTACGAGACGCCAATTAATTAGGGAAACTTGCGCAGCCGGCTTCTAATAGAATGGTAGGTAGAATTGTGGTAAAGCGGGAAGTAGTTTCTAAAGTGGGAAAGCCGAAGCAGATCGCAATTGGAAACTTAATACCCCATCTATATCTACTCAATGGTATAGGAGAGCGGGCCACGCGTTTGTGTTTTCGAAGCCAGCATCAACGTCTCGATTACACGGGCTCGGTGTATTTTCGCGGCATACTTTTCCGTATGGCCGATCAAACGGTGTGTACGTAAATTTTGGACAAGCGACACGGGACTTTCTGCGCTTGTGAGTCAGGATCTAAAACAGTTGGCATTATCCGCATACCCTCGTTGCACGGCGCGTATGCGCGTCTGGCCCGTGACTGATCTATTTCACTGGTTGCCCAAAGCTTTCCACAAAGGTGTCCGATAAATCATTAGGTTCTCAAAAACTCTCGCTGTATTTCAATGCTCGGTTGTCCCACTAACAATGCGTGCCAAAACCTTTTTTCTCCCGGCCGTGTTAAACGGCGGAGTTTACACGCGCGTTATTGTCGCTCGTAATGTAAAACGAAACCTTCGCACGCTCCAACGTCTATCATAGTCTAACTTAAACCAGCTAAAAGAAAATACTTTGCATTGTATTAATTTCTAAATTTAATTATCACTGAAATGTTAAAAGTAAACTATTACGCGGATTATTACAAGCAGAATCAGCGATTGTTGTTGGAAACAACTTTACAACTTTGAAGAAACAACTTTGGTTTCAAGCAGCAATGATATTTTCAAGGCGAGTAATTCAACATGCAATTAAAATTGATTTGATGTGTGATAGCATCGCTCAAAGATTCGCAGTTAATTCCGCAATTGTAAAATCATTTGCAAATGAATATAACTAAACAGACTAGACTAAACAAACAAGCAGAGTAAACTGGCTGTGACCAGTTACGTATTGAAAAGAGGACAACGCTGTTTTTTTAAAATCGCACATTATCTAGAATTTGTTATTTAGTCTAAAGTGTAGGGTTGTGCAAGATATTTCGATCTCTATCTATTAATAATCCATTCATAGCTACGTCAAGCTATACTACCTACGTCCAGATTTGTACCTCGGAATAGATAACAGCGCGACTCCTCGAAGACTGAACACTCTAACTGATCTGCCCATTAATAAATAGACGTTAAAACGGACCCGCAAAACCATACCGCAAGCGAATTGTTTCGTAATTTTGTTATCCCACCGCGCCAGCACTCGCTCGTTGGCCAGTCGGGGGCCAATTATCACGAATTAACTGGGACAATGTATATTTAAAACAAGCTTTAATGAAGTAACAATTCTTTGCACGCGAATATAATCACGAATTTATCAGGGTTACCATTAACTGTTATTAAAAATGAATACCTTTATTTTGGACTTTGACCTCAGAACTCCCGCGCGTCTGAGAATGTAAAACAAAAGCAATTATCTTGAAATCATTTGGAAAATAAATGTAAATCAGTGAATGATTCATCCAATTAAAATTCAAATCGCACAACTGCACAATTGCGATCTGTCTCCCGTTTCCAATTGGCTGATGTTGGTTTCGCGACGATTGACTGGCTTCCCGACAGTGTGTAAAGTCGAAACAATGCGAGGCATTGTTTCATGGCAATGGGCGGGACAGGAATTTGATATGGTCCCGCGTGTTTCGCAGTATTTGGACAGGCATCGATCTGGCTCATTTCATGCGGGAGATTCACGTTTCACTTTGGCACGTGCTGAAAGGCACGCGTGATACCATTTCGCCGGTTATTTCAAGTAGGCCACGTCCCGGCCTACACTCTGGTATTGGCAACTAACAATGTTTTTTAAGACAACTGTAATTTCGTGGCACGCTGCGCTGACATAATAGGCTCATTAACCGCCGCACATGAAATATGGCTCATAGTTTAATTGCCCGTATCTCGTAAAGTCTTCTTACCTTACGCCGGACTGTTATTAACTTTGGATATACTTAAAAGCTTCAAAGCCATTTGAACTTTGATGCTTTCTGTATATGCTGTAACAATCAAAAGTGAGTGTCAACTTAAAAGCTCTACCTCCAATACATTGCTCTGTAAGAATTTGGTTTAGCATGACGCAGCCATAACAAAAATATATACTCATTCAGTGATGCATTTTACTCCAATATCAATAAACTCTCGTGGAAAGTTCTGTAAAATTTGTTTTAATTTCAGACGGAAATGACTTTTAATAAAACAGATATGCGCAATACGATCTTATAATATAATTAATATTCCTCTAACAGTAGGACTAAAAACAATGTTCAGATTTTGCAAAATTGTTTAAACAGAAGCTTCGAATTGCTAGCTATCGTGTGACTAACTATAAGTGCTCGTAAACGGTAGCGAGCGAGAGAGTAATATGTCGTAAGAATGTGAAGAGGGTTGGCGGTATTTTTCGACAGCCGGTTTCCGGCCGATTCTCACTTTGAGAGAAGCCATCAGGGCCAGCAGTGCGGGTAATTGAGCTAGCTTGAAAATAAATTCAAGTGGTACGCAATCTACCCTTGTTCTACCTACACACTACCCTTGTTCCCGCAGTGTGTCCACAGGCTTCCGCGCGCGCACGGTGGGGGATCAGTGACAAAGCGCGCAAGTGACACAGTAGGTCACTTTGTCTTACTCAACCGGCTAATTACACAATAGCGAGCTTGGAACCTTGCTTTTAGCCGCGCGTGCCGGACGCCGCAAGTAAAAATACACAGGCCGCCGCCGCCGCCGCCACCGCCACGGCAAGCGCAAGTGTCGTCGTCGTCGCCGAAAGAAACTGCCGTGAAATATCTCGCAATTAAGACGATTTTCAAGATGCGACTCTCGGCTTGGCGAGGCTGCCGGAGTGCGCGGGTGCAACCTGTCGTCAATTAGAGACTCGAGAAATAGACTCGAGGAAAGGAGGCGTCCGCGATGCAGAGTAATCAGTGTGGAACGTAGACTTTATGCATCGTTTACGTACACTTGAACCTTCCTCGCACTAGACAACTCAGTTGACTGGAAGTCGCGTCGATTGGTGGAACTTAGTACCCAATTTGCTTGTCAATTCATGCAACAAACTGGAATTCTACTTAATGTAGATGTCCAGCAAGTAGACATCGTTAAGGGATTGTCATTATTTTAAAAATGATATTAGGAAGATTGGCATTTTTTGTTTGGGCTTAATGTTCTCAATGTAATAATATGACAATGCAAGGGAAGTAGATCGTGCACCAGTTTAAGATTTAATACATAGTGATCTAATGCGGAAGGTTTTCATAAAATATTAGAACTAATCTAGGATCAACTAACAGAGAATCAAATGATTACCGAAGTGATACATTAAAATATAAATATGCGCAAACAGCAATTCCCTGTGAACTAGTATTTTCGAAATCAGTCTTCTAATCCCAGGATTTAAATGACAATCAGCAACGTGCCATCTTTGAAAGAATGTTTAAGCAAGATACTGAGTAAACGATTGTGTGCCCGACAGAAAAACTTTCCCAGGCTCTGGCAGGATCGGAGAGTTGGGCTCCTTAAAGTAGGATGATCTGTGTTTGAGGAGTGATAGCGCTGGTCCTAATTCAACGATCGAGTGTACTCCTCGTGCAGTGAGAGGCGGCCGGCCGGGGCTCGAGTGTACCGTGCCAGTTCAGTTCATGGGCACCAAATTAGATGCGGTCTATTTTCGAGCCGGCGTTCAGTCGTTCCAGTTTGCTCGCTTCTCTCGCAGTTAGAGGCCCCCGTAACCGTGAGACCGAACTCCCGACTTTTCCTTCCCCAGGATCATGAATCGCTCGACGTGCTGCGACGTCCACTGGAGAACCGCTCGGAGACCCTTTCGATCGGACCCAGTCATTACACGAGTTTTTCTAACATGAAATTAGGTCCGAGTAATATTCTCGTGGTGGAACATGCGGATCTAACAAGTAGATTGTTAAATTAATTGAAATCTGCAATCAGCTTTATTTGGGATTGCTTGGAATTTCAAAGAATAGACTTGAAATATTGACTGTGATACTTATCTATATTTCGGAGTAGTATACGAATGTTTTCTATTGAGGGTGTAAAATCAATTCAAGAATCATCAGCTTCTTTTACAAGCTATTATTCGACTTTATGAGAAGCCAGGATTCTGCATTAGTTTATTAATTCCAGAACGCCGCGATCTCCCAGAATAATTCGCCGGTGGCAGTCGTCGGAATGAAAATATGACGATGATTTTCTAAGTAGGAATTCGCGTGGGGTAGCGCACGCCGGCGTTACTCATAATCCGTAATGGGAAACACAATTCATCGAGGGTTGGCGGGAATGCTTTAATAGAAAAGTTCCAACACGTGCTTTACTGCATACACATGTGCGTATTTTTAAACCTAGCAAAAGGGAGGTTTCCGCCTGTGAGAAAAGCCAAGGATATCTGCTTGATAGTTTCGTCCGCAAACTGACAAAGAAATCGGCCAGTTTCTTGTTTGGTTTGGAGCCACAGGGAAACTCAGGTAGACCGATATCTTTGCAGGGAAAACGTCAAGCAGGTAGATAATCTTGCTGGGATGATAAGAGAGCCAGAGTTTGGGAAAACAGTACAGTAGAATTCCAGTTATGCGAATATGTATTGTGTAAGAATTCAGTGATTCTTGTTGATTGATGTTGTCTAATAATTCTTTCACTCAGCAGTAGGTTCAATTAATCAGACGTCGCGTAAAGCGTAGTTTATATAAAATGGAATTCAACTACCCTCCATCTGCCAAGTGCCAACGACCTCCTATAAAATTCTTGTTAACCAGAGAAGATGACATTTCAATAGACAATTGAAACCGTTTCAAAGACGAAACCTTCCAAATCTTGAGCCAAGTTATTCCACAATTGAGAATAATGGATTCGAAGAACAAAGACGTAAAGCGCCGTTTGCGCCATCGATTTTTGTTATCCGGCATTCGCGTAGGTGTAAATGACTAGATGGTTAGGTCATCGAGATCGAATTAGAACTGCGAGGATAAAGAGCCGCGCTAACTTTTCGTCGCACCAATAAATGCGTCGCTCCTTCGACCAACGACGCTCCGAGACGTTTGTTTAGGATTTTCAAGAGCACAGCTTTTCTGCAAAACGATTATTTACCGACTCGTGAAAGTCATAGTTATTGCTAGTGAAATTCGAGCGAATGAGCCAGACTAGCCGCAAGATGATGTATTTTGGAGAGCATTTTAATGCGAGGACATTATTCTCGTGGGACGTACACGAGATGAGCAGCGCATGGAGTGGCATTGGCCTTCAAAGTTGCACCTTAACGCGACATTCAGCGAAAGTAGTACCAGCGACACGCCCGCTACACGAGTTTTACACCGATCTGCGTCTAGTTGTCTAGTCGGGATTCCTAGATATTATTTCGGCATGTTGAACAAATGCCAGGGAAATATAGCATTTATTTATTACGAGGCAGTTTAATATTAACTGGTCACGCAACGCCTGCACTTTGCTCTTGCCCTTCGTCCCGATTTAAAAGTTCGAAGCTAACGAAACTGCTGCGGTTCCGAGCCAATTCCGATACATCTGCTCTTTGGGATCAGAATGCAATTGGTTTGAAACTATTCAAAAGTCAGTAGGAGCCATCGATCTTAATTGATATTGACAATCGATTGAAACCTCAAAAGAAAGAAAAACTCAAGTTTCCCTAAATACACATGCAATATTGACTTCTCGCCACAATTTTCAAACGAAAAAGCCTGTGTCGTAGGAGAAGAGACTAATAATTTGGATGTATTTCAGGTGACGAGGAAGGAGTGCGACAAGATGTCGAGGCCAATCCTAAGCAGGCCGCGTACGCGCGTTTACGGGTGCAATTACGACAAGGGCGAGTCCTACTACAAACCAATGGTCGACCATTTAGACCGGAAGTACAGCGGACGACCGCTCTTCTCCGAGCCCAGAACCTCTCTCGCCGACGAGCTCGCCTCACGCCGAAATGACCTCGGTAACATCTTCAGAAGTTTTCCAAAATGGTTTTGAGGAGTGAGAACGTACCCTACTCCTTCCACCTGTCTTTCGATTGTTCACGAGCTGTTCAATAGATTCACTGAAAAGGAGAATATCTGAGAGAAACTTTATGCACCTTTCATTCCGTCACCCTCCACCCACCATGTACTCCGGCATGAATTCCGAACCCCGTGAATGCTACCCGTGAAAGACAACCTTTTCATTTATGTGATAATCACCAGATTCTCTAATGTCGAACGCAAAATAAAAATGACAAAATATACAAAAATAATAGGTTTCTGAAAAGGTTACAAAGTTGGACAAAGTACCAAAGGCACTGAAAAGGGTCTAATAGTATTTTCGAAGACAAATAAAAAAGACAAAACAGACGAGAATTACAAATTGCAGGGATCTTTCCTGCAAAAACTGTGATCTGTACAGGTTTTTTGAGCCCCCACTCCCCTTGAGAGACTCGTCCCCCTTGTTGCGTTATGAAACCTACTGTGTTGGCATTGTACCCACCATTTGTCTGTTGAATAAATATTTCATTTCTCAAACACACCACTTACATAGACAGTTGCCTCGATTATTTATACATTGGATTAACGAAGGTTATTGAAAGAACGTAGACGCGTAGGAATCTTGAACAGGGAGAAACGCTCGTCTCTATTTAGAAAGACAGAAACTGCTTTTACAAATGTCGTATCAATAAGTCTTATCACAGGTCACTCATATTCAAAACAAACTAAACCCACAGTTACGCATGTGTGTATTTATTTCGGTTTACAAAGCCTGAAATTGGAATGAAACATATATAAAGTTAGGAAAACGACATCGAGTTGGTCGCGCAAGGTGACGGCAGATAGTAGAAAGGTCTCGCAGGAACCTGCTCAGGAACTGGAGACTTGGAGGGAAAAAGCTCACACTCACGATCACGCTGTCATTGCTTGGAGGTCTTGGTCAGATGAACAATCCTGTGTGATATGGGATTTTTGCAGGCACGCGCGATCAGTCCGGTCCCCGCAGCTCCCTCGGGCGCGACCTTGACCTCGAACTCGAGTCCCGACCCCGCGCACCCCAACCGTCACCCTCGCTCGACCCCCTCTTCCCCGACGACGAGGACACAGTCTACGACGTCCGCGGGCAGCGGACGCGGCGCCGCTTCGCCGACGACTTCGTCGACGAGGTCGCCTCGACGACGCAGCGCTTCAAGGCCCGGCTCGCGCAGATCGGCCTCGACGAGGAGGTCGAGTCGGCGCTGGGGAAGCCGCGCCGGGCCCTCAGGGACTCGGATTCCTTGGAGAGCACCATCAGCAGCGCGCGCAAGGCCATGCAGTCGGCGAAGGTGAACTTCGAGGAGGCCGAGACCGACTTTAAGCGGCGCTCGAAGCTCCTGGACGAGGTCGAGGAGGTCAAGCAGCCCGCATTTGCCAAGTGGACCAAGTTCCTCAACGAGGACGAGGACCTCGTGTCGGCGGGCTCGGCCGCCTCCAGGGCCAGGCAGACCAAAGCTCGTCTCAACGACCTCGAGTCCGAGATGGAGGAGCTCGCCGAGCGACAGGCCAAGAGGGAGCGCAGGGCGGCCGGCCTCAGGGCTCTCATTAATGAGAACAGCGCATCCGAGGACGTTCAGCAGCTCGTCAGCAAGAAGGTCACCGTGCGCGAGCGCAGCGAGAAGCACGTCGCCTTCTAAGCCCAACGACAACCTACAACCTAGATCGACTGGGAGGTAGAAGGAGTCATTTTGGAGAAATTTCGCTTTTTCGAGAACGGCAAGACCTGGATCGTTTTACACTCGGGCTCGATAGCTCGCACATACACTACGGCCCCTCTTCGTACTTCGTAGAGAATACACTTCTTATGTCTGAATCGTTTGATTGTACATGTTCACCCGCAATGCTCCTCCGTCGATCCTCGTGACACCTACCAGTTACCTTTGTCTGCTCGAAAGTATTCGTGTACTTCCGACTACATAGATTATATTATTACACTGTGTCACTCTTTCATAAACCGCTCGAATGGCACTGGTGTAATCGAGGACGTAGACATTGATGAAGACAGGCTTTCGAATGCGTGAGCAAGTCAAGTACTGTATGTCCGGGACGCTTTAAATCATGTGCCTTATTGAAATATTAATAATCATCTTATGTCGCTGAGGATCGCAATTTCTAGAATGCGATGATGACAGCTCACTGAATGATTATAGAATCATACAAACATTTACATAGTCGGTCAATTCAACAGTTTATAGTTGGGAACATTTTAACGATCATTTGTTTGTCGATCTGATTCTCTGAGGCTTAATTATCTCTTGCTGATGAACGATGCGAAGCCTCTTGCCAGTCTGGAAGTAAAAGATCGAAGATGGGCCACTTACCAAAAGACACTCGCACTCGCCGTGTAGCAATTCGAGTTTCGAGTCGCAACGAACCGACGAGAGTTCCTTTGCTTGACAATGTGAATTTACCGCGCAACCCCTAATTACCCTAGATAGCTATATTTATTTGCAACACCAACGAAGAATGTGACTTAAATGCAAAGGGCAGGACGCGAGAAGGTCCGTCCGAGCCCTCCGCGTGTTAACTTTCGGTTTCTAATCACGTAAGGAAGTATTATACTCACCTTCTGCTTCGGGGAAGTGAGTATACGCCGATGAAAGACGCTTGTAACAAACATATATTGTATGTATTCCTTTTTTCTTATTTATGAATAAAATCTCGTTTTCAAAATCTCCAAGAGGCACCATGTGCACCGATCACTCTGTCCCTCCTTTTTACACATGTTTGTACATTACCTTTATCGTTTCCTGCTTGTCGCTCCAATTGTATATTGCAAACCTGCATCCCTCGCTTGAGCATGTCTCATTACGTCATTGAATGACGCTAGTTTAATGCCTGTTTTACTGTCTGAGATATGTTTGTACATAGTATACATACATATTCTCTTGTTAGAGAATCTGAGCATCAGTGTCAGTGGTAAGCAAATGCATTCACGAAACACCTGCTCGTGCACACACTATAGAGCTAGAATCTCGGAGTTGAAACTAAACAGCAACACTAATCAGATAATAATTAGAAGCTTATAATATCGCTCTATTGCATTACCATATTTCTCCACTGCAATTTAACACTGGGTATGGATTAAAAAGTGAGAATTGAGCTCAAGCGCAAATGAATTAATAATCTAAAATAATCTTTTTCGTTCAAGCCACTGCGCTCTAATTTGCAATATCAAGTACTGTAAAAGCTTGTCGGATTTCCTAGAATGTTGTACCAATAATTTAGCCGCTTTCTCTTCGAGGAATTCGTGGGAAATATTATGAGTTCTTACGTGGCTTGTGGTGAAACTCTTGCCGAGGGTTAATGATGATTACTGCTGCTTTCTGCTAATGAGAGCTGAGTCCTTATCGCTGGCTAACACCGTCCCACTAACATTATAGGTTCTCGCAATCTGTCGGGCAATCGCTACGACGCCTACGATGATCTGGACTTCGTTTACGATCGTGCGGCCTTGGAAGAGTACAACAATGATTACGTGACCTCGCAACGCCGTCACAAGGAGCGCGCAGCCGCAGTTTTCGAGGAGGACCTCGCCGAGCTCCGACGCAAAAGGAGGGACATGCAGGTTCTAGTCAAATACACACCAAGAAGCTTATAAATAAATTATGCTATAACAACTGGCACAAGCATTAAATCGAAAACAAAAAGCAATCCCGTACCAGCATTGAAATCAAATCAGTACGGGGGAAAGCAGGAAAGCTCGAAAGCTCGATCGAAATATCTACCTGTCATCTATTTGTTGGAATTGTGTGTGTTATTGCTCTGTCTATATTTATTCGCTTTGTTTTCTAAATAAATCAGCGATTGCAACATTACACTCTGCTACATTTCGCAAACGAAACCCGGTCAAAGTAACGGTGTTATTTAGAGAAATAATTCAACCAATCAGAGACTCACTACTTTCTCCGCAATATCACCGTAAAGAAGCCTTGACTGTACTTACAAGGGAAAACCAGACACTTTTCTCATGGGACGGCAGCTCTCGAACGAGGAGCTGCGAGCAGCGCGAGCTTTCTCGATGCTGTCGCAAACGAAACTCAAAGTAAAGCTCGAGTACACCTGGCTGTGCAGTTTTGTTTATGCCCGGCTCCAAAATAGCTTGGAAGGACACACTAGAATTGCGTATAGTACCTTTAATCGTCGGGGCCGTAATCTATTTTGGACGTCAAATGAAAAATTCTCGCCAGACAATTGTTGAATGACGAGCACAACATCATCGGGTTTCCTTGGCGGCTCTTGGCGCATAATTGCCCGCTGTTCCACGTATAATCACTTTCCGTCAAGTGCGGATTGCAAGTGCAACAATTTATTGTGAGAAGGTCTATGCCACGGTGACTCAGCCAGCCAGACTGTTTGTCTATTTTTGACAGCCTTATTATTTGGATTATGCACAACAGTAGGAGACTCTAGAATTCCCAGAGGCCTATTGCTTCTACATTAATTACTTATTTGGACCCGAACCGCACAGTTGTGTTAATTAGAATTCATAATTCGCGAAAATTTGTTTTTTAATTGCACTATGCACAAAAGCCCAGAACATTTGAGTTTACTCACATTTATTGCCACCTAATTAGTGGCGTCTTTGAATGCACCAACTCTTTAAAGACTAGTAGTTTAGTATTAGTAACAAAAGCACCAATAATTCGAAATAATTTACAATTCATTTTATTACCGCAGTATTCTTTACGCCTAGTTTCCCGAAAAAAGAATCGAGTAAACAGTTCACTTGACTATTTTTACATACATGAAAGTAAAAACGGAGGGTGAGAGATGGGCTCCGGCCAACTTTCCTACTGATACTTTCAGGATCGCATTTTCGACGTGATTGACTTAAATGCCGAAATCGAGAAGGCCAGGACCACTCTCGAGGCGGCAGATTTCGCTTTCCACCGGCACGCCACGAAATTCGACAACGAAGATCGTGAGGACATGACGATCACAGAAAAGCTCGACAGGTACGATCGAAGGTTGATAGTCGAAAGCAGATAGTGTTTGTCATTGGCGCAGGCTGGCTCAGCCTGGCATCCTAACAGAACCGGCGAACGAAAATCTCATAGCATACACTTTCATTATTGACCACATAGGTCTAGGAAGATTGCAAACATGGACATAGAGAAGCCAGGGAAGAAGGGCCAGCCGTTGCAGTGGGTGAAGGTGCCGGAGGTCGACTTGGACTCCTGCCTGCCGCAGACCAACCGAGGGATGCAGAACAGGAAGAATTCGTACCCGGAGGTTCTCGAAATCGCCAACCCCATGGAGTCGCTCGCTATGCAGCCGATGAAGAGGAGATTCCTTAAGAGGAAGAAGAGCGTCTCGTTCTAAACCAGCTCACCGAAACACTCGATCGTCGCGTCGCGTCGCCCGGAAGTCCTTCCTAGCGAGACGCAATTTCATTATTTCCATGGGAAAATTTCTAACAGAAAGCCGCGATGCGATTAATCTCGCGTCAAGAACTCAAGCATTGAAATCACTGCCCTCGTCATTGCTCTCATCATCGCACCAAGTCTTACTTGTCGTCATTAGCTTGTCCGTGCATAGACATATTTATTTGCTCATGTATCGTGCTGTGTGTGTACGTTAATTTCATTCAGTTGATTCTGTGTTATTTCACAAAATGACTTTATCATTTCATAATTTATCATGCGGGGTATAAGAGCCGGAGCAAGAAGGGGGATTCGCTCGGTCGTTTTGAGTTCTAAGGCGACCATATGTTACATTGACACTTTTATGTATTTCTAAACAACTTCTTACGGAAGTTTCATTTTTATGGGCTCACCCTTCCGTCGTCGATGGATTACTTATTTTACTACTGTTACGAGATGGTTTCAAGCCACACTTTCTTATTCGATAACAAACCAAAGGGATGCCTACCCCCGCGATACACGTCCAATATCACTTGTAAGAGATTTCAAAAAGTTATTAATAAATTAAAGTCCCAAAAAGCCAGAGTGGTGTTTCAGCCACGTGTATGTCATGTAACAATTGAACAAACAATTCGCCAGGTCGAGGATGGAAGAACCATGCGAGCCGCAAGTGAGTATCGGAGAAGAAGGGATGGTCGGAAGCGAAGGTATTGAGAACGAGGTGGTATTTAAAAGTACAGGTGTATTTGACAAGACCTCGATATCAGCGGCAATGTACATCTTACATACACGGTACGATCCGATGTACACGCGTATACATCACAGCTACACTTATCTAGCTCGGACAAACGGCAATGCGATCACCTAACGTGAAAGCGGGCATCGCGGTAGGAACGACGGTAAATACAACAGACACACGATACGCGTGGTACACAATGTGTGGGACAATGCTACGCGACGTTCGGCCTATCGTCAATAAATCGAATCGATCGGTAGCCAATCGCGACGGCCAGAGAGACTGGAGAACTGGCGGGAAAGGAGCCGTCGCAATTATTCGGTTTCCGATGGGGAAGAGAGAGGCCGTGGGGAGCTTCTAACGAAGAGAAAATAAAAATCGACAGTAAAAGCGTGAGAATGCGCGATTGAATGGGATGAGAAAGAGTAAAAGCGCGAATGAGAATAGAGGTGGTTTCAGAGGGGATGGCACATTTGCGGGGGTTGAAAGAGAGGTGTGTTTTGCGATGATGAAGCCCGCGCGAGTGCCGCGTGCGAGAAATTCGTACGACCGCGTACCGCACGCCGGGTGTTGCTTCGATCTCCGATGCGAGTCGATCAGAGGATCTTCTGGTACTTTAGACTGTAGTATGCCCGGGTATGGTAGCTGTAATGTCTCGAATTCAGATTCATTCCGGTGATCTCCCTCATGTCGGCTGACCGCTTGTGACTCTTGTCAATGTTGAGTTGGTCGTAGGTCCTCATAGCCCGCTCGGCCCACTCCTGCGCTCGCGGGGGTTCGCGGAAAATCCCTCGGTTTCGGTGGTTCAAGTAGTCGATCACGTCATCGTAGTAATTCTTCCTATAGGAATGTAAAGCAGAGGTTTCAGTTCACGCATATATTAATAATCTCGATACATTTTTATATTGATTTTAGTTCATAACGCGCTTCCACATTAATGATCTTATTTTTAATGACCCTTTTTTCCACCCATCGTCACACAAATTAACGAACTTGAATAACAGAATTTCAAAAATGTAACATTGAATTATTATAAAAGTGTAGAATTTCTCGGGCAAAACTTTCGACATCGCGTGAACGATAAATTTGCTGGAAGCCTCACCTGTACTCATAAAGATATGCATAGTTAAGGAAGAGCGGTCGAACCCAGTGATGATTATAATGAGGGGGCTCGAGTTTTAATAATGTGACCTTGACCTTCTCTGCGGGTGCACCAGCCTCACCACCCTCGGCAGGTGCGCCATCGGCACCAGCCTCAGCTGCACCCTCTGCGGGGGCATCGTCCCCCATATCCCATGCCGCTGGCTCATCTTCCCACATTGTGCTTTCGGTATTTAGTTACTTGAATTCGGGAGCCTGCGAAAACCAAATCCAAGTCAATTGGAAGCTACAGCTAGTTGGCAAAGGGTTTGATAAGCCCAACCATATTCGATAATATCTCTGTTAAAAACACAAATATTTACCATGCTTAGAAACCCTTATTCACTCCTGTCAATTCTAAAATTCGTTGAAATCATATAATTGACAGTTGCGTACAAAAACATGTGCGTGTAATAAATATTTGCCTCATTAACAACCATATTTTTAATCCTTTATATTGTTTCCATTAGTGAAAAAACCGAAAGTATTTTACACAAAGTTTTTGACAGTTTCTTACAGAAACCGACGAGCCTCCGGGGCTCGTTAAATAAACGTCTGCACCTTTATATCGATTCCAGCATAGTAACACTAATACGAAGCACTGCGTGTCTCAAGACGTCAAAGAATCACGAGCCAGTCAATCTAAAAATCGACTTCCCACACGTATATCTCTACAACAATGCGCCCGCACTACTATACGACAATTATCACCCGTTTTCCATTACGTAACAATGCTTGTAACGAGCAGGAAGCCTATCGTAACGAAAGGGCATAAACAATACGACGAATATTGGTCCTTGACGTCGGATAACACTCTGGCAATACTCCGAGTACCATACGCCACGCAATTCCGATTGCATCGCGGCCCGGTGGATGTTTCGCTTTAATCGGACGTTACGGTTACCATTCTCCATTCCGATATATTTAGCCGATCGGATATATTTAACGCGGGCAAACAGGGCCACCTTTAGGGACAACAAAACCATTTGGCTGTCGCGATCTATCGGTATTCGTGGCGAAAGAGAATGCCCCGCCGAGTGTAACTCGGCTAAGTGCGCTCGTAATCCTCGATTAATGCGACGTGAGCGCACCGGTGGTGTACCTGGCCTGCCTCCTCTAACGAGGACAACCTCGAGGCACGAGAAAAATTCGTGTAACGCTCGCGACTATTTAGAATAGGGAAGCGAGGCGGCACCACTAAACACGCGCACGCACACGCATACACGCGCCAGTGAATGCAACAGATTAAAGGGGAGCAAGTTAAATCGGTTTACATGTGATGCTTGTCTCGCCAATATCTGTGTCAATTGCTTTCGACGAGGTTTTTAGAGCGGGTTACCGTATTGAGGGTGGGTTGACAGGGTTTATTGTGATTCTATGGAGGGATAAACAGATATTGATTTAATATTCATAAAAAAGGAATTGGTCCGATATATGGTGATAGAACTGCCAAAAGGCATAAAATGTGGGGGGAACATAAGAATTGTCAGATTGGGCCAGTTATTAGTTATTTAATTAATTTAATTAGCCATAGTCTTGGAATTGAAGATTCCTCTTCTCGAGACAGGCAATGTTTTGCCTGGCCACACCTTTTCTCTATACAACTAGAGAGTTCATAAATGTCAAAGCCATAGGGGGTGGAGAGTGTAGGGTAGGCGAAAGCACTTTTACGTGACAAGTAGTATAAGCCAGTGGAAGAGGAGCTTCTACTCGAAAGCTCATGGTTAGAGCCTCTCAGGCTCCCACTCACCTGTGCCAGCGACAGAAACGAACGTAACAATTAGATATCTAGTCACAGGCTAGTCACAAACCCATGGATGCCTAGTCTCAACCATGACACTGCCACGAGCACGCACTAACCGCGAGTACTGGTTACTCCAGGCAAAGGGGGGTCTCAGGGGGAGCACTGGGGTGTCAACTCGCGAGTCGAAGATGAGGATCGAGCACCCTTTTCCCGGCTGGCTTTTTCTCTTATACGGGGACAAGTGTAACAGTGTGCTGCTCCGGTACTACCTGTGGTACGATGCCCGCCTATCGAAGCACCTGCACAGACTGCAAAAAAAACTGCCTCGCACCCTCTCGTCCACCAGAGCCGAACCACTCACTCCCCCGGACCTTGCCTTGTTTCGCTTTTATTTTAGCTTATGAGATTTGCCCTCGCCCTCGCCCCCCGCGCCCGACGCTTCGATTCGTCTCTTCGACGCGGCGGCACACGCTCGTCCCACCAAAGGGGTGGGGTGGTTTCGGGTGGGGGGAGTGTTCTTGGCAGCGGGACTGGGACTTCTCCCCCTCGGGCTGCTTACCACACAGGGCAGAAAGACGCGTGCACCAGGAGTTCGCTAAACCCTCGGGCTCCTCGGCCTCGCGCCACTTCAATAGCTTGACATTGAAAGCTCGCGCAGGACGCGCGGCAAGCGGTTGCAGGGGATGACTGTCGAGTTGCCTTTGGTGGATAGTAATTTGTGCTGGGGGTTTCGGGAGGTTTTAAGCGCTGGTATTCTCGGAAATGGAAATGGTTGATTGAGATAGAAGAAGTTGGAAATTGGGGAACGCACCCAGGGAGGCAGATCAGTTATAGTATCAGCTTGCGAGAAGTTTTTGAGAGTTTGATGTGGAACCCTTTGCCTTTGATCGGATTCTAAGTTCGATTATTTAAATATTTTCGATTTTATTAATAGTGTACGTGTCTCTGAAAAGTTCGAACCCCCTGAAATATATATTTTATTTTATTCTTAATTACAGACTAACTCTTGAAAGATGAAACGTCATATCTGCTTCTATTTTAAAAAATCTTAGAATCCCATAATACATATATACTCAAATAAGAATGAGTTAAATGGGTACATTTTCACATACATTTTCCACTAGCTAAGGACTAGTGATTATGAAAATATTGGACACACGAATGACTTGCATAAGTCTTCCGCTTCATCTCTGATACATTGAAACACTCAAAAGACCACAAAGTCATCATTTGACATCGGCGTTGATTGGTCTATTAAGAGCTTGGCAAGCGGCTCTCTGTGAAATTGGGCAAATGATCGCATCCGTAAATCGAACCACGATGATATGTATTGGCTTGGCGAGAGCTTCCTACCGCGCTCCCGAATGTCGATCCAAGGCTCTTCGTTAATTAGCAGATTTCATCTAACCCGCTGCAAATAGCTATGGTCTAATTTCGTTCGATTGAAATCCTAGCATCGGAGCACTCGATATTTCCGTCTTTCGATCGAAAGCTCAAGTCGAATGTAGAGAGTAATAAATGTACACATACAATATAATGCACTCGACTTGCAGAAAATTTGTCTCGGGTGTTTCAGAATACCGTTTCACATGTGCTAATTAATTGGCCATGAAACTTTATTAGAGTATTTTTGCTTATGCAATGTTAATGCAGTAGACTTATTTTTATTAAAAACTTTGATATATTAGCTATACTCCTACTGGGTAATCCGTAATACATATTTCTCATCATTTACTTTCCTAACGATCCTGCAGAAAATCGGTACTGGATATTTCCTATGTAATTAAATGTCAGTATCTTTGGGAATCTATAATATTAGGTTTGTGAGATGATTTCGGCGACAGGAGTAATTATCTGCTGTCTAACCATCATAAAGTCATATCACTGCGTCAGGATTCCTCGTGATTGACTCGTACCACTGGACTGTTCCACTTCCCTAGCTTATGATTCAATGACAGTTACTCAAGATCTGTGAAATCTACATTCTTCTCGCTTACTACCCGAATCTATTAATAGAGCAAATAGCATAAATTACCGACCATGTTGAGGGACTTGCACTGCCCCGATGCTGAGGTCGTTTCGAAACGATATCATTGACATCGTACCCTGGTTCACTTACTATAAATCTCAAGCCCCGTCAGCACATCGCGCGATTAGTCAGACCACATTAGACAACAGTCGTGTAAATATCGCTTCCAGGGGGAAATCAATCTTCGCACAATGAAAGCCAAATTATATTACATAACACGATACTGGCCGTCAAAAATCTTTGTCAATCATTTACATTTCCTTTCAACTTTCTGTATCGTCGAATGCCTGAATAGTAAAAATTTAATATCACCACCCTTCGCATTAACTCCAACACCAAATTGGACAAACATCTGGATTTCTTTATTTTTAAGTTAAAATTGGCAGGCTGGAATGTCCAAGGAATGCACGTGCACCTGGTACCAATTGGTACCAGGGCAACCAGTGGGGTTGTCTTTGATATTTGTAGGCTGGAACATCCAAGGAATGCACGTGCACCTGGTACCAATTGTTACCAGGGCAACCGGTGGGTTAAACAGAGGCGGCGTCCCACAGAAACACTGAGACATGCCGTGCACCCCTGTCGCAGCCCGATTTCTCTTACTTTGCAGTATTATTCCTCTTTTATTTCACCGGATTATTGCTGACAAAGATGTACTCGAGTTATCAGTGCCGAGTGATTGCCGGTCTAACGAGTACTTCGACTCTTCATCCCTCTCGTGCGTCGAATGCGAGGCGGACGTCAACTTGTTTCCCTCTGCAGATCGTAAGTCGGCTCTTCCATTCCAGTTACATACATTAAATACAGTGGAGGAAATATCGTTTTCTATCATTGCAGGATTGCAATGCGAGTGCAATGGGCAGAGCAAATTGAGTGATTTTAAAAATGGTCGGCCAATATGCACCCCCTGTGCCAAGAGGAAGCTTGCGAATCTCGATGGCACGGAATGTGTTTCGTGCGATGGAACGTGCCAGTGCACAGCCAATCAAATTCAAAGTAATTAATCGCATCCTTTTTTTTAAATGTATTTTTGATAATAAATAATGAATGTAATGACATTGTGATATTGTAGTGAAAACAGCATTTTTCAACTAGGTTTAGTGTAAAGTCAATGTTACAATAGTATTTCAGGCTTCACATTTTTCAGTCGATAGGGTTTTAAATGGGACACTATTGAGTACTATGTACTGTCTAACATGTCCAAGGAATACGTTCCCGTCCAGCGATAAATCGAAATGCCTCCCATGCAACGAGTTAACAATACGCAAAGGTCACCCGAGTTGCAATTGCCCAAGCGCAACACACACCAGGATCCATAATTACTGTGTGCCCAAAGACGAGTCCACAGGATGGCTAGATGTAAGAAGCACCTATCTCGTGCAATTTCACAGTAAACAAGTGGACAGTTTTTACTTGAGGACTGAGCTGCAAGCAGCTATGTACTTGTGCAAGGTGGACACTAAAAACTAAATGACATTAATCATACATGAAAGCTAAACCAGCTGATTAAAGCGTAATGGGAGATACTCCTTCTTTCAGAAAAAGGATAGAATGGCTTGCGAGCATTTATCAAATATATGCGTTTTAACGCTCTACCAGAGCAGCGTCGCTTGTATGATGTTTCTGCAAACACACGTGTCTCCCACATGGTTGTTTTACAACAAGGATGAAACGACGGCTGTTTTAAACGGCAAACGAATTTCTCAGACATACAGTTTGGCAAAAGAGCATAACGTATGATGCAAACATTATAATTAGTAGCATGCATCGATCTACCCGTTTCGTACATATTTAACTTAAAATATAAATATCGCTTGAACTTAGTGCTTTGCAATTATATACATCTTCTGTTCTAACAATTCACAGGAAACTAGACTTCATATTATACGAACTTGTTTCAAAGGGGTAGATCCAGCCATGTCGATAATAAAATTATGAATGCTATAACATTGAGACATTGCTTTTTTCAGCATAGCATGCTGAACTTTAGCGTTGCAACATTTTCTTTGAATGGCGTGCTTCTCTCAATAAACAAGCCCGACATGCCTTGCAATATGTTGAAAAGAGTCAGGTTCGGCGTGAACTTTCATAAAAAGTGCAAGTTAACTATTTCAGATTTGCTTATAAGGAATGTGACATTTCTATCACCTTATTTAGCATTTATCGAGAACGAAAAGGTACTAATGCATGCGGTACCTATTGCAATAACAAATAATAATAATAAGGTAAAACACTATTTACTCATACTTTATAACTCACGATTCCGTCAATTCATTTTAATTGAATTGATCGAATCATGTTTAATTGGATTCATTTATTGTTCTAAGATAATAAAAATGTACAATATAATGCGCAGGATATAAATGACAAGTCGCAGTGGCAATTTGTACGGAAGTTCTTCGTTGTCGATAGTGTGAGCGGCTTCAAAACCATGCCAGAATCAAACAGTGGCAATTTCAAAACAGAAGTCAAACCAACCGTTATTCGATATATGAAGCGATTGGAAATGTTGTAGGTTCATACAGAAATGAAATTGTAATTATAATAATTAAGGTTGTAGATTCGCTTTATTATTTCCTTTCTCTATTTAGAGTAAATGTCCAAAGCGGTGACGACAGGGGAAAGATATATCCACCGATTTTAATAATAGATTACGCTGACTTAACAAAGGAAGAGATTGATAATGACTTGGGAGTCGTCATCGATTACAGTGTAACATTTCTCTCAAAGGGTAGTGGAATTGACTATAACTTAGAGGTAAAAATAGAGAAGAATATGAATAACTTTTGGATTTTATTTTTGTACAATTAGATTTAAAGTAATATGTGTAGGATTTTGTTTTAGATAATACTTGGAAGCCTGTCGGGGGTAGCTCTGATATTCGCGGGCTTAAAAACCTGGAGCTACTACAAAAGAAATTACTCGTCTATACCCAGTATCACTTTGTTGGCTTGGTTCTTCATTTATACGATGGGAGCAGTGGGAAACATATTCATTCTCAGTCTGATCGCATTGTGCATGTACCTGTTTGCGTTTTATAAAGGACAAACGGTGCCGTACATTCTATTGCCCGATCACGAAAATGAGAGGAGCATTCGAATATGCACAACCTTGGCTTTCTGCTTTAAAGTGAGCAGAAGAACTAATGCATTTTAGCTCTCAGTGGCAAACGTCAAGCAAAGCACACTGGGCAAAGAATTTATTGACGATTAATTATAAATATTATTTCTTAAATCCTTAGTGTGTGGAGGTAGTCGGGTTTATATACCAGTACTGGACCATGCATATATTCTTCATCGACTGGGAACAACCGAAGATGTCACATATCGAATACAAATACGATTCCCCACACACTTCTTTGACGAAAACATACTCCAACAGATTTCGCGATCGCCAATACAAAGCGTCCCAAACCCCGTCGGAAATAATAGCAGCGAGGCGAAAGAAAACACCACGAAGGTCCCAAAAGGAAAGTAAAACACTCAAATCTGCTGGAGAGGGCCAAGGGGATATAGAACTCTCAACAATATCCACCCCTTCGAAGAACTCCTTACTAGATCCAAATGAGTATGGTACCGAAAGTTTACCTGTTAGCATTTGGAGAACATACTTTATCGCCAATCGATGGCTGATGCTTCAATCCCAGCGAAAAATAAGCGTCACTTTTCAACTGATCATGACAGTCTTCATCTTTCAAGTAAGTTGTAACTCCGAAGATTCCACTCTATAGATCTACTATGGTATTGGCATGGACAAAATAAATTTGTTGAATGGTACTTAACAACGGGACAGAATTGAAATGGAGTATAAATAAAATTAAATAAACTCCAGAACTTGAATAAGATTCAAATAAAATTTACCAAGAGAAAAGTAGTTTATTAAACTTTGTTAATACCTAACAGGTTTTTAGGGTAGATACGTGGACCCTAGCAGTACCTGAATTCGATAGGGAATTCTCGGAAGCAAGAGAAAGCTTCACCTTGCATTATGCAGTTTGCACATTAGTGTATATTGTCATATATTCAACCCAGTGGCTCGCATTTATTGCGTTTTACGAACGATATGTAAAGAATAGAATGCAAGAGTTCGTGGATCTGTGTTCAATCACAAATATTAGCGTGTTTATTCTACCGCATAAGTACTATGGCTTTTACATACATGGAAGGTAATCGAAAACGCGCCTATTTAATAAAGTCTACAAATGTTTTAATGACATTTACGATACAGGTCTGTCCATGGCTATGCGGATACTGATCTTGCGAGTTTGATAGGAAACTTGAAAAAAGAGGAAAATAATCTTTGCGCTCACAGAGGCCTGGTCCCTGGAACGATGGAGCAAACATTCGTAATAGCACTCACAGAAACATTTAATACCATTTACAAAGAACTTTCGAAACACAAAAATGTGAGTAATGTAAGATACTAGAAATTCCTAAGTTCAATTTTTAGACTCCAAGTTTGAACGAAAGAAATACCCTAACGATAGATAAAAATAATCTAAAATTAACCTAGGAAACAAACAGATTTCTGCGGCCGAACCATTTCCTCAGCGACGATTGGTCTTACATTTTTGATGTCAGATTGAAACTGAAGGTTTTCCTGTCTCAATTCGTCGACCACTGCTGTAAGAGCGAAGATTACATCATTAAGGAGATGCACTTCCTCGAACGATTGTGTGATATCTTATTCATCAGTGCCAAAGAAAAATCGATATTCTACATTGGTAATTCATTTTGCGTCGTTTTGCAAAAATTAATTATATATGTCCCGTAACTATTCATTCTTTTAGACAAGAACCACTCATTTGATCAAGTGCTACTCTATGGAAACGAGTGGCTGTTAGCATCTTTTGAGATCTCACTCTTTGCTTTTATTATTGCTATGTGCGAAGACTACAATCTAGCTTGTATAATTACAGCTCTGGTGTCCGTATTGATAATAATAATCACGAGGTCCAATAGTAAACGGACTTTGAGTAACAAGTCGTGTATAGATGAACGATTCTTAATTTGATTAATATCATCATTGAAGCAAACATGTACACATATTTATGAATCCTAGGAGAAAGGCACAATACTGTCTTTTCAGTGACAATTTATTAGAGACCATCCGTGTATACAATAGTAGGACTACTTGTTTAAGGCTATTGAAATATATTATTTACTTTGTAACACTGTATTTTACATCAATGGTGAGCATCACCATGACCATCGTGGAATCCATGACCATACTCGATGCCAAAGTAGTGCTCAGCAGCGATGGTCAACAGGAATGCAGGGATGCCAACTTTGTATCCTCTGAGAATTGAATTGGTGATGCCCCTTATGTATTCCTTCTTGGGGTGAAACCGCCACACATAATTCCTTGCCCATGGATCCTTCAACCCCTGCTTGGCTAATTTCTCTTGCAGTTTTACCAAGTCAGGCACATCCTCTACTTTATATTTTTTGTAATCTGGCACTACGTATGGCGGGCCATGTCCGTGTCCGTGACCTCCCATGTTCTGTAATACAAAGAAAAGAAGATTATTAGTAAAACACAAGAACATAAATAAAACGATAGATAGACAGAGAATCGAGAATACGATGTAATGAAATAGCTTCTCTTTAAGGCATAACCGAACTTGTGAAAGTGCGTATCTTGTCAATGCGTAATTTCAAAGTATACTAAACAAATTTATGTAATGAAACATAGGTTAATGCCTTACAATATTAGTCTTTTATGCGAATCTTGAATTTATTTCAGTGTAATGGAACTATTACAAACTGTCATAAACTAAAGTAAAATCGGAGCACTTAAGCTTATGGTGAAGGTTAGTTTTTCAAGTCTCGGGAGTAGAATGAGGAGCATTATGTAAAGCGCAATGATTTTTCCATTACTAATACTTAAAAGTATAAGGTTTTGTTTAATATAATGTTGGTAGAAATTCGTATTAATCAAACAGAAATTATGTAATTTACGTTTTCTGCAAGGAAGATGCTCCGATGCTTACACTACACACACTTGCACGTCAGCTGTGCTTGTAGGATCGCGTGAAACCTGAAACACACAGCGATGCACACACGCATGCACAGTACTTTTCACTGATGCGTGAGTGTTTGTGGCTCCGATACAAATCATCCATAGATTGTGCGATGAATTAGAGGTTTCTCGTCATCAAACTCTCTCTCGCTGTCGTTAAATCTTAATTAATTACTTCAATAGTCAGTAATAGTCGGTAAATGCAAAACTATTAAATATACTCCATTTGTAATAATATTCATAAGATTATTTATTACAAATTTTGTTCGCACTGTCTATATAAGCCCTTTAATATAATTTAAAGTTTATATATAGGGGGGATAGATTGGATTTGATAAAAACATCAACTGGATCCAGATTTTTATATTATATTCTGCTTGCATAAACCTTTTTATTCTTATTTATTTTAGCTCCAAAATTGGAAAAATAAATATTTTTTTGTTTACCCATTTTATACATTCTGTCAAAAAGCACTCACATATATATTAATCTCAAGAAATAAAATAATATTTAAAGAAAAAATCTTTTTATTTAAGAGTAAAGCAAAACTTGGACTTAGAGATGATATTACACAATTCAACCATTAGATATTTGAAAAGTGACGGTTACAGCATGACATGTACATAAAAATCCGGTTCTTGGAATGGAAAAAAATCAAAGAAGAAGACCCAGCACGTGCATGCGTGTATCTACATCAAAAGGGCTACGAAATTCTTCGTTTCTAGCACTGTAAAAAGGCCGGGGCGCGAGGAAAACAGGTCGGGGAAATAGGAATAATGAAAAATAATCGGATCCACCATAAGATAAAATCATGAAAAAGGGTGCGAGGGCAGGATCCGTTAGGTTTTCAAACGAGCACTGCATAATGAGTATCCCCTGAGCTGAAAACAAGAAGATTACACCGGGGAGAATGGGTGTTTGCGCTGCGAATCTATGAGGTCAGTGGCTCGAAGGAAAAGCGGCTCGGTAACACGGGATATGATTTATTGCCCTGTTTTCCGCTGATTCGGCTGTTTTCACCTAAACACGCGGGCCAACCGGGGGCCGAAGGGACTGCGCGGAAGGATAAGGGACTGTAAAGGGACCACGTAGGCAACTTCTCGGTGGCGT
This sequence comes from Crossocerus cetratus, assembly GCA_963675795.1. Classification (NCBI taxonomy): domain Eukaryota; kingdom Metazoa; phylum Arthropoda; class Insecta; order Hymenoptera; family Crabronidae; genus Crossocerus; species Crossocerus cetratus. Next base: position 18,298,168 of record OY776668.1, read on the forward strand.
CACTAGGTGGGTGCTCGTAACAGATGCAGTTGTACGTGCATCCGTTTGCCCATCTGCTCTGGCGAGCTTACCGTCGACTCAAAGCGAGCATTTCGATTGGAGGAGCAGGAGCATCGCTCGTTGTCCTTTCCTCTGGCTGTGTTCCGTGCACCGACAAATTTCCCGAGTTGACATCGAATGGCGACGCAACGGGGTGGCTTGCTCGGTGTCTCAGCAGTGTGCAGTGCTCGACGGTGATAATGCGGCCAGGCATTTAAGCCGCAGGCAGACGAGCGCACAAGGGCGGCCCCCGCACGTTGGAACGAAAGCGCGTGCACGGAGCCGAATTATGTGACTGCTGCATGCAAGCGATTGGAGTAGCAGCGTGTGACCAAGAAATCAACACACACACCTCGCCAACGAAGAGCACAGCGCAAGAGAACCAAGAGGGAAGAAGCATGTTTCACCACGAATACGAGAAGCGGCTATTGAAGTCGAGCAGCGAGAGCCAGTTACTGGAGCAGTCGGCCGGAGCCGGAGGCTACAATCCAGTATACTTCTCGCCCACCAAGATGACCAACAACAGTTTCGATCGGTTCATACCGACCCGATCGGGCAATAACTGGCAGACGACCTTCTCGATGATTTCGGAGAACAGTCGCAGCGGACTCGTCACCAAGAAGCCACGCGAGAACGGCGAGGGTAATCGCGATGGGATCGCCTACTCCTGTTTGTTAAAGAACGAGCTGCTTGGAGCGAGCATCGAGGACGTAAAGGGACAATGCGAGGAGCGAAGGGTCCTCTCGCCAGTGGCGAGCAAGAACCTCTTCAAGTACACAACACCCACCAAGGACCACACGTTGCTCGACCAGAGCTCGCCGTACTCCCTCTCGCCGTTAAGTGCCAAGAGCCAAAAGCTCCTGCGCTCGCCGAGGAAGGCGACGAGGAAGATCTCGAGAATAGCGTTCAAAGTCCTCGACGCGCCGGAGTTGCAGGATGACTTCTATTTAAATCTCGTCGATTGGTCCTCGCAGAACGTCCTCAGTGTTGGGCTAGGCAGCTGCGTCTACCTGTGGTCCGCTTGCACCAGCCAAGTTACCAGACTCTGTGATCTCTCCAGTGATGGAAACAGTGTGACATCGGTGTCCTGGAACGAGAGGGGCAACCTGGTTGCTGTCGGTAGTCACCTGGGCTACATTCAGATCTGGGACGTGGCGGTGAGCAAGCAAGTCAGTAAGCTGCAGGGGCACAGTGCCAGGGTTGGAGCACTAGCCTGGAACGGCGAGGTTCTATCTTCGGGCAGCAGAGATAGGTTAATCTTGCAAAGGGATGTAAGAACTCCTTGTGTCGTGAGTGAAAGACGTTTGGGTGCGCACAGGCAGGAAGTCTGTGGCCTGAAATGGTCCCCGGATAATCAGTACTTAGCATCTGGTGGAAATGACAATCGCCTTTACGTTTGGAACCTACATTCCTTGTCACCCATACAGACTTATACCGAGCATGTGGCTGCTGTGAAAGCTATTGCCTGGTCGCCGCATCACCATGGCCTCCTGGCATCCGGCGGTGGCACGGCGGATAGGTGCATCAGATTCTGGAACACCTTGACCGGCCAGCCGATGCAGTGTGTTGATACGGGATCTCAAGTGTGCAACTTGGCATGGAGCAAGCATAGCTCAGAACTAGTCAGTACCCATGGCTATTCCCAGAATCAGATCTTGGTTTGGAAGTATCCAAGCCTCACTCAGGTGGCAAAGTTAACGGGGCACTCGTACAGAGTGTTGTACCTAGCTATGTCCCCTGATGGTGAGGCCATTGTCACCGGTGCTGGTGATGAGACTCTCCGCTTCTGGAATGTCTTTAGTAAGGCAAGGAGTCAAAAAGAGAACAAGTCTGTGTTGAACCTATTCACCAGCATCCGGTAAACCAATGTAAAGGGAATAGATTTATATATGTATAATATATACATAGAAGGAATACACAAACATAGTATTCTAAAAAAATTACAATATATGAGAAGACATATATATATATGTATACATAGTATGGTAGAGTATTTAGATCAATAGATAAGAATGCGGGGTTCAAACTTGTAGATTAAGTTGACACATACATATATATGAATATATATACACACATCTACACAGCCTGCAATACATTGAGTCTTGTGTGCAATAAGTCACTACTGGTGGTAGAGACCAAATATGCCCTTACAAGGAAGAGTCATGCATATGGTTTTTGTACTTTATACAAACACTTTTATACAATCTACATTAACATAAAATGAACAACGCGCTCGTAGTATTTAATTACAAAGACTGCCACTTTTTTTATACAATCTATTTGCAGTTTTCAAGCTATTTTTTTATGGTATTTTTAACTAAATACATTCTCGTAATAAATTTACTTATTTCGTAAATAATATATTGGAACGACCTTTCTTTTTATTTAGGTTTTTCTTTATTTCTAGAAAGCATATAAAAGCAGAAGACGCTAAAACGGAGTCTCTCGAGCATATTGCCGCGGTATACTTTCGTCAAATTACTGATAATCTCCTTGGCACGGTTATATCTCACTACATAAATTTTCGTACAACTGTTCCTTTGGAGGGCGTATTAAACACTATATATTTTTGTAACTTTTCAAAGTACGTGCTGTGTCTCCTCAGATATTTGCAGGCTGAAAAGTCAAATCGGTAGAAGTTGATATACTGATCGTGAAGGACTACTTTACAAACACAACTCTACTTCCACCATGTATGGTCCATAACATTTTGAACAGAAAAGACTTTTTGCGCGTCTCGGAACCTCCTTAAAACATTAAAGCTAACTTATATTTTGCAGTCAACAAATTGTACAAATTTAAGTTGAAACTTGACTTATAAAATAAATTCGATTATTTATAATGCAACAAAACTAATATATAATAACCTGTATTGTTACTCTGTATAAATATGTTCACGGAGGACTTAAGAGAGGAAAATCATACATGATACTGTAAAGGAAAAACTAGTGATGGAAACTCGAGAAGTTATGTTGTACAGTGCATGAAGAGGCGTATGTGTAGTCTATTTTCCGAGAGTCCAAGTATTTTGGGGAATAAATGGAAGCGTATAAATGGATTTGAATTACGGAGCGTTTTGTCTGTGAATCAGCTAAAACACAGAGAAGGTCTGATCATTGATTGTAGGGATAAATTGTACAATCATTTATAAAGAGCGCACTAGATGTCGTGCGTTTAGAAATATTATCACTGTGAGAGAATAGTCTCATGGGCAAAGAAAAGATGGGGAAATGAGCCGATCTTGGCGAGGATAGCGACGGCGAGTACGGCTTGGAGAGCAGTATAATCCTGTGTGCACTGCAGCCTGTAATCGCTCGGAGCAAACAAACATCACTTGAGTAAAACGTATCGTCGAGATGCTACGTTTGTTTCTTCAGCGTCAAGTTCTCGAATATCGTACGTTTGTAAACCTAATTATAGTTTAAAGCATAATGCAGAATGCAGAGTGTGCGGAATGTGCAATGGAGACTTTGCATTCTGCTAACTTGAGAGTCACGCGAAATTTAATCTGTAAACGTGGTGCAGCTTCAAGAAAGTGGGAGAGTCAGAATAGTTTCTCTTCGAGAAGATTTATAGGTTTATTCTATATCTTGTGAGTAGTACGCCGATTCTTGTATCAAGTGATTCTATGTACAAGATGCTGGCGTTATCTGAATTGTCGTAACAGCGTATAGGGCGCAAGTAAGTCTATATTACTTGGTATAAAGTTCTCGTGGATCGATATAATTGGAGGAAAGAAGCTGTCTTATAATTACACCGTGCAATTTTCTTGTAAAGATTTATACTATTTCTTACTCGAGTTCCTGCTAATGGATAATTGTCTGTGAGACTCGTGAATGGAAAGTTGTTTCATGTCACTTGAACCAGTGACAGAAGTTTCATACTTCGAACTTTCAATAAGAAAATTGGAAAACGTGAATCGTGCTTTCGGTTCGGAGCAATGTAAAGATGCGTTTGCAATAGTATATTCTTCTGTGTAATTATATCTCGCGCAATACGGAATATTACGACAATGCTTTCAGTTATAGAGGTGTGTTTTTCATACTGAAAGCCACGTTGCTTTCACCGATCATGTAACAAACCGAAGAATGCATAGACAATACAAAACAGAGGTATACTTTTGTATCCAAGCCTATCCGCGCGATGCAGTTAATTAAACTTGGTTTAGAAACGAAATCTATTAAGAACTTCTACGATCTCTTGTTAGTCAAATTAAATTGTTTGCAATTAGCGCCATGAGGACGGCGAAGCACTGTTGTTATTTAGTACTGTGGCTCACATGGAAACTGCGCGAATTAAGTAGTTTCTTGAATAACACCGTCTCTATTTTTACATTCTTCTATTTTACAAGCAATCGTATCCTTCGCTCACCTCACTAACGAGAAACGTGTACACATACTATTTTTCCATATATTATACTAATAACATCGTTCCGACAAAGTACTGTTTCCTTTAGGTATAAAATGTAAATATGAAAGATTGGGACTTCTGTCTTAAAACTAAGTAAAAATGCTGTACTCATGCTGCACAATGCCAGAGTACAGGAAATCGTGTGTACACTAGCTCGGACACCTTTTTAATAGGACATTCGCCGCATACGTATTATGTGAATATTACTCCTCAGTTCATGTGAATTCTTTCCCAAGTAATCTATTGCGTCAACGGCAAAACAATTCATACGAATGGCTGGACTATTTGAATTACACGTTAAGACGGTTCGATTGTCCTATCAAAACGAAAAGGCTGCGTACTGAATTTTTGATACTTACAATACAAGCTATCCCGAGCAAACCAGTATAACGACTGGCAATAATTTTTGTTCGAAAATGTTTGTGGGTAATCATTGATAACGATCTTGATAGAATGTAGACTGCATAGAATTATTGAATATTATTGTGAAGTACAAAGTTTTTGGCGGTTCTTATATTCATAAATGGACGTGTATACCTTGTTTCTTTTTCATTTCTTTTCGTATAAAGTTGGCGGTAGATGCTTTACATAATTATTTGTACGGCATTAACATTATCTACAAAATATTTGTCTGCGTTGGCTTTGTATAAGTTTATACGTACAATAAAGATATATGTAATACCAATCAAGGATTGATTTCAAAATTTATTGGTATCAGTGTGCAAAATAACCGACTGACGTTACACATGCAATACTCTGGTAGATTTATCTTTTTATATACGCAATGAAAACGAGAATTGAGATAATTTGAGTGTTTTTAACAAATATATATTTTATAGGTACTTAATATTGAGGTACAAAGGCTATAATATTTTACAGTGTTGTAATACAGCAAATAGTGAAGCGTAGTAAATTCGTGCTGTATGAAGACAGTGTCGCAAATGATTTAACACCTGTGTTTCTCTTTTGATAGTATATGTTTATAATATAAATGGTACATAATTCAAAATAGATTCTTTACAATACAGGGAACAATACAATTGTACATTGTATAAATCTTGTTATATTGAAGGAAGCAATAAATTTGGCTTAAGTCTATTTTCCATATGTAAAGGATGAGATGTATTGCATACAAAATGTCTCTGCTCTATGCAATTATAAAATATTCCAATATAACTATTCCTCTTTTGTACAGGTCTCACTCGCCTTGCGACTTCTTCTTTTTCTTTTTCTTCTTTTCGGATGTTGGTTGTTCGGTGGTCTCCTCAGCAGGAGCCTCAACTGTTTCATCTAAGGCTTCCTGGCTTTCCTTCTCTTTCTTCTTCTTCTTCTTCTTTTTCTTTTGCTCTGTAAAAATAAAATAAGGGTTGTAGAGGACAGGTTGCATGACATGTCGATTGTAGATTAATAAACATTGAAATAGTTTTACCATCGGCTCCTTCTCCAGCTTCTTCGACAGCTTCAGGCTCAGATTTTACTTCTGATTTAACAGCAACACTGCTACCTTCCTCGGTAGGTTCATCTTTAATCTTCTTCTTCTTCTTCTTTGATACTCCCTCTTCCTCTGTCTTTACTTCAGCATCCCCTTGCGAAGTTGTTGGAGCCTCTTCTACCGGTTCGATACTGTGCTTCTTCTTTTTCTTTTTAGGTACTTCCTCGTTACTAGGCTTGTCTTCAATCTCTTCGATAAGCGGCTTTTTCTCCTCAGCTGCGGAATGTCGCCTCTTTGCACTCGTGAGAGTCGAGTCGGCAGATGCCGTGTATTGCATGTACTCGCTCTGCGAATGATATTTCTCAAACTTGGCTTTTGCTTTGCCTGTCCCGCTTATTCTACGATTGTTGCCTTCTTCGAGTATCCTCAGGCGTGCTTCTAATTTTGCCTTGTGTTCTGCACCAAGATCGAAATTTCCATCCTCACCCAGAGCATCAACCCTTGTCGCTAAAGAAGCTTTGGCAGCCAGCATTCTCGACATTTTACCCTTATTCTTCACTGACGCCTGTCCAACTAATTGGGCATGATATATAAGACCATATTTTGGAGTGTCTCTCTTTGTTTTCAGTGACCTAAAAAGTGCTTTCTCTGCACCAAGTATTTGAACTGTGGAGGCGGGATGCTTGGCCAGATTGATCAGTGATCCAGCATGTGAAATTAAACGAGCTCCTACTAAGTCGCCGACGAGCACCGTTAAGTTCGGAGCCATCGCCATCATTCTCGCTTTCAAATAATCATACAACTGTGATCTGTACTGCGAGATCTCGATGACTTGATCGCATAAATGCTGAATATTTAATATATCGTCGTCCGAAATTTCTGTGCCCATCGATATTTCAGCAGCTTCTTTTACTTTCTCTTCAACTTCCTCTGGTAATATATCAGATAAGTCAGTACTGCCTGTGTTTTCTCGTGTTCCTATGAGTTTTACAGTTCTGACAAATGCAATATTGTCTGTAATGAGCTTGCCCAATTCAGGGAAATGCCAGCCGTACCATTCGCGACAGCGCATAACATAATTATTTAATTCCTTATCCAAGTCATCCAGCAGGCAAACAGCCTGAATAATCATGGTATCAATTTTATCCGGTGAGAACTTGAGTTTGTATCTTGAGAGACTGTGCGCCAGACCTAATGCCATGGCAGTCATTTCTTTCTTTGGCAACCCAGCCAAAAGACTGTCCATTTGGCTTCTGATACATCTCATTAACTCTTGAATGGCTGTGTTGCTGATACACGACAGGCTCAACTTATCCTTTATGGCATTGCCCAATTTTGTATCGGCGACAGCCAATTGTTCTTGCACCTCTGAACAATGTTTCTTTAGTGTCTTTTTCAAGGATTTGCATAGCTTGCCTTCTACCGCTGCTGTGGTAGCTGCAAGAGCTTCTGTGGTATCAGCAAACTTCTCAAAGTGCTTCAATTTTACTCTAAAAACACAAACAAAGTTTCACATAAACGATACATATATGAAAAATATATTGATCGCGAATCAATATTACGGATATTGATAAAAGTTCATTAGGTTTGTACTGGCAAGTTGGTAGGTCGCTCAAATAAAAATGTTTTTGTATCGAAGCAAAAAAATGTCGTACATTTTACTGGCGGCTTCGGGCGTCTCGAAGTCATGGTAGAGGTTGTCTGTCTCGACGAGTTTATTCTCGTTCAGTAACTGTAACAGAAAGTCATATACATTTCCACGAGGTTCGTTGCCGATCGAAACGTCATTTTCAGTTTCGTTAATCAGCGTAACAAACGTGTTGTTCATACAGAGATCCGAACCCTCGACAAGGCGAACACGTGCGATATATTAAGGTTACAGAAGCCCGAGTCTTGGCCGGGAAAGTTACTCACCTTAAAAATAGCGTAACCCGCCGGGGTTTCGAACAACACCAACATTTTCGCTAGCTTTTTTCTCTAAATTACACTAATACTTTCGTAATTTCGTATAACTTTCATGCACCCGTCACGGCAACGGGCGCTGATACATGCACGCGTTTTTCCACCTTTGTCAACGTATGCCACCGCATGCCCACCATGTGCATCCAGCTTGGAACTCTTGAACCTCTCGCAAGGCACAATGGTGTCTCGAATTCTTGTGTTGGTAATAGTAGTCTAACCTCGGGTAACCTCTCGAGGTCTCGAGAAAGAATTTGTCTACTAATTTTAATAGCTTTAATGCGCACTATGACAAATAGAACGAAATTATCTAATTTGGTCCAAGATCCATTTAATATTGCTGCGTGTAATACATATTATCATCTATCTAGTGCAAGTTCCATCTAGTTTAAATATTTTTGCTTGAGCAAAGCAAGCAAAGAAAATTGCGCACCATTCTACTCTCAAAGAGTTCGTCTCTTTGAGACTTTACTTTGATTATTTACAATTTAATACAATACTTTCTAGATAACAAACGTGCCTTTTATTTTTTTCATATTTGAATGTGGGGAACATGGGGAATGCGTATAACCATAGATGAGATAGGTAAAATAGATCGGACAAGCAACGCAGGTATTCGATGCTCCGAACATAGCCGTTGTTTGACAGCTGTTTTGCTTTTAGATTTTGGAAGTGTTTGGAAGGTTAGAGTCTTGTTGTGCACGTGCTTTCGGAGTTTTAAAAGAGCACGACCCAAATAGTGCACAACATGGGTAAAGCGAAGAAAGTTAAGGTCTCGAAAGGTGAGACGAAGCAGAGCAAAGTTGCCCTGGCGGAACAAATAGAGGAGGGACAAGTAGCCAAGTCGAAAAATCGACAGAAAGTCAGAATACGCACAGATGACGATGAAGAGGTTAACATTTTACCTTATAAATACATAAAGAAACATTAACTTATTGGAATGTTAGCAAAGATAACGTAGGATATTGTTGTTCGTTTACACTTATTGTTTTTTCTGGCCTGGAACAGTTTGTCGACTCTTCCCTTACAAAGAGAATTCTCACTCAAGCCAGAAAGCAGCAGCAGGAATTGGAAGATGAGAATGACATTGGTGGTCATAGTTCAGTCCCAAAGAAGAAGCCAATAACAAAATTGGACGCACACTTGAGTGACAGTGAGGAAGAGTCGAGTGATGATGAACCACAGAACTATGCCCAGTACTACGATGATGTTCAACTGGACGAAGATGATGAACGTGCAATACGAATGTTTATGTCCAAGGATCCTGCACCGGTGAAAACTTTGGCTGATATTATCCTGGAGAAGCTCACAGAAAAGAAGACCGAAATCGAGACCCAATTCTCAGATGCAGGTACCATTCAAATGCAAGATTTGGACCCAAGAGTTAAAGCAATGTACGAAGGTGTCAGGGATGTGTTACAAAAGTACAGAAGTGGCAAACTGCCGAAGGCTTTCAAACTTGTTCCCCATCTAAAAAATTGGGAGCAGATATTGTATATTACGGACCCGCCGAAATGGTCGGCAGCAGCGATGTATCAAGCGACGAGAATATTTGCCTCAAATCTCAAGGAGAAGATGGCGCAAAGGTTTTACAACCTTGTACTATTACCGCGTATCAGAGACGATTTGGCTGAATACAAGCGGCTCAATTTTCATCTGTATCAAGCTCTAAGGAAATCATTGTTCAAGCCTGCTGGGTTTATGAAGGGTATCCTGCTGCCGCTCTTAGAGTCGGGGACATGCACTCTGAGAGAGGCAGTTATAATAGGATCCGTGGTAGCAAAAAATTCGATACCAATATTGCACTCGTCAGCGGCGATATTGAAGATCGCCGAGATGGAGTACACCGGGGCGAACAGTATTTTCCTCAGAATATTTTTGGACAAAAAGTATGCGCTGCCATACAGAGTTGTTGACGCTGTTGTGTTCCATTTTCTCAGGTAAGAGGCAATTTGTTGCGCGCAACATCTGCTATGCAAGACTAATGCTTGGAGATGGATATCTAATTTTGAATTGCATTGTTCTTCTAGATTCGAAAGAGATCGCAGAGAGTTGCCAGTACTGTGGCATCAATCTCTATTAACTTTTGCCCAGCGCTACAAGAGCGATATTAGCTCCGAGCAGAAAGAGGCGTTGTTAGGATTATTAAGGAAAAAGTTTCATCATACAATCACGCCTGAAATCAGGCGGGAGTTGCAGCATGCAAAGTGTAGGGACGAGGAAGTGTCGGAACCACAACCAGAACCAATGGTTTCATAAGTGTTAATATTTCTTTGGCTAAATAAATTTTTAAATTATTATACACAGATCTATAAAACAAACATTTTGTATTAAACGAGGCAGTTCACGTGACTGACGTCTACAGTACTGTTTATTCCTATGCGTTACCACAAATGTCGGGAAGTAACAAACGTGTGTACATACAGGAGATCGGCTAACAACGAGTCTAATTATCTCTTGCGCTTAAAAGATTCGATGCAATCATTAACATTTATAATATCCTTAATGCAACCGCAAATTCAAACGTACCGTGTTTGTAACGCGCTGTTTAAAAGTCAGTGTTTGTCGCGAATCATTTTTATCTTACAAACATATTTTACATCACAATTAAAAAAATATATAGCGGAATTTCCCCTACAAATGAGCGTAGACGAACTTCTATACACGTATTTATGGCACGTGTATACACAGTAACATACGATAGCATTACTTCCATAAAAACGGACGTGGATTGAATGTGATTATAATACGGCAATGATTGTTTACTGAGCACTTATCAAGTTATAGTAGAATGCCCGAAATTTTCCTCTCGCAGTTTCCAAAAATATCAAATACGAAATCAGACCTATCATACGTTACATTACTTCGAACAACAATTCTTAAGTATTCCCTTAGAAAATGGGCGAGGGATTAATACTATTGGAAGGTACATCAATCCTTAACAGTTTGGATTACTCGTAGTAGTTGCTGTTAGGAATTCCTTAGATCCTTTTGGGGGCAGAGATGCCCGAGATCGACGGATTTATTTCGCCAAGTGAGCTTTTTATTTTTTCTTAAAGAAACTAGTAATACTTTTGGAACCAGCAGCCGCCTTTTGTCTAGCCAACTCTTTTTTCGTGACAGTTGTCGATTTTTGGGGCTGAAACAGAGTAGCATCACTGTTAAAATGCAACTGACAATTTCATTCAGTTTATAGGAATAGTGTTTTAATTGGCCCAGGGTAATGACCTTTTCTGGTTTACTAAGATCCAGTGCTTTAATTTTTGGGGTCGACCCTTCTTCACTCGCATCTCTTTTATATCGCTTCTCTTCAAGCGATTCTTTTGGACTATGTAGTTTTCGTTTCTTAGTTTCGACCTCATCTGTTATACTCAAATGCTGTGCTAATTTCTTTGCTACATCTTCTGGCAGATATTCAGATACTATGCCATGTGCATATTTCAAATATTCTGGAAAAAATGCAGGGTTTATTGTATCAGGCACTATGGGAGCGTGGATCATCCCTTAAAACTGTTTCAGTCTTACCCATTTCCGTTGCTATGTCCAGCTTAGCACTCTTAACGAATGTAGCACTAACAGCACCCTGTGACACGTGAATACCCTTCTGTTTGAGTAGCTCAGCTACTCTTTCCACTTTCTTTTGCAGCCATGCCATAGTCTTTTCCTCATTGAACTTGTAAGCCTGCATGGACTCATCCCCTTTGCAATCAGCGACCAGAGATAACTTTAAGTTCTGGCAACGTGCTAGCCGTGTTGTTTCTGGAAAGTCTTCGTCCCAAAGACATTGATCTAGGGGTTGTGCTTGTTGGGACTACGAGCACAACATTTAAGATTTCATACTGTTATGTGTAGAAAAGCATTTAATGCCGGGTACACCAGAATACGAGGTATAGTCATTGCAAAGATTTACCTTTCTTAAATATGGGAGGACAAGAAATATCGGGTCGATCGGTGTAGACAAGTGTAGCTTGCCGTCCGACTTGACATTGTCGTCTATAAACCACGACCTCTTATTTTCGTCGAAAGCTAAAACTTCTTGCACCGTGGAATTGGGACAAAACACAAACATAGCTGGCTGGTTCGATGATGGATGCCTCAGCTTTATTATGTCTGGTAAATTCCCATCTTTGCTGTTTAGAGCATCTCCTGAAGTAGGATTTATCACATGAAATTTCGCCTGCCGGCAGACACATAACCACTGCCGCACTCTTCCTGCATTTCCCGATGGCAAGGAAATCTCGCAGGGTTTATTTACCTTTCATAAGGAAGACCCATGTGTTCGTCGCCGAATCGGAACTAGATGTTTTAACACACTTCTTCGGCGAGCCTTTGACGCGCGGCATTGCGAGCAACACTTTTTCACGCTTCGTTAGGTTATCCGGAGTTTTCGCGCGACTTTTTCGCGGGCGCGTATCTGCGTCAAAAAATTAGAAGCCAGCCATTTTTCACGTGTATGGATCGCGGCTCAATTCCTCGTTTTGCATTTCTCCGTTTCCGCCGCGCGATAAATCGCGCGTATCATTTCATAAATGTACGCCCGGTAAATCCGAAATCTTGGAAACTTTGATAAAGGACATAGTCGCAGAGGCTTCGTCAATGACAAGAATGTGTTAAGTATATAGAGACTTTATTCATTTAATCTTGCGATTCTGTTAAACTTTTTATATAATTTATTTATGAAAAATCTATTTTTCTTCGAGTTTGATATATGATTTGTAGATATTTTGGATAAGAATATACTTGTTTAATGCGTAAAATGTATAGATATATGTAAAAGATGCTTTGGTACAGGGAATGGAAATATGGGAAACGCTTTCTGAAATCGTCATTATCAGCAGCTAATTCGAGAAGTGAAACCACTCTAACTTGACCGCGGTGCCCACGCGCGGGCGACATAATTGGGACAAGGTTGCTGGTAATAATATTGAAAGATAACGCCGCTTAGAGTGACGTACGATTTCTTGCATTAAATATATAGAGCCAAGTTCTCCACAAGTTTATTGATTATTGAACATTCCAACATCGTAAAAGTAGACGGAAGGAGAAAACGCGTACTCTCCTGCGAGCCTGATCCGCTTTCCAATCGATTAAATCGGAAGTTGTCAGCCCCAGATGTGTGTGTTACTCTCTTCCCTTTTTTCCTCCCAAGGGCATATCCGCCGCGGCCGGGATCGCTATATATTGGCTCTGAAACAATTTCGCTAAAAGTAATGCGACACATATCAATGCCATTCCTGTCATTCTCGTTTGCGCGGTGCCTGCGGAAATACAATATCGTGATTAATTGTGTGTGATCAGGCACCTCGACCTAAATTCCGCAGCGTCATTCGAATCGGAGTTGAGACGAGAATACAGTCTCGCGTTTGTGGCCGAGTTTCCCAACGGCGTGTTCGTTCCATTTTGTTCCCACGAAACTTTCTTCTCCTGCCCCATTGAACTCCGATATTGAAAATCTACGATTCCAATGAAGAGCCCCGTCGAGCGTAACTCCTGCTCCGATTATATTGGCGATACAAACCTTGGCTGTTTTAAGATCGACTGCCACTCATCTTGCCACATAGCTATATAAAAGCAGGGGGACCTTTTTTCCTTGGTACGAAAGTAAAATCAAAATAGACTCTCATTCCTCGGTCACAGTCCAAGTAAAATATGCCGAATCGAACGGTTCCTAATTATAATCGCCGGGATTCATTCAATGCACTAGTACCAGCATTTAAAATAGATATTCTAGCAAAGATTGGCCTCGCAGTATCACCGAACTCTCCGAATACTCTTGGCAAGCTCTTCGCCCGCTCGGAGAATCGAAAGGGCCGGAGCATGTACAAGACGCGTACTCTAAATTATATTCGACGCGTTAAAACGCGGCCCACTTTAAAATAACGTCGCCATCTAAAATTGGAAATAGTTGCGCGCCAGCTGAATGAGATGTAATGGAGCCAAAGAGTGCAATGCTCAAGGACTGCGTGGAAGTAAAAGGTGTGTGCTCTATGTGCCGTGGGCACTGCCGTACTAGGTAAACGTTCTCGATTCACCTAACCGGCAAGTGTTGTGAGCCCTTGGACCTCTCCGAGTCACTGGCACACGTCTTGTGGAGATTTGTCGCACGGGGTTGAAGAACGGACTACTGAAACTCGCAGTTTATCAAAGGTGTATATGCGCATACGCTCGCGTATGCACGCATATACACACGTATATATATTTATTTATTTATATATATATATTTATATATATATTTCACTTTTTTTATTAAACACAGAATCACAGAGCAAACTGGACATGTCGGAGGGGCGGGAGATGTTACATAGTGTAGCTGATTCTGCCGGCACGGCGCACGGGGGCCACCTCCGCACCTTTTTCCTTACTGTTCGTTTTTTGCTTACAATTCCCCATTACCTCCTTTCTTCTCCTCTTGCGTCGCCCTTGCTGCGTCGCGCGATCGCTAATTATTGTACAAAAATCACGCCGCTATAAAAGTTGCAGCTGCTTGTAGCTCTAGTATGGGTGGCTGAGTGAGTGAGTGAGTGAGTGTGTTCTTTGTGTTTGTAAAAAAACTTACGACATCCCGCAGGGAGGGGGCCCCACGCAAACCGAGCGCGGCCCGCTCGGTATTCCGCAGAGAAGGTAGCACTAATGGAAGTAATTAAGTTTTATTTACAAATCAAGGCATTATCGTTAATTATGTTTACATGCATCCACACTCTCTCTCTTCCTCTTGACATCTCGCCACTGGTACCCTAGTTTTTCCTCACTCTTCCGCATCCTCAAAAGCTTCTCTTTTCTGTTTATCGATTTGAATGTCACTCGCTCACTCACTCGCTCTCTCAATTCTCCCGCTCGGTGCTCTCGGTCACGCGATGCACACGCAGTTCTAAAAATTCCTTCGCTTTTGTGACGAATCCTTTTTTGTACAATGTATAATAATGATACAATACACATTACAGTCGGCCAGTGCGTGGGCCGCGCGCACTCTCGCTATCTCTCTTTCTCTCTCTTCGCCATTAATTTCTGTGTTCCTCCCTTGCTTCCTCTCCACCTCGCTCGCTCGCTCTCACCTATGAGACACAGACTGCAATATAAAAAGTTTCGAGTTCGACTCTGCCGACCGCCTCGCTCGGCGAACGGCCTTTACCACTAGGTATTTTGTTTGTTTCGTTTGCTTCGCCTATTAAGTCATACACTCGCACGCATACCGCCATACACGAAAAACCTTTCTTTGCCCCGCGTTCCTTTTTCAAAAGTATGTATCTCCCCGTCCGGTCGCGTGCTCATTCTCACCTGGTCGCACGCACGCACACAGCAAGGCTGCCCGAAGTCTACATGACACACTGCACTGAGAAAAGTGTTAGCGATCCTTTTATTGCTGGTAGCAAGTGGCCTCGATCTTGCAGACGAAAGAACGCCGATAATCAGTAGTCGAATATATTAACTCGCGAAGCTAGTCTCTACACGAGTGCACGCTCGATGTGATGTTCCTTTTCCGATATCGCTTGCTTTGTCTCGTCGCTATGCGCTTCTATCATACCTATGCAACGCGGCCTACCCGTATAAAAGTACACAAAACTCTGCTAGTCTGATGCAAATCGCCGTTGAACAACATTGAAATTAATTGAAACATGATTCGTTGTGTTTTCTCTTTCTCTCTCGCTCCCTGTACGCGCGTACAATATGATTGACGATAATACGTGTTTGTACCGGGGCGTCTAAGCCCGCTCTCGCAAGACCCTCATCCCCATCGATTCCAATTGGTTTGCTCCGATAAAAATCCGTTGTACAAACATCGCACGGTACCGTGCGGTAACAAGTGTCGGATTCGCGCCGCTAGAAATTCCGCCGGCACTTTATAGTCGTCGGCTGGCAAGCCTATCTAATAATTGAACTACACGACTGGCGCCTGCTCGCCTTATTGTTCCTCTAGCGCTAAGCCGCGCTAACAATTTTCTCGGTGCACGCTCACGAGCACGCCCGTCTTCCTCCATTGTACCGCCAATAGCCGTCCTCGGCGTTCTCTTTCAATTAACACTGTCGCAATTAACAATCGCGTAGATCGATGTCGCTAGGGGGGTACGAAAGGACGAACGCTCGGAGATAAATTCAACAAGCTGGGCGAAGGAAGCGCACACACACACACACATACACGGTCACTCGCAGACACACACACATACAGACTTATTTATGCGCGCATATATGTGCCGTGCTCTCCGGGAAGCTTGGAGTTGGCGGTGCCTCGGATACGATGACGACAGTGATACACATACAGAGTAGATCCGACCGAGGGATAATTAACGATGATAGTACAGGTGCTCGAGAGTCCCAGGGTCGGTTGATACGCAAAATTTGTCGAGTGGTCGAAATGATCTTCGATCCGATGCAACGTCAACGCTCCGAGTGTTTCCCCGGGCGAAATGTCGCGATGGCCCGGGCAGATATTGCGGTGACGTTCTCTACATTTCGAATGGTATATCGTCGACTATCTGCGATAACAGGTCTCCGATAAAGAGCGGCTCGTTGGGACTCTGCCACGTGACCGTCGCTCTGTACGACTACATCATTGCGCCGCAATCTTCTCCAGCGGCCTATCGTTCCCGTGTCGCGGCTTCTTTCGTACACGGGCAGCGTAGAAATCGTAGAAAATATACGTGCCTGGCCACTCAAGAGAATCGCCCCCCGGGCGCGCTAATCTGCGGCGCTCGCTTAAACGTAGAAAGAAACGAGAACCGAGACCCGCGCGACTCGCACCGCCCTTTCCCCCCTCGATGTCCCCACATATATGTATTTCTAACCCAAAGGTTTTGCACGCTAATTGCGGAGTCGTTTCGATGGCCATTTGAAAATAATAGCGGCGATATATGTCATTGCGCAGCTGGGAACATTACACGCTAGAGCATCTTGCGCGGTTGGAGATTGTACTGTGTGTTATCCTCGTGTGTATCAGCAACGGTTACGAAAATCCTCTTAAAGTATTGTAACAGTAGGAATATCTTTGTGCATTGGTCGCTTTGAATTACCATAAAATATTGCTTGGTCAGCTGCTGCGTCACCTGATCTCCAGCGTAACTCTGTTCTCTCTTCCTCTCTCACTCTCTCTCCCCTTCTGTCACTTCCGGCGTGAAAACGAAAAATCCTGCATCCCGATTTCTCAGCGTCGCGAAAACTATAACGGCGAGGTACATATGTTCACTAAGTACAGGATGTGTTGCTGCTTGCCGGCCACGCGTGTGTAACAATTATAAGTACAGCAATATTAGCATAAAGAATGACGAAAAATCTGCCTCCATTAATAAGTCTATAAAATCGTTATGTCCTATATACGTATCGGTAGCTATCTCTCTTTCTCTCTCTCTTTCTCTCCCGGTATGTACATATCTAGTTTCACAAATCACGGACTTGTGCTGTTCGTTCCCTTCCTGACCGTATCAACCACGCCTGTCGCGAAGAATTCTTGTTAGGAGAATGCTCGTGAATCTCCTCGATTCGAGTGCCGCCCCGAGTGTGTGTCTCGTCCGCCGCCTCGCGTGCATTCAATTCGTCAAATCACTGCCGCGCTTTATCATCCTAAAATAATTGGATTCTTGACATTGACCCGTTTAACAGACAGTTATACGATATCCAGTAAAAAAGCTTTGATACAACGAGAACTTGGAAGCCATTTAATATTATGCAAGATTCGGTGTTACCTAACATGCTTGCTTTTATTATCTCCACTCTCTGTATGCCCGAGCCCTTCTTTGCTCTCTTTCTCTTTCTCTCCTGAGAAGAAAACAAAAACGGAAAACAGGAAATATATATATATATATAATCTATATATATATATATGTATATGTAACAGCTTACCGCACTCGTGACGCGCCCATTGGTATTTCCGTTCCGGTTCAATGATCAAAAACAAACGCAAATAAAAACTAGGGTGATTCGTATACAAGAGGGAATCGTGTACGTGCGGCGAGCCGCAGTGATTTCGCACTCTCGGCACAGCAATAAACTCACGATCGTCTCTAGCAGAACTGTTGTCTGGTTAACTTAAACACGACTCTAACGCAGTAAAATTATCGTAAAATCATCAGCAAGTCTACCACGCCTCGGGGAATACCGTGTAATCGCCGGAACTTAAGCTGTAAATCAGAGTTAGGAGGGCGTGAGTGGGTTTAAAACGGGAAAAACAAGTAAGCGATCGTGCGATTCCTGGAAGCTCTCGAATAAATTTTAATCTTCCACGTCAATAATCCGCCGTTCACGTCATAAAGAATCGTAAATGGCGAAACCTCGGAGAGCAAGCGGTAATTTGATTAACTGCTTTTAACACCGTATTATGTAAAAGATTCGGTGGCAGTTTACATACAGTAATGTTTGTTATGCTCGTAACGACGAGAAGCGGTTTGAAGCCCGTTACGAGTACGCCGTCCCGTTTTACCCCGAACGAAATTGCACATGTCTTTCCAATATGTATGCGATTAAAGTTTCCCTACCAAGTCTGTCCACCCAATGTCGACCTAGCGGTAGTAAATACGTGAAGTTCTCTTAATAATACATACCCCACTTGAAACTAAGTCACGGGTGACTATGCTTTTCGAGATAAGACTAAGTGTAAAATAATTAATTATATTAATAATAGCGTAACAATAATAACAAAATAAAAGCACGAATAATAACGGTTTGGTCGGACACGGAAGTATATCGCGGTCTGTACATTTGTTACGTTGTGGGTCAAGCGTACAAAATTAATAATCTATAAAGTTAGTCAATATATGTATATGCATAAAGATACATTGTCGCTTATCTACCCTTCAGGGGCTACATCTAAATAATTCTAGGTCGTTAATGATATTATTATGATTAGCGATCGATATAACATAACATTTCTTTATCCGTACAACCGCCTGGAGGGAGAGAATGATATGCATTGGCCCAAACTTTCAAAGTATGCGACTATCTTATGAATGATACAATTTTCACGGCGCTTATTCCATTATCTCGCATGTGAGAAAAACTTTAAACATGGTCGAATGTTTAGTGTGCAGTTACAGTATAGGTTTCAGCATGCACCCCCTGTATCTGTTCCTAACATTTAATTTTGGCAATATTAGATTCGGTTTGTCAAGCTCCAATAGCTGGTAATGTGTACCTTCTAGAGGTGTAAAAGTCAATCAAAAAGTTGGCAATAAAATAAAAACCATGCATCCTTACGCGTCTTGATGCCCCTTGCTACTTTCTAAAATGTTAATTCATATTTTTCTTCTTTTTCATTCGTAGAAAGAGCACCCGATTAAAGAAAGCTATGTATAATGTAGTCTTATGCTGCAGTCGCGCACTGCCTATTGTTTTAGCTAATAGAACTTTCAAAATGCGATGACCTTCGTCATTACGTGGAATATACCAGCCTCATAAAACCTTGTATAAAAGCAAAAGGTAGTGGCATAGTCTAAACAATTACGACCACCTCACACGATTGACCTGTTCAATGTTAAAGAAATGCGGATTTTTGCCTTTGCCAATGGCCCGATTGCGAAACTCTAAAACGAAACGGGCCATCAAACGACTCGGAGACTTAAGATTTCTTCTCTTTCAAACCCTTGGTGGCATGCTCGGGCGTCGCAACGCGATTCATCCTCTTACTTAAACTGTCCCAATATGTGTTAAAGCGAAATGTATGCACTTACCCGGCAGCAGACATGTCGCATTGATCTTCGCAATCGGCACAGTCGTTGCAATCTTTCTCGCAAATACACCAAGCACGGAAACACGCACATTTGATTATTACGTAATAGATTAATTACTTAGCATTCAAATTCTAGTTATTCCATTCGGCCGAATTCGGTGAGAACGGGGTACGACGTAACTAGATTGAGCTACCTCGAATTTATCTTCTCAGGCTGTTCTGTGCAAACACCGGCATGTTTAGTGTATAGAATCGGTCACGGTGTGTATAATCCGCATCAGGCTATGTTGCTGCGTGTCGGGAAGAACTCAAGGCAACCATAAAGCGAGTGTGATCAATGTCACATCGAAACTCTCGAGCCGTACATAAAAGTATGTACGGGCTCCCTCTTCGTTTGTGGTTCATGATTTGGCGGGTATGCCGATACCTTTTGAACCAGTATCTAGCGAACCATACCCGACTGCCCATTGCCACAGAACACTTGGGTAATGTGGAGCATTCCACTCAGGATCCTCCTTACGGTGCATTGAGCGACGGCAATACTGGCTACATGGCCAGAATTTAGGTGGGGCTAGGAAGCACCAAGTGAACCTGTTCCAGGGCTTGGACTATTTTGTACAGATGATGGTACTTGGTTATAGGGGTGGTTACTATTACACAGAACTGTATAAATGTTCTCCACATTGCTGAGTTTCTCGAAAAACGGAATCAAGTCCAATAGTTCTGAATCGGTCATATCGTCGAACCACGACGCGACTGGTACCTGCAAGTATTAATTATTTCGAAGATTTAATCACTGATCTCTGATTCTTTAATCTCGGTAAAAGCTGCTTGTTGGATGGATTAGATTATGAACTTACTGCATTATCTGGATGGAAAATATAACTGGCAGGACTGTTGTCTACAATAATAACTTGATGCAAATCGCGGCCCAATTTGTTTAAATCCTTAACATAATTCCCATCGTGAAATACGCAGGAGTCTCTAAATAATCTTGCTCTAAACACTCCCCATCTATCAAGCAAATCAGCTACTGGATCTGCATACTGGAACATCAATGAAGCATGCGATTGAACATACAGGGATATGATTAATGTACCATTGGAAGAAGAGAGTAAACCTCCTCCAACAACAACAGTATGCTCATGGAGACACCTACCCTCGCCAAACTTGCAGTGAACAATACACACTCGTACAGTTCACCCATTCTCTGTAAAAACTCATCCACATAAGGCCTCTTTAAAACATACACTTGGTGTATTGTTCCATCAATCACTACAGGAACAACAAAGTCGGCATTGTTGATTGGTTTGAAAGAACTATGAACTAGTGTCTCATCCAGATCAATCACCATGCACTTCTTGTGCATATCCTGATGCCTAACTGGAGGCAAGAGGAAACCTGGGGACACAGTTCCTGGTGGTGGGGAAGCACGTCCATCTCCTTGCAGGGAACTGGCTTTGGAGCTCTTTGAGCTGCTTCCGCGTCCCCTGCCAAGGCAGCAAAGCAGAGAACGAAGAAGTCCACGCCCTCTTGGCTTTTTGCCACTGGCTGGACCATTACTGGCCACTTCATTCTCCCTTGGTAACTGAGCTGCAGCAACAAACAAGACAATTTTTCCATTACTTCACCTGGCCCTGGCAAATGTATCGGTTGCCAGCTACTGTCATTGACAGTGGATCAATTGGCTGCTTTAAAAATAAATTGAGGGAGACGAGCGACAGCTGTACAGCGCCGCTACTACATCATTCCAGCGCATCGAGCAGCACATCTCGCACTCGAGACGAGTGTGACATTTAAATTTGACCGGCCTATCTGGGCCTGCCGCTCGAATCGACGGCGGCGGCAACTGCGGCGGCCATGAACTTCGTGAGAAAGAGATCCTTGCTCTGAATGGGCAGAAATTTTTAAACCGCAGCCGCGAGGGCGCCGGCTCCATGACGGAGCCAGAGCCAATTGCAGTGCCACGGCGGTAGGTATGATGCAGAATAGCGCGGAGTACGATGTAATAAGTTAAGCACTCGGGGCTTAGGTGGAAGGAGGAGGAAGAAGGGACAGGTGAGGCGGGTGGTCAGGCAGGGCAGCCAAGCAGGCAGCAGCCAGGCAGCAGCCAGGCTCCGAACCGGGGAGGAAAGGAGGACGCGCGGGTTGTGGGGGGCATGCCAGCGTAAGATGAGGCGAGGCCAGGCAAGAACGATGGCATGAGGAGACGAGGCGGCAAAGGTAGAGCGTAAAAGATGTACAATGTACGTGAAACGGGCGGACCAGCGGCGGAGAGGGCAGAGGGGCAGGAGGCAGGAGTAATCGTAGGTGCGGTGAGGTGAAGAGGAGCGCGGATCAGTCCCGTAACAGGTGCAGATTCCATCCAGCATCTGGGAATGAAAAACGGAGGATGAAAGGGAATATGCAGGGCGAAGCAATGGCAAGGCCGGCACCTACCTTTCTCGTTATTAAACTGGCCTAGGTCGTCATCCCGCGACACTTGGGTGATAATGGACGATGCGTCCATTTAAACATTTGTTGGGAGTCCCTGCGTGCCCGATTGTAAATTCCGTTAATGCGCGCGCGCGCTCGCTCACGCGGGGGGCTGCACGCACTTACACAGCGAGGGAGTGAGAGAGAGCGAGAGAGAAAGGGAGAGAGAGAGAGAGTAAAGCGGAGTAAGGCGAGTACACGCGCGCCTTGCGCTTGAGAATGGGTGAGCGTATACGCGCGCCCGCACGCACACGGCACTAACCCACTCACTCTCTCTCAGTCACGGCATACGAAATCTCCCACTCCAATAGACGACGTCGCCGTCGCCGTCGCCACCACCACCTTCGGGAGCGATGTCGCCGCCGCCGCCACCGCCGCCAGCTCCTCCGGCGACGCGACTTTCGTCGGTAGCACTGCCGGCGCCTCCGCCGTCGTCCTCGTCGTCGCCGCCGCCGCCACCACTACTACCACCACTTGGAGATTCACCACAGTTTGACGAACGGACACGCATAAGCACAGGGCAACCACGGGCACGCTCGCTCTCTCACATACACAACGGGCCGCACCAGGCCGCACTCTCTAACTAGAGATATAGCCCGATAGCACTCTCCGGCTGCTCTGTATTGCTCTGTATATTAGTCTCCTTGGCTACTCGCCGAGCGAAGGAGCGAGCGGGGAGAGATGGGAGAAAATGGTCTGATGGAGTCAAGCGGTTCCAGCAGAGTGGAGCAGCCGGTCGCCGAGAGTTCTCGCTGACTCGCCGCTGTGATCCGATCGGCGAAAGTAGACTCGGATCGCTTTCGTACTCCTCATGCCAAAGGAGCGCGCGCGGTCGCTCTATGTACACATACACCGATTGGAGAGCGTGTACGCCGCGAGATACGTGCACGCATGCAGTTACTACACTTTGCGCCTTCCTCGAGGAGCGAGAGCGCGCGCCACACCTAGCTCGTTACGCAGTTCATTGGGATTCAACGCGTGTCGCGCGATTCCAGCTCGTACTACTTAACGGGCCAGGTCGGTTCATTCGTCGCGTCACACACGTAAATCCATGCGAGACCTTCCTTCGCTCGAGAGTAAGCCTCGTAGTAAGCACTCTACATCACTCTACATCGCGCGGATACTGTGCGAGAGATGAGCGCGCGCGCGACACGCCAGATTTCGCAGAATGCAGCTGCGGATCAGCTCCGGCTCGCTGGCTAGTTCTCGGCCACTACGTACCACCACGGCTCTCGCTTTTTCAAGGGAAACAACGGTGAAAAGTGCACGGGCCTGCGCAACGCGGCCAGCCAGCTCTCGAGAATCCTCGGCGTTGTTGCAGCCAGTGCACCGAGCGTTCCGCTTGCGCCTTGCGCTGGCTGGATACACTCTCGCGCTCCGCGACGTCCGAATTCCGTACGATCTTCCCGCCCCCCTGTGGCCGCCGGGACAACTCTCCGCGCGGAACGGTTCGCCGTTGCAGGAACACAGCCGGAGAGCGTTCGAAATCAAAAATTAGGGCCATAAAAGCAGAACGACACGAGCCTTGCTTTCGCTCCGGTCCTTTTGCGGTGTCGAATACCTCTATTGGCATCGACGTAGTGGGATTGCTGCGATCCCAGTCGATCACGATCAATCAAGGTCTTCTTACTCTTATTGTGTAATCGTCTTCGCTTGTTAGATATATTCCTGCGATTTTGAAAACCGAGTGGTTTCCTTTTTCCGTAAATCGGCAACGTATCCGTCGGTGATGCCAACCAAATTCAAATCTATTTCTCTTTATGTACACAGAAATTAATTGACCCACGTTTTGTCTGGTTGGAGTCCTTTGTTATATCGGTTTTTGATCTCAAATTACGGATGGAGCTAGGTATGAAGATTGAAGTTGTTCTTGCAGCGAAAATCAAAGTTTATTATAGGTTTCTTGCCGTAAACATAACAACACAGTTATAACTGAGGCTTGCCCCTCCCTGTGCTGTGCGCAGCCGCTTTTATTTAACGTTTAACGCGTTATTTGGTCTTTTACAAATAAGGGTTTTGTCAATAAGACATATGGGTGCTATATATGTACAATCTCGCCGCGAAAGTTTGACTTTTATATTATAGGGATGTGCATAATAGTATTTCGATTACGTGGGCAGTAAGACGACGACACCGTAGCGCCTAAAACGTTTCAATTACACTAGCGATTACTACGTGTCTTTTTTAATGTGCGTCTTACATAACGGTCTGAGCTTCATTGTAAATCATTCCTACAGGTATAATTTATATGCAGACTACAATTCTAAAATGGAAGACCAAGGTAACTTGTGCCCAGATAAGAAGATTCGTAATAACTAAAATGTAACCCTTCTGTTATTCTCCCTTGCGCGCCCACGGGTTCTCGCAAAATTTATCACAAGTACATAGAAAATTGACATAAAGACTTTATTTCTTAAATTCAATTTATTTTGTTTATATATATATATATGTATATATATATATATACGTATATTCTCTATTATTATTTTTTGTTAAAATCTATCCTACACGCAAAAGTCGCTGTCAATCTATCATACTTTCCATTCATACAACTCTTGCAGTTTTTCTTCGTGTGACAGAAATGGAAAACGGAGCGGCATACAGAAAACTTATGGATAGAATTGTGTCAATATATAATGTATTTGTGTAAACGTGTTTTTCCTTGCACAATGTCGTACGCGATAAAAAAAGTATAAAAGAGGACGATACACTGTTCCTTTTCCTGTGAATTTCACGTTTGACAATTCATAGGTTGCGGGAGAGAGAGATAGTGTGTGGTACATACCAACCGCTATGTGCCCATTATTCACAATGTCTGATGAGCTGCACCCAATGACTTTTCGCTTCTTTGATAACGATGATCAAAGGAAACTGTTACAGAGGACGGACTCTTCTCACTATAGCGTGTCATTTGTTTTTCATTAGCATTGTCCGTCTCGTCACCCTTCCGCAAAATAGACCGATGATGAAGATCACGCCAATCATTGAGAATGCGACGACCATGAAGTACCGTTTTGCGGGCGATCGGTTTACCGTAGAGTATAATTCTTCGATTGTATTCAGTGCACTCAGCTGTAAGATCGAAAATATTTAACACGTTGAATGTATTTCTTCTCTGAAACTTCATTTGCACAATCCTCATACCTTTGCCGCGTTTCGGAACATTTCAATCCTCGTGGTCAACATCTTATAACAATCTGGTTCGAGGTACTTATTTCTATCTTGCAACACATTTTGCAAACACATAATATCTGAAAAGGAACGAATTATGTATGACAATCACTTCTGTTGTAATGGACATGGTTAAATATTATTTTATTCATTTAAAATACGAAACTTACGTCTTCCGGCTCCTTGAGGTACGTCGCTGCAATATTTGCTAACATCAACTGCGCATGCTTTCTGCAACAGAGGATCTACATTGATATCTGCTCTTGTTTGCTCTATTAAGCCTGCGATCTCGAGACGGCATTCTTCTTTCATATCTCTGTTGCCAGCATTGAATTCCATTTTAAGACATTCTTCCACTGCGCCAGGATCATTTTCATCTGCCCTGCATATCGTTTCGATCTATAATTACAGAAAAAAATTATGGCAGTTTTCTGAATTTCGACCAATTTTGATTAGGAATTTTCAGGTCCTTTACCTCATGGGCACACATTGTAGCTAGTAACGGATTTAAATGATAATTCAAAGCGGCCTCCCTTAGTATATTTGTCATTTGATGCTCACACTTTATCGTGAGCTTAGATAGCCGGAATTTAATCTTCAAACAGTTTATAACTTTCCCCTCAAGCTCTCTATCCGTCGGTTCGTTTATTAATACCTGTGCAAACGATGCGTTATAAATATATATTCTTGAGAAGTTCAGTGGTATTACTTGAGACTTACCTCTTTACAATGTTTGCTAATATCTAAGGTGCAGGCAGATTGTAGCGCAGTGTTAAATCTGTAGTCTGTGTTTTGTTCGATCATTCTTCGGATAACAATGTTCTTGCATTTGTCGTCGAATGTAGGTTCATCCTTGTACCGTTTCAGGCAGTCCAAAGCTTGAGACCGGCTTACATCATGACAAAATTGCCGCACCATAACACGACAAGTATTCAGCAAAGCAAAGTCACTGGAGCTGTCTTGGAATTCTTGTTTCCGCACTTTGAATAATTGTTTATGGCACTTATCCGACAGTTTCGCCTTGTGTGTAGCAAGGCACTCGAGTACCTACAAATTCCCTGATTTCTCAAACTCTGGCGCAGCCAAAATGCGATAATACTCCATTAGGATAAGTACCTGCGAATTACCAGCTTCTACATTAAAGCAATATTGTTTTATGTCTGCTGCACAGTGCGACTGCAGGATGGGATCGAACTGAATATTCTCCCTCTGTTGATACAATTGTGCTCGCAGTTGTTGCCGGCATTCCTTCGGTATACGATGTTGAGTATCTTTCATTATATCTTCTTGGACCATTGTACTGAGGCATTCTATCACTTCCGCTTTAGTTCTAGATCTGGCAGAACAGTAACGGCAGAATAATTAATCTAAATATAATTCCAGCGTGTTAAATATATATAGTGCCGAGTATCGATTTATTTACTTTGGGCACCATCTTTTCACATAAGTTCTACAAGCCTCTTTGAACTTGTAGGTGAAGTGGTAATTCTTCAGAGATATCAGCTGGAAGTGCTCGACAGCGGCTTTGCACTTGTAGTCTGATCGCGCGTCGAGTTCATTTTTATGTTCTATCAAACACTCCATCATGTCACCCTCATCTTTGCCATACTTCATTACTTCCTATTAGACAATGTAATAGATAAATATTGCTCTGTTTTTATTAATGAAAGGTATATAATACGAATTGGGAGAGACTGGAATTAAATATACCTCACAGTGTCGCTCCATGATATGTTGGCAAGCTGTGGATAGAATAGGGTTCAACTCGACACGTTCAGCTTGTTCCTCCGTAAAATTCCCAACAGCTAATTTACAACTTTTGGTTAAACTAGAAAAAAACATGGTACATTGTTAGTTGCAAGTTACAATATTAGTAAACACATTATAATCCTCCTAGATGTACCTATCTAAATTGTCTTGAAGGCACAAAATCTCTTCCCCTTTCGCCGTTTTATCGTAACAAAAGGATGCTAATTCCTTCAAGCACACTTCTTCAATTTCGGGTTGCAAATCAACGTTTACCGCTCGTTGCCTCATCACGCGTCTAATCTCCTCTAAACACTCGGTCTTCAACTGTTCATTAAAGATGTCATCATTTTACTTTCTCTTTCATAATTAGTATTGTACATATAGTTATCACATTGGTGTGTGAACAGATTATATTTCCTTACTGTTAAATTCTTTTGTGGGTGATATGCATGTCTGTACAGGCATGGCAGGATCAACGGACCACGTTCTGGATCCATTTGTTTGCCATCATTTGCCCAGGCATTTCTTGCATGACACAATTTTGATGCATCGCTTCGACAAGCCCTGTACAGTTGGGGGTCCAACTTGAAGTCTCTCGCAATAAAATATTGTATCTGGACTAGAGCTATTTCACAGGCTTCTGTCATTCTGCCTGTACCCAGTTGTTCCATTAAGCAGGAAATTACTCTTGCATCTCCACCATGCACCTTCAAAGTACAAAATCTTTTAATCATGTTCTTTGTTACTCCGTAAACAGTCAAACTGGCTTGTACAGAATTAGTTGATCACTTACATCTCTGCAGGCAAGATTAACAACAGGCTGGCATTTCTCCCTAAGCACAGGGTCTATCCTCCAGTCCTCCCCAGCATCAGCTTCCATGATCAAGTCTTCTAACTACAATAAGTAGCACAAAATGAATATGTATAACTATACAGCCTTAGATTAATTCCTTAGAGGAAGTACATACTGCTCTTTGGCACTTTGGTGACACCCTGGATTTCCTCTTTCTAGTCCTGGTGTGTTCCATCAGGCAGTGTATCGTGGCCCCTCCAACTTCAAGACTATTACAAAACATAGTGATATCATTGGCACAACCATCTACTATCTCTGGCGATAGTCTATAATCCTCCATTAACAGTTTCCTATGATCAAACATTTCTGCCTGACAATTTCCATCGATCTTACTGCCATTCTTCATAGCGGACTCCAAGCAGAGTAATATTTGAGCAAGTCGTATATCTTTATCTTCAGAGACCGATCTCCTGCAATGATTGCTCTTTATGTCATCCTTGCAAGCCTTGACCAATCCTTTGCTCACTCTGTAATCAGAGGCTATCAGCCTCCCTCTTCTCGTAAGCTGCTCTTGGCATACAGAAGTCATAGATCTGTCAGTCTTATGTTGCATCAAGCACTTGTATATTTGACCACTTCCTGGCCGAATGTTCGGGCAGAACTGGATACGGTCCTGTCCACAGGCTATGTATAGTTGACGGTCCAATTTAAAGTTGTCTGCCTGGATCTCGGACACATGCAGGATGTGCCGCCTACATTGTAAGTGGAGCTCTTCGATATGCTCTTGCAGGCACGCGAGCACCTGGCCTTGTGATATGTCTCGGTACGGCAGAAGCTTGTCGCACTGGAGCTTCTTAATGTCATTGTCACAGTCGGAAGAGAATGGCGTGATGATGCGGAAATCGCTGAAGGCGATTAATTCGAGCCGCTGGATGTACGCGACGCACTGTGGATCTTTGACTTTGTCGCGCTGGTCAATCAGACAGGACAAGTATGCACCGTGCCTGTTGCCAGCGGCCGAGCAGTCCATGGAGTCCAGCTCCTTGCCGCAGGTCTTCCTAGCTAATCTCTGGATGTTCTGATTATCCGTCACATTCACTATGTAATTCCAAATCGCCTGTCGGCAGTCGTCGTCGATGCCGGACACCTCGGTCGGCTGTAACATAAACGTTTGCGTTACGACGCGGCCGTAACTCGGCCGCTTTCGCCCTGCAAATGACCGACACCGGCGGACAGTACCTTGAAGGTATCGATGCACTCGAGCAATGTTAATTCATCGTTATTCTCGCCGTTCATGTCGCCGCAGAGGCGAATCAAATTCTGTCGGCATTCATTGCTCATAGATCGAAGCAGGCTGTCGTCCGGCAGATAAGCGTGGACCAAACTAGCCCGCTTCGCCCGGAAAATCCTGTCGATAGGGTTACTAGTGAAGAGCCAGCTGATTCTCGGCCCATTCTCGCCGACCTCGACCGATGACACATCGTTCGAGTAACTCCTGGTGGAGCACACGCCGTGAAAAGCCAACAAGTGCACAAGTATCGCGAGGAGAAGGCCGCTTCGAGTTTCCCTCAGATCCATCCTCGCGCTCGGCAGGAACACAGTATAAATCTATATACTGTGCGTGGCACTGTCTCGACAGCGTTCCCCAGTCAGAAAGCGCTCCTTCTGGAAAGCATCACACCACGCAATCACCGGCTTCGTGCGACGTTTCCTGTTTTCCTGCCCCTCGTCCGCCGTCCTCGCTCTCGCACAACACCCCTCTGCGCGCTTCCCCCTTGTCCGAGCCGCTCTCCGTAGATTGCTATAGATGTCAACGTCACGAATCCCGTGAGAGAAGGCTGCGACGACGAGAGGCGGGGAAACCGAACTTTGCGCGGACACCGATTAGCGGTCTGATGTTCTTCCGGGTTGGACGCGCCACTTCCAAGCGCACTATCGCTTCCAAACCGCACAGATGAATCAATCACAGCTCCTGTGATTGCATTCGCCGCTCTGCCCGGAATTCGCGGTATCAAGAAATTCCGGGAGCGAAGGAAATCGAATGATATCAAGTAAACATATTGTAAATGGACAATATTGACATATCAACGTCTGCGTAGTTCGAAGAGCAGAGAATCAGTATCGTATGGCGTATGCTTACACTTCGCTGCACGCTGCGCAGTATAAACTTATGAGATTGTGCTCCAAAAAACCGCATATATACGTTAATAAACGAGATTTCATGCGAAGATTCAGTGAATTGAGATTCGCTGTCCAAAAGTAATACATATGAGTCAATTTTCCACTAGTTTACTTATATGTTCTTATAACAGAGGAGTTCCATATAAAATTGATTGCGTATGCATAGCTTTCCATTATAATTATGCGTAACTAATGAAATGCTTTTAAAGAACGAGCGTTCAAGGTGGTATGTGATAAACGCTTGTATTGCCTTGCATTGGCAAAAAGCGATGCTTAAAAAACCTCTGCTCCGTTTGCCACGACTGGTATAGGCGTATCATCATCGTTACACCATCAGGCCAATCATTTTCCTCCAACAGCCTAGAAGAACGATTCAAAGGCAGTATAAAAGCAGCGTCCAACGAAATAACATATTCTCGTGAGTAAAATATGATGAAATTGGCTGCCCCCGGGGCCTTTGTTGAAACGGCAGGCTCGCGCACTCCTGTCGAAAGGCTCTGGTGTTGGGGCGCGCACGCAGTCCAATACCCAACCCAAGTCGCGCGAGTGCAGTGTGCAGTGGTGCGCCAAAGGGGGAACGTTGGCAGACCTGGCTGCGCCAGTGGTGTTGGTTGGTGCTCCTCAGCCGTCGCCGTCGTTTGCATTAAAGGCCAAGTGACAGCTCGAGGAGAGAAAGAGAGAGGGTGCGAGAGAGGGAGAGAGACGGAGCAGCAGCAGCTATATTGTTGACATTCGTATGAAAATTACGGTGCCGCGTCGGCCCCTCGAGAAGACACCGAGCGCTACTACCAGCTGAGCCGGGGAATCGTCGACGAGCGACAGTGCGCGCAGGACGAACTATGCCGCCAGGAGAGTTCGCAGTACCGAGAATACGCAGGAGAAAATTCAGGATATAATAGGATAATCGACGTAGCAGCGAATAGAGAGCGAAGGGGTGGACGGCCGAGGGAGTGACGGGCAGAGAAGGAGAGAGAAAGAGAGTGAGAGGGAGAGGGAGAGAGGAAGCGAAGCGAAACAGGCGTAGATTTTAGTCGAGCGTTTGGATAATCGAATGTATTACTCGAGAGAGCGTGCTCGAGCGGTGACCACGAACCACCTGGCTCGTTCCATATTGATCAGTATCGTTCCACGCTGCTCCCAGTGATGATCGCCCGCTGGAACACTACGTTTAAGCGCCGTGGCAAACGCTGCGAGCACTAGTGCGCTCCCGACGCTCGCTGCGATATAAGTGCGTGCGGGGCTGCGGCCAAGTGTCCATCAATTCGAGTGCAGTAGATTGCGCCCAGTAAAGCCAGCCCGCCTAGGACTACGTGCGGCGCTGCGTCTCGGACGATTCTCCTCCGACTTCTACCACTTGCCCAATGTGCTACCCCGTGGATTGGGCGATCGAGCGGGGGAGCTTCGCTCGGGCTGCGAGCGAAATTCGGCTCGTTGGACAGTGACGATTCCCTTCCTCTCTGGTACCGCCCTTCGCTCATTCAAATAAAGCCACGCGAAACAGCCGGTCCTTCGGAGATCGAAGCCATCGGAGATTGGAGGAAAGGACTGCGTTCGTAGAGAGTGGTATGAATTGAAACTGCAGAGAGTGAATCAAGTTTGTATGACAAGAGTTTTGTTGGCAGTGTAAAGGACTATTGGCGATGACAGTCGATCCCTTTAGCCTTGAAAGGGTGCGTTAGGTGCGCGACGACGTCGAGCGAAGCGGCGTCGAAGCCAATCACTAAAAAGGCGGGTTGCGCGCCCATCGGGAGAATATCGGGCGATGCTGTGCAACGATAATGTGACACCTGTTCACGATCGAGACGATCTCATTAAAGGAGAGAGCGGCCGCCTATCGGAAAAGGCCGGCGCGATAAATCAATATCCACTTTAATCCGCGCGCGCTATCCATCCGCTGGAAAGGCTGAGTGTGTGACTTTTATGTACATTGCAGACGGTCCGGGGTGGTGCACCGCGCCGAGAGCGAAAGGGCAGGTCGAGGGAGAAGCACCCTTTGACATTTCGAGAGCGCCAGCGGCGACACACTCCCCTCAGCGTAACCGTAGGTCCCTGCGATATTCGGTGTCTAGCATATCGGCAGTGGCGAATGGCCGACAGAGGGTCGCTCGGGGAGCAGTGAACATATCTCGACGGTAGCGCGATGCATCTCGTCGACGAGCGCTGAGACATCTCGCTTTCGCCAGTCAACACTTGGACGCCCGGCGATTCATCTATGATCGATGTTGGTGGCGGTCCAGTGCTCGAGTGGTTGCTCGAGGGCAGGCGAGTGAGCCCTCGGAGGATCGGAGCGGCCGCTGTTGGCGCATCGCCGACCCCCGAGAGGAATCGGGCTGGCGCGATCGATCCCGACCGGTGGGAAATCGCGGCAAGTCAAGTGGCCAGGTAGACGACGGGGCACAACGAGAGGTTCCGGCATGACCTGTGGCGGCGGCAACGACACCTTGACTTTATCGGGCGGGGAGGAGGCGGCATGGAAGCCGAAGCTGCTGGTGGCCGGCGGTCTCATCATCAGGGGCTGCAGCTCACCCTGCCATCCCCGGGAATCCCAGGATTGGACGTCGTGAGGGCCTTGCATCAGGTGAGAGACACTCTTCCTTTTTTCCCCGCAATTCGCTGGAATGCACTTCACTCGAGCGTTATTTTCTTGAATTCTTTCCTCTTTCGTCGGCGGACTGCAGCTGCTTGCGCAACTGTAGAGTTTCATTTATTCAGTGTGATTTCGTGGCAGAGGTTTGCTTGATTAGATTTCAGTTTTCACACGTTAACTGTACGCGAGAAAAGACTGTCGACAGTTATTGTCACTTGTCTAAGACATATTGGAAGATACTGATATTGAAGCCACAACTGTGTTCCATTTCGCATAAACTTCTGCAGTCTACCCTCGCCAACAACTGCAACCATTCGTTTTCGACTATTCGGGGCTATTGGTAGAAGGAAACGGAGAAACTAGGAAGATGTAAATATTATTGAAGACTTGCAAAGGACTAAAGAATGCAATTACCACAGTTTTATTAAAGTTTCTAAATAAATATACCAAGTTTAATCATAATGTTATTGTAGATAAGAAAATATGTTACATCAGTTTAATTAACGAACATTTGCGTTGCGTCGGCTTTGATCACAGATTAGTATGACTCATAGATCGGTAAATCGTATATGCATTCGTACAATTCTACATAAACGTCGTACGTCTCGTGTTCCCGCAACACGGCACGAGAAAGCAGACGGCGATGTTTACCGGTGCCGGGGAGTATTACAAATAAGGATGCGAGCGGAAGTGATGAGTTATGCTTGGTGCCAGCTAATCGTATGCACCATGCCGAGTGCGACGAATTAGGTGCGTGCGCGTGTTGGAGGATCACCTGGGCTGGTGTTTTCGTAACGCGAGTAGCGGCGGTCTGTTGCTGCGGTTCCCACAGGAAATTAATATCGTTCCGGTCGGACGTGAGTACGCGAGTGTAACAATTGTACGCGTTCGGTAAACAGACGTACAATCTCGGATTACCCGGCCAGCCGCCCGTAGCAAAAGTTGGAATGACGGAAGTTTTAACAACTTCATTCGCACTCTTTCCCTCGTGCAGTATTCACCCGCTGGGACTCGTTATCACTTTGCTCACTGGTGCACTGTTCCCTATACTAGTTTCGCGTCGCGATACAGTGTAGAGCGACATTCTCGGTTTCTTCGTTATTTTCTCCCACTTTGATTTTCCCCGAATGTCCAATTCAAAGTCTGAACTTGGCTATATTACCACGGCGATGATCATTTACAGTTTTAATATGTTTAAAAGTATCACAGCAACATTCACTATGATTCCCTTTTTGCAAGTGGTAATTATACATTCGGGTTTTCCATTCAAATATATTCGTTTTCGGTATCTCGTGGGAATCCCGGGAAATATGATGGAAAAGCCGTGGGCTTCACGAAACGCGCATATTTGGTTCATCGAGTCCTTGGCAAGCGGGGAGCGCAGGCTCGAAAACGAACTACGCAGATCGCACTAATCTATTCCGATCTGCGGAGTTTACTCGTTTCAAGCTGCATCTTGCCCAAGTCCGCATGTCTGGCTACTCGAGGCGATTCCCCGAGTAGGCGTTGATGAAAACTTGCTTTCCACGGTCAATTAAATCCGCGGAGTGTCGATATCCGTTTGACGATTACATGGATTCCTGTTTACAATGCATTTTGGAAGTCTGACACATGCGACATAGTTGAAACATGTCAGTAATTCAAAATAGGATTACAAAATATGATGAAAAAATGATGCGGTCAAGTCCATTAAATTTAGATACTGATTCTTCAATAGTCATATTTTCGAATACGACTCTGTTGTATGAAAAAATCGTACCGCAAAGACAAAAGTGCCAAACCAGACTTCACGCGAGCTCGACTAACAAAAGGATTCTGTGCGCATTCTTCGATTAATAATCGCTCTACTCTGATTGGAATTCTCACTGAGCCTCCTGTTCGCGGGATCGAGTTCGCCCGCTCTTTCCTGCGGATCTGATACACGCAGAGCCTTTGTGTTGAGCTGCCCTGTGATTCTCGATATATCTCGGTGAATTGGTATTGCGCCGCAGTGATAGTCTATCTTGGCGTATCTGGCCAGGGAAGCTCTGTTTCGCCGGGCGAACATGGAAACACAATTTATTCGTCGCTGGTGTGGGTTGGTGGCTCTCGTTGGCATTTGACAGTGATAGTGGCAGTCGGAGTGCAGTTTAATTGTTCTGGCATCGATATGTTGCCCGTAAGTATAGTCTGCCAACGAGCTTGTTAGAGAGCCACAATGTTTTATACGCAATGGCAGTGCAGACGGGAATACACGATTATCAGGGGATAATATGTTTCAACGGGAATATATCGTAATTTATTGATGTTTATTTTTCGATATTTTCCATACAAGTCTCCAAGTTCTCTATTAAAAAATGATAAAATAGTCATTGGCATCGCATTCCTTCGCGTCTTAAATGATATTCAAATAAATATGTAGTTAAATATTAATTTGGTTGAGTATTCAATAAATTAATACTTAGTGGAAAATTTGACGGTGAAAAAAGAGCATGGGTGATCGATGGCCATCAGTTAACAACCAACTTGTTTACAAAAGGCTTATCAACTTGTCACAGATGAATACAATTTTGACATACAAGAACATACCTTCGAATTGCATGAAATTTCGATCCGAGCGAGCGATTATTACGGAAGCGTGTAACGTTGACAGCGGCTACATAGGTTCCGTATCGTGACAGAGCTAGTCGAAGCTCGGCGAGACCTTACGGTACAAGTGGCACATTAAACAAGATTAGAAGAGGCTAACTCTATAAAGCTGCACGACTGACTCACATCGGCGCACGCGACTTACCGTAATGTCGAGTGCACCTATTCCACCAGGAGCAAGTAGAGTGGCAGGCTTTCGGAGCCTTCTGGATTCTCGGCAGAGACTCGGCGAGCACTCGAGTCCTCGGGACTCGCTCCAGACGGACAAGCCGCTCGACCACGGGATCCTGAAGAATTAATGAGGTCGGCCGAGCCAAGCGCCGCTTGATGTATCATTCTCCCATCGGGTGCAGACTCCTCTCGCAGAGAGCGAGGTCTGAATAATGCGGGTGGAGGTTCGGGAAAAGTGTGAGGTCACCAGAAACATAGATAAGCGAGCGTCACTTCCGGGATCGCGTACGATTTTTCTTTCTTTTGTACTGACTCTTTTACTATCCGAACATTCTGAGATTTCTTTCTTGATGCTAGTCTTGATAGATTAAAAGTAAAATCATAAAATTGAACGAGAGTCTATTATACCTGCAGAAGATGGCAATCTTCGCAGTGTCTCGTTTGGATCCTTTCCCTGTGCGACATCGTCCCTCGAAAAGGAGCGAGGCTTTTCGTCCCTAGCATCGATTCTCAGGTTTTTCCCGCACGCTTTTCTTTCCTCCTTCTTTAATTCTCTCTTGACCTTGGCTGTCGCCGGCTGCAGCGTGCTAGAGCGAAGCCACGGCTTCCTTTGTGCGCGATTAAGGTCAATCGGATTAAGGGGAATATATCACTTGTTGCTGAAAAAAGGGAGAATCGAAAGCAGCTTACTTAGCTTGCTTAGGCGCGAGCAGCTCCAATGACCTCATCTGAGTAACGCGAGCTTCAAGTGCTCGGGCGCTTCCTCGCCTCCCGGGCTTCGGCTCCATTTATCCCGATGCATATGCCGGTGCTTTTTCGCTGCTTCATCTCTTATAAATTGGAGCAGCCATTGTTTAGGGCTGCCGCTGCCAGCATTCTCCCTGGCAGATGACCCAGTTAGATATTCGCTGGTTTTTGAGGGACATGTTTCAATTAGAGCCGGGACAATCTAATAAATCGTGTAGGCAAATGAGTCAATTCAAATAATAGTTGAATATGTAAGGAATTACGATGTTTTTACAAAATTACAATGACGTTCGGGAACGAGTGTTTTAGCTATAGTGACAATTCGATGACGAACGCGGTCTGTTATTATAATTATTATTAGAAGTACATTTAACGTTCGATCGGCCTAATCGCCGTCTCATAAAAGCAACAATTGAGCCTACAACACACACTCAAACATTTGATTAACCCTCGCGGCCACATTAGTAGTACAAAGGTGTAATTACAATAACACGCTGTGACGTTCAGAAACGTTTGCGGTCTGCTCTCGCGACTCTAATAACTGAGATGCTTGAGATGCATCAGGGATTATTCGTCGGTGGAAAAGCGTGAGGAGAGAGACCGCATCATTGAGGACACTCGGCGCATTAAATCGGAAGGATTGTTGCGCGCACTAAACCGCAGTCCTAGTGAATACAATGTGACATCAGTGTCGTGCCCTGTCGATAGTCACTCGGAGTAAAAACTCAAAAGTATTCGTAGAGTAAAAGTGTGAGAATAAAAATAACTGGCAGGGTACATGCTGTAATACGTGAAGGGTGCGAGTCGAGCATTATACCGAGCGCCACCCGGCTAGATTGATATCCCAATTCATCCTTGGAAAACATGTATTGACGCGCGACGCTGCCCGGCCGGGTCTTCTGCCCCGGGAAATCGAGGATAAATGGTGTGTTGGTTGAAGGGAAAGGATAAACGACGTTATTCCACTGGGTTACAATTCCCTCGGGTTCCATCGTTCAAGTCGATTAATTAAAGTTCGATACCTTTGTGTCCCGGCGTCGCCAATCGATTTGCGATGCGCGCAATCCATGACGTACTTGGGCTAACATTGCTTTCTATTTGCACAATCGCCGTGACGTACGAGTGACGCACTCAAATACAGCGATCGAGCTTTTATGCGTTATTAATTTTTATTGGTATTTCTTGAGACTGAAACAAGTATTTCGAGCTTCTTTCCATTTCTCGACCGACTTCCAAAAGCAGAATATGACCAATTCTCTTTTTTCAGTAATTGATTAGTGACCGGAGAAATTCGTTTACCACCGAATATTACTACGTAAATATGAACATAATAAATTGCCTGTTGCTCTCGGAGGAAAATGTTTCTACCAGCGGACAAGTAGAAACGCGGCGGTGCGCCGCAAGTGGAAAGTACGCGTGTGAAAACTACCGTTTAAGTCAAGACAACCGAGCGAACGCGGAGTGCAGTGAATCGGAGTTGATGGTCTGAAACGGGTCTCGCTGAAACGGTAGAGTGCGTACAACGGCACTGATACGTGCCTGACTGGCCCTTCGTGCGAAGCTTGCTTGGCGATCGGTGCACCACGACTTTCTTCACTCGCAATGACTTTTCCGCGTCTCGCGTGCTACTTAGAGTTCAGCTCGATACTGGACTCGGCTGGAATCGGCTGGCGGCTTTGGAGCTTCTAAATGTATCGCATTTTTCAACCCACCCGCCGCTGGTTAAACGTCTGACCACCACTTTACGCTCGTATAAACGAGCCCGTTTTATCGCACTCATCGCGATTTATCGCTCTCAGTGCTTCTCTCCTTCCACCTTTCCGGCGGAAAATGATGCCTTTTTTGCGTAGAAATCACTTTAGCTCTTTCCCTCGGTTCAACTCTCTTGACGCGCGAAAGCGAAGACGTATCACTTCGAGAGGTATTCGAGTAAGAGTTTCGTTATGATGATTGGTAGTTGATACTTCATTCGGGGGAGAATGCTTTCTTTCTTGAAGAGATTGACTACGATTTCCCCACCAAGTAAAACGGTTGCGTACAGAAACCTCGTGTAATGTGGACATTTTATTCTCTCATTTAATTCAATAATCAATAACAGTGTAGGTAAAATACCGATAATAGAAAGACATTTAGCAACAACGAGTTTCACGGTTAATCCTTCTTGTTCTAGTTTACTTTACCAACTCTGGAGCATTCTAGCTCACCGGAACAATAAACATAATTTAGAACATTGTCCCAGAGTGAATTAGCTGGTAAAAATCGATGGCGATAACTCAATGGGCGACACCGAACACTGTGGTTTTCCGTAGACGATAATAGACAATATGGCATTACGAAATTGTCAGTTTTTAGCTTTATGTTAGCAAGCCGTTCCGGGCGTGTCGGCCGGGCGAGTACGCACAGTGGACAGCAATTGCAGAGACTGCAACCATTAGTTAGATCCATTTATATAAGCTCGGGCGTGTTTAATGGAAAACGGTCGTGCGGTTGTACAGCTTCGATGCCGTGCCTCGCCGCGCTAATATCGATCACGGCGAACTGCAATGAGTTTTTTCTCCTTTCTGCAAAACACACTTAAACCGGCGTCCCACGGCACCGCTAGCTTCATTTTACGTAATCCGCGGCGCCCCGCGATTGGGAATATCCGGTTATCGATTTTCTGTCGCGCATATAAAACTCAACATTTAAAAAGGCTATTGTGGTAATCGTCAGGTAATTTTTATTGCATCACTTATAGTTAATTTGATTCGGAAGTGAGATGAGGCTAAAAAATATTAAATTTCTAAATTAAAAACTTGAGACTTTGAGAGGGAAATTATTTCTAGTCTGTCGTGAGTTGCGTTTCGTGTCTCTCGAGATATAAGCTTTACGTGAGGCCCTTTAATTTGTCATGTGGTCACGTTACACAGACTTAAAGTGATGGAGTAGACAGCGGTAGTCGTATATCAAGCACGCCAAACACCTTGCAAGATATCCAAGCACATGTTTATAATTTATCGGTGCTCTATTATGAGTAACCCTTGAAAGCCTTCCTCCCAATTGGCTTTCAATTGTCAATTGTGAAATACAACTAGGTCGAGGCCTTGAATAATAATTCTCTTAAAGTGTCAATGTCTTTTTGACAATTGATTGTCATTCAACTCCAAGTGAATTTCGAACGCAGTGCATTAAAGCAAAGTGAACTTTTAACGTTTTAAAAATCCATTCTGCATCAAAAGTTTGATGTGTAAGATTCTAAAGAATCCCGTTTGCGTAGGTAATGCTTGCCTGTATATATTCGATTAACCCTGTGAACTTTTCTCCACTACAAATTGAATTTTCCCACTATAATGCGATAGACACGCGTCAAAGCGTACTCCTCGAACTTCCCTCGGTGTTACATTACAGACATCCAATAAGCATTCACTCGAACGCCAAGCTCTCCATCACTCTCGGCTGATATTAGAATTCAAAGGACATTTTGCATTATAATCTCGGAATACTCATCGAGCACAGAATAAACTGAAGTAAGTAAAGAATTTTCCAGGGATTCCAGTCAGTGTACAATCAGGGGTTCAGGTACTCGTGCAATAATTAATCAAAAACATAAATGCAAGTGGCTGTGTTTATAATTAAAAGTCTACAATACAATAATAACTATAAAAAAACCTCTTATAAGAATTGACGTTAAAAGTACATTCCCGAGCACTTAAGTATCCAAGTGGATTAACAATGAACCAAGCAATCAGTGGTAGCATGAGCTTTTACCACAAGGACGACGAAGAGGTCAAAGTTCGTGCGGCAGTGCGCGTCTCAAAAGTGGTACAAATCGTCTAAACTATGTCAACTGGTCCACGACTATGAGTTAGAACGCCAGCAATTGTCCGAACAACGCCACAGACTGGCGCAGCAGCGCATTTATAACTGTTGTCTTGTCTGTTTCGACGACAGACCGTGATATCTCTGCGCTCTGCTCTGGACACCTCGCAGGAGGAGATCCGTCGGTTAAAGGAGAGCGTGGGCGACTTTTCCGGCGAGAGCTACGCCGACGTCGTGGAGAGGCTCGCCCTCGAGAACCACGTGCTCAGGCGCAAGATCCTCAGCAGGACGACCGAGTTTTCCAGTGATGCTGCTACCAGCCCGCCGCCGCAGGCTGCTCTCCACCCACTCGCATTAGAGGACACCAAATAGTGAGTCCTGAAATTCTCCTTTTCTCCTGCCTTTTAACCTTTGCTCATTTTATACCGAATTTACTTCCGGTTACAAAGTTTACTGTAATAGATTGCACGACTTGAGTAATAAATTAAAAAGGATTAAATGCTGTATATTCTTTAAAGAGTGTTTTACCTAAACATACTATTGTTTTTCAGGTTTTTCAGTTATAATTAGCTTGCCAATCTCAACATATTTGTTTGACAATATCGTGTCAGCAGAGCTATATATTTATGATAAGCTAAGCCTTTGTACTTAGCCGGGAAGTATGAATAGAGTATTAAAGGGATAGAGATCATAAAGCAATATACAAAGAGGGTGTTCAGTGTTGTCCCAGTTTACAACAAAGACTAAGCCCTGATATGAATAAGCCGATGCATGAAAGCACCAAATTATCGAACGGAACAACAGATTCATTCTATGAAATGGGTTGCGTGCTGCCGCTTTGACAGCTTTCACTAATTCCGCCGGTAACTCAATAATCCCGAGGACGAATCTCTTAGTAGAGCAAGCGAGTCACGTGGCGCACGAAATTAATTAAAAGTGTTCGGCGTCTCGGCCGTCAACAAGTGCGTCACTATAGTCCGCGGTTCAATTTGAATCGCTAGATTGCTAGAGACTGACTCTTTTTTTAAATCCTGTCCAGTCCAGGGGAAGAAGCAGACGCGACGATGGAAGCGAGCGAGGACAAAGCGGCGGAATCGTCGGGCCAGGAGGAGCAAGCGATGCCGAACCAGCCATCCATCAGCAGCAGTGGCAGCAGCAGCAAGGGAAGCCCGGAGACTCAGGTTCCAGGTGTGGAAAATTTTTCCGGGAAGAATCCGAGCGGGTCAGCTTGCTCGCTGCAAGCTCCGAGAGGGAGCGGTGGCTCTAAGGAGCAAGGCGGCAGTCCGAAACTCTCGAGCCGAACGAGGGGAGTGAGTCTGCCCGACACGATCAACAGTAGCGGCTTTAACGAGCTGGCGAGCGTGGCTTCGACCTCGCTGAACAGCAAGGACGTGGACGAAGATGGGC
The DNA here is from genome assembly GCA_963675795.1 of Crossocerus cetratus. Lineage (NCBI taxonomy): Eukaryota > Metazoa > Arthropoda > Insecta > Hymenoptera > Crabronidae > Crossocerus > Crossocerus cetratus. The sequence goes on from OY776668.1 coordinate 18,339,368, forward strand.
CGGGCGATATGGCCGAGGAGCTGACGGCATCGATGGACCGGCTGGAGGTGCCGCTCAACGACCTGGAGGACCTCAGCCTCAAGTCCGCCTCGGACGGCGAGAACTCGGTGTTCAGCGACAACCCCGAGCAGCAGACCTCCATCCAGTCGCACAAGCGGCAGAACGACGCCGGCGAGTCCAAGCTGAACGACCAGTCGGAGAACGAGTCCGAGGAGCTCGATGACATCGAGCTGATATTCACCACCGACGAGACCTGCCGGGACCTCGGCCTCCAGGAGGACCTCGTCTCCATCACGGAGACCGAGAGCTGGCAGCAACCCGGCGCCACCAGTCAGCCGGTCCTCCTCAAGTACACCAAGTCCAACGAGACCGAGGCTCTCGTCTGCAATGGCGAGAAGAACAGCTCGGTCGAGGAAGCGGTCTCCTCGCAGAGCTCGAGTATCGACCGGGAGGAGAGCGTCGACCGATTTGACGAGAGCTCCAACACCAGGTTGAATAAGATGTGGTCGCAGTGCTCGGTCCTCGTCGAGACTGATATCAGCAAGTGCGGAGTCGTCGAGGAGACTGATAGCTCCACTCGGCATGCTGCTAGGAGGAATACCTTGGCCGCGCCACCCACCGCTTACAGGTAATATTCTTTGTTATTAAGTGTTTTCATTAGCGTACGGAAAAAGCTACGCTCCTCAGGACTGTTTTCATTAAATTGTCTCGAGCAATTAAGGGACCTTCTAATTTCCCGGAATTCTGCAGCGGGCACATGACGCTCGGCTCTCACGTTAATATATTCACGTGCTCGCCAGGAGCAGCGTAATTAGCTTTCAAGTGCTTTACTGCACTACACCAGGCTCCCCGGTAGACAGATTTTTTTCCCTCTCCGCCTCGTGAGCGGCTGCTGTTCAAGCGGAAGGGCAAGTTGCTTTAAAGCAATAAGTGTTTGCTCCTGACAACTAGATTAAGTTTGCTTGGTACAAATACGAAGACTCTAGAGTTTCCATAATGAAACTTGAATTAGAATGCAAGGTATGTTCGAGCTTCATTTTAGCTTTCATGAATAAGTGTACGTAGGATCATTAGTTGAAAAAAGATAGTGTTCAATTATATCTGACGAGAGAGATTTCTAGCCTCAAGGTCAACAATGCGCCAAGATGATATCGGTCTTCCAACGCCATTAGCGATATTTGAAAAAGAATGCCAAGCGCAGACATCGGATTGACATTGGTAGCGGGACTTAATGAGGCACTCAAGCAGGATTTCTGTTCGACGGATGCTCTGAATAGGAGTGCTCGTTAGTTGCGATATACTGAAATGAGCTCTATGTCGGTTAGGGAGATCCTTTCATTATTCCAGTAGGTCTTACCGCTAGTACAACTGAATGAGTCAGTTCCAGCTATACTTAGAATCGAGCAATGCAATATAGAGTCTCGAACACATGCTAGGAGAAACTGCGCTGTTATTGGTTTACAGGTTTTAAGAACCAAGACAAAAAATGACAAATGGAATCTTTGGTTTTCAGACCCATAATCCATCGGGAAGCCATGGCGGGTGGGCGGAGAAAAACCGGCGCACCGTTGCGCCCCGTTTTGGACCGGAGTACCGGGCCAAGGCGGGATTCCGGGGCCCAAACAGTCATCTCGGCGCTTCCGGCGCAGTGGCGATCGGAAAGTTACCTGGCGCACAAAGTCGCCCACACCTTTACCACTCTGCCCAGCAAGTTTGCACTACCAACCGGGGTGCCCGGGAGGCTCAGGCTCTCCGACAAAACGCGCGAGGCCCGCAGGGTGATGCTCTCGGACATCAGTTTCACTAGTATGGTGCCGGAACTCTCTCGGAGCGCCGATCACCTCTGCCACGAATCGCACACGCAGGTATTGATTATTGGACTTGGGAGGAATCGTTATGAGTCGATTCGTCGAATCGTTTAGCTGGCTGCGCATCGAGCGAGCACTTAGCAAGCTTAATGCTTGTTACAGCGTTGCAAACGTGTTGATTACCATAAAGTCAAGCAGAGTACTATTCATTCACAGAGATACTGTTGCGCAACGGCGCAAAGCGCTTCTCGTATTTCTGATTTCCCAATACTCGTATGAAAACTTTGCGAGGGCGAATATCGCGCTTGGTATGCAGCTGGCTTTAGAACTTTGTCAGTGAAACGAATGGCCTCGTTTCTGCTCCCGTGCATAAGTCCCCGCGGATGCTAACACAGTCAATCCCCCGGGATCCCCTGACGAACAAGGAATTACGCGCTAGTCATAAATTCGCGTGGAAAGATAATTTTTTTAAAGGTGCTCCCGTGGAAGCGACGGTACCTTAATTAATATGGCGTGTTCTCGTTACGCGGATACACGGAAACAGTGCGCAGCTGGGAGGCCGCTCGAATGAAATTAACGCGGTTTACGTTCGCCGAGCACACGCAGCTTCCATTCCATGACCTCCGTGAACACGCACGACTAATTAGTATCCTTGCTTTTCTTGCTCGAGAGACTGCGCCACTCAATGCGTGTTACGTAAATTCTGGCGTTGTGGGACGTCGGTTACATTGTGAGCGACGTAGTGTTATGCCGCAAGACTTGCAGGTAGTTTTGATTGAATGGAACACGTTTCCTTAGCACTCCTTCTTATTAGGAAATGCACCGAGTTAGTTACAGGGTAAAGTACAAATGGTTTTGCTGCAACCAAGTTATGCATAGTCTCTACATACTCTGTCAGTTGTTTCCAATTAAACGCCGCGTTATAAAAAAGAGATTGTTACCGGCTGATATTTTATTATATGAATATTGTGGCATAACAGTACGCGGGTAACTAAAGAGGTGAATGATATAAAGGTTCGATGCTTTCAGACCTGTTTCAGTGCACGCGCCTGCGGTTACCGCACCCCAGAAGCGCACCGGCGAGAATCACTGGGCTCCCCGGCGGGATTGTGGCCGCGTTGCAATCCCGGCACGGGTCTGCCGAGTCCCTGCGATTGCCGTTTATCGACGGATTTGTATTCCTCGAGGTACAGAGGATCATTGACATCGATCCCGTCCCCGGGATTGGAAGTAATCGGTGGTCCACCACGGAGGCACTCTTGGAGGGCGACGGCAGCGTCCTTCGACACGTGGAGGGTGCCGGTGGCGACCTCCACGCCAAGGCCCACTTGGTCCTCCATGCCCTCCTCGCCGACGCATGTCAATCCACCAGCGGCAACTACGAGGTCGACCAAGAATCTGCCAAAGAGAACTCGTTCGAAAGTCACTTTTCAAGGTAATTAGTATTTCGTTTGCATCTTTTTTGTTCATTCGGATGTTTTGTAAGTCTAGAACGATTGCAACTACGATATTTGGAACGTATTCGTATACGCGTATCAAGATATAGAATCTTCTTGTCAGGTGTTATAATTGCAATAACGAACTTATTGAAAGATTGTATTACTCCGGAGATGAAAACACGAGAGCGTAAATGCAGGCTTTATTGGCGGCGACGGCCATAAATTGGGGAATCAGTAGATTAGTCGCATGTGACAAATAATTGCAGAGTGTCCGATGACGCGCGGCAGTTTGCCGAATTTACGGGCGGATTTGACCACTGGAGAGAACAGCGGCGATTCCACGGAGTCGCTGATTGACGAGGCGGAGGATTATCTACGACGCAGCATCGACTCGATGCTGACGATCTCAACCGGCGGCGTTAATTCCGATTACTGGAATAAACAGCCGACGAGGCGAAGGCGTACCCGCCGCTACTCCGAGCCCGATCTCATTCGTGAGTGGCAACTGCCGCGGGATGCCAGACCATATTTGCCAAAGGTAACTTTGCAAAACATTAATAAAGCTATAATAATTAATAGAGATTATTTTATAGTAATTCAATCTAATAAAATTAATATTAATGCAAGTTATGATATAGAAAGTACTTGTCTTGTTTAGTACGTTTCTTTTGGCAAGACTTTATTTAGGTCGAACGTTCATCTATATAAGATAGGCTGCAACGTAGAAGGTTTTATTTCAATCATTGATGACCCTTGAAACTCTGTCCTCTTTCCCAGATACCAAGAGATCTCAAGTTGGACCATCTTGTGAAAGTTATATCGCCAGAAGGAAGGGTCCTCCAGGGGCGGGTGAGATACGTAGGCCCGGTTCCAGGACGTGAGGACGTGCATCTAGGTGTGGAACTGCCGCACGCTAATGGCTCCTCCGATGGAACTTTTCACGGTCGAAGATTCTTCGATTGGTGAGTTAACCCTTCAAGCCCTAGCTCTAGAGAAACTGGCGGAAACTTTTTAACTAAAAACCCAGCCTTTTAATAGTCGTTTTAATTTCAACTTGAAATCCAGTCGGTCGATTTAATGAGAATATTGTGGCGCCATTTCCTCATTAAATATATACTGAATGCACCACTTTCTGAATATAATATATATCCACCACACCTGTTTATGGTTTTTATGGAAGTTTTCGTGTTCGTGATAACTAAAATTGAATACGATGCTCCGGCAAAATAGAAAGCTTCAACGCAAGAGAAGGTGCGTGTCGTAGGAAGATTTCTGAGGGAAATTATGGGTCCCAAGAATGAGTTGGTGGCTGCACAGTAGTTACGTGATTTGTCCCATTATTAGAGTAAAAGGGAATTGTATGGCGGGGCCGTTTTCCTCGCCCCGAAACGATCAGCTATTCGCCGGCGAGCACGTGCTCCAAATTTCAATTGAGTTGCATGAACGCCGACTTCTCAGGCTGATAGTACGTTTGTTCGGAGAGTCCTGCCGATCGACAGGGCGATGAATAAGTAATGCGGCTCCGTTCTGTCGTCGGTCTACGGCTGGCTCAAGTGGTCCGATTGCCGTGCATGCATGTTCGGGTTTCACGTGCACGTACACTCGGCTATGTAAATGATCTATTTGGCAGACGGGAACTCGTGCCAAGAACTCCTTCCAGCAAACTCTTGTGTCTATCCCAGGCTTAGAACGGTCCTTGCATTCTATTTTCCTTTACTTACATTTCTCTGGCATGTCGAATACTATAAACCTCCGTTAATTGGTACTTGAAAGTGAAGTTTGGCCCCCGGGTTTGGAGTAAACCCAGTAAACCTTTTTTAAATTCTGTTTCCTTGAAATCTTTCAAGGTGACGATATAGATTACGATCGGGGGCGGAATCGTGCGACAATTTCATTTCGTTTGGTTGTTTTGTAAGTCACACAATTTTTCTTGTCAATATTGTGGAAAATTTCGAAAAAAAGAAGCTAAACGAGGTGACGGGCTTCCCTCAATGAATTCGCAATGTGCCGTGGCTTTCCCGACGAAATGATGTGTGAAATGCAGCAACGTGCCCGCACGGTGACACGAATTATACATGGCGCATCGAGTCTCTTGAAGCTCCACTGCAGATTCGGGCGCAAGCTCCTGCAGCCGCCTCCCTTCCACGCTTGCAAGTTTAAGCACTTGACGAATGCTTTTTAAAGCTTCATTGTTCAGCCGCTGCGCGTCAGCGTAATCTGACTCCTGCTTTTGCTAAAGCTCGAAATAGAAGTCAGGGACGTCGGCGACAAAGAAGAGCAAAAGGAGGAGAGCCTGGAATAATTTGTGAAAAAGCGGAACCCGGGAAATAAGGTCTTGCGGAGCACTGCGGAAAATAAGGAACGCGCGCACCTCTTTTTGCGTCAAACTGATGCTCATCCCAAATGCTCACTGGGAGAACCAAACAAATTTAGCCATTCGATTTTCAATCAGCCCACCAATTAGCAATATTTATTGAATAATCCATGAAGGTCTTTTTGCATGTACTCGTGACGTGCCAGTTCCGCCAGTGCCAATTGCAAATATCGTTCTGTTATTTTTAAATACACGGATTCAGAAATGCTTGGCCCAATTCTGCTAAGTTAGTTAGGTCCTTGCCAATGATTCCAACGTCCATTTATATATATCAATGAATGTGACATGATATTTCCTCGCTATGTCAATAATAGTAGCATATATTTGTCATTTGTACCGACCGGGCACTGCACCTAATACGTCAGGCTATTAGTAAATCGACCATAAGTATATTTCTTGAAAAACGTCACAAAGTTTAAAAAATTCATGCGACCCTCAGGGTTCCCTTCTAATTTTCCGGTTTATAAATGGGAGCACTTTCTACGACAACGTTTGCGCGCCTTTCGGTCCTGTGCATTCAGCCGGGTTCCTCACATGTCAGCGGATCAAAGAGCAAGAGGCAGACCGTGGCATTACAATAGAGACATTTCATGCCGGGCCGTAGGCTCTGAAATAGACGAGGCGCGTGATAATATGTATATTGTACTACATGCGACTTTACTATTGTATGAGCCTGGAAAGCTTCGTGCAGGTTTGTACAGGGGCGACGTCACGTTCTTCGGGCTAGCATGCAAATGCGCGACATGTAAAATTTCTGCTTGGCGAGTGCCAGTTGCCTTTGTATTATTTGTTGCACTTCTCTAACCTTTTACTGTCGTACTTTCCTTTTATGGTTGTTCATAAGTATTCATACTGTCACTTTACAAAGGAATATTTCGAGTTTGAAGGAGGTTTCAGCACTCCGGGTCATCCCTTGCCATCGAAAAGTAGTATAAGTCAGTTTCTGTCAGACACTCTGTAGATTTTTCACTGACCGTTCCAGTTCGCGCGGTTTGACTTCCGGCAGCTGAAAGCACCGCAGCAAGAAACAATTTGTACTCGCTTGCTGTTACAATAGCAGTATTTAGTGGCAAAGAGTCTTCCTGCTTGGCTTTAAGTATCTAGAAACGCCGTTCACGGCTCCTGTAACATTGATCTACAACCGGTTGCCGGCGATTTTTTTATTGTCGCCGTAACTCTCCTAACCGGCAATTACAGTGCAGGGTACAACAGTAGGTCAGAGCTGCGCCAGGTTTTCCCACGTTTCCTAACAGCCTTGTAGAAATCGTGCTTGTTACTGTAAAAAGTCAAATCGACATTCGGTGCAACGGTATAACTCATACGACTTGTGCTACCGTTATTGATTCCCTAGGGAACTCCTAACTTTGGCAGTTGTTTCGTTGAAAAGTATCAGTAAACGTTTAATATAATCAAATGGGACTCTTAAATGAAATAATTATAGAGAAAAGAAAACAGTCAAAATGGCGTCAGAATATTCCTTTATTATAATATGCAATTTCTCATTTATCAAATGATGTTGATTTACCCTATGGAGAAGTTTTTGCTTGGATTCAACCAAAGCAAAATTCTCCACCCAATACTCATTGGATGCATGTCGTAATTTTCTTGTTACAGTGATCCTGACCGGGCGATCTTCGTGCCGTTCAAGAAGGTGATCCTGGCCTGGTACCGGACAGCCTGAGGCTGCGAGGAAGGCAGAACCTCATCGAGTTCTGCTCTCTCAGTCCAGCATGTGAATCCGACCCGCTGCTATCTTTGGCCCTGAACTGCCAATGATGAGTTACCCTTTCATTGAACCGTGGTGAGTCCTTAACACGTGAGTCCTTAAGTAGCGCGTCGCTCCATTTATCGCGCAGTAGGAGTCGCAGTGTGTTTCGGTTGGTTGTCTTGCTGTAGTTGCGAGGTTTGAATCTTTTGCGAGTCCACCTGAGTTAAAGACAATCGTGCAATCTACTCCGATCAGTGAGTATTAATTCCTTACTCTCATTCCACGCGTTTTAACACTGTGCTGTACTTTCCCGAATACTTCCGCAAGACTTGGATTCACAATCCGTCCCTCAATCTCCTATTCCTTGAAAAGCCGGCAATGACTGTTGCTTCATTGTGATATCGTATAATACAGTATGTCAATTCCCGGGCGGGAGGAAAGAAATAAAGTCAGTATGTATACCTAGTTTTCTACTCTCCTCTACCGCGCACAAGGGCTGCTCGAGGGAAACTAATTGCAGAGCTTACGGTGTAACATAATCTAGTGTTAGATCTCGTATTACCGCAAACTAAGGTGTATCTGGTAGCAAGATCTTTCGATGTGTCGAACACTGTGTCTGTCGCTCTCTAAATGCTGTATCGACGTATGAATAGCCAGAGTTCTATAGTTAAAACGCAATGTGTTGATCGCGAACAAACAAACTGGCGAGACAAATAAAAGAGGAAATTCATAGCTCTCGAACGACTTAACTTATTCGCTTGATTCTTGGCTCATTGAATTCAAAAAACTAAACGGTGAAATACAATATTCGTAAATCATTCCTTGAATCTATAACTTTTTCTGATCCGAACAAATGTATAAAAAAATCCTTGAAGTCATGTGGATCAGGCATTTGAAGTAATTGAAGCACGTGGGATTTCAAAAAGTTCAACACTTCGCACTATCAGCAAGAGCCAGTGTTTCGCCGATGGTACCTTTTGGCCTGCCATTACTCTGGTGGTGGGAATGAAGGGGGGGAAGGGTTTATGGTTGCACGGGGAGGTCAGCGATCGGCATTATTAGGCGAATCCGAACGGCCGTGTATTGTCTGGCGAACAAAGCCTATCGCTGCATCTTTCCCGGCGAGCGATTCTCCTGGGGGAGAATGGTCCCGATACGAGCCGTCGCATGAAGGACTTTTTATTGTCATTCCCTTGTCGGCTAACTCTATTTGTACGCGTGCGTGCGTGCGTGTGTGTGTGTGTGTGTGTGTTGGGGATCACTGGTGGTCGTGCAAGCCGGACGTTCCTGATATAACGACACCATCGTTCCAGATTTCAGGATTAACCCGGGCGACGTCCTTCCTTTTCTCGACGTGAGCGATCGCGCTGCTTAGGCTAACTGTACAATGCAAATTAAATATTTTCTTAAAAATAGACAGCAGGACAGGTCGACCAGGTGGTGGAAGATATCGTGTAGGGACACTCGGAGAATCTATTTTTTCATAGGCCGATCTTGGTTGGATTAACAAATCATTTTCTACCGACAGCAAGTGACTCGTGGCGAATGAGAAGGCGCGTGGATCGGAAAGTCGCGCGGTTAAATTGACTCTGACGTCTCCCGGGTTAATTAGCTCCTCTTAATTCCCCGAGGGCCAGAGGCGAATGGGTTTTCGAACCCAGTGATTGATTATTGGTGACTACTTGGAGGTAAAGCGGGATTGAATAGTACTTCAGAGAGTGGACAATGGAACTTATCGGCTCTCGTAATCTGTCGCAAGTTTGCGCATACGGGAGTGATACCCTTTCTGGTTCCTAATAAAGATGGACAGCTTCGACGTAAAAACAATAAAATGTACAAGGAAGTGCGTATGTTTCGGGTTCCCAGATTGCTTTAACTTCCTTAGAGAGCACTTTCAACTATCAACGAGTCGCGCCTGTAAATTGTAAATATGCGTTATAAATTCTTGAATTGAATTCTTCTCGGGAGCCTTACCAGTCCTTTCTTTCCCCGAGGTTTCCAGAAAATATGCAGCGGATAAAAAAAGTATTCGCACATCCAGCGTTTCCGGAATAAATTTCCCTGAAGACAAATCTTCTCTCCTTACAAAAGAAAATGGATTCTCTTCTAAAAGAAAGTTTGTCCTCTTGAAGAAACTGCACTCGAAGAAAGCCAGGTGTGCAGATACGTTCTCTTACCCACTGCTATTTCGCGTCATGTGACATTGTTGACCTAACAATGACAATACAAAGTCCTGTCTGGTGCTACGTGAGCCCACACTCTCCCAGTTACCGAAGAGCCTCGACTTGCAATCCCTAGCCGTGATAATCAAAAAACCCGGTGCGATAGCGCGTTTACTGCAAGCAAGATTGCTGTTCGCGCACAGTGTATCCTTCAGGAATTCACAATACCGTTCGATTATATCTGATTGTTCGACGTTTATCTCGAGAAGAGCAGCGCACGATCGAGTGAGTCTCGTCAGTTGCAACCCTCCGCAACCACCGGCGACCCCTCTCTCTCTCTACTTATTATATATATTTTTGTACATTGACTTTTGTAACGTTTTCTATTATACTTTGTATTTTCTCCTCGGGCTGTTGTCGCGGCGAGCCGCTCTCTAAGTATATATGTATATCTATTTGCCTTTTGTACATACTACAAAGCGTAGGAAGTAGACGCTGATCTCACTTACCACCGAAACCGGATTAATTCAGTATTGTTCGTGCTGTGCGCGCAAGGTCGAGCCGTGTGATTTATGGATTCCTTAGATTTACAGGCCGGATTTGCCGGAGGGTTCCAACGATTTTACTCGAAATGTCCAGTGAGGGAGTATGCACAGTCCGTTCACAAAGCTCCGACCACGCGTCAAGTTGCGCCAAGCAGCGTTTTAATACTCTAATCATTAAAGTCTAACTATTATTCATTAAAATATAATAATGTGACTATTTTAAAATTAATGTTGGCCGAGTCGTTTGTTGTGAGAGGATTTAATTAAAGGATTAGAGTATCGTTCGAGAATTATAGAGTTAACACGCTGCTCGCTGCAACTGTTGTTGCTCGGAAGTTTGCGGACGCTGGTGTAGGTGATAGACGATGAAGACGGGGAGATATTTTAATGTACCTACTCCTTATGTATATGTACACACCCATATACGAGTACACGTATTATATACGTATATACATATACATATACATGTACACTATATTTTAAGGACGAGCTCTCGGCAGGAAGTGCGTAAAGCCAGGACGATATGCTTCCCAGTGTCCTCGGAGGAGGCAGGATGTATTCTGCATGTATATTATTCTCCCGAGACCGACGATATATCCTCTCTTCAGGAAAGAGCCGGAGAAAAGAGAGAGAATACACGTATATATTTGTGGGAGATACTGAGTTGAACTAGTCCCTTGCAATATGCCACTTGCTCGCTATCTCTGCACTGCTGGATATCAGATTCGAGATTTCCGTCGCTCTTCTTTACGAGGCTTCGCTGAAAGTCTGGTCTCTCTGTGACTTGGGTTAGCTAAAGGTCTAAAGCGCACGCTAGAAAAAGTAGATGGGATAACGTTGAAAGCCTGTGTGTTCCCTTCTTTTACGGCGCACGCAACGTAGTGTAAGCCGAGTCTGTGGAAAGTGTTTTGCTGAGCTTTATTTTTTGATAATTATTGGCTTTGAAATTCTAGTCATGGTGTTGGAGTATAATAATAATTTATATAACGGTGGAGGGTGATACGAACGCGCATATTACAAAATGTGGATGTTTTACCTTTGGAATTATCCGAGCAACGGATTGTCCTAACAAATCTGAATGCCAGTTAGTTCGGCTATTATAGTTAATCCTGGGACAATTGAACTGGAAGGACTTTAGGAAGCAGAGCCTTCTTATTCAGGCGATTTAATAGGTTGCCGCTGGAATTTAGGTTTATCGAGTGTGGATTCGACCAACTATGTCGAGTAATCCCTCATCGAGGCATTATCTAGAGGCCAATCGAAACCAGAGGAAGGGTATTAACGAACGGAGAGGTACACGCGAATAGGAACACCCTCGATATTGGCCTAAATTGCAATTAGTATCGTACGCTTCGACCTTCTCGAGTTTTTCCTCCGCGAGATTTCAGATTCAAAGGACAAACTTGTTCTTGTTTAAAAACCCTAGCCATTTCTCTCCTGCGTAATTTCCTTCATTAATTATCCATCTCGGTTAATGTTTTATGTTAATGGCTTTGTCTCTGAGAGCCGAACTCTTTCAATTCTTCCATTTCAAAAGGCTGAATCATTTTTCATTTCGCTCGACCTTTAACTTAAGCTCTCTAAAACGGCGAAAAAGAATCAGTATTAAACTGGAAAAAGTGGCCTGGATTCTCCAAAGAGAGTGCGGAGCACGATGTTATTAGCATATCGGCTGCCTTTCTACGGTTCAAAATCACCGCGCTATGGTGGTCGGTGGTATTTTTTGTCTGGGAATTGGCGGTGCTCAATTACGTCGATAATTGGCGCACAAACATAGGCCGGAAGCATAAATCGCAGGAATCGGCTTTACGCCTTGGAATTATCTTGGCAAACGGTTATGGATTCGACTAGATTGCCTTTGCGTGCTCGCTCCCCGTCATGGACACGTGTGGGTGTACTTACGTGCATGCATCCCAGTGCACTGGATGTGCCTGCACACACGTAGAGACACGCGCCACGCGCTTAGCATTGATCGTGGAAACGTGGTGCGGGAACTCGATTAAAATTAATTAGGACCGCAATGGCATACTTGGCATATGAAACATGAAATTGAGAGATGAGGTGCTTTCCCGGACGATTAACACTTGGAGACGTGTTTGCTGTTGATCGAAATACTCGCGCTTCCTCTGACCTTCGTCGTTGAATACGTGACACTGCATGTTCACCTATTCTGAAACTATTAGCCTATTCCACTTCTTGCTAGAATCGTGTAATATTAGTAGCAATTTCTATATTCCATAATAATTATTTTCACTTCCTTTTCGTTCCTCGACTGGGTAATTTCAAATAGTCGACGATTCTCAAAGTATTTCCATTTGTCAGATTAAAATTTGCAAGAACTCACTTATTTCTTCCATTTTCCAATATTTCTATAACAAGAATAAAAAGCGTATGAATTAAAATATCTACATATCTCGTTTTTGTTGGGAGTGGATATGTTAGAGTATTGTATCTAACATCGTTTACACCTGTAAATGCAGTGTCACTTGCACAATCAACTATCTCGAAAGTTGGGCCGGAAGTCAGCTATAGGGGAAAAAGTGCGGCAGTGCGCGATTAATCCCGGTGAATCCATTCGTTCTCGCAACAGCTGTGCCAGAAGGTGCGCGGCCCGCAAAGTACTAACAACTTCTCCAATGTAAAATTTCTCTCGCGTGACTGAAAGTAAATTTAGTTATGTTATACGAGCCGATACAATCTGCCAGTACGTAATGTCCGACCGTTTCGCTCGTAAGGGAGAAGGCGAAAACGCCGAGCCGGCGAGCCAACTTTCCCGCGGCATTTATTTTTCTCCATCGCCGAGCCTGCAGTTTAGTGCTCCGCCATAAACTTACTAATTCGCCTAGCTTAAATTAATCTCGGTCTCATTAATAATATTACGGCCTTTTTCCTTCTCACCCGTGCGCCATGCAAATGTACCGGCAATATATGCTCTCCTTGTCGATCGTTGATTTGCATAAATTATACGCTGCAACATTGTGGCTGGCGGTGATGGTGAAAAAACATGCGAGAAGACTGCGATAGCCTTCGCGTTATCCAAGTCATTTGTCAAGGCTTTTTTTCTTATTTCTCTTGGGTGAAAAATGATTTTCCACAAAGCGGATGTCTTAACACGCCATTTATCATGTCGCATGAGTTTCACTATCGTGCTAGCATCACCTCTCTTATTTTTTCTACTTTCATATTTCTTACATTCTTTTCTATTCGCCGCTATAAATTGGTTTAGTTTTCAAGAAGCAGTTTATCTATATAAATGCAGGTCTGCCGTTGACGGGGACTATTTCTGCCCCTGCGGCGTAAAACCCATTCTGTTGGTCGAGTGGCTAATCAATTCAGAGCGGAGTACACTTGCAAGGTACATTAACGGGAAATAAACACGAGTTTCAGTCGTATTTACCATCGTTTAAGTGCGCAGCCTGCCTGCCGACCCTCTAGCGTATAGAGTGCATTACTGCACATATGCTGTACGCTCATCACGAGCGCTCGCCGCAGTCCCTGAGGTGAGAAATCGTGCTCCAGGGGCTTCAAATTGCTCGATTTCTATCATCCAAGTGCCTCGGTATTCTACAATGATCCTCGTAGTATCTAATTTTCAGCGTCAAGTCTCTATTGCTCCGACACAATAGTGCATGTGGTCGATTAATCTTAATTGTGGTATATTGGTTTCCGAAGAGCTTTAGTGTTCGATTGGCCAAGTAATTTCATTAAGGGCTGATACTTAACTCTTTGTCTTATGTTGAAAAAGCTTTGTCGCCATGCAGATTGCATTACAGAAAGAAGAGTGTATAATGTGAGGTCAATTTTCATAACAAAGTACATCTCTTTAATAAATTCAAGCATAAAATCAAATAGTTTTTATAGAAAGAAAGAAAGAGTCTTTGTACATCAAGAAACCAAGTGTTTCCCCCGAGTGTATTTACAACCGGCATACCATTCGCATTAAGGATATTTTCCCTCGTCTTATGAGCTATTGTGTGTATACCAGGGCAACCTGTGTGGCGCAAAGGGGAGGGAGACACAGTCACACGTGCCGTTACGTCTGGGCATTCGTGGAGGAGACGTAACTGTATTAGAGTCTTGCGCGCTCGCGGTTCGCAGTTACACTTGAGGGGGGGTCATAGCAAGAGTAATTGAACTCACTTTTTCCACTGAGTTCAATAAACTGCGCCCGTCGCGCGCCAATTACATAAGAAATGCGGTCTGCAACGATTTTTTTCCTGCTTATGAGTTCGTCTATTTATATTTATATTTATCCAGTTGGATTTTACATCGGCAGAACTATTTACTGTTCTGGATGCTTGAGGAGCAGATTGAGTTTTCAGTTTTCGTTTGAGTGAGGATAGATTTTGTTGTTTAGTTGTTTGAGTAAATCTAAGTTGTAACTGAGAGCGTCTAAGTGATAGACATCGATCTTACGGTATAGGAATTAGTGTGCGCTGTGAACGGACTTCCTGGTTATGATAGCATCCAACAATAGAACTACATGGGAGGCCGCGGGGAAAACACAGTACGAAGTATCAAGAATATGAGTATACTACCCTACTTTCCTTTTGGATTAGTTACTGCACTTCGATCTGTTCAATTTACCATTTCTAACTCTGTCACAATGGAAGCATATTCAATGGTGTAGACAAACATTAACAAAACAGATTACAGTATTAATAAAACCAAATATGGAACTGCAAAGTAACTCGTCAGTACAATCAATAAGCGTGGAAGAAAAATTGGATTGATAGGAAATCAAGTTGGTTTTCGGAGACGAAAAGCTTTTGCGAAAACCGACAAAGCTTTCCCACCCACTAAACAACTAGAACCGAGAGAAGCAAGTGCAGGCAAACTCGAGCAAGTGGCAATCGCAACGGAGATTCTCGGGACTGGCGATGAGTGGGGATCATGAAAATCTTTGTCATCGGTTAATTACCAGCATATGTGTACTCTCTGGCATGTATAGTTTTACCCTCGGCAGATCGCCGCTGGTGTCTGGAACGTGTGTACAATAATTAAAAGGCCGCGCGTGCTTACGCGCGCACCCTCAGCGAGCGAGTTAGCTTCGAGTTAGCGTCGATGGAAGAAGAAAAGGCTGGTAGGAAGTTCTCACGCTCGTTGCGAAATCCCAGCGCGGCTACTACCATATTACGCGCACATGTATGTGCAGTATGGTAAATAAGCAGTGCCGGCGCGCGGTGGGGTGGTGTGCGCGTAAAAAGGCACCCGCGCATATATAGACTCGTACGATAACACGGCCCGAAGATCGTAGGGGGTAACACGTTGATTGGTGTTAATTGCTGTAATTAAGTTTAAGTGTTTCAATGTGACATAGGTAGGGGGAGGAGCGGGGCGGGCCTGCTAATTGGTTGCACGCCGATGCAAGGACTTATTATCCTCATCACGTCGCTCCGGAGAAATGCTAGTCATGTTACGTTTGCTGCCTTGGACGAGCCTTTCAAAAATCAAACAGTTTGATTAACTCTTTGTCTTGGAGTAATAATCGTCTTTTGTATTGGACCTGATGTATGATAAGCAACCGAGAACCAAAGTCCCGATTCTTCCTCGGGGATGGAAAGCAGAATTGGCTAGCTTTATTAGTTTAATGAAATATTTATCATAAATATTATAGAAGAAATTGGAAGGTAAACTTCGTATTGCAGATAATTTATAGTAATTCCGAAATTACATTGTTATCGAAACTATACCAATTCCAATGGTCAACGCAGCCTCTAATTATTCATGTGGAGCAGCGTTACGGAACCGCAGTCGCAATCGAGGGAATTCCTCGGAAGATGTATCCGACAAAAGCTTCGGACTTGGAGTGAGAGAGTAAAACTATAATAATGTTACCGATTAAAAGATTCGCATTCAAATTGGAACGAAATGCCCACTCAGACCTCTGGAAGATCTGATTTCGCAGCTCGAGAGATTATTCATTTAAATGGATAAAAGGGCAAAGGCACGATGAGTGATAAAAGGTGGGCGAGGGAAGCGTGACGAGGATAATAACGAATTTCCAATCGATCTTATCGTTTCTCACCGCTTGCCGATGCGAAATGGCTGCGATCCGGTGCACTTAAAGTGCCGCGTGATACCCGAGACCTCACTCGGCTGGAATTAGTCGTCCTGAATTGGGTTTGGGGATATGATGCTCGTCTCGACGAGATTGTTATCGTTGTACCTAAACTATAGACCTTACTGTAAAACGGGAGGCGCTGTCGCCCTCCCGCTATATTTATTGTATTGTAACGATGGGTATATCAAATTATACCGGAAAAATAAAAGCATTATTAATCTACTGGACTGTGAGTGGTGTACGGTGTAGACTTACCCTGTCTTCCTAATGCAATCCTCTTGGGCCTTGTTATCCACTTGTTTTCTAGAAATCCATCCTGTGCACTAACACTTTAATAGTAGAATAATTTGTTGTTTCTTTGTAGTAATGTTCTTTTCAGCTTACACAGTTGGAAAAAAGTCTAGGCTGCTCTCAGAATTATTTGGGGAAAAGGGCATTTCATTGTTAGAATTATAATGCACTTCAACTTTGGAAACACATCAATAATTGAGTAAGAATGGGAGACTAGCTATTTGTACTAATAGACCTTTATTGTATAACTGTGATAATTGGTATTTCGTCCCAAGTCCAATAATTGACAGGTATAATCATATTAATGTGAACTTAATTGTAAAACAGTGCCGTAACTTGTATTCTGAATTAACGTATGATACATTTCTCACATGACATGTTTATGCATGTCGCAGAAAAGTGTGAGACACACAAGCTAAAATCTATAAACCGATATTGCAAGGGTACAGATATTTGTTAGAGTATTCGCAAACAAAAACATAACTGGTTTAAGTTAATTTATCCTACGTAACATGTCAACAACAAAACAGTTCGGAACGAGCTGGCTCGTATTCCCAGTCTTCTCTATCGAGGCACAGTAGTCACTAGAACACCTCGGTTACTTGGTAGTAAACAAACCGCCATGTGGAATTAAACGCAGAAACACTTTGATTCTTAAATCTCCTGGGAGCGCACGGGTTGGACGACGCCAGTTGGCAGGACTCCCATGAATTTTGAAGGTAATGGGGAAACGATCAATGATGCCAATGTGATCAATGGTGAGCGGGGTAGTCGGCGTACCAGCTGAAGGCGCCGTTCGTTCCACTTTGCCCCCCGAAATCCACGTAGTCGAGGATGTGTCCGGCGGACCTCTCCGGACGTTGGTTCTCCAATTCCTCGTGCTGGATGGCTGGCACTGCGATGGGTATGTATGCCTCGGTCTGCCGTGGGATCCTCGGAGCCGGCGGAGAGATCGGATTCAACTCGATCACGTCGATTCCGTCCACGGGGATTGCGATGTATCGCCGTCCGGCGCTCGCCGCGCAGATCGCCGATAGCACCATCAGGATGAGACTCTGCAATAAGTATTTTCATTCCATTAAAAATAAACTTTAATCCATTAAAATTTAAAGGTACTAGGAAGTTTGAACTCAGACTATCATTTTAGCGCGACGCGTCTATTTTAAACACGTACATCTTCTATAACATACTCGGAGCAATATTATATTAGAAAAAGTTTGTTTAATGTCACGGTCTCGGTGCCACGATAGACTGGCCAAGGTGACATGGTGCGCATACAGGAAAAACTCTTGGACACAATGCGCGCACTCTAGTTCCGACAAGAAAGTAGAATATGAGTTCGAGTAACCTGACGCACCTCAGAGGCGCCGAGTAATTTTATTTTGGAGTAGAAGAGGTTGATGATTGGATTTTAATTAATTAAAATTGATATGCTGTCCGTGGTGGAGTCGCTCGCATGTGCAGTCGGGAAGTATATGTGCCTTTATCGATTCGATCGACGGGAATACACGACTCCTGACCCGAATCGCATTGTACCGAAAGCCACAGTTACATAGTTCGGAATTCCAGATTAATCGGAAACTCTGTTCCACTTGGCCTGTCCTTTACGCTGATTGACACCCCACTCCCCTCTTCAATCATTCCACAGACTATCAGCTTCAACTTCAAACTTTGAAGTTCGAAGTTTCAAGTCCCTACTTAACACTTTGCCAATTGTACGAGCAGCTCGATCAATTCGAAGCGGGCGATAATTTACTTTATAAACCTCCACTTCATTACCGGACTTCGGGCTTTAAACATTTATAGCTTGTAATTGTGAACTTTGCAAACAATCTATTCTGTATTAAACATAGTTTTCACTGACACTCAAATGATGTTTGAGTTTAAAAGAGATAGCACCTGCCTCTCATTTCGATGTGCTAATATAACGATAGTTTCTAGAGGTTTCAGCTTGTTAATGAGTGTGAATTGTACCTCTTTGGGCGCGCGCATGTATTGCTTTTCCGAGCACGCTCCATAAGTAATTCGTTGCTCCAGAGCGGTGCAATTAACCGGTGCTTTGACTGCCGAGACGTGATATAATCTAGCCGCGTTATCACCGTAGATAGCTTTATCCAGTTATTAGGTATTCCGGAGATGAAGCCAATTACTGCCACATTTGTCGATTGCGGATGCAATGGTAATTCAGTCCTGAGTGTTTGGACACGTGTCACGTGAAACCCACTCCCATTTTCAAGTACTCGGGTATAAGTATGCTTAACTGCACTTGACACTGCACTAGTATTTCACCGAAAATTATTAAATTAGATTAAATACATTTTACGATAGCTACATTTTTAATGGATCTTATATCCAAATGTTATTTGATTTTAAAATATCATTTATAATCGCAAGTCAAATTTCATTTCAGTTCATAAACTTTGCACTACTCTGTCACAAAAGCTTGATTCTGTCAAAGAAACTTGAATGGCTTGGAAGGAAGTTGAAAGTGTAGTGAATGTGTTATGCGTTAAAAAGAGTTATTTACCAAAGAATTCATGGCAGTGCTGGTCCTCAGTGGTTCTGTTCACGAAATTGATGTTCGGCCGTTTGCTCGACTGAGGAGAGTGGCTGCGTTAGCGTCATTTTATACGGTTTCGCTTGGCCGCAGCTTTCTCGTCTTGCCTGACCACCGAGGAGGCTTTGTCGCCAGCTACCCGGCAATTACCCCGCGTCACTTCTTTCGCGGCGTCTCATTCCAGCTAGATTCTCCTGCTCGTCGAGCCTTTAGTCCTGGGAAGGTGCCATAATCGAGATGCTTTTTCCCTATGTAAAAAGGCTGCCGCTTCTTTTCCATTTTAACCGAGGAGTCACGCTTTACCGCCACTTCCGAGCACGCTTCCGTCGCTTCCTTGAGTCCGCCGAGCTGGGAGGATTTTGATCTCTTTCACTCTTCCCCATTGCTTCCTCTCGAGAGAGCTTTTTTCATAGTCTCTTGTAGTGTTGACCTGGTCATGCATGAATTTCACACGCAGACTTTCTTGAGCCCACGATACTAAATATTGCTGATGAAATCATATTTGTTGGGGTGTTCGTGATAGATTAATGGTAGATTAACTTAAAACGATTTGATAGAGTTCAATCAATTAAGTAGAAAGTAATGGGTTCAATATCAATAATTGAAGACTACGTGTTTATCAAGATTCATTGATAAAGATTCAATGGCAAGATTCATTGATTCATGGGATAAGGTGACGAGTGACGGGTTTCGACTAGATTCACTGAATGAGCATAATTTTTATTTCTTTTTATTTTGAAGTTATGGCATCATTCATACATCAACATATATTTTACATCAATGATGAAATACATATTTTAAAATAATTTCTTGCCAGTCGCTTAATTAACCACTAACTGTAATACCATGCATATCATATCCATCCACGCGTGCTGTTAGTTCGTTAAATATCGCAGATTAAGTTAAATAAAATTAAATCTCTCTTCTTTAGAACAATAAAACAAAGCAGATAACATATGTTTACTCTTGTAATGCAACTATTGCTTATCCGTAAACCTAGTCTACGATTTCATTTAAGCGACAGAGAAGTTCGTAATCATTTTCTTATAAAAATATAGGATCTATCTGCCATTGGTCTTCCATCTCAAGCTTTCCAGAAACAAAAATACTAAAACTAGTTTCGAACTTTGTAGCACTTGAAGGCACACGTGTTTGAAGGTTTGAGCAGTTGAATCACTCGATTGATATCAAACGTACGCTACTAGTTGACATTCATTATAAGTGGAAGAGTATGTATGTACAGTAACCTTTGATTGAAGTAGCGTTCGTAGTTCTTGCGTTGAGCCTGTATCGAAGATCGAATATGCGATCCAATATATTCCGTCTCTAACAGTTGAGATTCGTTAAAAGATCTTCGACAAATATTTCAGTAAATTCTATCGAGGTATGGAAGGTTTCATATAAATGTAATCTGTTTTCGCGGAAGAAATCAAGTCCTAAGAAGAAGTATCCGTTGGGACGTCGTTATCACTGAGAGTTATGAACCTCGTTGCGTAAAATGCTGCAGGACTCAACGATTAAACGTAGGAGAACTGAAAAATTACAGAATAGCGGAGTTTGATGAATAAAAGACCGACATTGCGGTGGAAAACTATCTACTACAGGTACACATGGTTCCCTTTCTATCCTGTTTCCCGGTAGCGTGTCTTATAAAGAGTTCAAAGTGGCTTTTTGCGTACGTGTAGTAAGTACTATTTCAACAGTAGCAATTATTTAACTGAAGTCGAAGTCGTCTTCTGCGCTATCGTAATCAGCAGGGGGCAAATTCCCGACTCTCTTTCTCCCACCGTTACTCGACGACATATGTGGAACGGTGTTTCCGTTTTGGAGGTAGTCCCCGCTACCGTTTTCGCGCTGGGCGTTTCTTTCGCCTTCGATGAAGCGTTTACTTTCATTCTTCATCGGTGTTACCAAGTCCACCTCCTCGATTTCTTTCTGCAAGAAGAACAGCATGCCGGTAAATAAAATACGCGGCACTCGCTTGTCAGGCAGAGATCGTCGAGATCGTCGTGAGACGGAGAGTGTCCGTTCATGCTTAGCCAAGCGTTCTGTGAAAATGCCGTGTTACCGAAAGTGTCCAGCACTTGCTCAATTATCAAGTATACTTATACTATAAGTAAAAGCGTAGAGAGCTCTTTAAGACAAATGACTTTCGCATTTATATCTCTTCTCTGTTTGTTCTAGTTATTGAGTCATTTCACCCTAACATGTCCAATCGATTTTTCGCAAACTTGCCGGTTTTGCAATCATTTTCCCAAGTTAAACGAAATATTAATGTTAGTGAAAAATGTTCACAGCAAAAATAACACAGATAATTTAAATTTCCTATCTACTTAGTCGCCTGTTCTCTCCTTATTGTGGAATGGAAAAACCCGCTCGTTATACGGCCTGTTTTCTAAAATAAATGCACTAGTAAAATGCAGAGCACTATCCGTGAACGAAGCTGTGAGTATACAGAGGAAAACCCTTCGGATACTAATGGGGTAATAAAAGTTTACTCCCCCATGCCCTTGATAAGAGATCAGGTAGACAGGTTTCGGATAGATGGAGGACCATAAAAGGAATCCCACTTGGAATGAACAAACAGTTGTATACTTACTTTCGGAGTTGTCAGATCGATTTCCTCAATACTAGAGCGGGCAGGAGTCGACAGGTCGATTATCTCTTTCTTAGGCCGCATAGAAGTATTCTGGGGGGTCTTTGGAAGTATGTTCGATTTACTGGGCGTCGCGACGCTTTCGGTTTGCGGAGTACTCGGTGAAACTGTACTCGAAGCCGCAGCGAAATCACTGCTGCGGGTAGACAAAGATAGAGTCGACGAAGCTGTTGATGAAAGTGCTTCCTCTGCCTCGGCGAAACCCTCCTTCACCAGCTCCAAGGCAACGTTAATGTCCTGCATGAACAAGTTAGATTTTCTGGATTAAGATAAGTTATGTATAAAGTTAAGTTTAAGCTAATCTTTTGGCCAGCAAACTCAAAAGCAAAGTTTAATGGTAGAAATTACTTTTGTGTGAGAATTACTATAATTTCGTACTAGAGATTACAGGTGGACTTGGAAATATGAAACAGAGAATGGGTTTGTTGTTCAACTCACCTTATTCTCAGCTTTATCGTAAAGCTCCACGCAGGGGATCGGCGAGCCCTCACGTCGGGATCTTCCGTATCCAAGAGCACGCTCTTTGTAGCCCCTAACTTTTGCTATAAGGACTTTCCACTGCGCCAGCGAGGTAAGATCCGCAAATTTATCGCAAGCTTCGCTGTTCCAGTAGTTGTCTCTGCATCATAAAAATGTTCCCACTCTTACGCTCCTATTATTACGACACACAGCACCGTTTTCCTGTTTTCTTATCGCTTTTCACCGCTTACATTTCCGAATCGAAATAAGAGAAAACTCTTTTATACACGTACTTTGAATTTTTATATCTACAGCTGAATTCTATAACTTTACTTGCGACTTTCCAGCGAGAGTCAGACTTAATTCATTTTGTTTTCGACGCTGGATGAAAGCATCTGTGTTTTGACACTAGTCTCTGTTACGATATACTCGTGTCATTATCGACTTTACAGACAAAGTCCGTCCCTCCACAATACCATTGGCAGAAGCAGAGCGTAAACAGGCAAGGTATGCAAAGCGCAGTACAATAAATCCGTCGACAAATTGGCAGCAGGAAGCGGGCGTGTTGCCCGAAAATACAATTTCGCCCTGTGTTCAACGGATTATGAGAGGAGTAGTGGTAATACGGCTAGTTGATTCTCGTGAATTCCATCCACTTCGTTCCACGATGTTAATTAAAATATCAAACAACGCCGGCATAATGTCCTGGGGATTCTGGGAATTTCTGGATATGCATCCGATTAAATTGCGTACGCTCAATTCGCGCGAACTAGATATGAAATGAGAGTTTTAATTAAAATGCACATTTCCCATTTTATTTAGGCTGAAAGTTTCGCGTGAGCGCTCGAGTAAGAGATTTCAGCAATTAGCAGACATTTCTTGGGCGAACCTTTGAAGCACTGAAAGTGCGCGGCAGTTTGAAGGAGTATCCTGGAAGGAACTGGATTAATTAGCGCGTCCATTCTTCGTCTAGTTAGCAATGCTAACTCAAGACATCGGGCGCAGGCTTATCTCCAGTGCTTGTTAAAGAACAATTAACCCTGTTCCGCGATTCACCGTCATTTATTCGAGGTGGAAACGTCTTAACAATAGCGATCATTGTGTTGCGTCACATCGTGTGCTTGTGCTTTTCACATTTGCAAAGTCAGATCATGACTTTCATTCCTATTCACCTTTGACATCCGTTAAAGTGTTGGTGTTTCTATTTCGATCATCAGTCGCCAAACATTGTAACCATTTGAAAAACGAAGAACTAGTTTAAAGCGCGGTATGTATTTTGTAGAAAAGAATGTTTAATATTATTTAGTTGGTAGAAAGAGTTTGTAGCTCCTCAATGGAAGTGACCGCGTGGCGGAAAGCTCGGGTGGAAGCTCCGTAGGGTTGAAAGACCGCAATAAATTCGGCGTGTTAGCCGCGTGTACCAGGTCCATTCCACGTCCAGCCGCAGCCACGGCCGCTTTCGGCGAACGGTGCACCTCTGGTTCCATTTATAAACGTCGTCGTATTGCGGATACACGCGTGTGTCAGGGAAAATCAAGTGGACGATGAACACAGACCATCGCCAGAGACACTCAGTCGCATCTGGTTCCGCGTGGCGAACGATACACCGCTAAGAAAACGGCAATTTCTGCATTTCGACATCGGTCACCTGACAGAGTGACAGAAACCTTCTCCAAAAATCTTTCATTATTCCGGATGTCAGTTTTTGCCCATGTAAAATTACGTTTGAAATTCAAGAATATCGGTGAGCATAGTGCATTATGCCATTATCATTAGGAATATATCATTAAATAGTAAAATATCCATCCAAGTTAGTTAGTTTTTTAATCAAACGTTGAATGAATCTTCCCCAACTTAAAAATTCGTGAAAAGTGAAATACAGTTTTGAATACTTGTTTTACGATTTTCATATTACTAGAACAGGAGATAGAAAAAGTATTCGTACGCCCAGTATGTCCGGAATTCTCTTGAAGGATATTTATTCAAGAAAAGCTTTATTTATAAATCCTTCCTTTTATTATTCAGTGTACATTCTTACCATATGTTTCTTTGCAGTTTTGACAACTGATTCATAATTGAATGCCTCAACTACAGTTGAATGTTGCGGAGTAAAAAGGCACAACAAGAAGTTGAATCTGGGAATTCAGTGTGCGTGGTGGCTTATCGCCACTCTTCCCTAGGTGCACGCGCTTTTTGCCTTCGCACGTAAGTAGGGATCGCGCAGATAAGCAGGGCTTTCTCCCCAGCAGTGAAAGGGTGTCGAGTGACTCCTCGAGATTTCAATGGGGGAGGGGGATAAAAGTCTCTAGGCTGCCGCTTGTCGCCAGCAAGTACCATTGTGCGTGGCGATTAGACTAACAATGTGGCCCTTTTCTCGTCTATCTGCCTTTTCATAAGTGGCACAGAGCAACGAGAACGCCGAGCGCGTAGTTAAATGTCTCATTAAAATACTATTAGTCGAGTTTTTCTGCCGTTGCATACAACATTTTTCCGATTTTTAATGTTTTGCTCAGACCGCAAAATACGATTTTAGCAAGAAAGCAAAATAGTATTAATCATTGGCTTTAATTTAAATCATTCACGTTATTTGTAATTTACATTCAGGGTAATAAGTGAATTAACTACACTACAATATAGCAGTATCCGAAATACCACACACAATGTTAACAGAGCTTGGCATGACAAATGGCAGGATTAAAATCAACGACACACCAAGCTTTTCAGGTTTTAAACTTTACACCCTGCAAAGAGTTAAAGGTCATCCGGTAGTTATTATCGAAGTAAAATTGACGTGTGCACCAGTTAGTAAAGATCGGAATGTATGCTCGCAGTTTCGCAAATACGCGGGTAGGGAGGTTCACCATCCTATTGGTTCGGACCGGTAGATTCGAGAGTCTATTTGCAGAGTCCGTTAGTACATCCCCTTTAAGTGCGCGCCAAATTGCAATATTTCGAGTAACAACTGCTGCAGCGTTGATCGACAGTTGTTTATCCCATCGGTCGAAGCGTTTATCCTGATTATTAGATTCGATTATTCCCTCCTAAATTACCGCCCGCTCGCGAGTTAACGCAAACAATTCCCGGGAATTCGTTTGACCGCAATGAAATTACCCGGAAGTTGGCCGCCGCTTTCGGGGAAGCCGGCGACTTGATTAGCAGCTGAAGTGCAATCAGAACTTGCCGTGAGGCGCGATTGCTGATTGTCGCACTGACGAAAAAAAAAAATTGTCGCACCCGAGCCGAGCTGGCTTGGTCAAAGTCGTGCGAAAGAGAAAGTCGATATGAAGTTGCTGCTTGATGACACCTGTTAGACGAGGAATAAGCTTTCGTGTTATTGTAGAGAGTCAGTGAACTAAATTTCTATTGTTACTAGTGGAAAGATTGCCAAAGTTAATTTGCATTTTCATACTCATGCAGCGTCAGGATTCGCATTTACGTTAATGCAGTGGAAATTTACTGAAATAATACAATGGGGTTGGACTTTTGCGAATGAATTGGCAAAATTCATTAACGCACGAGTCACTTTTCCCGATGGAAATAGAATTATTCGCCATGATACAACCATAGCGAAAGACGTGTACCACTCACATATGAACCGAACTTTATAAGCGTATTGCATTTCATTAATTTAACACCGCACATACAAAACTGAACAAAACGTGTCGCCTTACCAATTAAGAGTCCGCAGCAAGTTGACACATTCTAGTCCGCAAAATCCAGACGATCAAACTAACGAGTCTCACACAATAAACCCTCGCCGACATAAAATCATACAACTTTCCGATAGATCGACTACCAACAGCCACCACTACGATATGAATAAGCTTCATATTCACCCAAGAATTTATTACCACAGCCGCAGAATCGCAATGCGAGTGCGGGTGTCAGACAAGCGGAAATAGAAACGTAAACTGTGCCTTCTGGCAGTGAGACTTGCTAGCTCGACTTGCCCTCGAAAAGCGGGGCTTTTCACTCGCGTGTAACCGAGAAGATCGGCCTGTATTGTAGCAGCGGCGCCGCGCCGTAATTTCAACTCGAAAAGCATCGTCCTATGTGCATACTTCGTGATTGCCGGCCTGATTGGCTGCATGCCGCTCGACACGCGATCTTCACCGCCCGCTCGGGATTGATTGCATCTCGAGTAAGCTCGAGCTCGAGCTCGGAATCGAAGGACTTCGGTATATATCGTCGGTGACTCGAATTCTTTCCAGTGTATCGGTTATTATTAACAAGCTCGGGATTAATCATTTTTGCTACAATTTGTGTGAAAATACTATTGAACGGATAAATATGATATTATTAATTAGCGAACACGGTCTAAAATAGAGAAATAGTTGAAATTATATACATATATAATTATTTAACAGTAATTAAAAAGTAGGCGTATGTTTTAGGGCCTTGTCCTAGGCATACAAGAGACATTATTAAATGTGCAACATATTAAAAATCTCAAACCATCGACATAATACATTGATCGGAGAATACCAAAGACAGAGTTTCAAAGCTAATATTCAGATGGAGTTGAGTAATCAAGATCCAATTCACTATTCGTAAAGCCAGGGATTTCAACGAAAGAACTCCTAAAAGATTTCAATGCTCCTTTCACCCCAGCAAGAACACTTGACTCGATTACAATTACTTTGCATTTCCGGCAGAGGCGTTCCCGCTAAATAAAGGCGAATTCAGATCGCAAGCTGGCCGTTTGCCAAGTCCGGACGGCGCTAATCGTTGAGCCTGAAATTTATATCGTAAACTTGGCTTATGCATGTACATCGCAAAAGTTTAACAGAACCCCGAGCCGTTTTGCGCACTTTCTCGGGCGCCCTATCGTGACCGCGCCCGGTAATTATCCTGGAACGAGGAGAGTTACTTCACTCGGAAGTCGAGCTAAAGAACGATTCTCCCAATGAGTGTGACACGATCGAATTTACTGAGCTTTGGACGCATTTAACATAAATTATTGGATTGAGAATCGCGTTCCGCGTGACTTGATGGCGAGCCAAGTAAACAAAATTACGTTTCTCGTAGCGTAGTGCATACAATAAAATAGAAATAGTAACATTTTCTATTGCCAAACATGTAATTGGCAAATTGAAGATGCTAGAAACTTGGTTTAATAAAAAAGTAATTTTGTACTTAATAAAACAACGAATCCCAAGTCAGGATCAAACTTATTTGTAAGTCTGACAACTTAAAGCCACGCACACATTTACTCTGACAAGTCTGACATCCTCGAAACTCGACACTCAAAAGTTTACGTGAAGCAGGAATAACAGACACGCTGAAGATCCCCAAGGAAATGGTCGATTTAACTAAAGAGGCGATTTAATGTTACTTTGGGAGAACTTAGTATTCACTTAGTATTGGCACGGAGATTGCTGAGAGTAGATAATAGCATTCCTTAGATGCATAAGTTATTTCCTTTTAATTTAATATCTTTCAGATACTACAAATAAACGGCGATCGAGGATCTCTGGAGTGCAGGATGTTTCAGTAAGAATTTAACAGTGAACCACAAAGTAATACTGTCCCACTTGTAACAGAATTGTAATCATGCGAATATGAACAAGAATAATGAGGCTGTTTTATAGTGGCGCTCTACTTAACGAATCTACTTGATGGGTGAGTCAAAGTCCCTCGATAAGTCGTGCGCCCCCCTATTAAAGCATGCATATCTTATGCCTTTGCGCCAGTTGAACTAATAACAGTTACTTCCATTACAATAAGACTTGGGTAGTTTTAAAGTTTGCCAAAAATTGATTTAGCTGTGGATCGGCCTTTGCAGCAGGTTTCCTTCCGTTTCTAAGCAGGCAAAATGGAACTGCTCGTGCCAACGGTCTCGGATATCGTCTTTAAATATACGTGGCCCATTCCGAACTACAAGAAAGCAGTGCAGAAGAAGAGCTTGATCGACAGCTCTGCCTTCGATTTAAATGTAAATGGCATTCGAAGCTCGTGGAACCTGTCGATCCGATTTTGGAAGGGTCCCGAGGGTAAGAGTCTTAGCGATCGTGCTATAACAATATATCTTGTTATTCTATCGTAGTGCTGAATTGAATCTTTAAAGCACCGCAAGGCGGCTTTAAATACAATTTTCTTTCACTAATGGGAAACTGATAGAACAATCAGGGTCGGAGTAGTGAAAATGACTTGAAAATTAATTGAAAATTGAATGTTTTCATAACAGGGAAAAGGGTTACTAATCCTGTAGTGCTGTGCTTGAATATTCTGAACTCGACAGTGGAGGAGGTCGGCCAAGCAAAGATACGCTTCCAATTCGCAATTTTTAATGCCGACGTGAAGCAATGGGAATACTGTCACGTTAGCAGAACGGTACTGGAACTGAAGTCATGTCCGGATATTATTTCCCTGGGCTACAGGGATTTGTCGATCGTGGACAGGCACTTAAAGCCGACCGGGGAAGTTCTTCTAATGGTCAAAATTCAGATTATTCAGTGTGAGATTGAAACACATAGTCTAGCACAGGTAAGCCAAAGAGACTCATCTACTTCCTATTATTTGATTATTTAATTTACGACTTTTACCGTCCTCCAATGTTTTAGGACATGGCTAGATTACTGAAACACCCTCGTGCCGCAGACACAAAATTAATCTGCGATGGCCCCAACGCCACGGAAATCCCGGTACACAGCAGTGTCCTCGCAGCTCGCAGCTCGGTTTTAGCCGAAATGGTCTCGCCGGTGCACCAACCGCGCGTCAGGAGGAATCTCAGCCTCGACGGGGAAAGCGAGAAAATATTGGACTCTCGAAATCGCCTCGAAAGAAAGGCAAGCGACAAAGAGAACGGGCGTTCAGCCGTGCGTGCCAGACGTTTTTCTGCACCCGCCATGAAAAATGCCCAGCGCAGCCCGTCTTGATTACACAGAATGCGCCTTGGTTTTCTTTCTACTAATTCGTTGGGTTTTTTGGTACTAATAATCGTGATTATTAGTTATAGTATCCAGAGAACACCCTGATTTGAAATCCATTTGTAGTTGTAGATGATCCCTGATTACACATTTAATTAGGCTGCTTACAATGCGGTGTGCTATAAGCTAATCTATTATACGCTTACGCAATTACTTAACCATGTAGTGATAGTCCAGATAATATAGGCTGTATATACCAATGCAAAAGTTGATTTTTTGTATTTTTATATTGTTTCCCGCGAGATAATGTTAATTATACTGACTGCGGTTTGTTTGCGAGGCAATTTTTAATATGATGTTATTTTTAGTTTTGTAAGTCTGGTTTTCATTTAAAATAGGGTATTATTAATATTAAGTAACCGTGCCTACTTGTGTTTGCCGTTTTACACGCCTTGCGCTATTGATCGCTGGTGAGTGAACACCCCTGATATTTTATGTAACAATTTTTGCTTCTTAGAAATATCTGGATTGTAAGTGTCATATTTCAGGATCAACAGCAGTATATATTGGACTTATCGGATCTCACGAAAGAGCTGACGGACGAGCTCTTGCGCTACGTATACACGGATCACGTAGACAATTTGGATGCGCTCGCACCCAACTTGTTGTGCTTAGCAGAGCGGTTTCGATTACAAGGTATAAACCAGGAGAAATCAAATGACATTTCATATGCAACATGTGCAGCATGAAATCTATCAAAAAGGACTCTTCTAAATGAGATTCATCGCTGTTTCATTGCAGGCTTGAAAGAACAATGCGAAAGAAATCTCGTAGAGACAATAACGCCCGAAAACGTTGTGAGCCGACTTTTACTTGCCGATGAGTTTAATTGCGATTTGTTGAAGAAAGCTGGCTTGGCGTACTGCGAGGAAAATGTGACGATGCTTCACAAAAGTTTAGCTTGGCGAATGATGGAACAAGTCAATCCCGAACTGTTTAACGAAGTTTGTGAAGCCGGTCTTGGTAGCTCGCGATCGAGCAACATGGACGATAGTGAACATAGCGATTAAATCTTTTTCGGATGGAAACTTATCACAGTTCGTTTTGCTTGTGCAATAAACACATTACGACTCATACAGAGTTAACTCGTAAGAGCATAATTGACACTCTTGATATTGAAAACTGTGTAAAATTGATAGTGAATCAAGTCTGTGATATTCGGAGGTATTTACTCGCAAATTCTGATCCGAAGTATGAACATGTGAATTTAATAACTTACCGCACTCTCACGTTGGCCAAAGAACACTCGACCGCCTGTAGTCGAAGGCTCAAAAAGTCCGTGCGAAGTTCGAAAACGTTGCTTCCATCGACCATCTCGCGATCTCCGTAATCCAAGAAGTACACTTCACAATTCCCATCTTCAAGAGTACCTATGACTTCGGCACGATACCACTGATTGTCGAAACTGAACTTCGCGGCTACAATCTGTCCAAGTGATATCTAAAAGATATCAAGATTGAAGATGAAGTTGAGATATTAACTCCTCTCGCGGCACATTCATACTCAATGTATATTGACGAATGCCTACATTTTTAAGGATGTGTATTTCACGATTTTCTTCTTTATTATAATATTCACTCATTTCAGAGACCAGCTTGTCCAGAGCTGTGGTACCGGGGCCCACGACTTGGACCCAGAATTGACTTGGAGTCTCCATTGCAGATACATACACTTCCATGGAACCGCTGGTAACTGAAATGATAAATTCTGTACAGTGATTGGATAAATAACATCCGAGAGATTAAGGAATTCGCAAGAAATTACATTGTGGTGGGAGAGAGTCTGTACTTGGTGAGCTCTCATTAGAAGTGACAACAGTACTTCGTGGCGATAATCTGCCTCTAGGAAGCCTTGAAGCAGAAGATGCCTCCATCTTCAATCTCTCTTCTTTATCCTCGCGAACTTTATCCTCAATTTGATACAATGCATTTGCTATTTGTTCCGCAGTGCCCTTTATAATGACTCTTCTCTCAGAATCTGTAAAATGTGTGAAAACATATATTTTCTAGTTCGGAGAAGCAAAATATGTTAAGTCAATCATAACAATTATACTCACTAGGGTCGCATGATGCCAAACTATTGTCAATAATAATCTTTGCACTGGATTGCATTTGGATATCATGCAAGTTTTCTCCACATCTTCCTATCACTCTGCCGGATGCCTTCTGGGGTATATAAAACTCGTACGTCTCTATTATAGGCTGGTTAGTAATAATATTCTCAATCATTTTTTCCGCCAGTTGAATGCCTGCCTCCTTCCCCGTTATGATGCAGGTACGGTCGGTGCATTCCAGATCATCCTTCTCAAAGTAGAGCTTAGTGCTAGTTTTAATCTGTATATCTTGCATGGTGGATCCACCCCTGCCGATGATTGCGGGGACAAATTGCCTGGGCACTTTGACCGTCTTCTCCTTTTCCTCATTCTTCAAGTGCTTCTTCTTCTGTGCCGCCTTCACTTCTTGTTCCTGGGAAATTGCGAGATTCTTTGTTAACCAACAATTTCCACCGGACTCTGCACAGTATAAATGTACTCTTCCCCGAGATTAATATAAGATGCGGTGAGGAGATGAATTTACCTTTTTATACACCAGGTAGAGGAGAGCTAAACTCACGCCTGTTAGAGAAAAAGTTACTGCAATCGGCAGCGTTAGCTGCCTTGACATCCACTTCATTGTTTACGGCAGAATTTGGAAAGGCCGGCTGATTTGGTATATAACAGACAAGTATTGCACGACCCTTGGCTTTCGAAGAAAACTACCGAGTGTCGAGTGTTCATTGAGCCTCCTCGAAACGCTAGCACACCATAACCTTGATGATCAGTACAAAAAGAAGCTTTTCCCAAGTACATATAGAAATGTTGATGGAAAAACAGTATCCGGTGTGGACGAGACACCGGTTGCCAGTGCCAATGCAAATCAGTTCACAATGCTGCGTTCTCTGATCAACTGGCCGACTCCACGAGTACTTTGCTACTTTTTAGATCGTACTCGCGATATTGTTTTAAAAACGACATAGCTGCCAATACAACTTAAAAATCCAACCCGCTTTCCAACGCTCGTATACGATGTTTATTTCGAGCCATGCAAATATTCGAGAAAACCGCGGCCCCTTTAATCGAAGCGCGCAACGGCGGGTACTGCGGTTAACTTAAAACTACTGAAAACTTTTGTTAAACTTAGTTATCAAATATTGGCACTAATCCAATGAAGAGCGCATGACGTAGGCACCGGGTTTAGAGCATGACAGACTATTCAAACATACAGAGCTGACAGTATGAAATACGAACTCAGACTGGACACTTTCGCTGGAATTATTGATGATAATGCGAAAAGTAAAAGTTAGCCCATTCAAGGAGAATGAAAGTCTCGAAGTACACAAAGGGAATAAAGACATATATTATAGTAGTCGCCTGTTATGAATCAGGTTCATATACATAAGATTTAGGAAAAAACTTTTATTAATGAAATAAATCTCTGATGATTTTTAAATAATAAATTCCCCCATAGCCAAACCTGCGCCTGAAAAAATCTGCTGTGCAGGAACTGTAAGCAGACTGACATCAGAAATGCGGCAGATCCTGCCGAAGCAGATTGACGGCAGGAAGCAGCAGAGCCTACACGCAGAATTAAAATTGAAATGCCGTGGTGTATGAATGGAATAAGCGCATGAACCTGCGCCGCTCTGCCGTCAGGCTCCGCATAGCAGGATCTGCTATCCATCTGCCATGGATCTGCTATCAGGGCTGCATGGCAGGCCCTGATATCAGTCTGATATACATACGCGGTCACAGATGGATATGGATCTGACAGCAGGGTCTGCCGGATCCTGCTGCCAGTCTGATGTCAGTTTGCTGTCAGATGGCTATGAGGAAGTTATAAGTTTCTATATCTATATTTATGGCAAATTGTGGCAAGATTTTGTAAACTGTTGCCCAGGGATGCAGATAGTTTTATGTACTAGTTATAGTTATTTTTCTATCATCTTCGAAACGTTATCGGTAATTGCCGTGGAGTACATTGAATCGCGGAAGTGGCGCGAATGCATCGCGTTGGCACAAACAGAGGATGTTGCGGTCTGTCTTCATCTAGAAAAATGATTTTTCCTGTTTTCATCAAAGCAGGATCTCCTTTTAGGGAACGGGTCTATATATATATATTATCGTAATAGTATACAAAATTATTATCGTGAGCTTTTCTATCCGAAAAACTATATGCGACCTTTTCAAATTGTATATTGTGTTCTTATATAATCGCACTGCATTATATTGGTATTTTTCCTCAAAGCGCGCTTTACTAAACTCAATGTCCCTCATGCATAAAAGAAAGAATTCCTGGAACTATGGTAAAGTGTGCGATTACGCGGATATGTTTTTGATAACAAGGACAAATTACATTATAGTAAAAATAATGTCTTCGCCTGTTCGAATATGTATTTCTATTCTATTGCTTTTCAGCGTATGCATATGTATATTCTATAAAATGTGCGGTTTATTCTTTTCCCGAAAGTTGCGGTGCGATACTCTAACGCGTGTGTTATTACACATGTTTTCCCCCAACTTGAACACGCTTGCGTCGCACCATCAGATATCGTGGCATTATATAATGCCGCGAATCTCGCGTCTCGAACCAGTTACAAATTGTTTCAATCGGCGTTAGTATTCCGGAGCGAAAGACAATAGAGGATAATGGGTCGACCACGTGTACTTGTCACCAACAATGACGTGCCGTCACCCGGCATTGATTTGCTTCGCACTAAGTAAGCATACATTTTTATAATTAATTAAAAAAAGCCTGTTTATACAATCTATACTTTTCAAGGACCTGCGTCAAGTTATAGTCAAGTTACATTTTTCGTTATTTGTTAAGTTATATCAAGTTAAAGAAGTCATCGTATTTTCAAAACACTCAAAAACGTCAATCTTAATTAGGGGTATAAAATATGAATTCGATTTTCGTAATGCATTAATAGGTGCGACGTCACGATCATTCAAATGGAGAAGAGTCTGCGTGAAGATGTGCTGCAAGCACTTCCCGGTCACGATGCCGTTTTCATCGCTCAGCATCATAACGTTAATTCGGAATTTCTGAACGCTGGTAACTTTATTTTACCTAGAACACCATTTCCTATCAGCTTTTATCTTTGCATTGATATAGTATCGTAGACAAATAATATCTATGTACACTTAATACACTTCCGCGATGGCATCTTCATATCCTGAAGTAATGGGCATCATGCTATTCAAAATTAATTCAATTTAATTAAATCTTATCTTGAAAGGAAATCAAAATGCTTGAATATTGTACTGAAAATACTCGAGCGATAGTTCGGAAAGCTGATCAATATGTTTGATAAAGTATTTTTGAATTGAACAGGGCCCGATTTAAAAGTCGTAGCCACGATGTCAGCCGGCTACGACCACTTGGACGTTCCAGAAATCAAAAGACGTGGTATTAAAGTTGGAAATACACCGATGGTCCTGTCAGCTGCTGTTGCTGAGACCGCCGTCCTTTTGACACTGGGCGCAGCAAGACGTGCTCACGAAGGCCGCATGAAAATCGATCAGTAATCATTAGCTTTTATTTCTTAAAAGTTGTATAATTGGTGTTCCTTATTAAACTGCGGTAGGCTTGAAGGAAGTGGGATCAGTATATTGTATTAGTCTTACCATTATTTCAGGGGAATGGTGGAAACTAGTCCTCAGTGGTTGTTGGGGCAAGATTTGCGTTGCTCGACAGTAGGAATTGTTGGCTTGGGTAATATCGGACAAGCCATAGTCAAACGATTGAAACCCTTTGAAGTAGCACGTTTCGTTTACACAGGTCACTCCAGAAAGAAAGCAGGTGTGTGTCTAAACAAAATTCCGAAAAAATAACAAGTTGTTATTATATATCTACAATTGCAATCTATGTTATGTATTCCAACGATACATTCCCATATAGGTGATGACCTCGGTGCTCATTTCGTATCCCTGGACGAGCTTCTCGCTCAAAGTGATTTCATCATTGTCGCCACTCCTTTGACCAACGAAACCCGGGGACTCTTCAACGACGATACATTCGGGAAAATGAAGAAAAACGCAGTCTTTGTAAACATAGGGCGCGGACAAGTCGTGAAGACCGACGCACTGGTGAAAGCTTTGAAGACCAAGAAAATCTTCGCCGCAGGATTGGACGTCACCGATCCCGAGCCTTTGTCTCCGGATCACGAGCTTCTTCAACTTCCTAATGCCGGTAAGTGGCGAGATGGCATTATGGTACCATAGAAATATCAATGAATTCGCATTGATAACATCAAAACAAACTTATGCTAACTTACTCGCGCGGAACTGAATTTAAATACATTTGAATTTCAGTGATCACACCGCATATTGGTAGCGCGACCATCAAAACTCGAAATGAAATGTCGATTATTACCGCCCAAAATATTCTCAATGGATTGGAGGGTAAACCGTTGGTTTATCAATTATAAATAGCCAGCTGCATCTGATTCATGAACCCCGGAAATGTGACGACAGGATACAAAGCACCTCCCAGGAGAATACCAAACATGAGGATTGTATATATAATATACACAATGTATTTCACTTTTTACAGTATCGCATTATTTACACGTGAAAAACTTTTGTAACAATTCTATGGATTAATTATTATAAACTTAGCAGTACATGCTTTTAAGGTATTCCAGTGAAATTACAAGAGTTTCACCACCATCTGCTCAGCCTTTTCTTGTAAAAGGGTCTATTTCATTGTATTCATCCTTTGCACATCAACTTAGCGTATTATATAAAAACATTAACAAATCTACTTATCTACATATGTAAAAGAGTCCTTTGATTTTCATTGGAGTGATAAGTAATATGCATACAATAGTGTTTTGGACAAAGTAGTTGATGCCCCTAGTGATTATTTGGTAAGAATCACTGTCCAAACTTCAGTTCAGACATTTCAATGTTTATCACCAGTAGTGCACAACAGGTAACCATCAGGCTTCCACAACTGCATTCTTCAGGTTACTCAGGATTGGATCAATCTTGTTCTCCAGGGACAGAATATGACCCGTATTACAATCCTGGCTAGCAATAAAACTAATGACTAATGGTAATTTATTCATTTGAACCACCTGGAAAGACAAATGAAAAAGATCTGATCCCATCTCTTGCTATCTCCAAAAGCCCCCCTGGACTCTTGTATTCTAAGAATTTTTATATCTCTTATTACATTAATGTTTGGCAATATATTTGCCCACAATATTACATATTCCATGCATAAATAAAGTTGCAAGACAATTTTGTCGACTGATTTCTATCACTCTACCCATAAGGACTAGATTAAAAATTATTCTATTTCCTATTCATTATTCTATTAAGTATTACCTGATAATTGGTATACATGCAAATGATAGTCTTATTTTTGTTGAGTCCTAGTTTACTTCCTTGATCCGTGGCCATGCCAAACGTTGAAAGGAAGCTAGCTCTAGTCGCTAATTCAGGTGCTTTCTCATCTGCTACGGATACAACAGGCACACCATCCCTGTCTGTTATCAATATACTATGCAGGCCCTCGACGCTGTTTAAGAGCCCATACAAGAATTTTTTGAGTTCCTGTAACATCCAAAAAATATCACCTATGTATGGTGTCAAAGCATAGAATTAACCAATCTCTCGATTTATTTCTCTTGTCATCCTTCATGTGGTAATGAGAATTTAGCGAGAGCAACTGTCTATGATTCATAAGTGTCGTACAATGTTTTATGAATGAGATTTTTCTCTGATTCAAGCACTTATAACCTTAATATTCGTACAGGGAGCAAAGCGATTTATCATGCATGTTTACGTTTTCTGTGATGTTGCTGCGTACCATGGTCATTTTCCCAGTTTAGTGCCACCAATGTTATTGTACGCGTTAAACAGATCTACGGCGTACCCTTTGTACGAAAGCTATCAAACACTATCTTTGACAGGCTGTCACGCACAGCATACAATATACATGCACACTTCCGCCACGTGACCAAGCTTTTCGAACCTATATTGGAAATATATATGTTGAGTTATAGGACTATTAGTTTAATTTGAACTAATAGTTTCAAAATCTTTGCATTTTATTGTGCAAATACAACGAAGCACCGATTAACTTCGATTATACAGCGATTTTTGAGTATCTTTTTCAAAAGGAAAACCAACCCAGCGTTTGCAAATTCGCCACAGACTCGAATTGAGGAAGAGATAGAAATGAAGGATTTGCAGGCTTTCTTTATTGCTTAAGCAGTCTTGTAAATTATATAAATTAAGAACTTGCTTAAGTGTGTAAGAAATATATTAACATACAGCATACTTTAATTACTTTACACTGAGAGAAACTTCTATCAAAATAATACAATATATCTTAGTTTCCTATAGGACGACGGCGGAATAATGATCATCAAGATTTATCCTTTTCTATATCGGCAATGGAACTGACACTATGGTCGTGAAAGGATCCATCATAGACAAACATTTTTGGTATATCTTGACCATAGTATACTTTGGTATTTTTCGCTAATGCCTCGTACCTCTTCAGTTCTAAGTACTGCTTAGTTAGTAATAAATTATTGGCCTCAGCCTGTATTTTCAATTGATACAATTCGGCATCCGAACGACTTTTTTGCTTAGACAAGTACATCTCGTCATCTATGGCTGCTATCCTTTGAAGGGACTCTTTCTCCATAATCTTTTGATTATACTGTATCTTCGCCACTAGGGCTTCCTTCTCGGCTTCAATGAGAGCCTTTTTGCGATCGGTTTCCGCATCCTTCTCCACAACCTTCTGATGTTGGGTGGAGATTAATAGCTTAGTCCTTTCAGCCTCCCTGTAAGATTATTGTTGTGTACTTCACTGGCACTCTACTGTGAACTCTCTCATACTCACATCAATTCATAATCTTTCCTTATGGCCTCTGGGATTTTTGGTTTGGTCACACGGACAGCGTGTATACTCAAGCCTG
Source organism: Crossocerus cetratus (assembly GCA_963675795.1). Taxonomy (NCBI): domain Eukaryota; kingdom Metazoa; phylum Arthropoda; class Insecta; order Hymenoptera; family Crabronidae; genus Crossocerus; species Crossocerus cetratus. The sequence continues at coordinate 18,377,339 of OY776668.1, forward strand.
GTGCCAATTCATTTAAGTCATTTTGCAAGGCATGCTTGAGATTTTCATCAATCTGGTCAAACAGATCGATATAAACCTCGTGCAGAGAATGCACTGAGCAGAACTGATTTAGTTCATGGTGGATCTTATTGAAAATCAAAATCCGATCGTAGTCGCCCGTGAAGTTTCTCACCACACTGTAAACTGAAGGACAGAAGGCAAGTTGGTTTACAATATAGAGCCGTAATATACTTTTGTAGCACGAGATTTAGACGCTCAAAGTAGTTACCACTATTTGGATCTAGTACGTTGACCACTTCTATACGGTCAAAGAAGATCATAACACCACTGCTAGTACCACACGGAACATTCTCAATTTCGTCAGTTTGCAGAGTTACTTGGACGGACTGATATGTAGTCAAAAGGGGTATCATCATATGGAAGCCAGGACTACTCACTTGAGGCAGTAAAGCACCGCCCTAAAAAACATCAGTAACAGATTAAGTTGCTTTTCTTTACATATCTTGATAAGAGTCCAACAAAAATGGGAACTTACTCTGAAATAAACACCAACATGACCTTCCTCGATACGATGCAAAGATATATTGAATAGTACACCTGAGCAAAGAGCGATTAGTATCACAATAGGTCCTTCCATTTCCCTACAGCATATTACTCTCCTGAAAAAAGGCCGAATCAATTAATTAACGCATCGTCGAATTATCAGATATAAAACGATGAAATAATTATTACGGATTAAATACAAGTCTCAGTAGTAGTTATTTCGAACAAAAGTGGTGTATTGCAACATCGGCTACGTTTCACTGATTAATTGTAAATTATTCCGCCAATTCTTCATTCAAGTTTTGCGTTTCGATCGTATCAGTAAACACATCTATAGGTTATACATACAATTCCGCATAATACTTAACTGTATACCTGCCTATGCAATATTAAAGCCGCAAAACCCAGTGCTATCGATGTGCAAATTCGATTCCAGACCAGGCTAAAAAAGTGTCATTGCGTTATATTTAATGCAAGAGCATTAGCCTTCTAATTGTAATTCCACCGGCGATCGTGAAGCAGACACGTAGTATGTTGATACGTATTCTCCACCGGCTCTGATACAAACTAAATAATAAAATATATTATTATGTTTCACGTATTATATCATATTGTTTCAGGAATCTGTAATGCAAAATTGTGAAAATATTAATGCGCCCGTGTATTGAAGAAAGAGAGAAGGGAGAGTTTTAATTAAATTAGCTATTTTTATTCATTTTTTAGTTCTACTTAAATCTCTATTAAATAACTAATTCACATTCAAGTTCAATATAGTGCAGAACTTATACGCGAACGTCGCATATAATTTCATTTTTCGTTATTTGTCTAAGTTCTTGTGCGATCTCTTTTTGTGGGGCGTTCGCGTGTTCTGCGTGTTCTGCACAGTGGTACTACTAGCTATTGTTTTAACGTCAGCTACGTTTTGATTGAGGGCTTTCAATTCTTGCAGAGCTCGCTTGGCCAATTTCCCCTCGGGGGTGGACGCCGGCTCCAAGAGCAGCATTGTCAAAGACTTCTTCAGGAGGCCGGCAGCCTCTTCCAGGCGCAAGGCCAACTCCGACGGAGTGATCTCGCGTGCCGCGTAGGCACGGTTGGCTAGCAGAACTGCCGGCAAGTGCATTTCATATAACATGATACCTGAAACGTGTGTTGATGTATCATATTGCTGTATTCCCTTAAAATATTGCAACTATTTCTGCTTTTAAAATCAGTTCGGGTTCAACCGCAGTTTCGTACGTGCGCTCATCTATAGAAATGTCAAGTTCACGTGAAGTTCATAACTATATAGAGATTAATTAGCATTGCGGTGAGCTTCGAAATGATTCCGGCGTAGTTTAGAAGGAAATCTGATGAACATGTTGAAAAGGATGACATCTTTTGTTACCCTTTAATCGCGATATGCCAGGCTCGACGATCTCGAGAACATTGTAAATATCCTTGCACATGTCCATCATTCGTTGGATGGACTTCTTCGGCGGATTAATCCCCGCGACTTCCTTCCTGTAGCCAGCAAGTAGCTTCTGCTTCAACAATATTATTAGCGCGTGATTCTGGTGAAAGGAGCGCGAGAGTTTGCTCATGAGTACTTCCAGTCCCTTTAAAATAATCAGGAATATTAAATATCTCATGTCCGACAGAGGACACGTATCTACTCCACTCCCCGATCAGTGGAATGAGTACCCGGCTGGATACGAACTTTAATATCACTGTCGTCGGTGTCCTCGATTAAATTCTTGCTAATATTCAAGGTGGCCCTCACTATCCCACCGCCGATTGAACTTTTGCACATGTTACAATGCCACCGCGAACTCTTGCCAAAGGGATTGACGACCAACGGATTCTGCGCTCCTATGTATCCTTTTCTACATCTGGGACAGAGGATAGAGCTCATGTGGGACTGCATTTCATATGGGTCTCGGCATAAAGGGCACTCGCATTCGAAGTATTTTCCCTCGCGAAGATGTTCTCTCCTGACTGTCGACCCCTAAACAGGAAAACCAGTCACTTTAAATCGTCGTATTAATTATCTTAATTATCCTGCACCTTATGGCAGGATTTCTTTAAATTCGCACATTATGAAAAGTTGGCTTTCTTTACCAACTACCTTCAACACTGGAAAACATTCGAGAGTAAATTTAGTGCAAGGCGTTGGTTTAAACGTAGCTCATGTTCTTATGTAAACACACCAGGAGAGACGAGGTGTAATTGAAGAGAATAGGCTCGTTTTGTTGAATAGGCGTGCTAGCATAAACCGTCAGTTGGAAACTGTCGTCGACGGTGAGGTGCGTGTTTCCTCGGCAGTCGTGGGCCATGAGCGATGCTTCGATGTAAACCCCTCTCAAGAAGACGCCGTCCAAACCGCCTGGTGATCTCAACTCGAAGGAATTCACGTCCAAAATGCCGCAGAGTCTCTGCAGAGATTCTATCGAAGTAGTTTCGTTGTCAGGAACCAAACGTAGTGCCTTCATTACCTGTTGATATAATTGATTTTATTGAATTGTGGCTTTTGATTTGCATAATGACTTTTTGATTTTGCAGGGCATACATTTATAATGTTTGCTTCCCTGTCGATCCAAATTGCGGTATTCCTTCGTTCCTCCATGTGGGCCTCCATGAGCTCGATCTGCTCCCAGAGTTGTTCATCTTTTTGTTTGACAAGCCACAATCTTAGAGGTAAAAGTACCCCCATTAGTTCTGCTACGTTTTGCCCCGATACGCCGGTGTTGCTTCGAAATATCTCGCATTCCTCTGCGGTATGGTGCTTTGGCTCTTCCTTCACAGTCAAAATGATTTTAGACAGGACTTTGATTAAGTCTTTGTCAAATTCACTCAAGATTTATGACATTTTTTATTAGACTGACGCATTCGTCCCTTCAAATTCGCAGTTTTAGGAAGAGGTAAAATTATTGGTATTCAAATACTGACAATCATTGTTTAACAGCATTATGGTGTGTATGGTTGGTTTTTAGAGAATTACCTCGCAAGCCTTGGTGCACAGAGGCGCGACTTTGCATTTGGAGCAAACATAATACTGGCCAGCCTTCCCCAGTTTTGGTAACAAACGTAAACAGGCGAAGCACACACAGTCAACATTAGATGCCATCGGACCTACAGCAACCGGTCCCTCCCGCAGTATCACCTCTCCAGGAGCCAGGTTCTTTGCTGCTTGGAGATACCTTTAGCGCAATCGAGAAATCGCCCGAGATTAGCACCGTTCGCTGGCAAGAATCTCTAGCGAGCAGACGCCACTTTCCTCTAAACCATGCTACTTATGTTTTTCATTAATTTCTGGTATATTTTTAGGAAATCCGACAGCTCTTCGGAACATGTAGAATACTTGGAATCAGGTCTCCCATATTTTGAAAGAGCCAATTAGAAATTAGTGAAGCATATTAATTACAGGAAATCAAACAGATATTAGTTACAACATGCAAGAATATGATTGAATTGGCAGTGGGAAGCTTCCGAAGAAGAGCAGTTGGAGCGAGTTATGTCTACCTGCCAAGATTTGGCGAGCGTGCAACTTTGTACTTGGGCGCGGCGGGACCGCGACCCTTGGACTTCTCTTCTATGACCATGTTTCCAGCAATAATCCACTGCCCTTCTATTTCTGTTGCGGCACTATTGTTCTTCTGTATAATCGAATCGAGTGATTTGAGTGCTCGTTCACATCACGATACCCAATCGACAGCGAAGTAGTCCGATAGTTGCGGTGGGAGCAGTCTTTCTTCGGTGCACTCGGTACCTTCTGTATTATTAGAAGCCGGCTCTAACGCTTGCTCTATGCCCTGTCCAAGAGCACATGACAAACCGGCGTGAGGTTACTAATTTAGATACGCTGATACGCGCTTCTTGACACATTTACGCGTTTCCGATCGATGCCTCAGAGGAAGGGTTCAGTAGATCTAGCGTCTAGCGGGCTAAAGGATATTTAGTTCGATTGCTACCATTTTCTTTCCACACGTGCAGCGAAATAGTTTATTATTCTTGGAAGATTATAAATTAGGAACAACGGATTATCACATACTTTTTATTTATGACAACGATTGGTTTCAGATATTTTATACAATTCTAAAGCATTTGAATGGTGTTCGTGAAACCTTAGATTATCCCAAAAGTTCTTTTACTAATTTACAGTCTTGTAAATTACAGAATCCTTCGAATCTTGAGGGAAAGAAACATTGAAGATGCTTCTTAGTTTTCGAAATCCGGTGTTCGTAAAATTACGTGAAAGGGAGGAAGCAGTGCAGCTTGGTTTGAAAACAATAGTACGTTTATTTAAGAAACAAAAACGATCGCACAAATTTTACAATAATTTACAGTGTGTATTTACAAATTATTGATAGACTGTTCGAGTTGTATAATAGATTCTTTGGCGGCGGCGCCGACTTGTCCCTCGGGAGTGTCGGGTGGGTCCAAGCATAAAATGGTAGCAGCCTCCTTCAGAATTGTAGCAGCCTCCACCATTTTCGACTTCAAAGCGGCCTCGTCCACCACACCCGCCTGCCATTGAGTTTTAGCGATGAACAAGAGGGACGCGTGTAGCTCGTACAAAGTCATTCCTGTGGATAAAAGGGGCAAGATTGGTAGATTTGTTCCTCCGCATCTTTGGCGAAGTCAGGGACATTATCCAGATGCGCACCTCTTATGCGAGAGTATCCTGGTTGGACGACATCCAGCACTTGAAGAAGCAGCCGACACATATCAACTTTATGCTCCAGAACGACGTCCGGTAGATCCTCCAGTAGATACTCCTCAACGCGACCGTACATTTGCGTCAGAGAATGCCTGCAACGTAGTAGATATTGCGATGGGATTATTGAGAACTTTGTAGTTATGGATGTCCAGTTCTCACTAAAATCGTATTCATTAACCGTAAACAAAAGGCCGAAGGAAGAAGAAAGGACAAGCAGCCGGACGTTTCATTGTTAATTGTCTCGCAATCGGGGATTTGGGAATTGAAGTAAGGAATTGGTACCTTAGCATGGTATTAAATGCATGTCGCGGGTGCAAAACCGAGCGATACTTCTTTATGACTGTTTCTCTTTCTTGGATCGCGTCCGGTCCCTCAGCTCCGCTGATCATCTCCACCGCGTCTACATCGGCCTGGATGATTTGCAATACCTTCTGGACCGCGGGGCCGCTCGTCGTGAATTCGCAATGCGTACATTTCCAGGTACTCGCGGGATCTACGAGAAAGTGGAGTGGTCGAGCGGTTACTTGGAACGGCTTCAGTAATAAGTGAAATAGTTCTATCGATCTTGAAGCCTCAGTGACATTGACCCATCAAGACCTGGTGGCCTCGTTCGCCGCCACTTGACCCAGTTGCATATACCTAATCCCTGATTGTATCTCCTTAAGGATTAGACTCTGCGTTTACGAGATTTCGTTTTTCCATTTTGCAAAGTGGACAAGAATTTTTGAGAATGTCTTTGTTTGAATTCATGCAACTATATGCATTGAAGTAACATGTTTTGCTTTAGTTGACTAGATTTCCGAATTCTCTACTGACCTAGCGAGTCAAGTGATAGTATGACTCCATTATCACACTTGTTACATTTCAGAGACGACATGTGAGTGCCCAGTTCAGTGGGGTCAGAACATCTCGCACAAGCGCACGCAAAGTGTTTTCCTTCGAGAAGGTGCTCTCTTCTGAGCATCGTAGGAAGAAGGGAATGCGTATAGCTTCCGAAAAGCTCACCACCTGCGGGTACCTTGAGGGTGACACGCAAATGTATCCTATAATTATATAAAACAATTAGAGATGTATAGAAACTTATTTTTATTCTACTCTACCGATCGAATAGCAAATTCTTTCGTAAGTAAGAATTTCTTTCGACTGGTTTCTAGGGCAGTTTCGTGTTTCGAATTTACATTCAGTCTTTCTTACCTGTAATCGGCGGGTGAAACACTGTGGCATGTGTTTGCGACGCAATTATGGTTCATTAGTGCCACCGTTGGGTAGAGTCCTCTCGCGCTGTGCCCATTGCGAGTTCGAACTTCAAAGCTGTTTACCTCGAGGATGCCGCAGGCTGTCTGTATCTGTTCTTCAGAAAATCTGTACCAAACTCTCTTTAAAAAAGCAGAACATCTCGAAATGTTCGAAACTACCAATCATCCGCAATAAGAAAAAGAACGCACCTTTCTAGTTTCAAGCGATTTCTTATGTACTCGACGACGTTCACGTGATCGGATTTCCAGTGTTTCTTTTGAGATCGTAATTTATTGTGCGCTTCCATAGTTTCGACTTCCTTCTTCCACCTCTCGGGATTCCTTTCGGATTCCAGTAATAATCTTAAAGGTGTGATGCACTCCAACTGCGGCACTCCATTCTCGCTTGTTCCGTTTAGCGCAGCCTCCACGTTAAACTTCTCGTTCGCCTGCACGAATACCTGATGAAAAACGACACGTTGTTATTTATCTTTCGAACGTATCGCGTATCCAGTTCTTTTCTTGTTTGTTTCTTTGTTTTCTTATCGCTCGACTTGCTCGCACCTGACACTCGTAATCCTTATGTTGCAGGATGTTCTCGCATTCCGTGGAGCAAACGGGCCATCCACATTTCGAGCAGAGTGGCTTGTCGTCAGTTGCGGGCCATGGTGAGTAGCAAGAAAGACACAAGGGATAAGTACAGGCCTTGGGACCAATGACGAAGGGCATTTCCGTGACAATCTCTTCACCCGGCTCGAGATCTTTATTCGCCACCATGAAACTGCAAATCAATTAATAAAAGTCTATTAATTTCATCTTCGCGGGATTATATTCGAATTGGTGGATTAGTTCGGTCCAACTTTTAGTTTCTATATAGTAGAATCGTAATATCACTGGCGTTTAGTGTGAAGGGGGTGGTAAACTTTACATGTAATAATTGTCAGATTTAATTATGTGTTTCTTTTCAGTTTGAGTAAATTTACCGTACGTACTTTCCTACTTTCTCGCTGTGGAGGACCTTGTACGTCGCCGTGCACTTTCCTTCGACGGCAGTTATTCCCTGAAAGAAGAAATTCGGAAATGCAATGGAACGCCTGGCGTAATTTGAAAACGTCACTCCTACGTAGAACTGCATTGACCGGATGTAGATCATGATATATTTATGCTTTGGGTATCTAAAGGCTCATATGCGTAGGAGTTTGACCGATTTCGTGAAAACTTCGTATGCCATTTGCTACTAATATTTCTTCAATACAATTGAGTAGTCTGTGAAATTTATGATAAACCGAAGAATCCTTTCTAGTTTTAGTGTAGTTTCATTCACAGTCAATCTTCCTCAAATTTAACTTATTGCAGGATTCATTCATTCACCACATGAAACAGCAGGAGTTGCTTTCCACTTAATCAGCAAAGTTTCAACTAATACAAGAAACTTTAATCGCAGAATAACAATGTGAAACTTGGATTATATCTTGATTGGCATACCGAACTCTGTTGTGACATGATCGGTCGATGATTCAAAAACTCAAGTGTCGGTCGTCAAACTTTTCCACTACTGCCCCCGCATTCACTCACGCACTGACAGTCAAATCGCAATAACTTTGGCAGTGTGGGTCGGCAAGTTGAAGACGTACTGCACGCAAGCGCTCGCGAAGAAGTCGTTTATATATTGGCTTTATTAAAAATACCACGGGCGCACTTTGCCAATGGTAAAATCTAGATTGTACTAGCGAGGTCCGCGCGAAGATCGTAGAGAGGCTTGACGAAGAAAGCCACTGGTATATTTTTGGACCACGTAAGCGTGTACAGGGCGGACCACCACGGCAATGCCATTAGGTAATTCCGAACCGCAGACCCTTTCCATTCCGGCAACATCTGCCTCGCTAGAGTCTACCATATAAAATATTATGTTAGCAATAGTTTTCAAGGAATTTAATTTGGAAAAAATACAGGGTGATTCACTTGCCTTTGAATCGCTAGGTTGTTGAAAATATAATAATTATACGCTTTCCAGTAATTTTAATATAAAGGAGTCTTTCATTTATAATACCAAATTCCCCCAATGATGAAAATAATTGGAACTCGAATGTGATGGGGATGATTAAAAGGCAAGTGACTCACCCTGTACATTAATAATACATTAATAACAAAATTAATCCTGATTAATATTCGCAGTGCCAATCAGTTTAGGTACAAGGCATTAATGATGGCATTGATAAATCATACGAATACATATAACTTGGAAGTTCGAACCTTTAGTTCGATAGGCGTGTTCCGCAACCCTTACGTAATCGAGTGCGGTACATTCAAGTTTGCTCGAAACCAGTAAAATGGGACAGTCTTCCATTCCTAAAAGTTTTCTAAGTGAGTTGCAATCGAATGGTTTATAATGTAATTAGAAAGTTTCGGAAGCACTTTTGTTATTAATTATAGTAACGCCGGGCCGAAAGAATCTCAAAAGGAAATACTAGAAAAGAGCCCCGCGAGAATGAGGAAGATCAGGTGCATAATTAAACCAAGCCGAGAGTTGGAAGACGAATCCCAAATGTATTACCAGCCACGAATACGCATCTACGAAACAAGGTGTATATAAACTGCGGCGGTCTAGACACGAGTATGAGGTCAAAGACACGAAATTAAGATGTATTCCCTGGCATTCTCAAAGCGAAGTTCGGTGAAGACGAGCGCTGGATCAGCCGGATACTTGCAAAATTCACGCCCACGTCGGTGATCGCCCCTAAGGATTACGTAATCGAGAATTAGATATGCGCCCAATTGTCCATTCACTCGACGAATCGAATCCTGTGTCCGATATATATGATCCCGGCAACATTTGCAGGATTAATCCGTATGGTTATCCGTGTGGATTGTTGATTTTTCTTTCTGCCGCTCTTTATCGACAGGACCTACGTAAAAATAGGCTTTGATTTTTCAGGAGCGGCTCACCCAGTCGCGCAAGCGCGCCTCTCCTCTGTAATACATAGATACATACATGCACACATACATAGGTCGTATGGTTCGTGCGCGAATCTCCCTCTAGGCTGCTCCCTCGCTCGCTCGCTCTGACGAATATCGTGTGCCGTATCGTTCGCGTACGCGATTCCCGGACGAAGACACGCAGTTTCCAGCCCACTTCGATCTTATAACATAAAACAGTAAGTACCCGCTGCGTAAGTCTTTCCACCTGGAATATCGATGTCGCGGAAAGCCACGCGATAGACGGGGAGGTTGCGATTTCGAGTTTTTACCGAATTTCGTGTGAAACCGGCATGGGTCAACGGTGAAGCAATGTCGGCTGTCGTGGACTCTCATCCTCGTCACGAGACACCAACTCCTCTTAGCCTCCGCTCGCCTCAAATGCCCCGTAGACCATCGCGAGAGTTTCCTAGCGGTGCGTCCACCTTTTCGGTATAATGGGGAAAGCTCGATCACGGCCGGGCCGAAAATGTTCGGGCCACTTTGGCAAACTGGAAAGTGCTGATTTACGCCTTATGTAATAGCCGAGACAGGTCAATACCGTTTCATTCTTGCTCTACATTGCTGCGGCTTTAATGATTGTATTGTCCGCAAGGAATATGCCGATCCGGCGGTGATAATGCTTCGTGATTCCTCGGGCTCGTTTCATCATCCCGTTAACTGAAAACGCTGGATCTGATGCCCGATAAGAGTGCCCGTGCACTTCGGGCACCGTCACAATCCTCGGATCATTTTCCGTCTGCGAATATGCCTGCGTACGTGTCTGTGTCACGTAGATGCACTAGATCTATTAGAAAATTGATGGCCACGATAACGTATAGCGTGCAGGGTTATTTAATAAGAATCGCTGTTGCTCTCTTATCGAAATTGAAGCACTGCCTGCAGATTATTCGGAATTAGCATGAGTATCCGCCGATACCCGATATTCCCGGTGGTATTGATTGATAATTTAAGTTAGGCCGTAGACATATTTCCAGAATTTCAGAATTATAAGCAAAAAGTATTTTTTTATAGTTTTACGTAATTCAGTAGTTGACGCCGTCAGACCAGAGACATTCGTTATGAAATTTCATACGTATCGATATTAATTCAGTTATGAAATCTGTATGCTATGATTATAACGGGATTTTAGACTTCTTTATAGACTCGAGGTTCCTATTAGGAGATTTCTGTCGCCTTTATATTGTTATAAAGTTTACTTGGTAAAAAGTGATTTTCGAATGAACAGTCATTTGTTAATCTCGCGCTTTATGCGAGGATAATTATATTTATAATATTATATTTTCATTATCCATGATTCTAATACGGATTTTCTCTTTTTTAATTACGATATACTCGTCGGCGCACGTTCTTCGCATAATTAACACGTACTTCTCGTCTCCCTTCGTAGATCATGGCCCCACCAACATACGGTGATCTCGGAAAGTGCGCCCGCGACGTTTTCGGGCAGGGTTATCATTTCGGTCTAATCAAATTAGATGTGAAATCAAAGACGAGCTCTGGAGTTGAGTTCTCCAGTGGCGGAGTGTCTAACCAGGATACTGGGAAAGTATTTGGTACCTTAGAAACCAAATACAAAATCAAAGACTATGGTCTGCAATTGAGCGAGAAATGGAACACTGATAATACACTTGCCAGTGACATCACGTTGACTGACAAATTGCTCAAAGGTCTCACCCTCGGTTATAGCTGTACCTTTGCTCCCCAGACAGGGTATGTTTCCTCTTCATAAGTATTCAATTGGAATGTGCGAAATATCTCACTTAAAGTAAAAAGCATAAGTCGTGTCTCACAACCCTGTTCACTATTGCAGAGCCCGAACTGGCAAGTTGAAGACAACTTACAAGCACGAGAATGTCTCTGCCAACGCCGATGTCGATCTCAGCCTTGCTACCCTGCCCATGGTTAATGCTGCGGCAGTTTTTGGTTATCAAGGCAAGTTACTTTGCAGTGAAATTCTTTATAAGTATAACAGGAATGATATTGCCAGTTTAATTGACGATGTAATGTGTAACTTGTATTGTTCAGGCTGGTTGGCTGGCTACCAGGTTTCCTTTGACGTGCAAAGGAACAAACTTACAAAGAATAACTTTGCCCTTGGATTTGCTGCCTCTGACTTTACTCTCCACACAGCTGTGTAAGCATAGATAATCATGATCAAAGTTTATAGGGCAATTGTCCTATAATACGAGTTAAAATGTCTCTTCCCTATGTTTGCTATTATACATGATTTCTGCTTTCCCTCATTAGGGAGAACGGTCGTGAATTTACCGGCTCTATTTACCACAAGGTAAAGCCAGGTCTTGAAGGTGCCATTAACTTGGCTTGGAGTTCCAGTAACAATGTTACACAATTCGGCATTGGTAGCAAGTACAGTCTTGATAACGATGCTAGCATTAGAGCAAAGGTCAACTCTCACCTGCAGATAGGTTTGGGATATCAACAGAAGCTCCGTGATGGTGAGTGGAACTTGGTGAAATCAGATCCTGCATTGCATGCCCCTCCTAAATTATTTCGATTGTATTTTCGATTGGATATTTCATATTTCATTCAGGAAAACTTCAAAAATAACTAATGGACGGTTCAGAATATCGATATACATTCTTCACATTCGGGTCTTTGAATGCCGCTTTCTTCGCTATGCTTTTATTGTAATAGCGAAGTAGCCCTATAAATAGCGTACCCTAGTCGGTCGCCGCGACGCAAACTCTACTAGATGCTCCAGACTCATTTGCTGGTTTAAAAACCAGCGATTATATGCATATTAATAGTACAAATATCGGCTTATTTTTATCTTCATATTTTAAACAAATCATTTCCTTTAATTGTACTCTCCCCTGGTTGCTAAAAATGAGTCTGCCATTGCTCTTTCTCATATGTGCGCGCTTACAAAGGATAAGACTGTGATAACTTGTGATAACAAACTATTTCTGGTTATTTTCCAGGCGTTTCTCTGACTCTTTCCACAAATATTGATGGAAAGAACTTCGGTTCTGGTGGACACAAGATTGGTTTCGCATTAGACCTTGAAGCTTAAATGTGAACAGTAAACTTCATAAAAGAACTTATCCCACTGAATTATTTCATGACCTTGGCGTCATAAAGACAGCATCACAGTACATGCTTCAGATAAAGTATTGCCTGTAATGTGTAGATATGTTTATCCCTAAATAGATGCCACAACATGTCATGCATCATTTGAAGTTAGTTCAAGGGATATTAGCTTGAACCGTACACAATCGAAGAATATTACAATATCAAATATCTTGTGAGTAATATGATTCACGATTTTCTCAGTAAAACGAAAGTCTATTATCATTCTTATTCCTTCTGCATTTCTGTAATGTCTACGAAGCAACTTGTTACCAGTTCCTGTCGAAAAGTATTCAGTTTTGTAATAAAATCAAAACTTGTTACACGAAGCACATTGCATGCAAAGAATCAGAGCTGGCGATACACGGCGCGGCATGAATAGTAATTGATAATAAATAGAAGTACAGCAAATGTAACATATGCAAATGTTATCCTTCGGTACAGAGATCGTATAATACTTGTTAAAGCACGGTTGAGACGTGATGAAGCAAGTACTTCAGGATGATAGTGTTCGAATGTTGATTCGTTAATAGAGTTCCGAGTCGTTAAATAGCAAATGGCCACTTTAAGTCTACGGTAGACACCACAACCATACTAGTGCGAGAGAGTACGTCATGCTGCACAGACACTATTTTGAAAGATTTCTATGCAAAACCGTGCAATTTGTATGCATCCTTCGTGAACAATAAATGTGCACTATACCAATGAGTGTAAAAGTAACAAATTCCGCAACACGCATATCGAGAAATCGGGACATGTAGTGTGGATGGACATCTGTGGATTATCACCTGGCTTTTGGGTAATGTCAGGGGATAGTATACCATACTTTTAACTGATATCAGTCCATTACGAACAATACTGCCATTCTGGTGAAGCCGAAGTTAACATTGTGCATTACATTGTTCAATAATGTCTGTTTAAAGATCTATTACTTTACTGTCCACTGTCCACATGCTACAAGCATTTCCGATTCTTAATCTCACTGCAACGTGCACGAATAAAACTTTATAGTCGGTTACATGTTACTTTTAATTTTACGGGTAAACTAGAACGCGCGGGAGGTTTGTATTATTAAGACTTCCTTCATCAGGCTGTAGTGAGTATATCCAGGCATTCATTTATTCTACTTAATAAGGCGTTGCTTTTGATAGGTGATAAAATAAAAAAAGAATATCATGTTTGATGTGAAGTGTGATGTGTGTATTTTATTTACAAAGGGACATTACATTGCTTTCGTATTTGCAATACTCTCATGTATGCTTTACAATAGGTTTCAAGAGAAACTGAATCGTTCTTTAGATATCCTTTCTTAATAAACTCATTCATCTTATTTATATTAAGTTTATTTTCGAGTTTACATAAGTGGCAAAGTGGTAACAAAATTTATCATTACACGTGTGTTGCTGGAGTTCGAATTCGCTTGAGACTCGAACTATTTCAGAGTCAACGCTTTCACAAACTGGTCCTATGAATGTCTCCAATTTTTATTTTTGTCAGCATGGCAATCACTAATGAGCGTAGATCGCGGATACAAACGGCGAAGACTCATCGCTGTGAATCCATGGTACATTACTTTCATGCCCTTCTTGCGGAAGTAATCCAAAACTGCCAATAGCTTAAATTCTCATTATGTAACTAAAAGTCGTTAATGCACCATCTGATCCTCCGTTGCTTTTGCAATCCATTCTGGTTCGGTTTGAGCGATCTTTTCTATTATTTGATTGACTTGATAGCAAAGAGATTGTATCTGTTTGTCCCAAGTCGGCAAGGTTTCACGTGCTGGAAAAGCAATGTTGTAAGAGGGTGGAGTAGAATCAGGGGTATTAGAATTATTGCATATTCTAGTCATTCTAGTGCCATCTGCAAAACACTGAGGCCACTTACTTTCAAAGTGTACAATGGAGTCGATTTGGTCGATGTAACCATTCATTCTACCCTCAGTAATCATTTGGCTAGCGATCTTCTCTGCTTTTGTTGGTGGAATCTCGAGGAGGGCTCCGAGTTCCTCGAAAGTTATGTTATTGTATAATTTACTAGCCGATAATAAATTATGCTCTATAACCGCGCGATCCAAGATCGTCGATCCGAGTCCATCAATCGTGCATGCTTTCTGGTGAGGTTGCAGTAAAGCTTCAAATTCTTGAAGCTCTGAGCGCCGAATTATACGGTCTAAATACATTTTCTCGAGGATAGAGTAAGCAGGGAGTTGTTGGCAACGCTCATCTTTGAATAACGTCGCTAGCATTCGACTTCTTTGCTGCCCTGAACATTCATTTAAAGTAATTGGTTTCTAGCATAATTGTGCAATGATGAAAACTCAAGGCTATGGTAACTTTATATCAAATGGAAGATACTTGCCTGCAGATGCTAAAACTGTACATATTAGTGCATTTCTCAGAGCCGTCATGCGTTCATCTTCTTGGATGATTGAACGATATGATAATTCATTATATCTTTGCGCCGCCTCTATAAACTTTCTTCTATAGTCTAATACTCTGGCATAGCAAACTTTGTAATAAATTTGCAATTGCTCATTCTTGGACTCAGCCTATGCAGAACAAAGCATTAGATTAATTTTCCTTAGAACCTTGCACTTTTGTTAAGAACAAAATTGAAAGATTAAAGTACCTGCAGGATGGATGCCCTGTTAATGAATGCCTCTGCCTGTACCGGATCGTCATCTTCTAAGTACAGCCGTGCTATTTTAAGATAAGTCTCAAGTTTGTAATCAACTGTGTATTGTCTAGAAAGGTTTCAAAACAAATGTATACATCCATCTTTTTCTGTGCTCTGGATAGAAAATGTTAGGGTAAGACAAATACTTCTGTCCTGTTTCAAGAGGTATGCCGACTAAAACATTTGCGGCCTCCCTCCAGTTCTGGTTGCGTTCGTAGATGTCTGCCAAATGTTGCCTTATACTAGCGACTTGTTCCTCAAATGAAATAACACGTGGTTGTACCTGCATAAATGTTCTCGATATACTTTTGCCATTGCTAAGGATAGTCACTCCAAACTCTACCTTGTCTAACGTATAATGTGACACTGCCTTCGATATCTCATCAGGTAGAAACATTAATCTGCCACTGACATCCGTCAAAACTTGTCTCGATATTACTAAGCTGACATTTTCATTGACGACTGAAAGAAATATGAGAAATATGTGAAATTGGTGTTGCATGTGTACTGGAAAGCATGCGATTGTGCATGCCTGTTGGCATGCACAAGTGTCAGTCCACAGATATTGTAAGATCCCTATTGGAAATTGCACTAGGGTGGAAGTCCATGGTAGAGATATGCAGAGGTCAGTGGAAAGAGTAAAGACGCTGAAAGTGAAGTAACATACTGGCTTCAATGAATATCTTCAAAGCTTCAATCAAATCATCGCCGGACAACAACAGTATCAGATCCAAAATACCCCGGTACCTGAAAAAGTAGAGCAGTTTTCAACGGAAGTTCGCGAGATCCAGCTCTCTGTCTTACGGCATCTTATTACTTTTCGGCTTGGTCTTTGTGGGAGCCGCCGGAATGTGCTAAATTCGCAAGTTGTTGACGTACAACCGCCGCGGTCACCATCATCTTTTTCGCATGTATGACCTCAATGACCACACAAATGACTTTTCCGCGGACTTCAATCATAAACTAGATCAACTTGGTGCACACGCGGACAGTCGCTCGCGAAAATTATAACGTGAACGCGACTACGGTTTCGCCTTGTCAGTGTAGGTGGCACGGAGAGTCATCTCGCCTGCTTATCCAAGAACGGTTCCCCCATTCTTTTTTCAATCAAACAAATTCATGTGTCCTTCTACTTTTAATATGTTTTTAAAGAACAGAACTCTTTAACTGCAATAAATCTTTGTTTCTATGTAAAATATAGATCATCATCTTGAAGGTATATGTAAATTCAATTTCCGAAATGCGCGTATCTTATTGCAACAATATAAACCCACCACTTCTAGATTAATTAAAAATCCCCTCAATAGGAATATTCCAATGTTTTTAATTGCATATTTCCTACGGGCACGTGCAATCAGAGGGCGCTTTGCGGGCGTTCGGCAAGTTCAGCTGGCGGCCGATTTCGGTAGAATCGTTGCTCAACTTCCTCTTTCGCAACCCATGCTCCAGTAAATCGTGATAGCGTGATGGTGTGCGGTGGACTCGCATGCGCTGATACGAAACACAGGCATGAACTCGTGCGAGAGGATGTACAGGTTATCGGCATTTGATTCAAAGTGTTGATGTCGCAGCCCGAGAAAGGTGCGAGTGAAATGACTGTACGACGAGATTGTTTTGTTAACGCTTGAAAAGCTGAAGTGCGCTTGCAACTGTGGACAGTTTGAAACAGTGAATTGGTTGAGTATTTATCGAGAGCGCCGCGGGAGAGTTTTGGAATGCGAGAAGCCAGCATTCACAACAACCCGATCTATTCAATAAAAATGAACTGAAAGTTTGGAGCGTCTAGTAGAATTTATTCTTATTGTGTAGATTTAAAGGTGGGTTTGGTGAAGCGTTCGTTTTGCATAAACTTTGAATCCGTGTAGACTTTTACAGTGTGTTATATTGTGACCATCAGGAATTTCTTCCCATTATATTATATTCTTGGCATTGCTATTGGTTGCATTATGTCGAGACCGCCAAAAGTAATCCAATCATATCATATGCATTTCATATACAGTGGAATTTGAAAGTACCCAATTTAATAATTATCGCATCTTTGTAATTTGCAAAAGAAAGTGTTACATATGCATATGGCGTTGCGGTGTAATTGTGAATCAGCGAAATCATTAATTTATTCCCGTACTTTGTGCAATTGTACAGTTAGTAATTCTCATGAATTCGTACATTACACTGCGCATCGATAATGCACATACGTAAAAGTGATAAATATCCCTTCCTCTGATACTTGGCAAGTGCAGGATATTTTTATACTGTCATAATTATCATAATATTCAAAGAAGATGCACCAGATTGAGGATATATGTTACATTAGTCGATCGTTAATTTATAAAGATGTTTGAAGTTTTGTCCATATATGGAAATGAAAACTTGTCTTTCCACCTGACGAGCGTAAACCTGCGTGTCGTCGTGGAATTTCGTGCGTCGCGTTTGAAAGCATATAGATCATATGTGCACGTCTTTTCGGAACACACATTTCCGCCCGAATCGGAGAGGTCGCTGTGGTGCTGACGTGTTTTTAGCCGCGGAAGAGTGAAAATGGCGAAATCGAAATTCGCAAAGTGCGCGAAAATATTGGTCCGTATTGACGGTACGTCTGACTGATAAGGTGGATATCGGCCCTCGTCGGATCATAGATCGACAGATACAATTCGACGAAGCTGTCAGGGCGTGTATTCCCGCTAGAATTGCCGCTTTTGGGAGGAAACGACCTTTGGGTCTGTTTGTACACAGCGGTGCGTGGTGCACTGTGGGACAGCAATGGTGGGCGCGTGATTTTGAACAAATTCGAGATATCGAGGGAACACCCAGGTACGCGATAAAAAAGCATTAATTCCTCGAGAAAAGGCGCCCGTCGCTCAGAACAATCTCGCCACTCGGCATCCCCGTAATAATTCCGAGCGTGTCGCGGTCAAAATAACTTTTACGGCGCACCCCCTCTCTTCACTGTGTGTACCTGTTATGAATTGGTGGAGTAGAGGTTAACTCCGATTTTGGATCATCCCAGACCCAATTCGAAGTGGAAAATGCATTCAGTGTGCGGTGTGCAATGCGGATCATTCGATTATCTCTGCGGAGTGTGCTTTCGGCCGATCTCCTAGATTTAAAGGTGCTAAAACGCGCGGAGAAATTCAGTTTGTGGAAAATGGCGCGTTCGAGCAATAAATGGCGCTAATGTTCCTAAGTAGTCCATCCTTCGAATTTTTCTTCATTATTCAAATTTTATCGTTCGAAATTTTGAAAGTTCGAAATCCTATTCTTCTTCGGACCGCTCGGCACGCGTTCACACAATCGTACCGCTGTGTACGTGCACGCTCTATGAAATTCCGCACTGGGGATTTGAATTTTTGAATTTTCAAACCAAACCCTACTCACAATTATTTCCTCCGTTTTGTCAATATTCCTTGGCATTTCGCTGGATCGTGTGTACCTGCGTGTGCGAACTGCCAATCTGTCGAATTATGTCGAAAGTCAATTACCTTTTACAAATTTCTAACCTACATATGTTTGAAATGTATGACCTTAATGTAAGAGACCAATATTTGAAATACTCGGCTTTTGGAGTTAAACAATCATATTATTATGAATTGGGGAACAAAGTTTTGTTATAGGGCATTGAGATTATCAAAATAGCAATATAATATCGCACTCAGATGCGTTATATTAATATACACTGGCTAGCTACTTTGCGCCTACGCATTGAGTTACATAATTTTTGTTTGCTTATAAAACGAACATTCAATTCAACTGTTTAGCTAGTACAATTTCTGTCCTATTTCTATTATGTAGGAGTAACACAGGATTGCTGGCCTTTATCATCTTATATGGACGGGTTGCTTTATTTTGGATTACATCTTTATCCAATATGTTGCATAGATTGGATCACATTGGAATCACTTGAATATCCTATACATTTATTAAGTTTACGGGTTGCTATCATCCTATTATTGATCAAAGCAATGCAAAACAACGCACCAAAGAATGGAGCATGACACAATAATTATATTTTAATATGTTGAGAATATCTATGTGTATTAATGTAAACCATTTTACAACAGGAATAACAAACCATGTCTGTAAATAAGGGGCAGAGTGCCAGGGCATTGGTTGAGCCAATAGCTTTGGATTCTCGTGCCCTTGGCGATGGAGACTTAAGTGCATTAAGTCTATCGCACAACAATGAACAATACTCTTCTAATGACTTTGAGGAGTTTGCTAATATCCAAGCTGAATTGGAATGCATGAACGCTGAAGAAGTGATGACAACGGATGAGGAGCACGTAATTATTGGACGCAATGTTGAGACTGAAACAATTGTACCTGATGTCGACATGCCAGATGTCTCGCAGCAGAGTGAAACGGAGCACATCATTTATACATCGGCGAATCAGAACAATCAAAATGTAATATTCCAGTCTAAACCAACTGTACAAAGGGTGCCTATACCAGCACCACAGGTATATAATAGAAGCTGCGGTGTTCATAGTCCATGAGACTGAACGTAACACTTTTCTTCACCCAACAGGTCAAGTCAAGTCAAGTTGGCCCTACGAGCCAGAGTCAATCTATTATGATAGTATCTCCAGCTAGTGGACAAGGTACCAGTCAGATTTTAAAGATATCACATCCCCCATCTGCATCAGCGGGCCAATTACAATCTATAGCACAGACATTTATAACAGCAAAGTCTGCCGATGGTAATATTGTCCAATTGAGACCAGCTCAACCCAACAAGCCTTTAATGGCCACTAGTCACTCTGGAAATATTACTCTGGGTAATCTCCAGAATGCAAAAGTAGTTCAGTCTGGCGGAAAGACAACAATACAGACCGGCCAAAATCGTAATGTAAGTCAAAGTTGCACTTGAGAATCTTTCTGCAAATGTGTATAATGCAATATTGACACGAATGGAAATATTTGAATGTTTCCCTAGGTATTTACTAAGATGATTTTAACTGGAAGTCAACCGCAGTCGGGGCAACAAGTTCTTATAACTAGTACTCAGAATGAAAACCAAGGAACCCAGACTATAAAGCTTTTGAATAATACAACAGCAACACCAAGTCCTACCAAGACTATAACATTGGCACAGGCACAGCAAATGGGACTGTTCTCAACAAATAAAGTGCAACATATTTTACCCCCAGTACCTCCAAAACCAGTTAGTATTATGGTTGATTCTGCAATAACAGTATCCATTTCTCACTACAGATACTCTCCCGAGAGAACAGAACTTAAACAACAATATTTCCTCGATTTACAGGGAATCACTATAAAAAATAAATTACTGCTGACATCAAATCGAAAGCATAAAATGACTTTGCTCAGCAACACCCCAAGATCACCGGCAAAGATACTACCTGCACCGCCGCTTAATACGCAAATAAAAACTCCAACAATCACAAGTCTTACGAATGTGAACGTAAATAAGACTTTACAGCAAAATCCACAGAAAGTGATAATAAGACAGGTTCGAAGACTTACTCCAAAATTCATATAGCGTAAAGCTTGCTTATTCCCAAATTAATATGTGGTTTTAATATCATTTTAGAGTTCGCTAAAACCAGGAACAGTACTGGGCAGCGGCCAAGTTATTAGAATTCCAGCTAATCAGAATGTTGTTACTGGATCAAATCAAGTCCATCAAATTCAGATGCCTGGAAGACAAGTAATATACATATATATACATACTTATTTTTTTATGAGCAACCATAGTTGCTATTTTCAATACTTTTGCTGATCTAATAACTACATTATCAATTCACTGTGTATATTTCGTTTTGCAAAGGTGCAATATGTGAGACTCGTGAGTACTCCTTCATCTGGCTCAACAAATGTTGTGACTGTAGCAAAACCAAAATCACAAGGTTTGCAAACTGTTGGTGTGACCCAAAAGGTAGGAGGCCAACAACAGATTGTTAAGGTTCGTTTCGCGAGAAGTTGCAAGTTTTCTGAAAATGACATCCCCAATTAAAACATAAATGTAGCTTTTAATCATTTAATCCCAGGTTGTACCTTTAAATACTGGGAATCAGTCATTAAGAACTGTGGCGCCGAAAAATTCTGTCTCGGGAGGAAGCCAGAGATTAATAATCCCAACATCGGCTACAGTCGGCGGCCAGTCAAAAAGTGCTGTGGCGATTCCTGCTTCGGCATTGAGTCAATTAGCATCGGGTCAGGCTGTTCTTCAGACTAATTCGAATGTCGGCAATATTGTGGTTTTACCCGCGCAGTATGTTCAGCAGCAGGTGTGTGATATTAATCCGTGGCTCATATTTATTGAGAGATCACCAGAGTGGCTAAAATAAATTTATTCTTGCAGTCGTCTGATGAAGGAAAAATGAAATCCCAACAATCGTCACCTAGTTTATTGAATACTTCGCAAGCCTTGCAAAATACAAGTGGCAACATATCTATGGGTTCTATCATTGAAGGCAAGAGCTCTCAAAGATCCTATACCAGTGTTGAACCAAACGGCATTAGGCCTAGGAAGCCTTGTAATTGTACTAAGTCACAGTGCTTAAAGCTGTAAGTATTACAAAAAGTATAATCGACAGTCCCTTTCTTCTTGAAATACTGCGGAAGCCTTCGAAAATACGCGCCACGGTGGGAGGCAGAGATTTTCATTTATTTGTTGCAAACAAAAGACAATAGTCTTCTAGTTGTTGAGTACTTGATGACTTTGCGTCCATTCGGCATTCGAGAATTGTCATCAGTTCGAAGTTCTAACATGGAAATATTTGGTTGCAGATATTGTGATTGTTTTGCGAATGGCGAATTTTGTCATATGTGCAATTGCAATAATTGCTCCAATAACCTCGGCAATGAAGAGGAGCGACAGAGAGCCATTAAATCGTGTTTGGAGCGCAATCCGAATGCATTTCGTCCGAAGATCGGTAAAGGACGTGAAACCGGTGAAGATATTCGACGGCATAACAAAGGCTGTAACTGCAAGCGGAGCGGATGCTTAAAGAATTACTGCGAGTGCTACGAGGTACAGTTTACGTCCGACCATCCACACTGGTCCCATTCAGCGCCGATATGTCACAGAGAACTAAATTTCAGGCAAAGATACCGTGTTCTGGCAATTGCAAATGCATAGGTTGTCGAAATGTGGAGGAACCAAACTTGGAAAAGAAATCTCTCAAAGATTTGGCCGAAGCAGCAGAAGTCAGAACGACTCAATTAACATTGAATAAAGCAAAATTGCAGCTATCCGAGATGGCGTTTAGGCCACCAGCTGCATCTAATACTGGGCCAAGGTGAACAAAAAGCTTCCATAACTAAAGACAATTCGGCTAATGAGTAATAATATTATATTAAACTATCTCATTCCATCTTTTCACAGACAACCATTCAACTTTTTGACTGATAAGGTAGTTGAAATAACTTGTCAGTGTTTGATGGCGCAAGCCGACGAAGCCGAACGAAATATGTTTGGTGGTGAAACGTCGCAGAGGCTCATAATCGAAGAGTTTGGCCGCTGCCTCAAAGAAATCATAGAGTCTGCACACAAAGCAGAAACTACCTAGCAGGTGCATTCTGATAAAACATTCAGTATCAAGTTTTATGGTATGTTGTGGGTAAATTCAGATTTAGAAGGTATACAACTGGAAACACTGGGCTATTGGTTGTTTTGAACATAGTAATTGGAATATAAGATTGATTAGACAGAGTGTTACATACCAAAGATGATATTCAGCATATTTTACTACCACACATTCGATGGTTCCATGTCAATGATGTAATAAGATTTGCCAAATCCTCACTTTTATTACGATTCAGCCAACAAAGTGATAGTTAGCCAATTTCATACACGACTTATCATTTAATTGTGGAGAAGCTACAACAGGATGCTGTTTGTGCTATGATTTATCGCGAAATATTCTTAACATAGTTCAATGCAATGTGGTACAATCATTTATTAGGAGTAACCAATTTTTTAAATTCGGCAAAAAAATTTGTTTAGTCGAAATTGGGTAGCAAAATTTGTGCCCTTAAATCAATTATGAGGCTGTTTAAAACGCTATAATATAATAATTTAATGTAAATTTAATATTCAATTTGAAGACGTTCTAACGTCCTACGTTCAACTTTGCAAAGTTTTACGTTCCACACCACGTATTTAAATTTCGCATTAAAGTAGCTTTTTAATACGATTCATTCATGCATACTCAGAAAGGAACAGGTAGAGCAGCTCTCACGAAATATTGAAAATATTTAATTTTTACGTACGCAGTGTGTATGACGCACTATGAGGTAGAAGTTGCCCCCTAAGGTACTGCGAAAGAACAGATTGTAAAGCGTGGGTGCCAGATGATTGCTAAGGTGTTGATTTCCATTTTCTAGTAATTATAATCTATTGTCATCACAGTAAACTTGATAGAAAGGTACGATGCCAGTTATGTATATTTTTCGCATCACTAACTGTTGCATGCAGTAGCAGACTTATTTTACAAAGACCATTATGGTTCATGTACAATTGTAAATCTCTTTTGCTATACTTCCTTCGTTGTTAAGGCGAACATGCTCACGAATGAGGGTGGTAAAATTATGGGTGCAATGATGCTTTCAATTCTGCATCCGCTATCCATTTTTTCAAAGGGCGGTTTTGGAAAGAAATGTGTGATAAAATGGAATATATTGTTTGAGGAATAATGAACGTTGTTAGATTTTTGTTATCATGCCGGATAAAATACGTAGATATGTTTTCTTTATTGAGCTACAATAATTCACTTTGTCCACACATTTTAAGAGTGATTCTATAGTTAACATCAACAGTTCAGCAAAGGGTATGTGAGTGACAAATGGAGTACTATTGACGCATTTGTTGTTCAGAATTACCTTAGTTTTGCAAGCGATGGGTGACAATGCGCGAAGAACGCTTTTAATTATGCACAGAATCATTCACCACTACAGTACTAATATTATCATCTATCTGCCAATAGAGATGATAAGAGTACATGGAATTCACGAGTAGGAAATTAATATAAAATATAGAGAATTTATATACCACATATATATAGGGCAGCATAAGGACAAATGTAAAATAGGTACAAAATATAAATATATATTATACATTTCAGAGCGTTCATACTTTGAAGGACATAATGTTTATTTTAAGTATATAAATTGTACAAATTGCTTATTCATAATACAATGATTACGTGAAAGATGAAGATTTACTTCTCACGTACATAAGTATAAAGTATTGTACTAACAATAAATGTTTAGAATGTCAGAAATAGAACATTGTGATGGCAATGAATCGTCGTAGTTGATTTATTGTTATTGTACATATATACATATATATCAAATAGTATGATTTATGTTTCAATTAATCAATGTTTATGGATGTAAGGAAGTGCTATTATGTGTACAAAGAACTTGCAGATTCAGTTCAATTCATTCGGCGGGTGTCCTATTGGATTTCGAGACAGGAGGAAGTATATCAGGTATCATTTGAACAGGACCTCAAGCAGTCCCGATGGTTTCATATAATTTAGATATGTGCATGTTTAAGTGCATGTACAACATGTGCATTTTAAACGGTTTATTGTTTCCACGTCTACGTCTGGGACATGCATCTTGAGTGGACTAACGAGTGGAATTATTACGATAATTAACAGCATTGTTTCATTATACGCATAGCATGTAAAAGGCTTGGTACAATTAATAAACTCAAATGGGAAATTCCATGAAGATAAATTAAGAAACTTTTGCGTGACTTCTCGCCAGAGGAGCAGATTCTTTATACTTCTAACGAAGTTGCGTACAAAACATCATATGTACATACACATACGTGTCGAGGACGTGCATTCTTCAATAAATCTTACGTTTATTGTACCACAATGGAGAACCCCCACCCGTTATATACACATTGAAATTACAGGCTGCAGCTTTTATTTTCTTAGAACTTTACTACTTTCTTGTTTTTGCTTTTCTCTTCAGATCCGTCCGTTTTCTTCTTTTCATTGTCTAGTGATTCTAAAGCGTCGCCTGTGATGGTATCTACAGTGAGTGCAGTTTCCTCTTTTTCTTTTATCAAATCAGGGCAATCCTTTTTCAAGTGGGTTACATCGCCGCAGAGTTTGCACGCTCCGCCTTGGGGATAAATTCCCTTGGGATTGTCGGGACATTGCTTGGCAATGTGGCCCTGCTCCCGGCAGATGAAACATGACGCGAATCTATACTCGGCCCCTCGAGTGACTTTGCATTCAAAATGCGTGTGCTCCGTCGAGCCGCATTTGAAACAAATTCCCGTGCCAGATTGCTCTACACCGAGCTCTGGACAATCGGATAGTATGTGGCCTGCTTTTCGGCAGTGGAAACACACTTCTCTTCTTATGCGAGCTAATGCTTTCTCGGCGCGACGCCTTTCGAGCTTCATCGCAGCTTCGATAGCTTTCTTCGGAATGCCTGCAGATCAAAAGAAATACACGTAGGCCTGGGTTAGTATTGGACACAAGGAAAGTCTAAAGGTGTGATGTGGCTTCTCAACAACTTACCTTTCATTACCATTTGTTGTCTGAGATCTTTGAGTCTCTCTGCGTCTTCCTTTCTTATAGGAAACCCATTGTATTTTACCAATTCTACCTCTATGCCATTAATTATCAATTTTGTAGGGCCTTCATCAGGCTTTCTTCTGGCATGCTCTTGATTATCTCTCACCTTGGCTGGTGTTGTATGATTATGCTTAGGAAGCTTTTTCGGTGGTTGTGTATTGTAATCATTATTAAATCCATTTTGTCTATTCGGGAAATCCTTGTTGAATTTCTGTGGGAATGGCTTGCGTTGCTCATTATTACCATTCTGTTCTTTACCAGGATTTTCATTTGTGTCAGGAGTTTTGTTTTTCTTTTTGAGGTTTCGTTTCTGCCTCTTTGTCAATACATCTGGATGCGTGCCCACAGTTTCCTCATTCTTCACCTCAAGTTTCCTTTTCTTATTTGAAGTAGTAGCAGTTTCCACATTTTGCACTTGTACAGAATTTGTACTTTGCTCAACTGGTTTGCTAACTGAATCTTTGTTTTTCTTCTTCTTCACCTTTTTCTTTATTGCTCCTTCTTCGCTCTTTTCGCTTGGTATACTCTGACTAATATCTTCTGAGTTTTCAGCACTTTTAATTTTCTTAATTTGAGGCTTCTTTTTCTTTATAGTTTTAAGGGGCTTTGATAACTCGGCTCCTTGCTGTTTAATCTTTTTCTTTGCTTTTTGAGACTTGACTTCCTCAAATTCAACCCATGTATTCTGACTTGCGTCATGAGAAAGATCTTCGCTCTCTTTCAATAGTTCTTTAGCAGTTTTGACTTTTTCTATTGGTTTTTGATTCTTAGCTTGATTATCTTCCAACTGTTCTTTCATTACATGCCATGGTGTTGCTTCGTTCGGTGTTCTTTCATTGGAAGCCTTTGAGCCTTTTGCTCTCGTGTACCTCGTCATATTCTAGAAAATATCGATAATTAACAAATATTATTCCCTATAGATAAATTAAAAAAAACGTTATTAACAAACTCTACTACAGTTTGACGTGTACTTCTAGCCTGCGCTTACCTTAGCGTGTTGTTTTGTTGTTTCGCAAGTAACTCGTAATATTCAAATAAATAAAATATTTAATAAAACGTCAGCATGTAATTCGTTAGAACATTTGGCTTTATTTATTCATGATAATTTATTGAAGTAAATAGGACGAAACACGGTAAGAGTCGCACATGTCATGACCAACACGTGGGGACCACGAATTCATCGCCATCTACTGATCCTCGTTAATGGTCAGTGCGCCAGGAATAGTTTCTTTGCCGTGAGTGGGTAATGCAGGTGGCGAGAGATGGATGCAGTCAGCTGCAGTTCGCCCGGCACGTTCGACTGGGAGGAATTCAGGTTGTAGCTAATACAAGGACAGAGATCGTTCGACAGGGATTTAGGTAGCATAGACAGAACAATACGCAGATACGCGAAAATACGCAGTTTCACATACCATAGCCATTTATTGCTTGTCGTAACCAGTGAAGTATTACAAACTCAAAAGTTTCTCTTAATCTTTATTAATAACTTAGTGAATTGCCTATTATCTACGCAGGACTCGTAACGTTTAACAGAACAGTATCGACTCTACTCAACGGGTGGCGGTGCAAAGTACGGAAGTTGTTTATGTACAAACGCAGTTGTCGGGTAGACTTTGGTAGAAAAGTTGACGTTCTTGAGTATAGCTGTACGCGATATCGTGGACTTCAAGAATCAGTCGGAGACGTTGACCATTTATTCCAAATCGTGTCAACACCTAATGAGGTTCCTAACTGAGACCACTTCGCGTTCACCGTCCAGCTCCTCTTCTATTGTGTTTACCATCGGTCTACCGCGCGTTTCCGGTAGCAAGGAGATTAAAACGCCACCAATTATTGCTAGACTGCCGCAGACTGTGGTTGGACCCCACCAAATGACGGCGCCGAGTAGGTCAGTGACGAAGGGCGCCGCGACGCTCCCGACGTGCGACATTGTCGAGTTGGATCCCACCGCCGAATTTCTAGTCACCTGCGAGCAAGCAGTGTTTGTATATTCCATAGGTTGTGTTCTCATTCGAACACAGAACTTGTCGCACTGGCAATAGAAGTGGTGTGGATGGTTAGGAGATTTAAGTATTCAAAGTTTAAATAAAATTATAGTGACAATTAATGATCTAATTACTTATCAGTATAATTGTAACGTAAAAATGGAGGGTGCAACATGAGAAGGCAATGTATATTTGGAACATTATTTCATTATATTAATCAATTTGATTAGTTCTGCATTTGATGTGGAAGTTAAACTTACCGTAGGAAACAGCTCGGAAGTGTAGAGTATTACAACCCCGTAGGCCGCCGACATAATGAACCTTGCCAATAAGGCAATGCCGGCAATATCGAGGGAGTAACGCGTTGGTACCGCGAGAATGGCTAACAAGAAGATGCCGGCAATGACATACAAGGCAGAAGACGATTGTCGCCGGCCAAACAGCATTAGAATCGCCGACGGCAGAATGTATGCAGGTATGTCCGAGATACCCATTATCATCATGTAAATGAAACGATCAGTATGTAGATTGTCGGCATTTAGCGCTGAAATCATAATCCTATTTCGTTAATCGGCCGTATCATGTGTAGAAGTAGAAGACATTGTTAACTGTGTGATGTAAGACGACGTGCGGACAGAACTCTTGCGTCATTTTATCAAACACTGTGGGCTTTAATTATTACGTCGCAATGTTGAATAGTGCAAATGTTGAACGATGGAACTTTTGAATTATAAAAATATTCGATAACTATAAATATCAAATACATTTTGCATTTCGCTCAAATTATCATCTAAAGCAAAGCTAAAGTAGCATGTCGACTTATTTCGCACGATAAATAATTAGTGTTAGTATTAATATCTTCGATAATTACCGAGTGCGTAATAAGAGAGGGACGCAGACAACCACGCGAAGTTCGTGATGCAGAGTCGCCTTCTCATTTCGGAATTGGTGATCAATACAAGAGCTTCCTTCATTTGCTTGTGGATTTTTTCCCCCGTGGGTTTCTCGTCGTCGGCCACTGCAGGGACTGGTGGTAAGCTCTCTACTATAGGGTCAGGCAGAATCAACGGCTGAGAAGTGTTTCGTAAAGCTTTTTCCATTAGTTCCCTTGCTTCTTTTCGGCGACCCTTCGTTATGAGCCATCGCGGCGACTCCGGCATGTACCTTCATGCGAGAATATCGTTGATTAACTAAGTACAGCATCCTATCAGCTGAATTCCATTGAATCACATTTCGTTGCGTATCATATTTTCAATTGATAATGCTTGAAATTATATTATTTCTATAGACCGTCAAGCTACTGTGTATTACTCACCAGAGGTGAAATATACAGAGGATAGCGGGAACAGACGAGGCCAAGTATATGTATTTCCAGTTGGTCAGGAGCCAGCCGATTATTGGTATAATTACAACACCACTGGCATACCCCGTATTGTAGGCAATACCCATCCACTGTCTTGGCTTTTCCGCGGCTACTTCACACACTGCGTAATAAAGTGAATTACATAAATGAGAAACTATTAAATGCCAGCAGGACTTCATCATTAGCAATCTAGAACGATAATGAATAGAATAACTTTTATGTAGAACTTAACAGTAAACTTACGTATTGTGAACGAAGAATAAGTGATGGCAGCATGGGCAATGCCGTTTAGAAATCGCAGTAGCATAAAGCCCGAAAACCACGGTACAAATGCGCTGGAAGGACCAGTGATCATCATCAATACAATACCGATGCGGTAGCTAGTCCTTCGACCGTATTTGTCCGAGAAAAAACCGAAGAACCCACCGCCCACTAGTTTGCCAAGCGATATCGCCATTTGCGTGCTGGAACGGTAGGGCAGTTCTTCGCAGACCAAATCCCACTGAAATCAACCTTCGTTACGTTATTCTCGAATGAGTTTTATTCACTAATTAGCACAATTGTTTTTACCAAAAATAACTCTACGTTCTCAAAGTATCAACGAGGCGAACGTGAAGAAGTATAGAATTGTTTGGGTTCTTTTTTAGTGCGGAGTCCAATTGACACTTGTGGTATTACCATATCGCGAAGTTGGCGATTGCATTCATTTGTATCTACCTGTTCGACGATGGACGTGGAATGGGTGTCATTCCCGAAGGCTCGTTTCTCGCACGCTATTGGGGCGGGTTTGGGTATTCTTTTTACAAATTCCTTGGCTTTCGCGTAACCCATAGGGGCCAATTGTTTGTAGTCATAGTCGTATTTCGTGCAGGGCGTCACTGATGAAATGTCTTTGATCTCCGCGTCGGTCCAGTTTGCATTTCTTAGTGTTGGAACCATGCACCAATGCTCTGGGATCTGTGCGAGGATCGTTCGTGCTCTGTTAATCGTTTTTTTTTCATAATTTCATTGTAAGCGGAAGTCTGTGATTACTGCTCGCAATTGTAGCATTTCTTGTCTCTCATGATGAGGCGCGCACTGGCATACAAAGCGTTAAATATCATGAATAATGCACTTACTTCGGCCGTAAAAACGTAGATCACCGAGTGCATGCCGTTGAATATTGTGGGTGTTATTGTGAGCAAGAATATTAGCCAAAGGAATCCTGACCCATGACCGAGTCTCTCGAGTGCGTCCACCAAGGGATCTACGGCCGCGCCCGGTGCGGACTCCACGGATCCCGAGCGGTTGTCTTTCATTTCTCTTTGTCAGTTTCTCCTAAAAATAGAGCAATCTTTCAAGCGCAAAAGAGACACTTTCTTGGTTAGAAAGCTATTTCAATAATTTTGATTTTGATTTGATTTTTATAAATATCACAAAACTGTTGCAATGAAATGCGTTGGTTGGGATAGTTTTCAAGCGCGTGATCAGTTGTGGACTTGGAATGGCGTATGAGCGACAATCTAACAGGGCTTAATACGCAGATAAGACGAACAATATAGTTATAATTTTTCTTGGAGCTTCTATCTAACTACTGAACCATTGCCCATTGTCTGGAGCTTTCTGTAGCAGCATTGCGTTCGGTAATATCGCGTTTTGTATCAGGTCAAATATAAAATGCAACATAATTCTAAAGATTGTTGACAAAATGTTTCTTAATGAAAAATCACATTTATTGAGAAACTATAGATAATATTGCATCAACGCTCCAAACGAGCTGCGGCATCGTTTCATCGTTTCAATTCTTCCTATTATATTCGAGATTGCAACATATCACTAAACAGCAATGAAGCCACTACTCACTGGTTGAAAGCGTTAATTCAATAGTGTCGTCATTAGTGTGGCAATATTTCCTCCGACGGTTTTAATAGATCTCAATTGAATTCCTTGGAAACGGAATGGTGAATGTGTGTGCCGAGCGTAATTACTAGCTTTATTGATTGGCAATATCGATAAGAGAATTATGAATTGGAGTATCTACGGGTAATACTCGACATTAAGCTTTCGGGAGAGAGGACAAGTGTTTGGGATTAACTAACTCTGGCTGAAGTCAGCGAGCACGCCGGTCTGCGTTCACTTGCCGATCACAGTGCACTTGACACTGCTGCACAGCAGACATCGAGTGCCGGCATATCGCTTCGTCCTCGTTCCCCTTCGCTCGGTACTTTCCTCGCCTGCTTTTGTAATTCAAAAGCACCGCTGCTGCTTCACTGTATATTCCAAACTCCCGGCGGGTTCTCACTATCCAAAAGTCTCATTAGTTCCACTCTATTATCCGACTCGCCGGTGTTTCACAGTGTCCGAAACTCTCACCGGTTTCCCACTCTATCGAAAACTCCCATTGGATTCTTACTTTCCAAACCGAGTGCCATCGGTTTCTCTTATATTCACTATTTCCAAAAGTCCCGCTGGTGTCGCACTATCCGAGAGCGAGATCGACGAGATTCACTTTCCCACCGTGCGCGTTTATTAGTTCCTGTTGCGTCGTCAGTTTCGCAGTGGCGATCGCGCGCGTGATTGCTGCCGGCTGGTACGATCGCGATCGATCGCCGCCGGTGTCGATCCTCGAACGGCCCTCGGGATAGTATGTGGAGC
The DNA here is from genome assembly GCA_963675795.1 of Crossocerus cetratus. NCBI lineage: Eukaryota > Metazoa > Arthropoda > Insecta > Hymenoptera > Crabronidae > Crossocerus > Crossocerus cetratus. The sequence goes on from OY776668.1 coordinate 18,409,105, forward strand.
GTAGAGCGCCAGGCGCGCACTCTCGATTAGATTTCGGAGGTTTCCGGCTTACCTCGCGCTCTCCTCTTTACTGGCGCGCACTCAGAGATAACCTGGGATTCTGTGAGACGCACTACACACTAGTCTACTGGCGGTGTGGAGTGTAGAGTAGACGCTTGGACTCGCAGCGCGTGTCGTTCCGTCGTTCTCCCGTGAAATTGGCCGTAAGCCGATTTCAGGATTGCGTAACGCACTCGCTAGCCTTCACCAGTCAATCCGCTCGAGCCGGTGCATCCTTCGAGCGCGATGACAATTGCTGCTTGATATCGCCCGGTTCTTAACGAGTTATCACTTTGACTGCCATGGTGGCCGCCGTTCTCACGCGCAGCCACTCCGTTTGTCGCTTTACTGCAATTCGGCATATCGTAACAAGAATATTAATCGCTGTAAATCATTAACTTGATGCTCGCCACTGTAGTTTACGTACTTTTGAACTGTTCAGCATCCTTTGTTTATGGAAACGCGTGCGTTTTGGGGTGGAAAACGATATCTAGAGTGCAGGACACGAGTTTATGAAATCCGAGGAATTTGGGTTATGGCGTGGCTCCTGTCAAATTGTCGGTCTCTCTGTGCCCCTCGGTTTTGAACTTGTGCAATCTGTATGAAGTCGTATGCAGTGGACAAACCCATTTGTTTCATTCTCATTTCCATTATACGAACTTGGAGATAAAGTCAGTGGGTTGGAAATTAGAGCTTTGAGAAATTGCACTGCAGCTTTTAGGAAAAGCGGTGAAATGAAGGAAGATTATCTACTGCTTTCGTATTTCAACCCGGCGCCGTCACATTGCCAAAACTCGTTAAGACTGGCACAAACTATAATTAGATTGGCCCCATGCAAAGTACGGAATTACGAATGCGTGTGGGCGTTTACTGCATATAAGTGTCGTTGGGACAATAATGGTTATTCATTGCCGAGTTCGTTGGAACTCGCATTATTTAAGTTTAAACCTTGCCCTGGTTTTCCACTCCAATTGTGCCAATATTAAATTCGCGATGACTTATAAAATTGACAGAATATTCGAAATCCACGAAACTCACGAAAGCAATGAGTAAATAGAATGCAGTTACTGTTACAATAGTCATAATTACGATTCTGCTGAATACTTGAATACATCTTTTTGACACACAAAGTACGAAGAAACAGTGAATTAAAGTTGAAATAGATGAAATAGCATTTATAATAGGCATAAATGAATCGTTCAAAAAAATATACGGTTGAGCAGTTCAGTTGTAAAGAGACTTTTTGTTCTTGCGCTCGATTACGTAATATTACTAAATATAAGAACAATACCACTTACTCCATCGGTATCGGAGCAGGCTCTATTGTTCCTTGGATTTACGGCGATAAGAAAATCAGGGCGCTCTAACACTGCAGTCGAGATTTAACGCCGATGTTATCTAGGCACCAGTCTGCTTCTGCATCCTTCTGTTAACCAGAAATGCTGTTCAGACCCACAATTCACTTGGAATCTCTCCAGCGTTTCTTACGATCAAATTATCCAAATTTATCGGAAAATGAATCGTGTCAATTGATGGGAGGATGTTATTGAAAATTCGGGAAAGTTTCAACGTTATCTCAATTTATTTAACAATATTAATCGAGTTAGACCATTTGCACAGAAAATAGATTTATCGTCTATTTACATCGTGTTCAATGATTGGGGCTTATGTAGATACAAGAATAGTATCAGTTTATCTATCGGCTGGCACTCTCCGTATCATCGGTACGTCGTATACGAAGTAGAAAAACGCGTTGGCCATGTGAGCCAGTGCTTGTGCCCAAGCTTCCAACTTGTAATTTATCTCCTTTAGTAAGGACAACTCTTCCTTTCGCGATTTGTTGTCAGCCGTCCATCTACGATAAAACATGGCTTACATGTTTTGCTTACATGATGATGAATTGTACTCAGTTGGAATAATAGTTAATTAAATGATCGAACGATAAAGCAAAGTTCGTTTGGTAGTAATCGTGTTCAGGTGTTCAAATAGTAAAATATTTGCCAAGTTTTACACGCGTGCCAATTAAAGCTTGCGCGGTGCAAATAGTATACCTGTCAAACTTTGAATCATTCTTCATTGGATGATTGTAGGTGTACATATAGCAGGCCGGACGGCTGCTGGTGGTTCGTACTTTGTGGAACGTCCTTGTCTTTATAGGCATGGACGACCCCTTGTTTAATGTCATTGTTCGTTCATCATCGACGTAGGTCACTCTACCTTCGAGTACTGCCAACGAGACGTTTGTAAATTTGCCCGAGATATAATTGTCCAGTTCCATACCGGGGAAGTCCGCGACGAAAATTACGTCAGTCTCATTTGACCAGGTGTAAATGTTCTCCTGAATCTCTTCCAATTTGTCTCTGCGCGATCAGAATGCATACTTTCAAATACATTGTTCTACTTACTAGAGTAATTAATATTAATAAGACGCGATAAAGCAATTATTAATATACAGAATATACAGTCGATTACAATATAATCAAATAATTGAATGTAATCAATTACTAGATGAGGATGAGTGGACGTCAGTGCAATCATTTTTCTGATTGAATTACTAAACGACCACGATTTTAATCTACCGTTGTGCGTACAAGATTGCGTTTCGAACTTTGACATTCAGAAGTTTTCGGGATTGTTTTTTCGTTGCCTGTCCTCATGAATCTTAAGATAGCATTTCCTTTGTAGACTGATTACTTCGCGAGTCACCAATGTGGAGTACTTAAAGTCCGCTTTTAATATCACCAATCATTCCCACTTATTATTACAAGTACTTTCCCCGACATTCTTAAGTGTTTCCTGTAGTGACACGTGTCGGCATTACCTGTACGAATTGTACTCCGACAGCAAAGGCATCAGAAAAGACATAGGTCTTAAAGGATGCCAGTCCACGGTAAGTAGATCTAGATTCGGATTAAACATTCTTTGCTGGAATCTACCGTTCAAAGAACACCAGACGTCGATGTAAATACTTAGATTTGACGAGAGTCCGATCTTTCCTCGTCCGATTTCATACGGATATCCTGCTCTCATTGCATTGTCCTTTTGTTTAATTAAATTTTCCTGGAATGTTCATTGCATTTTTAGAAAGAAACTCGTATGTCTAAGTAAATAATGAAGAGCCATAAACTTGGGGCTGTGTCATTGAATAATTCGAATGACAATCTAAGTTACCAAACTGTTTAACTATAAATCTTATCATTTTTCGCGGTAATGATTTGGATCATTGGGGTCGATCTAAAAGTAATAAATCATAAGCAATCAATGGGAACTGTTGTATCAGCGTCGAGTGCTAATTGCAGATTGAGCCTGCGATATAGTCTTTGGGGAATATGATATCAGTTTTACGAAAGCGAATAAGTATTTAAAATATTGATAAAAGGATCCCTCGATCAGTGGGGTCTTTGGGTGAGTCATTGCAAGTAAATAAGATAGTTGTAATGTTACTTAATACCTTGATACAGAAGGCATACTGTCGGGCCATATCGCCGTGTTTTTCCCAACGATCGCTTTGCACCCAGGCCTTTGGATCCAGATAATGATCCACATTATTGATATTGTCGCGGACTTTGATTACTACGAGGATTGTCTCCCACGTGTAGACCATCATGTCCCATGAGTAGCCGTATATTCCGGGCACCCAATTGTTGTAGCCCTTTTTACAAAGTTCGCACACGTCGCACACTTAGAATTGATATGGATTTTATCGCGGTTTCAAAATTGCTTATTAATATATGTGTTCTACAACCTTAGTGATGAAATGAGAGTAAGGCAAGACGAATTGTAGAATGAGGTGAAAGAGTAGTAATAATACCACTAACTTCTCTTTCCTTGTTACTTTAAATCGGCAAGTTTTTGATAAAAGCCTGTCCGTTGAATTGTATTTGGAAGCTCGAGTGCACAGTTCGTTCCTGTTCTCACTGAGAGTGTCAGTTTGCAATTCTTTCGTTTCATCGTCACCTGCAATCATCATCTTTTATTTATTTTCATATTGAGAACATGAGAGACTTACTCGAGACACTTACTTTGCTCATGATTCTTTTCAAATTGTTTCCGATTATTCCATTTACGAACAGTATTTGTATTTGTATTGGACAATTGTTTAAATATACTGGCGTGTGCAGAATTCAAGTGGGAACGTAATTTGCATGGCCAATCCATACTGCAAAACAGAGGCATGGTTGCCAAACAGACGTAAGGGAACATTCCTAAAAAAATAGTGTACTTAGTGTAAACAGTTAATTGTTCAGTCTTCTATGCCAAGTCTTGGAGGTAAATGTTAGTTAGTTTATTAGGTATTTCAGGTGTGTTATAAATGAACTGATAACCAATCTTACCTATGCTAAAGAGTCTAGAGTTCATCAAGTGAAAGGCAGTGCAGAACACCATTGCTGGTGTTCGTGTCCTCTCAAAAAGCATCCAGAAACCAACAGTTAGATCAAATATGAATGCGAACCAGTGCACTATTAGAAAATCGGTCTGCTCGCTTGTTAACAGGACTCTAAAGAGCGAAATAAAGAATATAGTCTTCAAATTTGCACAGATTCCAATTATTAATAACACGAGAATAAAAATTACGCTTACTTGAAAGGACTGAAAACCCAATGCCTGGACAAGTTTGACATTGCGTAGCCATCCAGCCATTCCCCGCTCGATTTCTTTAGTCCAGCTAAGAAATAGAGCAGGAAGAACTGAGATCTCAGGATAAAGTAATTCCACAAAGGCACCGTGTTGTTTCTATCCTTATTTTTCTTTGCATCCAGTGCACTAAAACGTGTAGAGCATTTATTACTGTGTTTTACAAAGAAAATCAATTCGCGTTCAATTTGGTAAGCATTAAAAGCCAAGCGTTTACAATTTACTGTGGGGGACTATAAGTATTGAAATGACTTAAGTATTGAGTTTTCGAGACTTACAAGTACTTATTGGCATCTGTAGTGGACAAGAGGGAAGCAACGATCCCATAGAGATACGTGTGATTATTCCAGTAGCTCTTGTCTAATAGGAAAATGTACCAGTAAGGCAGTGCGAAGCAAGCACAGCTGAGCTTGAAACGATATCCTAACATTATTCCGAATGCCCCAGCCCACATGACCGTATAGATGACGATCATCCACGGGAAACTTGGTGGTTTCATTGCGTGGATTAATGGGAAGTGGCATTCCATCGGGTCCCCCCATCGCAAGTCGACGTCTCCAAACCCTCGCTCTTCAATAACGTCAATAACCATACACAGACCTGTTGAAGAGTTATATTTTTATCTTCCGTTTTGCCGTTAATTATTAATCGATAATATAGAATTATTTACCAAACAGTGCTCGTACAGCTCCCAAGCTCGCTGGATTGCATGGCCGATATAACAGAGCAGTGAACTTTTCCAAACTCGACAAATCGCTTAATCGGAACCCACACGCTTTTTCAAATTTTCGAATTATCCGGTATAAACATCTGTTCAATTTGTTCTCCTTAGCTTCGTTATCATTCTTATTATCTCCAGCAGTCGCAGTGCTACTTCTCTTTATTGGCGTTCCATACTTTTCGAAATTTTTCCGCATATCATTAGTTAAAGTTCTGCAAAGAAGATTGGGTAGCTATTTTTCGGTAACTAAGTCCGTTTTGGTAATTAAGGGGTAATAATATAATTGAAGACATTTTAAACCGAGTAAAACATTTATCACTTTGTCATCTATTGCCAACCCTAATTCTTCAATAGTTAGGTTTTTTAAAATATGAAACCGTAGCTAGGTAACATTCTTCAGACGTTTATCACTTTGACACTTGGTTTCACACACATTTATCTTCAATTCATATTAACATGATTCCCTTTTCAAAAACTGTACAAAGATTAAAATAATGACTCAGTTTTACTTTGCGTAAAATTGCTGGAGGAAATATTAGGATTTGTGTGCACTGCTGACGAGGAAGTGGTGGATGTCGATGAACTCGTGCACGAAATCAGCGGCGGGTAGTCAGACGACAGGGACGATGCTCCAGCCGGGTGCTGGAGCATCTCGTCTCGCCGCTCTCTCCTTTCGGACCTCCACATTGCGCCGCCGACTATCGACCCGCGCGCGCGCAATAATAATACATTTATCGGCCTCTCTTCTCGCGGCTTTTCCCTATCAATTTGCGCGAGGAAACCAGTGATAATTGACCGCCTTAACCTGGCGTAACCGGTGAACTGTACTGCTTATTAACGAGAATATTAATTGATAAGATATCAATATGAGTTAATACAATGTCAATGCACTTGTCTTCGTTAGTGGACATATTGTAATTAGTACTGTTACAAATCATGTGTCATTAACTTTCCCCCCCTGTATTTGGATATTAAATTCTGTATTGAATGCATGTAATAATATTCTCGTTTTCTAGAGGAGAAAGAATACATGAGTATAAAACAGAGTTCATTACGATTCGAGTTGTTTATCATGATTCTTCAGTAGAACAATGATTCGGTATTGTTTTTCAAGTCCGGTCGCAAAATGGCGATAGCTATGTTATTATCGCGTGACTCAGATATATCCTTGCTTCTCTTATTTCCTTCTAGATATGCATGTACCTACTCAAATGAGTGGAAGTAAGTTCAACCCCTGATGTCCCCGATGGCCGTTTTAGCACTATAGAACAATGAGCTGTTTTGCTTACAACCCTCAATCTGTCTCCACGGGCCACTTTCATTGATGGCTCCTCCTCGAGAAATTGACGTCGTTCAAAAGCATCGTGTGCGAAGAGATCTCTAAACCCACGGTCAAAATGCATGTCGGTAGATTAACTCAAGTGTAATTTATTATTCATGCATTTGGCAAGACTAGTATATATCGCAGATTTATCAGAAACTTTAAAATTTGATTTTTAAAGAAGTCAAACAAGAGCGTTGCTATAATCAAACAAAATACTAGTCATCTGACAAAGCCTAGTAGAATCCGGTTTGCCGAAGCGGTGCGAGTGTAATGTCATTCTCGTATATGCAATCGTCTGCAGCGGTTACGCAACTTTCCGAAGATTCGCCGTCGTGTCTCAGTGGATGCCGAGCCGAGAGTAGCACATGATTGCTATTCATAGTTCGGCACTTGGAGAGAGAGAGCGGCCGGGCGCGCAAATATTTTTCCAGTCGAGACAGGCTCGGGCACGAGTGCGCGAGCGGCAAAATTAATACCAGTATTTGCTTGCACGCAACCCCATCGATCGGCGTATTTGCACAGGATATTTATTCGGGAATTGGAGTCGGTGCACCTGGAGGTAGGCGGCGCGCGAGTCGGGGGATGCTGCGCCCGGGCAGAAAAGAGAGCGGGAAATCTCGGCGAGAGAAGAGTGATCCGGTGCTGGCTGGCCGATTGTCCTGCCTATTTGCCCGACTATTTATCACGGTTTATTATTTCCCATTGTCGGCGGGGTTACGCTTTGTTGGCGCACGCCAAGGACCGAGACGAATTTCTAAAACCGTGTCCGATCGGATTTGCATATTGCGCCCTCCTCGAGCCATTGCACGCCCGACTCCGATTACAGGCTCTATTAATTGTGGTGTCTCGCATTGTTCTCCGATAGAGCCGGGGGTTAGTCCTGACGGTCTTCCCTTTTCCCGACTTCTCTCGATCTGCCGAGCTAGACTGATTGGTAAATGCCCCACTCGTGTTACAGGTTCTTTGCATATGCGAGGGAAATTCGAGACGCTCTCTGTGTTATTATGTTCCAGCCCTTTTCGATACTCGAATTTTCATAGGGACTGCGTATCACTGCATATTTTATACCGATCCCTAGCATTTAACTTACGCCTACCATTTTTCTGTGCTCTTTTGGTTAACTATAACTCTCTGCACGGAAAACTACCTTCCTGAAACGCGATAGTGTTTAGCAAGGTTTTTTCCCCTAATAATTTAGGGAAAATTAATAATAATTAATAATTTAGGGGAAATTTATTATTAAACATTTTAAACATACTAGAATCAGATCAGCGTTTTCCCACTTGAATTACGCAACTGAATACACGTTAGAGTATCGAACCAAGAAAATTTGCATTGAACTTATCATAAACACTGAAGAATTCAGAATGCACATTATGCCGCACGCGCCCGCAAAAAATCAACATAAATTATACTGCAGGAATGTTTATCCCTTTAACAGATTTCCATATTAACTACTAACGGCGTACGCACATTAAGGCGGCGGAGGGGAAGAGTGCAGGATGGTGGGGTGGTGGCCTTTTAAAGGGCAACGAAGGAGCGACGTCGAGCGACGACTGGAGTGGTGTCGGAGGAGGGGCGAAAAAAGTTGGGGCATAAAATTAACAGTATACAGCTTGCAGAGCGCAGTTTGTTGCTCGCCAGTAATATTTCACGAAGGTCTCTCTCGTTCTCCGGTACGGGCACAGAGACGGGGAGAGGGTTGCTTCTCGAGGGGGGTGTGCAACAATGGAACCCTTTACCAAGCCCCTAGCGCCCAGCCAACATCCATACATCATCATTCATACTGAAAAAACCTGGGGGCACCTATACTAGTTCGGCCCGGAGGGGCCGTCGAAATTTCAAAGTACCCAGTACGCATCAAGTACTTTCTAATACTGTGCTTCCGTTACTATGTGCGTACGAGGGCATCTTGTAGCAAAAAATATACTGCCTATTACCGTCCGCTTGTCTGAACGCACGAGTTGTCGTAATAACGTGCGGGAAAATTTATAATTTGAAAGGTTGAAACATCGGAAATGTCGGTAGGAGAGATTTAGACATTTTTAGTTTGTTATATATTTATTATACAGATTGGCGAAGAATTGTAAAGTAGATTTTTTAAAGTTTTTGTTTGGTAAGACGGAAAGATCGGATGATATTTCATCGTGAGCCAGGGGAGGGTAAGTGAAAACACGGTTGAAATATTTCGACAGACAATGTCCGCAAAGTCAGAAGTGCCGGGTGAGCCGAAGAGAAAACACGGCGGTTTACCCGGTCACGAACTTTCCGAAAACCGCCCGAACACCCCTTCGACAGGAGACCAACCACCACGCCCCAGAAACTCGAAAGGGGTTGCCGGGCTAGTAAACAGTGACGAGCAAAACTGGTAGAGCCAGCAACAAAGCGGAAGGAAAAAAATCAGTCGGCAGAATGTCATGCAGAATCCGGGCAATCCCAACTTCACTCGGCAAGGAATCGTCCTATTCTTTGGTAGCAGCATCGGCGAGACTTGGGAAAGTCATCGATCAGAGAGCGATGGTTTTTCAACTCGATGTGCAACACTCGATGCCGAGAAAAATAAAGCTCGGGGCAAAAGAGAGAGCGAGACGGGAAGAATGAGAAGCATAATCCGCTTTTTGAAAAGTGCTAACCCCTTCGACGTGTCACAGCACGGCTGACTGATCGTGAAACCATGGAGTAACCCGCAAAGGGTTGCCACCATGCAGCGAGCGAGGCAAGCGGCGGGCGCCGAGTTTAAAGTTGAGCCTTGTAATCGACGTGTAATCCGCAAAAACCGTGACAGCCGGAAGATAATAGAGCTCGTCGAGTGAAGAATGGGTGGCCAGTTTGTTTTGCACGGTGGTACCGATGAGCTTCGTCCGCGCCACCCCATTCACTTTGAATTTGAATCTTTCAGGAAGGTAACAAGGTCATTTGTTCACAATTGAAGGTATACTTTATTTTCGACATTTTACGGTTTTCTGAATATCTCCATAGCAATTGTTTGTGGAAATTTGTCGAAGAGTCTTTATAGCAGATACAATTGCACTATGCAATCGGTAGCTAGCACCTGATCAATCTCCCGAATCTCCCTCAATTAACATAACTCAGGGCATTCTTCCAGAAATCTGAGTTCGATCTCCGGTATTACTTACAGTCCAGTTGTTCCAGATGTCCTAGAGATAACCCCCGGAGTAGAGAACATTTTTAACGTGAAACAGTTGGGTTCAAAGGTCTCCTAGGGTCAGCTTACCGTGGATTTTCGCACCTAGTTTTTTGCTACGTTAGATAAGTATCAGTCACAAAAGACCTGTACCCAGAGTTCCGTCATTGTTCTGCTTTTTCTCGCTAAACTTGGAGTTCTAGTGAAATAGCGTGCTATCAATGTGGAATCGCCCAGTTAACAATATCTCGAGTAACAAGAAACAGAATTACTGATACCTCACTGTGTACAATACGCACATTTGATTTTTCTTAGCTCAGAGTTTTATAATAATTATTCAACGGATAAGAAAGCAGGCCGGTATATGCGCTACTCTACAATGAAAACAAATCAGTATTTAATTATGTCTACGTCTGATTCTATTTTCGTAACGCGCGTATCTTTATGCTTCTCTTAATCTTTTCATTATCACACATTTCGTTCAGCTGTACTTTTTGCCACTCGGAATCATTAATTCTTCCAAGCTGCCGGTGGCACTAAATTAATGACTGAATCCCTCAGGAGAAATGAATAGTAGCTATTTAAATTACGAGTGCAAGGAGGGGTACAGGCGTTCACTCTTGCAAACTCGAGTGATTAAAGTCGAATTAGCAATGCGCCGCGCCCCGGCCAGTACATAATCTCTCTTGCGCCGAGATAAATTTGACATTCGCATTATCGCGAGCGAGCGATTTCTATTTTCGGCGCGCGTTCGCCCGGAAGGACGTTCGTCCGGGGTGACAGAAGCGCTCTGGGGTTACAGGTACCAACCCCATGTAGTGTAGTAGTAGTTGGGGCCCGAGACCGGCAGGAAAAAAGTGTCCACGCACTGGCAGGGGGGAGAATCGATCTGGCGCGTCTCGCACTGCTGGTTCTGCTTCGAGGAAAATGTTGCGATTTTTTTGGCCGCTTTCGACCCCTGGCCGATCGCTCCTCCTGGGAGTTCCTCTTCTCCTCTCCTTTGAACCTGGTGCATCCCGCTGAAGGGGATTTACAATTTCGGCCACTTCTCGCTGCGCGGAGGGTGCATCCGATAATGTGGGTCCAGCATGCTGTTCTTCTATCTTGATCGGGCCGATCGGAGTGCTACAGTTTACTTGGCTCAAAGTTTGCCGCGTGTGCGGGCTTGTGGGGTTGTACTAGTTTTTCCCATTTATTAATATCTTCATGATTTCCTACAGTTTTGCGTGCCGGGGGTAAAACTAGATTAGAAACTTTTGTAGCTTTTGATTGTTTTATATTTATATTTTGATTGTCCTGAATATCACCTGAACATTACAGTCTGTGTAAAATTAGTATTAAATAATCGTTAAAAGATTCTTTCTGAGAGGGTTTACAAGGTAATGTAGTCATTCTACTTATGATATTTGATAACTATTTGATCTTACCATAGTTTTTCTAATTTCCCGTGAACTTTAATTCTGGGTGGTAACTCTTTTAATTTGACTAGGAATACAATACACCTTTAGCATATTTCTACACATATTTTGACAGCCCCGGGCAAGCAATGAGTCACCGATCACGTCCAAAATTGTTTTTATCGGCTCGCCGGGTTCCGAATCTTGAGCGATCGAACCAATTCACGAGTCAGAGGTTTCCACCAAGGGAATAGGGCTGGAAGGGGGTGGTTCCCTTATTCCTACTGTCCGCGAGGATTCGTCCTCCTTTATCCCGAGGGAATCTCCGTGTATTGTGTTCCAAGTTTCCCTCCCAGGAGCGATCATTATCTCTTTAGGAACCCGAGCGCCGGGATATAGCCTAAATAACCCCAGTCTCGTCATCCCTTTTATTAATAGAAAAGAGATCAACGAAATCTCGGAGCGAAGGGCGGGATTATTACAGGGTATTTATTACGTTAGTAATTGCGCTCTATTTTGTTATAAAAGGAACCTGTTCGCTCTTATACGATCAACGTGGAAAATTGTTATAGTATAGAATTACTTGGTCTTGAGTGACCTACATCCGAGGACACTCTCAGTGAATTATGGTTCTTTCTATCTGTACAGTTCAGACAATTTCCCAAATTCAAACTTTTCTTCGGATCTTACGATATTATTGGCCGAGAAGTCCAACGAAAAGTCTACCCAGTTAATTTCGTTTCCGTACGGCTAATCGATCTGTGAAGTTGTTTGACTTGTGCTGGAGCAGTGCGGAGCACTGGATATTTATTTGTGTACGTTGCCAACGGGATTCGCCACCCTCGGCCCTTGTGGCCCGCTCCAAAACGTGCTCTATAGATGGCCAATGGCGCGTGCAGCCTTTTTTACCAGCCCCGATATTATTTTACCACCAACGGCAACTGTTTTACTTTTGCCCGAGCCACCGGCGTACGCCCGCTTCGGCCCACTTTGCTCTCGAGTGGCCGGCAACAGACATCTGTAATAATTTCTGCCCATCTAAGCGTATGTTGCTGCTTCCTCTTGCGGCATACTTGCCTACATACCAATTTCAGATGTTTTTTGTTTTATGGTTTAGAGTTGAAACGTAGGGATAATATAAAAACTAGTATATGTAATACCGAAGACAGTACATAACAATATTTTGCTTATTCTTACGTCTAACTTTGTCTACATTTATTAATTTGGGATTATCTAACAGCCAAATGTACACATTTTCGTTCTTCAAGAGGAACAATTTTGCATATTTTACTTTCTTTAATTTTCCAAATACAGAAAATCATTTTAGACCTTAACTGCCACTGTTTGCATGAACCGTTCCACTCCAATTCAAAGTACCGCGAGTATCATCTCGAGGGACTGTCCAATTTGTCGCACTCAGGACGGTCCATCGGCGTTATCTCGTCGCATCGGATATAAACGGGTGGTTCAATCTCGGCAGTGATACGAGAGAGCGGGCATGCGATTCTCTCGCTACAAAAGACGCGCTCCCGGGGTGGTCCGCTTATCAGATAAGGTGGCGGCGGGATCGAGTGATAGTTGCAGTGCAAACATAATGGTAATGGGCCCCGGATAGCCGGGCAGAGGAGGAGGAGGAGGGTAGGCGGGGGGGAGATTAGGATCGAGGCATTGTGGTACGACCCAAGTTCACGGTGCGAGCGGGAATATAAGAGGCCCGCGTTAACGTCAAAAGGCGTTACTCGCTCGAGCTGGCTCACCTGGCCCGCGCCACCGGACCTATCCGATTATTCTCGTCGGCCACGAGATTCACAGTAGATTTTAATGTGACCCCTTTTGTTTCTCTACCCCTCCCGGGATGCCCGGATGACGCCACCGTCGCTACTCGAAAAATAGAATTGTTCGCCATTCACCGATTTGATTAGTATTTGTGCTCGGCCTGACTCGAGCACTTGGGAATGGGGGGCTTGTTGCAGGCGGGAGTTATCATGGAGGTTATCACCTGCGGCTCTTGTTGTGGTAATTGTTAGTGGAATACTAGAACCATGTTATTTACGTCGAGCCTATAGTTATTTTGTCTTTGCGGTATCAAAATTAGATTGTAAGTGTTGTTTTGCAAGGAATAGTTAATTAAAATAATTCCTAATACTATACTGTCTACATTGTGCTCAACTTAGGAACATGGACAATGAATAAACTAAAAATTGTTAATAGAATATCATTTTTGATTCAATAAAACATTGAATTAGAGTGCATCGGATATTTATAAGAATATTTACTAGAGTTTCACGTTTCAAGTTTACATGCAAATTAAGAGAATTGAATGTTCTACGATGAAATGGAATGATCGTAAGGAATAGGCTTGAAATTGTGCGTGAAAGGAAGTATCGAATGTGAGTCGTTAGAGCGACCTCGTCGCAGCTGATCCAAATAGTACTTCCCTTTGAAGTGCGCGAGCTCTATTTAGCGGGCTGGATCGAAGATAATGCAATTTATCGTCGAGCGGCAGGGGTGGCGGTTCATTTGTCCTAGCATGTAAGGTATTCGTTATATCCCGATCGAATTGAGGTCCTCGCACGCTCGTTAGCAGGGGGAGTCCTGCGTCTCAATTTGTGCTTTCCATGAATTGCATTTCCTCGAGTGCCATTAGACCCATTTGTCAGGGCTTGCATTATTCAAACAGAGCGATTTCTAGTTGAGATAAGACAGATAAGCAATTCATGTTAAGATATTTCCTGTGGAAATCAACTGAAATAGTCAAGTGAAAATGAAAAGCCGATGTCGTCACTCCGGAAAATCTTTTTGCAACATTTACTAACAACACTCTCGAAATGAGAAAAGTTCTTTGCTATGCAGTAACATCTGCGTCGATTTTTTTTCGTAGTTTCAGATAGTCTGTTTGCTCATCTCATTTGCCGGAGTTTTGATTCTCCATGACGCACGCGTCTTAATTGAGACGGTGGGCAAATGTCCGCGGGCATTTCACGTGGTGCAAACATTTGCCGACATGCCGGCCGAGTTAAATAACCCCGGGCAATGAGGGAAGCCTACTTACTTAGCCGCTTTTGACCGAGACCGTTGCTCCAGTTTGTTTGTTTAAGCCTCGGACTATGGACGCTCGAACGGCCCGACATGGATGCCGGGTCACTTTGACCCACCGTCAAAGTTCCTCATTTCCATAAATTTCGAGCTTTCTTGCGGAATTTGTTTATGCCGTCATTCTGTTGCGGCCAGTGACCTTTGCAGAACTCAGCATTTGTTCAGTGAAGGTTAAACCGAGTAGTTGTTCGCTACACTTTAGCAGCCAGAACGAGTGACCGATTGATTAAGTTTTGTACTATTTGCACTATTAATTGAAAGTATAGCGTTCTTGTATCTTGAGTTTAAAAATTACACTTCTATCGATTTCCTGGTACGTTTGTTAATTGTAGAATTTTCTCACGTGACTCAGATATTTCTGAAGCATTAACGATCCACTAATACGTATGATGATGGATCGAGTACGATTACGCGTTGCCAATGTCGCATAATACATGCATCATGCAAATGAATGTGGGAACAAGACAGGCGTGTCGAAGGAATACAGATCAAATATTCGCACGATTTCGATGTTTCCGCAGAATCCTCTTTCCTCTTTACACACAAGACAATATTTTTTTAAAGTCCACCACCCACTCAACATTCACGAATTGCCAAATTAGTGTGCATTGGGATTCAAGTACGTAGAATCAAAGTTGGAATTACGTGCGCGAAAGACCGTGGCTACGAGATGCGTTAAGCAAATCGGATGATCGGCCCTTGAGCGAGACACACGAGTACACGTGCGGTCCACGTGCCGAGAGGGTGCATGCTTGCGAAACGTTCAGGATTTCGTTGGCTTCGTGAAACTAGCTGTTACGTCTCAATTACATAGGCTTTGCCGCGGCGAATTGCTGCCACGTGTCCTGCCACTTGTAGTTACAACGAGACTCTTGTTGGCACAATCTCACGCCTCGGCTTGTTACCGTGAGATTTTCGTACGCTGTGAACGGACTAGTTATTCAGCCTCTCGAGGGACACCGACACATACGTGTGCGCTTGGTATTTTTTCTTCATTCAAATAGATTGCATGGAAAACTGTAAAAATGTCGGGGACTATTAAATAATTTTCAATTATTTATTTGTGCGAAGTAAGTTTCAAGACGAATAAATAAATGGACGATACATCATTTAGTATGATTATTATTGCACTGAAAGAATTGCTCAACGCTAGTACTGGATTTTAGTCACAACGAGTGATCTGATAATACGATTTCACAGGCACAATGACTGGTCGTGTACCAGGCAATGATATCTCAATTATCACGCACTTTTGACCGCCAGGGTGGCACGACACGTGTCGTGGCGTAAAATTCTCCGTGGTATCAATTTCTTAAAGCCAAACGCTTCCCCGCGATATAGGCGCGTGCAGTGAGCCACGTGCTGGATCCACTGCGCACGTGACTACTAGGACGTGCGGCGATAATTCGCATCGTTCATCCCTTAAACCTACGTAAAAAGATCGATCGCAGGCGTGACCGCGTTGGGTCATTGCTGTGGGAAAGCTGGCCGAGATTACAGGAGAGATCATGGGAAACAGTGACACCAAGCGTTATCAGAATTTCTGTAACTGATATCGAAGATTCCCAGGACAGGTATATTTGCGGTTCGGATTGTGGTGTTATCTGCGGGAACGCAAGTCATATAATTGATCGAGGGAATCGGAATATTGAAACAGTATTTATTTCTGAGACTGCAAACCTGTCATTAGATTATTGATCGGGTAAAACTTGATTGGGCAACTTTGTGCATAATTTAGATTTGTTAGTTATATTTGTTAGTTATATATTTGTTAGACTTCGTTAGTTATATCTTTTCACCGGTATCAGAGTGTGTCATGACACAATTTGACAGATGCGAGAACCTTCCGCGCGTTAACAATAATAATCCTTCCCCAAAGGACGAAAATCTCGCATCCCGCTAGGACGACATTATCCCTGACGGCTTTTTATTCATTCTTAAAGCACTCATCTTGGCACGCGCGGCTCCGACCAGTCTACAAGAGGGATTATTATTTTATTGGTGTTATCCTTTCGCTTTTTTAGGTCGCGGCTGAAACTCGCATTGAACCTACTCGGCAAAGTATGGACAGGCACCTTGCGTGAAGGGGCTAATGCACGCGTGTCACGCATTCGGGGATGCGTTCCGGCCACGTGTCCGGCACGTGCCGTGGGTGATAGTGCGAAACGCGCGGATGTCGGCCGACCACGAGCCAATTGGCCAGAAAGCATAGCAAACGCAACCTGTTGTCACTCTTCGTACGCCTCTACAGTTTTATTAGATTAGAGTCTAGTTGTCAACTAGTATACTGTTTAAAAGTTTCTCATATCTGGTCTATAAATATTCATGCAATATTACGTTACAACATAACATAGAATTCTTTGTATTAATTTAATATTACATTGACACAAAAACCGTAGAAATCTACAGAGCCTGTGGTGGAATGGTTGTCCACCTCTATCGACAAGAAGTAGTCCAGGTTCCAGGAAGCCTCGCAGACTCAGCTGCCAATAATCCTAAATCAGCTTGCCGGCGCTGGTGGAATCCAATTCCGGCGGGGGTGTCGGCTCGTTAGTGGGGCTAAATACCCTGAAATTACAGAAGCGCTGGTCCACAAAGGTAGCACGCACCCCCGGAGAGCACGTCCCACGACGTATCCAAATCGATTGGCCACACTTTTCCAGCTTCGCTTCTCGCCAGCCGGTCCTGCACACCGAGACAATCCAATGGGGGCTGGTAAAACCAACGTGGTCTCGCTCGATTTGCCCAGCTCTAATATCTTGGGCACCCAACTTTTTCACGGATACCTTTCCATTAAGGTCGCCTCGGAAGTAGGCTTGTCGAGCGGTTAAGGTACAGCGAGGACCCATCGTCATTGGGCCCAGCGTTCCTTCCGGATAAAAAGCACTTCCAGGTGCTGGGTTTTTTTGTCACGTTTCACGCTCGTCTCCCGTGAGAGGAGCATGGGATCCAAGCCGTCACTTGGCTGCGGATACTGTTACGTATTCATTAGGGCCTTGATGGGTCTCCTTTTGGGCTTGCTGGATCTTCTTTGATAGCTTGTCCATCAAATCTAGTACTGTATTTGATGATACTCTATTAAGTTAGAGGTTTGAAGTGTGTATATATTGCCATATAGGTATTTCTTAGTAAATATTAGTCAAATTCATATTCAATAAGTTTGTTTTTTCATATAGAATTTTTATAGAATCCACGTATTTCTAGTTGTACTGGAACCGGGCTTTTCAATTAGCACCGGTAAGGAATAACTTTACAGGACTACATATCAATACTGTAAGGTGCCTATGTATATAGTTAGGCACCCTAGGTACCGAAAGTGTATCGTCAGTCTCACGGTAAACGAGATTTTCACACGAGCCTCGGATTTCGGAGCTGTCGGCTCGGCAAAGTGCACTTTCGCCGAGAAAGAGAGAGAGACCACCCCCGCTCGGCCACCCCGAAATCCTGGTGAAGCGTGCGCCTATTTCACAGTAGCTCCTCAAAGGGCGTCGTGAGGAGTGGCGGCGGCCTCTTTGAAATCCGCCACGTCGCGGCGAACATCTGAGGGGAAAACTGGAGTAAGGATTTTCGCGCTTTTGACCCCAGAAAGCACACCAGCTCCACTTGAGGCGTGTTTTCACTCGTTTCTCTCTGCCCCGCCGCCGCTACCGGCAAACCACATAGCCATTATTGCGCCAGAACCAGCAATAGAACTATGCTTTTATCGAGCAATTTCCCCGATTCTTGAGATTCGCTGTGGTTGCGCTGTAATTTATTAGGCGGAAGAGCCGGAACCCTCTGAATTGGACTTCCTAGTTTCGCTTTCACCACGCTTATTTTTTTCGAGCCACCTCCGCGCTGAGAACTACAACAGTTGCATCCGGACTCGAAGCCAGCAGTTTTGTGGGAAACCGAGGCGAACAGGAAGTTCCGTGCTGTAGTTTATTGTGAAAGGGTGAACTATGGGAGCTATGATTCTAGTCCTTTTAATGGCTCGGCTGGAACGTATCTGTGTGCACAATGTACACGGATTGGCTTTACAATTTCAATATCGATGAGAAGAGTGTTTTAGTTGGGGGTTTGAACAAGGGTGGTCATATGATACGGTAACCCTTTAACAGTAAAGGAATGCAAACAGAATCTTCTTTTTTACACGATGTTCTGGGAAGAACGGTGATGGATGATGTAATTAGGTTCTTATTTGCACGACGAAAATATTGTTGACATTTAACTCTGCTTCCCACTAAACTCACAATGAATCACATTGAAAGTGAATCATAGCTTCACTATTCTAAATCATTTATATTAATATGGTATTTAGCAGTAATATTTTATTGACTGTAAGAATCAACGGTGGCGCGAACGCGCGTTTTCTCATGTTTGAGATTTTGATGTTGCATATAGTCTTTTATTTTATTTCAAATCATAACGGCCAATGTGTTATCAGCGAGCAGAGTACGTCATGTCATTTAATATATTTAATCTCTTGGATTAGAACCACGTATGAAGAGCTTCTACGCAGTGTTTGAGTTTCATTCGATAAAATTGACCAAGCCACTTACCGCTGCCTTACCTTTTACGCCCAGTGACGCGTGACTCGTGCGACACAGCGTTTATCGTAGCGTGCACCGTGCAATTGTTATGAAATAATAATGGCTCCCCTCCATCGGCCAGAAAGGGAGCCGGTAGGAGGCGAGGTGATCGCAATCAAAGCAGAAGCCGGTGCACGCTCGTGCGGGACACGTCACTTCAGAGCTTCCGGTGGTGCTCAATACACGTGCACGGTGGTCATCACGCACATTCACGAAGGATATTCAATCAAATATTCCAAATTATCAGTATCACCATGACTAGTTTGTTATAAAAAGTTTTCTAAGCAAGTATTTGGATTAGAAAAAATGTGTAATTTACTAATTTTGTTTTATACATCCTCGTCGTGATATAAGAAAATATATTTATTTCTAGAATAGTATTTTTTCTATTTGTATTTAGAAGGAAGCGCACCGAAGGGAGTAAGGTCGCACAAAAATTCATGAGATGCTTCCACACCAGTCATTCCTGTTATCGCATTCTCGAGGGGTTGGCTCGGGGGTGTTCTGCCTGAGTAAAATCCGATTTCCGATTCCCTCCTTGCTTTGATATTCTCCATTCGCACTTCGTTATTCTTCCGAGCAGCAAGGGCTTCAATTATTGAGACCTAAAACGATTTCTATCACATAGAAAAACCTATTAGAATTTAGGAGTACATATATTTCGCGAGTGTTCGACAATTCTGTTCTACAACTATTACTGATTGTTTCACACAATACAAAATGCAAATTGTTTTGTTTTGCAGTTAATTCCTTAATGGAGAAATCGCATTAAATTAATTTCGACAATTATATAACTAAAGGTTTTTTCCGTTTCGTAACACAGTTTGTATTAAGCCAATATTGTGTTTAGGCAGCGATTCTTGCTTTCGTAGTAAACGGTTCCGAAATGCAGAGAATCCTGAGGAAAGGGTTGGTTCCGTGCTCTCAGCCGTTTCAGGGGGATGGAGAACGAAGTGATATGAACTCTCGCGTGAAGTGCATCAAAGTAAGAACCACTGCGAATCGTACCTATACGTATGCACGCCAAGCACCAAAATACGGACAGATGGCTTGTTGGATCTTTTCGTCGGCGGTGGACGCGTCAGTGCTAGTAGCACCAATGCCAAACCCCTATAGGGTGTACCAACAGTGTCCCTACCAAATGATCAATTTCACTCTGATTTTCGTACTATAAACATCGAGAAAATATAGTAGAGAACGCCATTCCTAGTTAGAACTGTAATATCATCTTATCATACATTATACCTTTTACTCACTTGGGGCTTTCAATGGTTGAAAATGATATAAAACCAATTATAATGCTGTCCCGGGTAAAGATTGTGTACGTCGAGTGTTGACTGAATGGATGAAATTCTTTATTCTTATAAACATTACAGGGGCAAAAATGCATTTAATTTGGCGGTTCAAAGTTGGAAATTTTGTTGGAAAATCGAAATCACCCGGTAGAGCGTGTCAAGTGACGTGTGTGTACGTCTAGATCGGTCCCCCCGTTGGTGACGACCCACACAGGCACGCTAAACAATAGTTAAATCAGGGTGAGGGGTGGCCAAGGGGTGCTGTGGGTGTTTAATGAGCTGCCAGCCAGTGACTGAAAGGGGGCACCCGTCGACGGTTGGGGGGACTTTGGGCGGGGGTGAGGGGATTTCTCGGGGTGCCAGGGGGGTTGCTGAAATACATTGGGGCACGAGCTACGGCACACCACTTGACTGTTTATAGGACCGGCACCGTGTAAAGTGTAGGAATAACATTGCATATATTTAAATCGACTACCGCTGTTGCCTTTCAGCGTTTACCGAAATCACTTTCAATCTCAATATATTCATAGCGCTTCAACGTACTTTTTAATAATATTTTATTTTAAAGAATGTAAAAACGCGACTGTCGAGAGTGTGGTTATTTAAAATAGTCGAGATAAAAGTACCACAGTTTATGTAAGCACAAAACTTGTGCTAGTACTTGGTTTTTCTATATCATTGAATGTGTGAAAATTTGGATGTTTTGAGAATGATTGGTGTCTGAATGTTTAGTGTTATTTCTACTTTCTTTCCGATCGAATTAAATTGTTACACCACCATGACGCAGTTACATTCCTCAATAAATGGTGCGTGTAAACGCAGGATGTGCCGTTATGTGATGGTCGGCATAATCGTGCCCCTAGCAGTTGCATCCCTCATAACTGACCGCTGACCTAGGACATCCTCGCGCGCCTTGGCATTCACGAAAGCAACGCTTGCGTGAAACGAGCTCCCTCTCCTTCCACTGACGCTACTGAAAGAAACGCAGGATTCGATATTCTATTTCCAATTTTCAGACAGCCCGAGATCGCCAATTTCAAAATCTGAAAAGTGGCCTAATCGCGATATTGGGTTACCGGGTGCGCTCGATCTAAGAAATTATGAAGAAACGCCTCAGCAGCGAGTGGCGCATCATCGTTGCGTCAAGTCCCGTTGGAAATTGTAACTCTATATTAGTGTACCGCTAGTTCTTTAGCGGTCAAGTGGAACTTCACAATAGGTTTGACAGTAGCACATCATTCTAGACTTGAAACTTCGTACCTAATTTCTTTTCATCTACTGAAAGGTACCAAGGCGAAAAACTGGAACAGCGTATTGAATTAGTCTTTCATAGTGTTTTGTATTGGTCACTTTCTTTCAACATATCGTGATAAAAAAGCGAGTTCTCATAACAATGGCATAACGGTCATTCAAATCCTTAAAAGTGCTCTAAGAACTCTACTGTTTAATTTTTTAGTTTTTTAGTTTAGTTTAATTCAAGCCCTTTGTTTATTACCAGCGCAAATCCGCGATAAACAAGCTTCACTTCCTATACCAATGTTATTCAGAATTATAGTGCGGGCAAGATGTCAAAGTCCCGTAGCTCGCTTTCCGTTCCGTCCCGTATAAGTAGTGTACATACTAGTCATTGATGTCAGTCAGCCTAATCAGGGCAGGAGCCTTTTTACAGGGGCATTTGCAGTCCCCCGAAGCAGAGCGAGGCATAGGTAGAGCCAAAGGGCAGGAGAGCGAGGCTGCGAGTCGGAGTTGGAATATACTCGGAGCGAGCGTGTAATCCTGCGTAAGCCCACCCTACAAGCCCAATAAAACGGGTGCCGCTGCGAATCCTTCACAATGACGCTAAATCAACGATTTGTCCAGCGGTACCTCGGCAGGAACTTTAATCCCGGTTTTACATGTGATTAAAGAGCGGCTTATATGTCAGGGCGATTGATGCTAAAGTGCTGACCGAAGACAATCGGGCAAAAGAATATTTGGATAAGCTATGGTAATAATTTTGATTTGCTTGATGGGAATATTAGGAATTTGGGATTGTGAGAGGTTTAATAGTCTAATTAAATAACTCTAATTATTGATTGTTCATTAAGAGTGTGGACAAACAAATCGATTTGGGTGTTTTAGTTATTTCTTTAGACTTATTTGAGATATTATTTTTCGTATTGCATGTGTTTTGTTAAAGTTGATAATAATTTAGGAATGGAAAGATAACAAGGTGGGAAAGGGTAGTGCGTCCATGACATTTTACTGCTTCCGGGCGAGATTTCTATTACGGTTTTCCGGGGAGCCTGGAGATTCTGAGGGTCGATCAGAATACGATGGCCGATGATCGACGGTGGGGTATCGACTCCGAAGTGGTTGGCACTCGCCGGGCGCAGGGCGACCCACGTCAACCCCCTAGGATGAATGGTCTCGCGGAGCTCGGGCATTCTTCAAGTAAATTATAGTCTTGAATGGCGACGCAGTGGGGGGTTGCTTGGCACGCGCGCATTGGGGTACACCTGCCCCCCGTAGACATCTGTCCCCCTGTCTCCCCGGTTATATCGTCAGAGTCAAACCATAGTGTGCGCGCACAATTCTCCATAGTCAAAGCCTCGAGCGCCCGCCAACTCGAGGATCCGATCGCTCAAGTTCCCGGCGACGCACACCGTTCACAATTTGTTCAAGTTTTAGCGCATTCGATTTCATCCTTGCACGGAATAATTTTTTCCAATCAATGTTTCATGTAAAACCAGTCGCTTTCGATACTCAGTTTTGATATTTTGATATTCGACATTTTCGTAGATTCAATCTGATTATGAAAAGGAAAAAGTGTTGATATGTAATCTGAAATCTATTATTCACTTAAATGATTAGTTTCTTCTCCCTTAAGGGCCACCGCGGATGAAACATCTTTTCAATAACATGCCACAGTGAATAAATTCGAGGGCTAGTAATAAGCTTATCCTTGCACATATCCTTGCCGACGCGTACGCTTAATCTCGTTATATGCGCTCATAACTCGTGCAAATAGGGCTTTCCATATTTAAGCGAGGCGCGCGCGCACTGGCGTCGGTGGAGAGAGAAATAAAGGCCTACGACGCGGCGGTGCGGCGCTCGCGTGCCCCGCGCTGGCATACTAGTCGGCATTGTTCGTGGTTTACCACAAAGGCCTGCAAATGCCAACTTACAATGGAAAGCCGGTGGCCACCCCACGCGCCTCGGCTGTGCAGCCGAGCAGCGTCTAAACAGATGCCGAAATACGAAGCCGAAAGATGTTTGTCAGAGCGCCTTTATACACTGGCGAGCGAGTGTCTGTCTGTCGATAGTCTTTTCGGGGCGGACTAATCGGCCCGGATTGTTCTACTTTCCGCCGAAGGATCGTTGCGCTTTTCGCTTTTCAGCACAGCCAGACGAACCACTCTACTTCGTTTGCCACGAGCAAGATACTCACTGTCAATAACAATCAATACTTAATGCGACGTGACCTCCCAAAACTGACGCGGGATTTACAAGAGGCATCGCAACGAGGCCATTAATCTTCGATTAAGTGCTCAGCGATCGGTCAAGGTAATTTCACGAATTTTCCTGAATTAGGAAAGGCCGTTTCCCCCCCTGATGGTTAGGGGGGTTGGTTTGGCCGGGCGGCGGGGTCGTTCCACCCGTCCTCTCGACGGGGGAACAGCCTCTGTCAGCCACCAGTATGTCACCGTACAGACCAGCGCCCCGGTACAATAAGGGGCCCGGAGAAGCCGATCGATATGTGCACTCGACGGAAACGAGCCAGCGAAAGGTCGATCAAAGCGAAATCACTGCCAGTCTCCAGACATTCGATCGCCAGACAGCACGGGAGACACTGCTCGCCGTTTATGAGCTGTGAAAAAACATTCGATCGGCCGAGGAATTAACTCGACTGTTGGAGGTCGATGATTTGATCGAAGAAAAATGGGGAACTGAATAATTTTAATGAAATTCGTAGTTTTTCTTTTGTAAGAAGATTGATTTACCTTTCTTGGTTTTATTCTTCTATCATGCATGTAGTTTTCTCATCTTGTAGTTTCATTATATATGTATTCCTGTAGAAAATATTAAGCAACTTGTAACAAGTTGTTACAATCTAAAATTAGATATTGGAGTCATTTTTCGACCAGCATTGCATTTAATTCTACAACTAGGGAAGGATTAGAGTTCTCTCGATATGTGTTCGACGTCAATAAATAATCGGCAAGATTCGAAGAAATATAACATCATATAAGATTTATCACGGCGCATTACCCCAGAAATTAATCTCTCGACGAATCTATCAATCGCAGTGCTAATTTCTGGCCGATTTCACGCGATCGACGGTGACAAGCATGGCAGCGTTACTCGGCAGTATCTATTAGTGCAGGCTACCAGCATTCTCCCGAAAAGCTGGAAAGCATTTATGTACGTGGGGTGGCCGGTCTCGCAAAAACTGATTGAATCCCCCAAAATCCAACACCTTTGCGTCGGGGCGGCAAGGCACCGTCTGTCGCCGGCGGTGCTGTGCACACAACGCTACATGTTGCCGGGGACGGATAATGGCAGAGCCATTCAGGCATTACCATTATTGGCGAGATTTTGGGGAAAAACGATCGAGCGTGCTAACGGATTCGACGCAGCTTGCAGCCTGTTTGCAAATAGGCCTTGTATTCGAAATTATCGATCAAAGTCCCGGCAACACGCGGCGACGGCAGTAATCGCGCGAGTGAGCAATCCAGAGAGGCACGAGCGTGACATTTATACCTCGAAATTAGCTGCTCCTCTTGGATTAGTATCATTTTGAGGAGTCCATTGATGTTGGTTTGTTTCGTTGTAAATGAGAATAATTTGCACATTGCATGGAGGATATTAATATTTTACTGATTAATCTCAACTATAAAAAAGTGCTAATATGTAAGCTAGTATACAACTCTTGCTGGAACGAAAAATAAGTTTGTCAATGAATAATATTTCGGAAAGTTCAAGTGCACTCAATCGATCAGAGCCGAGAGTGCGATTTCCATAACAAGAACAAGTGGGTGTCCCATTGGCCAGGCAAAATCGGCTCGTGTTACGAAAATAAATAGGTTCCATTGCCAGGGCCTTTCCATCATGAGCAGCGGTAGAGAGAGTATCTATCAAAACAGTGCAGTTCTCGCCTTCCCGATGAAAAGATAATATTTATTCTACCATCCGCAATTTTCATGTTCGCCTTACCGACGTACTTGGTTCTTCCTACCCCCCACTTATTCCTGACCCTTTCGGCTGGAAAATATTTGCACGGACACACGAATTGCGGGACTCTTGTTTCCAGTACTCCTTGAAGTACCGGCACGACCGCATTTCCATGCAGGGGTAAGCAAATTTTTGACAAGTTTGATCCTTTCGATTTCTCCATTTTCTCGCCGTAACGACGTTCGGGTTGCTTTTCGCTAAAATTATTTAATTTTATACTTATACGCACGGTTATAAATTGCAAACATTTATTTTTCATCCGCTACATATGCGTATCGCGCGTGTGGGTATCTCTGAATCGCGTCTACGATGCATCTGTTCCATAGTGTTGTCAGCTCCTACATAAAGGGCACGTGCTCGTGGCACGTGCTCATTCAGTTTCGAGCTGAGCTTCATTCCTGCAAAGTGGCTCGCTCAAAGTCGGTCACCACGAAGCAACTGTTTCATCCGAATCTTTAATCGAGTTAATCTGTACATTAAACAAGATTCTTTCCAATATTTAGCATAACTTACACATCGCAATAGTGATTACGATATTAATAACTAGTTTAATAATTGTTTTCTAATGTCATAGGTGCAAAGCAATGGCTCCAAAGTTCATGGATTCTCATCTGAGAACCACAGTATGTATCAGAAATCGTTCGATAAATAAATTACTTAAATCAATTAGACGGTCGACTTCTAATGAATTCCTGTTCTCCTCTTCCCCACCTTCAAAATAATTTCTAAGTTCTCTTATTCCGGTTGAAATTGTTCGTAGTCCTTAAAAAATTCATTATACATAAAGATTATGTTGAGTAAGGGGGGGGGGGATTGAATGAGGAATGCGATGGATTTAGATAAAATATGATTTATTGAAGAGATATAAATTCTGTACAATATATTCCCTGAATCGCCAATACGATATTACAATAAGAGCACTGTCGGATTCTCGCCTACCTAGTAAACTTGGTCTGAACGACACGGGCAGTAGGTAAAAGGGACAAAAATGAGATCAAGTGTTGGAGATCAATGGAGACGATCGATGACTAGAAGAAAGGAACCTAATTTCGTAAGTGTTCCTTGTATACACGAGGAAAACTCGATCTCGTCTCGTTCACCGAGGACACCTTCGCACAGGCGCGCAGTTTCGTTCGCAAAGTCTCGAAATTCGAAGGACTACACCGATTAAGGCAAAGGACACATCCTTCGAGTTAAGACACTCATTGCGTTGCAAATAGAATACTCTCTTACAAAGTAAATAACGATGATATTCGGCGCCGGCCCCTTATTATTTACTATAAATAGCTATCTTCGAATGCCTGGCACAATGGTCACCGCTCTAATACGTAGTACATATTGTTCAAGCTCGATTCACATTACACGACGCTCACGACTCATCGTCTCTCGAGACTATGTACGGTTCATCAGTCGAGAGTGACTTGTAGCGACTCTTCCCATTAAAGATTTCAATTGCAATGATTTCTTTCACGAGCCTAAGTTTACGGAGAATGTGAACCGAGCTTTACACTCCCGTCAACCACCGACGTGTGCCAGCTAATCTGTTCCTAGCACTATTGCGTCTACGGTTGCATCGAGTTGAATGGGATGTGACTGTTACGTGTACGTTTCACGAATTAATGAAACTTGATTGCTTTCTGAGTTACAGTTGGAATTGAAAGAAAATGTCAATTAATTGTCGAGTTGGATCTACTTGTGCACAAAGTTGTTGATGCAGGAAAAATAGTAGGAATTTTATGAAAATGGAACTGGGCTTACATCGGTTTCAATGCTTCTAAAGGTTTAGATTGCCATGCTATACAGTCATTGAAACTCACCCGAAAGGAACACAGACCATTTCAAACCCCGGAGCGATGACTAACGCCGTCGGCCAATCGATAACTCCCTGCCCAGTTTCCTTACACGTCAATTGACATTTTCAGCAGGTATTTTCAATCGGCGACTAAAAACCTCTCAATTATCTGTCACTCGCACTAGTTCTCGCCGCCCGCAACAACCGCGTGGGCAATCGCCACGTCCCAATTCGCAGATCTCCCTCGACGACCGCGGAATCAGTTGGACCCTGGCGCATTCTGAGCAGGCATCCTCTCGCACGTGCGCCACGACGCGGTATAATTATCGAAAAATAGTTGTCCTCTATCGCGCTACTGCGCAAAAACCAGAGCGCTCGAGATTCCCTATAGGCACTGATACATGTTGGCGTGGTGGACCATGTGAGGCTGCGGCAGCTGATGCTGCGTGTGATGGGCGTAGATCCTCTGGTCG
Organism: Crossocerus cetratus; assembly: GCA_963675795.1. Classification (NCBI taxonomy): domain Eukaryota; kingdom Metazoa; phylum Arthropoda; class Insecta; order Hymenoptera; family Crabronidae; genus Crossocerus; species Crossocerus cetratus. The sequence continues at coordinate 18,436,807 of OY776668.1, forward strand.
TAGCAGGGCTGGTACTGCATGTTCGGGCTGATGCTCTGGTCGCTGTAGCAGTCGTACTCCTGCCATTCCGGAACAAATCTCTCCTGGGGATACGGGAAGCCCGTGTGCGCTGGACCCAGCCGCTTTTGTGCCGCGACCGCACAGCTTCCGGTCGACGAGGTGATCATGTTCCCGTTCTCGCCGATGCTCACCGTCACGTTGCCCACGTTCACGGTGATCTCGCCGCTCTCGTTGTTGCCCAGGGTCTGCGAGAGCGCCCAGATGTAGTTGTGCGCGAAGCGCAGGGTCTCGATCTTCGTTAACTTGGTGTCCTCCGGGAAAGTCGGCAATGCCATTCGTAGACGCTCGAGAGCGTCATTTAGAGTGTGCATTCGATGACGCTCGCGATCGTTTGCCTTTATCCGACGGTTCCGCTTGAGCTTCAAGACCTGGCGACATGAAGAAGGTGTGGATTTATTCTTTGGTCTTTTGCGAAAAGTTATTGTGTGGTGATCGCGAATTGATGGTGTAAATAATGAACGCAAAACGTATTTAATTGGAACCACATGTTATTAATATCAAAATTGGAAAATGTTTGAAAATGTTTCAGGGCAACTGGTGAATCGTGCCGACGGCAGAGGATTGGCGCGCTGAAGAGGCTTTCGTGTGTTTGCCGAATTCTACTAACCTGTGTAGGACTTTTGCAGCGGGTAGTACGTGTTTTCTTTCGCTTTTCCTCCTTCACCGACGGAAACAGAGTGTCGGTTGGCATCTCGTGCTTTGGCGACTCGAAGCTGACATCGAAGCCCGAATCGGAGGAGCTCGAGAGCTCGTCGAAACCACCCTCACTACAGAACGAGTACTCCGACGACATTCTCACAAAGTTCTGTAACATTGAGATAAATATTCTTTGTAGAGAAAATTCAAGAACACCGAGACTAATATGTTCCACGAAAAATCTGCAGTCTTTTCAACCACCGGTCATAGAATACAGAAGGTCAAAACTATCAGAAAATCCAGTATGAATGACTTTACTTCTAAAACTAGAGTGAGACGTTGCTAATATCAATTTATTTTCCAAGTTAACTCCAACTTAACAACAGAGTCACTGATTTTTTTCGAGGATCAAAGATACAGAATTTTCCGACACTTAAAAGCTGCGATTGGGAGAGAAAATCACCTTAAATAAATACTCTTGATAGATTCACGTTCACACTACCGATACTCGGTGCAATTTTCAATTGACGTTGCAGTGCACGCGTATCGAGGACGAATGCGGTTTAGTTTTGGAAAATCGTGCGGCGAACTTGTCCGACGGGAGAGTTGGAGTTTCCGTGACGGTGGTGGAAGGCGCACGAGGCAACGGCGAGCGCTCTAGGCGGGGTACAATTTGGAACTGTGCATGAGGCAAGGGCCTCTTAGAGCATATATACGGTCCCGGGGGTATTTCGCCCCCTCCATAAGGGTCGGCCTCCGTCTACGGGGCACCGTGCCGCGCCAGCTTCACCCCATAATCATGAACCAGGGGCACCAGACTCCAGCCCCCACTCTTCAGCCCCTGTATGCATTGGACGCGTGCCGGCGAGATGTGCCGCTCTAGTTTAGGAGATTAGAGGTTTTTACGGTGATTACACCACTTTGTGCCTCTCGCATATGAAAGCAGCTCGGCGTCGCTTCGAATACTTCCTCGACTTTATTCCCCCGAAGTTCCAGCGGTTTTGGCCTTTCTGCTGCATCTGCGGCCAAGCGAGAATTCTACCTCGTAGAAACTAGTTTCTTCTACTAAATTACGACTACGACATGCAAAAAGACTTTACAAATTTTGCGGATAGTTGTTAAGCTTTGTTAATCGTGTTAGTGGATTCGTCCCATGTAAATTGTAATCCGGTTCTATTATATTGTAAGAAAAGTATTTTATTGTAATATATAATGATTTCTGCAAATCAATTGTTATGAAAGAATGACAAATTATTGTCACTAATAATTTGTATTAAAGAAATTATTAGGTACAAGTAATTATGTATAACTCGTCCCACTTATTCCCATACCAACACTGATCCTAACTCGTGCAATTTAGTTTTTCAGTTAACCAATATTTTAAAAACAAGACTTTAATTATCCAATAATATGCTGAATATAATTATTGCATTACGGAGAACCGCATTAAAAATTATGTTATAAAGGGAAGAAATATCGTTATAATAGTACGGCGCAGTCAGATTTCCGATCAAGCACGCTTGTATGAAAGGCCAACAGCCTTAAGGGGCACCGACACCTGAACCTGAACTAACGCTAGTCTTCCTTTTACGAAATGAGAAAGCCGAGGGAAAAAATCCTTCCCCCCGATCGACCTCGGAGAACTACATGGTTAAAAGTATGTAGTCGATAATCTAATAAAACCCTCTGCGACCATCTGTCGCATCCGCTAATCAGCTGATAATGCTGGCGATACATCGCTATAGAAACCGACAAGTAAATCGTTCCGGGGCGATCAAAATCCATTGCACTATAACGAGGGCACACGAGTTATCTCTTTGTTAATTATATACTAGTAATATGTTGCTAGTGAACCAGATAATAATCATTTGTGAAATATTTCTGTTTGTTCCTCAATGTAAAATAATGACTTCTAGTACAACATTTACATAAAATACTTATACTTATAAGTTATAGTTGTCCGCCATTAAGATTGAACAATTCGATATCGCGCGTAACCTGAATGATTTGTTTTTGAATTAAAATAATAATAGTATCTGCTACTTGAAATAAAGTAAATGGCACTTCAAATCAAAGTTTTACGAGTGATAACTATTATCATCTATGCAAGTAAGACTGCCAGGAAGCTTGGTATCTTAGGAAAAATATGTAATTGCATGTACCTTGTGTCTGGTCTCACGAAATATCAGTATGCACAAGGATCACCGGTAGCCTGATAGTGCAAGCCTCAATCAATGATTGCCACTGACTATGAGTATTAGCATCCATCAATCACAACAGGTGAAATCACTTTGACAAGACAGTTTGAGTATCGTGTGCTTTATAATTTTTAATATTTCCGTACATTTTTATAATTTCCCAGTTGAACGAGCAAATACATGTTTAGAACGGTCTTACTTTATTACGGTAGAGGTTTCAGTCGTCAATGGGAATGCTTTCTGATTTGCATGAAACGGTTTGATACGATTCGATTGGCACGGTAGAAGCGGCATTAAGGTATCGGCAACTGAATGTCTCGTCCCATAGGTCACATTTGCATATGACTCGGTGTTGAGTAGCGGCGGCAATGCATCCTTAGCACTCTCGAGGACTACAAATAATGACGGTTCTAGCTAACAATACCTCATAAACCCTTTCTTTCATTCCCTAATCAAACTTATATGTATTTATGTCTAGTTAATCATTCAGTCATTTAATGATACTTGTCATCGTCCAACGAAAAAACACCATTCCCAATGAATGACGCGAACGGAAGTCAGCCAACTTATACGAATGCAAAAGTTATGTTGATTCGGATTATATATTTGACAGATATTTGAATTTTAAAGCACAATTAGAAAGCCAATCCAGCAAAAACGGGAGAAAGTTTAGCCTGGAGGTGCAATAAATTCTACCTCTGCGTCACTGGAGAGTAGATCGCAGAGAGGACGTGAAACGTTATAATCAAAAGCGGTAAAAACGAGTTATAAAATTCGAGCACGGACTCTTTGTTACGATAGCTAAGAACGCTATATCCTTCACTCACTTCCTCGGAGAAATGACTTTCTTGTGGAGGTCTTTGCCTCTGAACTTTTCAATCACAGGCTTAATAGCACTTACTTTCAAACAGGTTTAAGTGGTTTAACTATTACTGTCTGTTAGTCTACTTGGATGGAAATTCGATGCACCAAACCCATTCCGGTAACATATTTCACTGACATACATTTATACAAAAATAGTTTATTGTTTTATGCGGTTACAGAATACCTTCATGCGCGCTAAAATGATTAATAAAAGCAAAATTAGGGTTCCATACGTACTTTCGTTTTATTGCACAAGTTTAAAAAATTTAATTCTCGACTTCGTAAAGTATAACAACTTTTTTCTGTAACTCTAACATTTCGTTAGTAGTTCCATTTCTTTAATGAAATTCATTCGGTTCGGTGTGTGACGGTCGCTCGTGAAAAGCGGGGCCGGTTGGCACGGAGGCAAGGGCTCACCAACCCTTTTCACACTTTGGAAATTCGTACCGTTTCGTCGATAAAGGGGCGGCATGAAATCGACACTGGATTCAGACACATGTTCGATCGGCCCGCGGAAATATTGGAAATTACACGAAAGATTTGGCCGGCGGTGCGTGGAGAATTGAAAATCAAATAAAAAAGGGGCGATTCGGGGCAGGAGGAGAGTCGGAGGGCGGAAGTACCCAGTGCGAAAGGGGTTTGGTGTCGTGTTCCAGCGCGATTCGCTCTAATTGGATAATTTATTGGCCGTGTCGATAACCGAAATTTCACCAGTTGTAGGCACAAGGCACAGGTATCCTGTCACTTGGATCCTTTCCCTCGTTCAGGTAATTTATGTATTTCCGATACTTTTTATCGATTCTCATAGTCTCCCCGATTTTTCTCACTCTATTGTGCAACCCGATAGCTAAAAGCGTCGACAGCCAGTGAGCCAGCTACTTATTATTAGGTAACGAACTCCATGAAACAATACACCCTGTACAATCGTGCGCGGCATAATAATCCGAGTATATGCGACGTTAAGAGAGTAAGAGGCGAGAACGCTTCAAAAGGTCTCGAGAGCGCAAAAGGTGCGCGCATCGTGAGAAGTGGGTTAACTAACTGGCAACACCCATGCTCACATTGTAGCTCACGGCAATTTTCCCATAGCTGTATATGTACCTCGCACTTCTTACGATCGCGTGTACTTACTCATAGCTGCTTGTACGTCTGTCTCGGCCGATACCCGGGCGAGCATTGTCGTCTCTGCGACCGAAACGCTTTCTTTCATTCAACTACAGAAGTGGGGCTTTATTGTCATTGTTGACAATAAAGTAACTGGACTGTGTAATTGAGTTATCGTGCAATCCATGCCAACTATATGGTTTAATGTGATAATATTATACAAACACAAACTTTGCAATAGGTTAATAAATTAAGATGGAAATTATTCAAAAAGGTTAATTACAAACATAATGTTGTAGGGTTAATGTTATTATTTTGCAAATATACTTATTTGTCTAATCCACTTGATGTTAGATTACTTTTCAGTAAAGCTATTCTCAAGTTGGTGGGATCTTTAATATTGCATAAGCGAAAATTGTATTGCTTTTTGCATGCAATAATTCTAAATAGTAGATGGTTAACACGGAGTAGTACTCGACACTCAATCCTGTAATCAGAGATGGTGGGTATTTGCTAATTAGATGTCATCACGCATCTGGGATCAGCTTAATCGTAACTTTCTTGTCCCAGACTATTGCGGGAGAACGTAGACGGTGCTCTTTTGTGTGCTTGGGCGTCGCTTTCTCATTGTCTACGGCATTATGCGGTCATATTAAGGCGTGTGTGACATAACAGATACTGCAAACGACTTGAGAAAAGAATCCCGTTTTCCGGTGCGATGAAAGAATGGAGAGAGTTGCACAGCAAACACAGCAATATTTAAAAAATTCGATTGTTGACCAAACACGGTTTTCTTATTTGCTATTAACGTTAATCTACCGGGTCCTTCTAATAGGAAGAATAAAATAACAAGCAGAGTTGAATCTATTACATTTCACACGAAATAGAGCTCGCAGCTACTGCAATAATACTGTTAATTTTGAATGTGGAACTTTGTTATCGATTTTGAATTTTGAATTAACATTAATAAAAGAATCGGGGCGGATTCTGAGGTCGACCACCGAGCACCAAACGGGTGCCGGATGGCATCCAACCAGAGGTGAAAACAATCTCGCATCCAGTTCGAACCGAGTCAGTCTATAGTTTATCGCTGAAGGTGGAGTTGCTCGCCTCGGCCTCTGGTAACTGTACTTACTTACACACGTCCCCTTCCCAACCGCCAAGTTGGAGAAACACGTCCTTCTTCGACTACCACGAATTCCCTGGCTACTTTCTTTTTGCATTCTACAGTCGTTCCTTGAGGATAAGTTTTGCGATGCAGTCATTTAATAAATGCAAGGTCGAATGTTTATTAATTCAATTGACCACACTACTTACTAATTGATGTAACGAGCGTAACAAAGGTTGCTCATCAATTCATTTGAATGAGTATTGTAAACCAAAGATTTTTAAAAATTATTAAATCTATTATTTATTGCAAGACGCTAAATGAAAAAGAAAATCAATTACAGGAGTGATGTATAAAGACTGGGATTGGTGAAGAGAATAAAAGCAAACATAAGTGATAATTAGGAATTGAAGGATGAACGATGTAAAAGGTGGGAAATAAGGAATGAAATAAGACTCCTTCCGACCTGCACAACCTTCCGCGCTTCCTTCCTGGACGAGAATGCTCTTCCACTCAAGTGTGCGTCTCCCTATAGCGTCCCTTCCTTTCACCTTGCCAGCCCCACCCCGAAAAGGGTCATCGGAGATCAATCAAGGAAACTAGAAAAGAGCCAGCCCTACCCCGACGTCCCTTTTCATCCTCTCTCCCTCCAGCTCCTACTTCCCGCTCCCTTTCAACCTCTCTCCATTCTCCGCCCTTCCTTTCTTCCAGCGAAGAGGACAGAGCACCAAGGAGCGGAGACTGAAGGGAGACGAGACCATTTCTGGAGAGGAGGACGCGTAGGTAAGGGAATTCTGGAACTCCGACCAAGCATCCTGTCATTTTCCTGCAGGATACCGTCGCCTCACCTCGGAAACTGAACACTGCCGGCATCCTCGGGCAAATTCGATTTTCTTTCTCACGTGCGCGCACGTGCGCAATCGGCAGTGCGATTTGCTGGAAACACGAGACTCCAGGACTACCGGTGAACTAGTTGGACACAACTGCAAGTTTATCTGGTGCGGTTCCTCGCCAGGATGAGCACGGTGTGCGGTTTCATCCTGGCAGTGGGTCTATCGCCTGGAATCATTAAGGATGCCAATTTATAGACGGGTACGTCCTACTAAACGAGCCCTACTTTTACCTGATATCAATCCAGACGCGACTGACTTATTCTAGACAAACCGGAATCCATCGGAATATAATTGGAGCATATGCCAATGCAGAGAGCTAGAAATACACTCGAATTACCGGATATAATATTTTCTAACATTATCCCACATAAAAAATAGTGTTTTTGTAACATGATGTGTTAATGTTATCAAATAATAATATTATATCAATTATGAAATTGGTTTATTAGACTATGAAACTGGTTGCCAACAAACATGTGCTAATTCCATAATAATTCTGTTATGTTTTCAATTTAATACAAATTATACAATATTGTATATCAATAAAATGAATTCCGACCAAAATACTTGGAATATCCAAGTAACTTTCTCCCCCCGAGCCAGCAAATCGTAGTCCTTCCCAGCAACTCGGTCGAATTTGAGAGGCGAATCCGTACGATTACCCGAGTTTCTCTTTCGCCAAGTTTTTCGCGTACTTGGCCGTTCCTTCCGGGCTATTTAGCGGAGACACGCCACGAGAGTGTATCGCGCGCGGATTACAGGCAAACCTGGAACCACAAAAGCCGAGGACTCACCTGGCACGTCGGGGGACGAAGGAAGAAAAAGGCTCGCCCCCCTTTCGCCGGCCAGTTACCGTGGTCTCTCCAGGCTGCAGACGCTCCTTGGTGTACGGCCTGGCAGCCGTTTCTCTCCATTCCTTCCACTCCCATAGCGGAGGCCGCATACCACCTTAGGATGCAGTGTACGCTCGTCCACTCGCCAGCAGACCTCGGCTACTTTTCCTCCGCGTGCCGGACCTCCAGACGCTAGATTGACGGAAGCGACGCCGGCAAAAGTGGGCCGGTTCCTACGAAATGTGGTCGGGGTCCTGAGAGAGCCGCCCGGAGAGCAGGCATGGAGCTTTGAACTTTCCTGCTGGACAAAGGCTGCACGTGCTGGGGAGCGCCGATCGTCGAGATAACTTGCTAGGATTCTGCTAAAGTGACTCCTGATGCTGGATGTGCCGGTCTACGTCAGCTAGTGCCCGCTTGTTGCTACTAGCCTTCTGTGAAGCAGTGAGGCCCTAAGGCCCAGTGTTACCTCCGGGTGTCGTGGGTGCATGTTTGTGTCCCTTCAGTTTTGGATTTGTTATCACACTCTTGAGGATTTGATGAGCTGACTCCCGCCGGGCCCAGGGGATCTTTGGAATGACTTTGTGAGGTGGGCCTTTTTGCTTTTTGTCGCTAGTTTAGTCCGCTTTTGTTGCTGGTAGCGAGTTTTAGGAGGGAAACTCGAGATGGAGTTTAGGAATCGTAGGCCGGTGGTCTGGACCACATTCTTCTCTCGTGAGAGGCGCGCGACGTAAATATGTGTGATCAACTTATTCCGGGAACGCCGAGTTCCTGGTGCCTTTAGTTCCTCATTGCGGAAACATTTCTCTTGTAGAAAAAGGGTATTGTTGTTTATTATTAATCTGCAGGCTACGCTCTTTTTGTACTAGGCGATGACGAAATTCCGAACCACAATCAGCATTCTATCGGAGCCTAGAAAGTCTCTCTGACGGTCTGACGTAAGAGTTTTTGGAAAGATTTACCGTTAATCTGCTGCGTTCGTTAAAAGGTTTTGTTGGCCTCTCTGTGCTCTTTCGCAGGAATCAGCCGTTTATAGAACTGTATTACTCTGGATAGAGATCCGTGTCTTTAGTCAGTGAGCCAAGTCTAATGGTGATATGGTGACCGTTACGTCGGACTGATATTGCCGCGGCATAATACGTGCGGAGAGAAGCGGGTCAGGAATAATTATACTCATCTGCCAGCCGGGAAGCCGCAAAGCCTACATTTATTCTATCCTTTCTTTCTAGCTTCGCGGGGAAATTCCGTTTTGCGAATCCTAAACCTTCCCAGAGCGATACAGATGAAACTCACTATGTATTAAGGTTGAAGACTTCTTAAAAAGACTACTTAAAAGCCTTTTATGAATAATAGGAAATCTTTAAAACCCAACCCCTTTCATAATAAAAGCATATATTTAAACACTCAAAAACTTGAATTTTCTTTCTGCAGTGTTTTACACTATTAAGGTCACTATCGCAATTGAAATGTGAAGGTATTTAAAGGCAATTATTGTTGGAGACGACAAGGAGGCACGGCTCACTGCTATTGAGTCTTGCACGCGCACGCACGCGTGTACCAGAATTCTCCTGCTCGTTTTCGCGAGTTCGACGGAAACCAGTCTGACCGGCGAGTCGCTCACTCGTCGAAGACTCGGTTTCAAGGAACCGGTGTCAAGTTCGCCGAACGGGAAAACCTTTCAGCGAATCGCGTGTAGGTGGCCTCCTAATCGGCAGAGTCTTTTGGCGTTAACTCATTACAGGGTTTCCGCGAGAAGGAGAACGCCTTATCGATAGAGCAACTCTGTTGGCTTCCTTCCGGAAGGTTAGTAATGATACTCGCATATTCCGAGGCATTTGCAATTATGCGCAGCTGAGAACCTTCACCATGTTCAAGGCATGCACTTTAACAATCGGTGAAAGGACTTTTCTTACAGTCAATTCCCTTGAAATGCAGAACTACTCATTCCATCCAATGTCCTGTAGCTAAAACGGGAGTTTAATTAATTCCGAGAACCTGAGGGGAAATGTGGTACTGACATGTACTACGTCATGGGGAGAATGGCCTAGAATTATTGACATTCAATCCTTTTCTTTTTCATTCATTAGATTATTTTGAGTAGCACATTTCATTCGAGATAAAATTAAGAATAATTGATGGCAGTAATTAATAATGCTAGTAGCAGGATCTTGCTATTATTACGTAACTATCCATTGCCCTTCAAGTTCACTAAGTTCCAAGGCGCATTGAGCAGGAAAGCGTCAGGACAATGAAAAAATCGTTCCAGTAAAAATAGCTTTCAAGGCGAAGTGAATGTACCTACAACTCCAAAGTCAAAGTTCCCATTCTAGTTTACGAGGCAACGTGGCACGGTAGCGGCTTACTGAAGTGTCCTTAAAATTAAAGATTGAAACAGCTTGGAACTCAATCAGGATTTTTTTGCAGTTTTGAATATTGTGTATTATAAGAATATTGAATTATAATTCCCAGACAAAGTCGAAATTTAAAGTGTCAAAGTACATAAAGGCAATTAGTCTACAGCGAAGAATAGAACTACGTGTGCCAATACTTGTTCGTGTTGTGCAGGGAAGCAGGGTTTCAGCGAGGAAAGTGTCGAAAGGTGCAACAGGGCGCAAAGGATGTCTGTGACATGATAGGAAGTCCTCGGTGGCACATCCTGGCGTCACCTGGTCACGGACTTGCCAGGATTCCGGTCGCGTAACACTCGCCAGCGCAGTCTGGGTATATGGGGCCTCCCTATAACGGTTTTTTTCCTTCTCTCTCTCCAGTCATGGTGGTTCGATACGGCCACTTCTTTCTCCTCTCGCCGCCCGCAGACGCCTTCCACGTTTCTTTGCCTTCCTCCGGGATTAACGAGTCTAGGACGTCGCGGAGACTCGTACGACCAGTTCGAAACAGTTACACGTCCGCCTGTTCTCCTTTGCCTTTTCGCGCTCCTTACAGCAAAATTGACAGTTGAGTTGCTGTACTTGGTTTGTTCATGTGAATCCTTCCAGACTCGTACATGGCCTTTTTGGAATTGTTTGACTTAAATTCTAAATTGGAATTCTTTGAATTTTTTTCCAAGTATTAATTAGTACAAATCCTAGATGTGCAACGAGTCTGTGCTTACCACCGACTGAAAGAAAATATGAAGGAACCAGTCTAGTCTGAGATAAGGGTAATGGAACCTACCATCTCCCTTCGGCCATGTCTACCCATCTGGCTCCTGATACGCAGGCGGCTCGTAAAAGGAGTTACCTGCTATAGGAAAGGTGTACCTTGACTTTCGTTTTCAAACGGTTTCCTGAAATATAATATGTATATGCAACGGGGTTTATCGCGCAGCCTTAAAAGACAAAAAAGATATAAAGGAGCAAGAATATTTCAGGTTTTAAAAAGTCTAATTAAAACTAATATAATATTCTTTAGAAATAATGATGCACTTGAGTGTTTCATTTGTGCCAAGATTGTAGGAGTTTTATATAAAATACGCAACTTCTATGTTAGCAGGGTCGCGAATTTCGTAGCACTCACCTTTTGCGGTTGACTTATTGCGAAGTGTAATCTCAATTTACTCATATCACGTATAATCAAGTAAAGCTAAAAAAGAGATGGCTATAAAGGCGATGATCCATTCAATTAAAATACACAAAAGGTATCCCTTGTGCACTTTCATCACTTTCTATTATACGAATTATACGTCGGAACCCTAATTAAAATTCTTATCACGCACAAAATCATAGAGTTCTGTCTTCCGAATAAGTCAGCACATCTAATTAACTTTCCGCATGTAAGTGTTTCAACATAATACGCATAGAAAAAATTACAAACGCGCTGTGCGTCAACAATCCCCGCTTACATTTAACATTATATAACCGGATCTTTAGGTGAATCATGCATCCGCTATAACTTGAATTACGAATAAGCCTTGTAATTGTGCGTGCTTTGGAAGAAACACCGAAGTTTTGCCGAACGAATTAAAGCGTTGATCTCTGATTTACGCTACCGGCCCGTCGATGAGGAGTCACGCTTCGTTGGAAACGTGACTCGATTTTCTGTGACGAAGAAATTTGGAATGCGGCTGGTGGCTTCGTCGGACTTCCGTCGAAGAGTGTCTCACGGTTTATCAGAAAAATAGGAACATTGACTATGGCTGTTGTTCCGTAGGGCGTATCAATAGATTGATTATCAATCAATAACGTGATCGCATATTGCGATTGAATTCTTATTTTCATACATTTGGTTTTATGTAGTACAGTTCTACGATTTTATGAGTGACAAATATAACTGTATGATTATATTAAATCAAATTAGAACGGAAGAGCAAACCAAGAGGTTTATATTATGTTACTCGCTATTATACCTGAAGCGATTGCATAGACATTTTTGCCCTTTGATAGTCAGAGTAGACTATCGAAGGGTAAAAACCCGTAAGAGCTTCGGGGAAAGTATTCTGATAACTGCGATATAATTATCTAATCTCGCACTAAGCCCTGATAGGAAAAGCGCGTTGAGATAAATGTCAAGTTCGTGTCAGCACTAATTAACCAACACTTTCTGCGAGTGATGCATAGAAAAACTAGAACTATTTTTACTTTCAAGTACCGCAAATCTGTTACATAAATGTAGTAATTAATCGGAAGATTAAAAATGGAAAAACCCTCGATTTTGTGTTTTACTAATTTTGAAATTAAACTTTTTCGTTCATTATTGCAATTGAGCTCAACATTTGTTTGTTTTTGAAAGCTCATTCGTTGGGAGTTTTGGTGACTAAATGAACTAGTGTCTGCCTCATTATTTAATCTCGTGCAATCACTGCGAGCTTGATTAAGTGTAATAGCCATTGCTATTTAAAGACAAGTGCCTTCGAAATACGTTCCCTTGTTATTTTCAATGCACAATTTAAAGCGCTCCGGACAAAATTGTTAACTACCTGCTGTTGATAATATTGAAGCTGAAAGGGAGACTTGGAAAGGCTTATTGGAAGATGAACTGAATCAAATAGGACGAAGGGTTAATAAATAATATGCGTAACATGACACAAATAGACTTGACACTGTTTTCGTGCGAGCATCTTCTACTGACCGCAATAACCACCATTGCTCAATAACATCCTGCGTTTACTACTCAATTAAGGGTAACAACCACTCATATTGAAACTTAAATGTGTCCCAAATCGAGCCACTGTTTAAGCTCAACAGTAATGTCAATCGCTAATCATACTGTGAGAGACTAACAGTATCCACTTGATATTAAATTGTGTTAAATTAGTTACTAAGTTACGTCGATTCTGAGAATAATTACTTAATGAACCTCGAGAACTAATTGATTTGCAGGTGATTTCTTTATATATAATTGAATGTACGTGCGTTTTCATTTTCCGGTTAGTGAAAGTTCGCGGCCAATTATAAATCGCGAAACACTACCACAGTCGTCACAGTGTACTCGAGTTAAACACTGTAATCAGTTTTGAAATAAAAGCAAGATGCGATTTCCTGATTTCTTGTACATATCCACTATCTACGCAGGCAACAGCTCCGCTCGGTCCATCATTCAATCTACCAGTATCATTTTATACTTGGCCAGCAGTAAGCGCCGGTATCCTGTGCGTCTGCAATCCTTAGTGCTATGATTGCTTCGCACTCCGTGTATGTGTTGGAAAGAGGGCAATCTTCACGCGGACGCATTTTCCGTCACGGTCTTGGCGCCTGAGCCTTTTCCGCATTAAAAGCCCTCGGTGGAAGAAATCACACTGGCATTCGAATAACAGGATCATGAGTATCATCGCAGCCGCGTACCGTTAAGAGTTCACTGGATTAGTGTGCCTTCCTTTTTTACATTCAACATTTTTCCCACTGCGATCCCGTTTCCCCATGTACGTCGATGTTTAGAGATTCGCCTAAATAATAGTAGCTTTCAAATCAACAAAGACGCATATCTTGCCAGATTTGATTATGAAAAATTAATTGGTTTAATTATCCAGAGAGATTTTGGAATATAGAAAAAACCAAAAACTAGGATGCTAGAATGTCAGGCAAAGTATTGAATGACCGAATATTATTAAGAAACTGCAATTGCGAGAGTGATCCAGAGGAGAATGACTCTGGTACTAGCGTCGGCGGCGATGTAGTTGTGCAAGAGGCTCGTTCGGAATCCATTTGAAGGCTCTGCTACGAGAAAGTCAACGCTCGGGATTGCAGCTCGGCCTACGTAACTCCCCCCTTCTGCCGCGGTGTTTTCATCGGCCCTACGTGTTTCTGCACGAATTGTTACTACTCGATCCGTGATGCATATTTCGCCATCTCGTTTCTAGGCCGTTCAGATCTATCGCGCCGCTCATCTGTCTCAGTGTTTCTTAATGATAGCTGGAAAAGAATCCGTTTCGGCATCCGGATCAGAAAAACTGAGGCGGTTCTACAGAGTTTCTAGCAATTTTACTGGAGCAGGGCAGTGTCTTGTGCTGCTCGTCGTTCGATAGCGCGATAGTTCCGCAAACTCCTGAAATGGAATCTGATTTCTAACGGCTTTTCACTGACCACACGTACTCGCTGGAAGTAATGCAAAGGCCAAACAGAGTGGCCGCAATGTACCGCTGGCGGTTCGCCTCAAATCATTTTTGCATAGACGAGTATGAACGGCCGACTTATTTAGTAATCTCAAGTAGGATGTTGTATGGTGTAGAAAAATTCGATGTTAAAATCCCAACACAAGTTCTAAGATTGTCCAAATACACGAAGATTGCTTCGACATTTAATAGATTCCAATAAGTAATACATTAAAAAGTATGACAGACTAGTCTCTCCCTTTATTATCACTTTGAATTTGTTTTATTCCAATTAAGCTGCTTTCAAAGTTACGTTTCCTTTATATGCTTTCCGCATTCACAACCCGCACTTTATCACAAAAAAACCTCATTCTCCAAGATGCACAGACGCCTAATTAGCGATACTGCTTCAATTATAGAGCACCGTGCAATTATCCGCGCTGGCATTACCACCCCCAGAACAGTTATTAATGATTTATTCCGCCCAGTGGTTGGTCCCCGCCTTCTTTCCAATTTCTTCAGCGTTACTCTCACGTAATCTCAATTGCGTCAAGACCCATCGAGAGTGTAATGCGTTTTTCAGAATCAAGGATCGCAGTTGTTAGCGGTATCCTGCTAGGAAGTTTATGGGCTGGTTCATTGGCATGACTGGAAAGATTCGCCGTTTCCTGTCACGCTCGCTTAAGCAGTCCGATTCTGCGGCGAGATATGCTGGTTTCGAGTGCCGGAAGAGAACGGCGCATCCCGACGGTGCACTCGAGGAGTGTGCGTTCGTTACGCAAGGAGAAGCCTATCTCCCCTGCCCGAATACGCACATCTCTTTAAGAAAACCGCCTTTTGTTTGAATGAAAAGCTTTACCACGCCAAACTATACTTCAGAAACTGACATTTATATTATTCTCTGCCACGTATTTAGTTAAAAATATTCATTGTAAATAAATATGATCAATATACATACCGAAATAATGAGGTAGCACCGTTCAACCACAATGGGAAATATCTGATAATTTTAGGAATTTAGAAACTAAGAAATTAAATGATTAAAGCAACTCCGAAATTTCTAATTAATAACTAAAGGACTTTGCCAAAAACTACCGGCACACTTTTCGCAAGATTTTCCACGACTGTTGCATTAAACAAAAGCATTCTAATTCAAAGGTGAAGATGTGGCCGACTCTGCTCCTGCTCTTGGCCGCATGGTCGCCATCATGGGGTCAAGTGATAAATCGGGCACCGCACTTCGTCCACGGGGGAGATATGGCCAGACTGGCCGTGTCCGAGGGCACGCAGCCAGGTACTCCGGTTTACACCCTCGAAGGTGAGGATCCCGAGGGTTCTCGATTGCACTACTCCATCAGTGGGGAATACTTCACGGTGAATCGGGAGAGCGGTGTGGTCGTGCTGAGGAAGGCACTCGACAGGGAAACCCAAGACCTGATCGAAGTCATCATCAGTATAACGGGTAAGTGTACTGTTTATTCCTGTCACGCTATGGTTCAATGGACACTCGCGCCGCCAGGAAAAAGTGTAATCGTCAGCCGTTGCGACCGTTACCTTATATATGGTGATTAGATGATGAAGCAGCTGATGACAAATCATTCAGTGGAGTTTCTGTCTTTGTAATGTAACTGTGTATTGACACATTACAACAGAGAAAAATGCCGTCACTACTTTTTCCAAAGCTGAGGAGGAGTTGAAAAATTAATGTCATCGGTGGAGTCATATAGTTTAAATATCTGGGCTGCCAAATATTTAAGTATATACTCCATTTGGCATATAATTGACCTAGTTTCATATTAAATAAGAACCTAGTATGGTGATCAATTAAACGAGGTTCAATTAACCAATGATATTAATTTATTAATAACAATATTAATTGCTTTAGACGAGGGGATTGCTGGATCCGAGCCGAACACGGTGTCTCTGCGCCGTGAAATCGCCGTGCTCGATGAGAATGACAATCCGCCGGTGTACCATGGGAGGCCGTATGCGGCGAGGGTGCCCGAGAGCGCACACGTGGGTAGCCTTCTTCTACCTTCGGGCACCATCACCGTCACCGACCGGGACGGGGGTCTCAACGCGGACGTTCAAGTGCAATGCGTGCCCGCTTCGCGGGACGACGACGTCTGCGAGGTCTTCGACGTCTCGGCCGAGAAGGTAATAAATCATCAGGAGAAAGTGAAAGCAGAACTGCTGATGAAAGATTTATGATTTACAATAAAGCTAATCAAATACACTCTGCTTCTGTAATGTAAAAACAACATTAGCACATTACAGAATAGAGAAGGAATCGAAAAAGATATGTGTTTCTGTTAAGAATGAGTATCGAATGATCCAAAGTTATAGGATTTATTCGGATAATAACAAAATTGAATGTCGACTATGTGCAAAAAGAAGTGTCGTGCGGACAACTCAGTAACCTCGCTTAATTACAGCTCGGTGAAGGCAAGTACGCGGTGCACATCCTGTTAGCGAAGCCTTTGGACTACGAAAGGAGAAATTCCTACTTGATCAATCTGTTAGCGGTGGACGGGGCAAATGACGTGCTAAAGAGGCTGCAAGCCCGAGCAACCGTTGCCGTCGACGTCCTCGATGTTCAGGTCAGTAGAACCTCAACTCTAATAACGGACTGCAAGGTTTCCACATGTCAGAAATTCTTACTCAAACATCATTCAGTTCTCGTATAAGTCCGTAATCCAAATACCAGAATACTTACCAACTAACAAGTGAAACCGAATACATATATTCGATATCACAAGTCCAGGATTCCTGAATTGTAATGATTCGTGACTTGTGTGCAGGATCAGCCGCCGGTCTTTCTGAATGCACCGTACAGCGCAGCACTTCCGGAGAACACTGCTGCCGGTTTCACGGTGCTGACAGTGCGAGCTCGGGACGGCGACACTGGAGAACCGAGGTCCTTGCTATTGACTTTGGAGGACGATGTATCGGGACACTTCGTACTCGAGACCGCGCGAGAAGGCGACGTCACCGTCGGAAAACTGATCACCACCAACTCCTCGCTGGATCGAGAGGACTCTAGGATTCTGCAGAATGGCGGAATCTACACCTTCCAGGTGAAGGCGACTGAATTGATCAACAATGAGATTCCGGCCGATACTGCCAGATCGATGGTGACGATCGTTGTCACCGATGTCGATGATCTCGCGCCCGTTTTTAACGAGGAACATTTCAGTATCAAGATCTCCGAGGACATCGGCAAGGATACGATCCTCCCTGGTTAGAATGATTTTTTTCTTCAGGCGATCAATTCACTATTGTGTGGTGTAATTGTATTTCTATGTTTAATTATGAACATAACACGTGGTTGCTTCTGCACAGAATTGTCGCCTTAGGAATAGTTATAGTAATAATTTGGTAATTCTGTAAAACGAATGAATCTACGGTTTCTGGATTCCGAGGATGATTGATCCTTTCAAGTCTATCACATGAACGTTCGATGTTCCTATTAAACCTAATGGCACACCCGAACAAGTTACATTCTGTCAAACAAAAACTAACTGTACCATTTTAAGATCGAAAAAACGTGTTCAAGTATGAGTAAAGGAAACCGTAAATCTATTAAAACTAACGGGCGTGGAATATTTGAAGAGGAGAGTTAACTTGACACTATTTTCGAATTGCCAGGACTTAATATGATCGTAAGCGACGGCGATGTAGGCGATAACGCTAAGTACACCTTGGCTCTAAGGGACGCGCCAAATTATCCCGGCATTAGCAAGGCCTTCACCGTCAGTCCCGAGATGGCTCAAGGGCGTGTTCCAGTCGTCGTTAAGGCTAAAGACGTCAACGTGTTGGATTACGATGTTGATGACGCTGCCAAACAAGAACTTGAGTTTCAAGTAGTTGCACTGGTCGCTGACCGAGTGGTACGATCTCGTTTATGACACCATTAATCGTATTAATAGTACTTTACGATCAATAACTGCGTTTTAAAAATAAAGTAGTCGAAGAGAATTAATCAGTTTGTCTAAACTTTAAACTGGATGCAAAATTATGTTAATTCTACGCTTCTCTGTTTAGGCAGCAACATCAAACGTGCACATCCAACTGCTCGACGCCAACGATCACAATCCAGAGTTCTCGAGTTCGATGTACAAGCTCTCAGTGCCGGAAGACGCCGAGCTTGGCTTCCGGTTCGGCGAGGTTTACGCGGAGGACCGCGACAGTGGTGCTTTTGGCGAATTGACGTATACTCTGCGAGGTTTCGGCGCCGATAAATTCCGAACCGACGCGAAAGACGGCGGATTATACGTCGCCAACAAGTTGGACTACGAAGTTCAGAAGTCTTATTCTCTAACGATGGAGGCCAAGGACGGAGGCGATCGGATATCTGCTGTTAATATACTAATTGAGTTGGAAGACGTCAATGATAATGTGCCGGTTTTCGAGCAAACCGAGTACGCGAGAACTGTGCGGGAAGGTGCTACTAGTTTCGACCCACAAATGTTTGTTCGAGCGACCGATGTCGATGGTCCTGCGCAGGGTAATGGCAAGGTCTCGTACTCCATAAGCTCGCACAATAGTATGACCGATGATATTTTCAAGGTAAAGCACATTTCTTTTTCAAATTTAACCCCCAATCTTTCATTTTAATGCAACAAATTATCTCGCTTTTCTATCGATACAAATACCTTGTTTCCCAAAATAGGAGAAAAATTAGCATGTTCTTTTGTGTAGGTGGATCCAGACACGGGAGAAGTGACGATGTCTAAACCAGTGCGATCAGGTGATACTGAAAGAGGAATTTATGAATTAAAACTTCGCGCTACGGATGCTGGAGTGCCGCCTTTACATTCCGAAGCGAAACTGCTTGTGCGCGTCGGAGTACCCGGGAATCAGAAACCGATTTTCCGAGGAAACTACAAGTCAAATTCACCAGGGCCTAACAGCTACCGGGCGCGTCTCTTGGAGAACGCCTCACCAGGAACAGAAGTAATCCGAGTTAGTGCAAATGATCCTGACGGCAGAGACAATTTGTTGCAGTACCATATTGCTTCTGGTGCTAAGGATAACTTCGTTATCGATCCCAGGTATTAAAAGCCTTTGTAAATTAGTGAAAAAACCTAAGTTCGATATTGCGAAATACTTGAAGATTTATGCAAATATTGTAATTGTTGTAATTAGTATAAATTTAGATTTCAAAACTGTATTCGTTTGATATTACTATAGTTCTGGCGTGATAACCGTGTCCCCGGATGCGCGGTTGGATTTAGAGGCCGGCGGCGATAAATACGAGGTACTCGTTTATGCCATCGACTCCGGCACACCTGTCAGAGAAACTGCCACGACTACGGTCACCGTAAATGTAATAGACGTTAATAACAAACCGCCCGTCTTTAATGAGTCAACATACCTGGTTTATGTGTCTGAAAGAGCCCCCATTGGTGAGTATTTCCATACAATACAGTTAATAAGTACATTTTTATTTTCCAACCTAACGTTTGACAAAACCCGAGTTAAACATTCCTATAAAATTGTATCTTTTTACAAAAACGTATAACGTCCACTTTCTGACACAGGTGAGCCAGTACTGAAAGTGACAGCTACGGATCCCGATTCAGATGCCTATTTAGAATACTCATTAGTAGAGCCAATCAGAGCCGTCGACAAAACAGGGGTCGCACTAAAGAGCACTGCCCCGTACGACTACAAATCGGCTTTCCACATCAATTCCACGTCCGGATTAATCACAGTGAATCGAATGTTGGATTACCAAGTGGCCGCGGTTGTTATACTTACTGTGCAAGCGCAGGATCTCAACGCCGTGGTCGATAAGGAGAAGCAGGTGGCGAAGGTCGAAGTCACCATTTACATCCAGGCTTACAGCGATGACAATCCGACGTTCACCAATACCGGCTGGTCGCCGAATAACCCGACGATTCGCGTTTCCGTGTCGGAAGAGCAACCACTGGGCACTACGCTCTTGATGCTGACCGCCAAGGAACCGACAACTGGCTATCCTGTTCAGAGATTCGAGCTGGTGAGGGAAGACGATGACGAGGGATACGTCAACGTTGGCGTCCAGAGCGGAAATGTCGTTCTGAGTCGAAGACTGGATTACGAGGCCCTCAATCAAAAGGTAACTGATAGTTTTAGAAATGTCTTACACATCACATGTGTAAATGGGCCTTTAATTTTACAGTTTTAAGATAAATAATCATTTTTTTAGTGTCCTAATCAATAAGATTCTCACTTTCGGTCAGACACATTTGGATTAAGGAGTGCGTTAACGGTTTACAATTGTTGGTTTACAGTTCATTCGATTCAAAGTGCGAGCCCTCACGAGAGACTATGAGATCACGAGGCGGATGTCCGAGGCAGTGGTGATAGTGGAAGTTCAGGATACAAATGACAATAGTCCCATTTTCACGCAAAAGGATTACAAGATTTCCGTGCTGGAGTCGGAGAAAGCGCAGAAAATCGTGCTGAATGTAAAAGCCACCGACATGGACAGCTCGAACACCGAGCAAGAAGTTAAAAGAGGCTACGGTGAAGTGAGATATTCCCTGACCGGAGAGAATGCCAACATGTTCGAAGTGGACCCGATAAATGGCAACATAGAGATCGCAGTTAACACAACTTTGGATAGAGAAAGGCAATCAGTATTACGGTTTTACGTTGTCGCATCGGACATGCCGCAGGGCGGCGCTGAACAGAGGAGTACCAGATCTTTGGTGACGGTGGATATTTTAGACGTCAATGACAATGCTCCGACGTTCGAGCAGGACTCTTATACCTCAGTTATACCGGAAAATGCTGTTGCCGGCGTGAGTGTCGTGAATATCACGGCTACCGATCCGGACGAAGGGGGTGGTGGTCTCATCACCTTCGAAATCATTGACGAAGGAGAGGCGAACGGTAATTAAACTTGACGAAAACCTTAAATCGGCAGATTTCTAATGAAAGTTAATATTGTCAATAAAATGTTCCAGGCTTATTTAAAATAAATCAAACAACCGGCGAGATTTACTCGGCGAAAGCTTTGACTGGAAAAGGCAGGACCGAACCGTACAACATGCGAGTGAGAGCTCAGGACAACGGCGATCCAGAGATGTACACCGATGTACCTTTAACTCTATACATAGGCGATGTAGTAAGCAACGATGGCGTGCCTCTGTTTATCAGACCAACTTTGGAAGAAGTAGCTCACATTGCCGAAAACTCGACAACGGGAAGTCCGGTCTTCCAGGTAGTCGCTTCCGATCCTGACGATCCCAATCTACCCAACGGCAAGATTACCTTTAAGTTCCTGGAGGACGGTAACTTCGGCAAAGATGCAAGCGCTTTCAGAATAAACAGTGAGACTGGATTGATCACTACACGAAAATTGCTGGATCGGGAAGTCAAGGACAGTTATACCTTGATTCTCGTGGCGCAGGACCTAGGAGACCCCCCGCAACAGGCGACGAGGGTGCTTCAAGTAATAATAAATGACATCGATGATCACAAACCGCACTTTAAAAGAAGCCTGGACAGTCCACCGATCGAATTAACAATACCCGAAGAGCAGCCTGTCGGCTCGAAAGTGGGAATCATCGAAGCAATCGATGAGGACATCGGTGAGAATGGGATGATCGACTATGTTATTATTTATGGAAATGAGGCAGGTTTCTTCAGCATAGAGCGTCTCGAAAACAATTCTGCTATTATCAAATCTTACGGGCGATTAGATCGTGAAGTGACTGATCGTCATTTGCTCACTGTAAAGTGCTTCAAGTACTCCAAGGATAAGCAAGACACTGTACCCAAGCCGTACAACCGGCAGGATCCTTCTGAGAGACAGGTCCTAGTGCGAGTTCTAGACATAGACGACAACAAACCGACCTTCAAGAAGGAAAATGTCACACTAGGCGTGCGATTAAATGTACCTATCGACACGAGCTTGATCACTTTGGAAGCTTCCGATGCCGATTCCGACGCTCTGCCGATTAATTACAGTATGGGAAAGGTTTCCTTCACTTCTCTCGTGGATCCGTCAATGTCCAAGAAGGAAATTCCTTCCCATTTGTCTTTGAATTCCCACACCGGGGAACTAAGGACTACAGGCTCTATGTCCGGCTACGCAGACGGCTTCATGGAGATTCCGCTCTCGGCGAATAATTCGGCGACACCTGGAAGGGAAACTAACATAACTGTTAGGATCTTCCTCCTGCGGGACAGGGATATGCTGAAATTCGTATTCTCCAAGCCGCCGGTCGAAGTAAGGAAGACGCTCGAAGACTTCGAGAAAGCTGTGCAGCATGCACTTTCTCTGCCAATAAGCGTCAACGTCTACGACACCCAGTTCTACTCGAAGGAGGATAATTCTCTCGACTTCTCCTCGACGAGTTCCTGCTTCCAAATGGTTGGAAAAGAAGCCTATGATTTGGACGAGATGAAGGCACTGCTTACTGATCCGAAAAATGAAGAACTAAAGAAAGTCTACAGGATGTATCATGTTGAAAGGGTGCAGCATTGTGCCGCTATTGTGGCGCGTGCTGACGCTTCCATGACGCAAATGTGGGTCCTCGCCATCGCGGTCTTGGTCGGAGTTGCAACTATTATTTCTAGTTGCACATTGTGCTGCATGCATGCAAAGTAAGTCCGTCATTTTCAATCAATCCGACAATATATATCGGTAACTTTCTCAAGAAAACTTCTTTTAAATCCAGCCTTTGTATTTGTAGTAGAAAAATTGTTTTGTGCAATTTCGCTTTATGCTTTTTCGAGTTCAAGTAAATTGTAATATAGAAGAAACGAAAAATGAGAAAATTCTTTGAATTAAACAGTCAAGGAAATCAAACCAACAATCTTTAAAATCGCAAGTCTACCTCGTTAGCGCGATATATTGCTTCTGAGTTCTTTTACGTAAGCGATAGACCCTCCATTCATGTAGTCGATTTTCATCACTCATTTATCTATTAATCGTGTTACGTATGGCATACGTGCTGTTCGTGCGCCGGCGGGGGAATAAATGTGGCTTAGAAAGGAGGTCAGGGTTACGACAGGAGTAATATGCAGGCATGTTTGTTTTCCAGGTACAAACGGCAAGTGAAACACGCGAGATTACGCGATCAGCCTCGAGTGTCTCTGAGCTATGTCTCCTCTGGACCAGGCATGGTCAGTGCCGCTTCCCACACGACCTTAGGACCAGGAACAATGGTTTCACTCGGACCTCATGAAGGACCTTACGAGTGGGGTGCTGATACGACGCTCTATCATCCCAGCACTTTGGGCTCCAGGACCTAATTCGAGGTCGAATATTAGTCAACAGAAATGACTCTCCAGTGTCAACAAATTCACCAAATTTCTTCTTCTGGTTCTGATACCATATAGATCGGATGCAAATTTTTGGAGAAATATGTTTTTATCAGTAACAAGAATAAAAGGACGAATTTAAGCTGACGTATCTTTCAGTATATAGTTTCTGGAAGATTGGTAGTAATTCCTACATGATTTATATTCACTTTGATTTGAACAATTTTTGATAAAGTTTTGCATAGAACACCGGTCTATATTGCAAGAACCTTTGCTACTGAAATCAATGTGGAAATTAGGAATGCTCCGGTTTCTTGGTCAGAGACCTTAAAGGCGAAATGACGCGAAGAATAATTGTTAATGAAACAGTGCAACGAAATCGACGAATGGTGCTATAAAGTAAGGAAGTGCTATGCGATCGTATTATGAACAGTGATTGCGTGAGTCGTTTGTAAAATGAAATCTCCCCTCATAGATTTAAGAAAAGACTCATTCTACACACTTGTACACTTACGTGAAAATGTACGATGTGAATTGGAACTTTCGAAACTTGAAGAGACGCGGGAAAATGGATGTACTGAGGTTTGGATTGGGGGTTGCATGAACACGATGATCATTCACGCACAATGAATCGTAGTGCTCCCAACATACTCATAAAAATGCGTGTGCCTTATTGTAAAATACAACTGTATATCGTATTTAAGGACGAAATAAAACTGTATATTTGTGGTACGTTTATAAGAATTAAGTTTGCTTTTTCTTTGCCACCTTTCAGGAAAATCCATTTTTTGAATGGTAACTCTTATAAAATAATTAAAAGTAACAATTGCGTTCTGGTACAACAAAAATCTAATAGAGTTTATGAAGCTATCGTTTGCAAGACTTTAACGTTCAAGCAACTTTAATATAATAAATTGGTCACAATTTAATAATAAGTTAATTTATGTAAAAAGAGCTATCAAGCCTTTGTTACTAGCAGTTTAACAGTTAATGGCGAAAGGAGACACTGTCTGGGAAAACGTGCGGTACTGAGAATCAATTTAGGAGGCCGCGATCGCGTGGCCTATTGAGCAATCGAGGCATCGACGAATATCTGCTGATTGCACGATGCCGAGAGATCCACCGCGAGATCCATACTGTGCCCTCGACCAAAATGTCAAGGCGAGGTGGAGCTCTCGGTGTGTAAACGATTTCGACGTCGATATTGCAGCCTTCCACTCGCCACTAAAAATTTAGCCGTCCATTTGGAGCGGCGTTCCAAGCTGCCTCTGCTAAAAGAATCGTCGAATTAAACATTTCCTACCTCATAATTTGCATGGGACAATTTATGGTCATCGCTTGTCTAAGAATCTTTGCTTTATGTGACAGGATTTCGGCGACCCTTCGAGACTGGCCAGATACCGAAAGACTTCGATCAAGAATTTATCTCTTTGGTATTTATTACGTACAATTATATACTCTGGGTACAAAAAGATTGCATTCTTTAGGAAAATTTATTCCTAAAGTATGCGAATACAGTTTTTACCCACTGTATGTATATTTATATGCAGGTAGAACTCACCGAGGTCTGCCTTGCTTATTATCTAAAACATATTCCTGTTCATGATATTGTTATACTAGAAAGATGCTTGTGCACAAAAATCGATGTGCAAATGATCCTTTATGTTTCAGCTTCTTATGAAATACTCGAAAGAAAAGATTTCCGAATCAAACTAATACGATGTTCCATTTCTTTGGTATAAATTTCTGGCTTAAGAATTAACGATCGTTCCCTCAATTCATTTCCACCTTGAAGCCTGACAAAGTATTATTATTGTAAGAACGTAAAATTCCAGCTAACTCGAAAATTTGGGAGAAAGCTTCACTCCATTGCTACCAGACCATCATTAAATCGTTGAAATCCTTCAATAGTGTCAATGTCTTTAGGAACTTGAAAAGTTGTGCTAATACTCTCATCGACTTTTGGTTCTTCCGTAACGGTTGTGCTTGTGTATTCCGGTATTTCTTGTTCAGTTGTCTCCGCTGTTTTTTGTGCGTCCACCTCGTATTTCTCAGTACTAGCGTAGTCATCGTCAATAATTAATTTATGATTAACAGGAATCGTAGCATTCTCCAGCTTGGTATTTTGGATTTCCCCAGGATTGACGTAGAGTTTTTCAGAATGAGGCAAAGTCTTTTCGCTTTCATTAGGAAGGTTTGTTGGTTTGATCTCCCCATCAGGAAGATTCGTTTCCTGGTAACGAGTGATCGGCATACTGGTCGGTTTCGGTGTGTCGTCTTCCTCGTACTTGAACTCCTCGATCGCCGAATGATCCGTCAGGTGCTTGGCAATTGACTCCAAAGGCGTCATTATCTTCTCCGCGAATTCCACTCGCTCCTCGTGGCCCATGCTTGCCGATTTGTGAAGTATCTCGTGCCTGCAAGTTCCAAGCACAGATCAAACCCTCCGAATTCGATCAGCGTCTGAATAAGACTATTCTACTGAAAGTGGATTCCTAGTGGTAGCATTAGCTTTGTGCGAATATCGGCAGTGGAAACTGCTCGAACGAACGTGCGACCCCGGCCACTTTCACCCAACGATCCTACACACATTCTCGTTCTTTCCACCACGGTTGCTAAGGACAACCACGCGAAATGCCACTATTTAAATTCGACGCGAGCGCTGAGAAAAAAAGGTTACGCGGACTCTCTCTTCACTAATGGTCTAATGGTTTGTCAGCAAAATCTAACAGTGTACGCTCTAATTTATTCATCACCAAGGAACATACCAATTGAATATCACACAATAATTAAACAAAAACTGCATGCTCATTCCAATATTAATATTAATAATAATCTCGCCTCCAATTTCACCCGAGGACTAACTTAAAGATTCCACTCACCTACTCATTCTGTTCTTCTTTCTCGGATACAAGTTTAAATGAAAAACCATTTGCTGTCGCTCGTCCTCATCCATGTGAGCCTGTTGACTTGGCACACCGACTGCTGCAATCGGCTGAGCCGATGGCGCAAAGTACTTCAACCCTTTGCCATACTGATAGGGTCTCCTCGCTTCGAAATCCTCCGCAACTAACTGCGGCGGTCGCGGCCTCGTGGTTTTCTTATTCTGATCGACGAGGTCTGTGATCGGGTAGATGTCCAGCATGACACTGAATGGTTTCGGCTTACGTTTCACGGCTACGCTCGGTGGCATGTAAGAGCCCGCGCTATCGTATTGGGGTTCTAACAAAGGCTGTTTGTTGTAGTTGAGTAGCGGCCGGGCGTAAACCTGCTCGTAGAAGGGATTATACCTGTGGAGGCCGGTGGGGGAAAACCTGAAACATACGGAATTTCCCGGCTCTATAACAAAGATGATCTACCGAAATTGTTTATAGGAATCTATGTATATTTTTTATATTCATATTTGATTAAGATTTTATTGGTGCTATGAAATAGCGAAGAAAGCTATTTTGCTTAAGCAGATGCAATGATTAAATATAGAAAATGTTATTTCCTATAATTTCCTTCTATTACCTAACATTTGATGTGGCCAAGAGGTTGACATCGGCCGGATGCTTCGGTTTGTACTGATAGAAAGGATCGTCGTTTAAAGGAACTTGAAAAGCATGCCGAATCTCCTCGCTGGATCTATCACTATTGGACATCATTTCTCCCAACTCGGGAATCATGTCGTACTTCTTCGGATTTACATAGACCCCGGCGAACTTGATCCCTCGACTCGGCAACTGAGCGTCGTGCGTCAAGTATTTTATAATATCCTGGATGTTCTTGGAATTTTGGGGATATCGATATTGCGTCAATTGCGGATATCTCGGCCGCTTGAATGATGCGGGGTGCGGGGTTCTGTACTCCCAGTGGAACGGAGTCGGTCGATTTTCGCCCGAAGCCGATTCCGCCAAATCGGGGTACTCGTGCCTGAATAAATCATTACGTTATTTAAACATTAGAACAATTTCAAAAAAATATGTCTCTTCATCTTAATTTGAAGTCATACCTTTGCCTGACTCGATAGACAACCGCATGATTATCAAAGAGCTGCTTGCCTTCCGGACCTTCTTCCCCCATATCGCTTGCGATAGATTTTAGCACTCGCCTTCTCATTTTATAATTATTAAGATTTTGCGCCCTTGATTCTGGATTGTCACTCGCGTGCAATTGCTCATCCCCTCGCAGGGATTGTCCATAATTCTCATCGTCCGATCGATCTTGCAAAGCTATCACATCAGGCTTCGAGAGATTTCCCTCGGACGTCCCGAAGGACTGACCAAACTTTCTCGAGAAGTTGGTCGGCTTCTTGAGTGCATTTTGCAGTATGTAGATGTGCTTTGTCTCTTGGTTCACTTTACTGTTCGCCGTAGCAGACGAAAAGTCATATAGGAATACTATGACCTGCGGGACAGCATAATTATCTTAGAGACAAATGATTTTCGCATTTCGATCATTTCGAATAGTCCCGCAAACACACATTTCAGCTAGAGTGTATCAGTTAAAGTGCGATTAGTGGAGTTTCCCTCTGCCAGTTTTATGTTAATCTATGTCAAGACACAGTTAACGCCCTATATGTGAAGCACCCCGAAGCCTGCGACGCTTGGCTCACCAAGCATGGAAAGAGCCGGCAGGTCGTTCGGCGGAGAAATTCTGATTTTTAACATCTGAGCCCCGGCCCCTGCATTAATCATCGGGGAAAACGTATGGGACATAATTACTCCCATTGTTCGCGGTGATGGATCTTTGTCGGCGGCGACGGGGAACACTCTGATATTCAATCAGATACGGGCCCGTTGGTAACTCTTGATGGACGACGAGTTATTGAAGCGTTCAGGTAGTGATGTAACACTTCCAGATTGATTTCCTTTGTTTTAATTTCGAGTGTGATCTATGACTTTACAAACTGGCAATTGCGTTCAAATAATTAAAGGGAATGTAGAGGACGCTTTCTTGGTCACTTTAGAGAATTCGAGACCCATTGCGTCTTATCGTACAGGCTGTTCTAGAAGACGAGTCTCCTAATAATGAAATTTATTAGCTTTCGACATTACAATAACCCCGATGTTCAATAAGATGTTATAATATAATGTGCCGTTCAATTATTTTCCGGACGTGAATCGACAATTACTGCTTCGGCGGCTCATTTGCAGCTTGTCGATCCGAGACAAACGATGTTACGCCCGGGACAATGGTCTCCTGATATACCACTCGCGTGCAACGCGGCGGCGCAATGTGCCGTGATCCGATAGTAACTCGTTCAATCACAATGCGCTTCAAGATTGCGAGAGGGGTGCTACCACATAAGTAATAGTTGTAGAGATACTGATCTTTGTGTGAGCAGTGCTAGTTTACTAGCAATACCAGGATTCCATTGCATTTTCACAACTGCCTCATATTGTTTCAGTGTTGCAAATGAATTCAGAAAATTTCGAAAATGTAATAGAGCGCCGGAGGAGTGTAATCGGAGCAGTAAGTTTGAACTGTAGTGATTCAAAGTTCCGGTTCGAGTTAATTACGCGAGCATTAAGAAGTAGATTGCGCTATATATTGACGATTAAATGCAAATATGACGGGGTTGTTCAGCCGAGTGCGCGTGCCCGATGAGATTAATGTGGAACGCTTACTTCCGAGAATAATCCGGATGTTGAATGCAACAAGTTCAAGAAACAATTATTACTTTCAGGTATCCAGCAAAGTTTGGGTCATTTTTTTACGAGTGTGATCAACAAAAATCAACGAGAACTTTTTTGGGTATCATAGAAAATCAGTCGATCTGAGAAACAAAGTAATCTAATTGCAGGAGACTCCAAAGACTAAGAATTATAAAACTATAAAGTGTAGGGTCACGCTAGCTAGTATGTGGGGCACATCATTTACTAGAGAATGAATCCCATAGAAACAGAAAGCTAGCAGTGGATCACAATAGGAATAGACTCTTCTAGACTTCAGTATTGATGTAATTAAATCTCCCCTGACTATTTTTCGAAATCCGTGTGCTTATTAGTGTTTGATTCATTTTGCTTTCACTAAAGTAATCAATCTTGCTCTGCTCGTCTTATTATGCAAATCAAGTATATCGTTTAAGGAGGTGATAGTTAATAAGTCTATTTTTTGTCCGTCGAAACTCACCAGTATGACTGCAACGACCACCATAACTCCGACAGCAAACTTTCTCACGACAAGACCGTATCGACTTCTGGTTAATCGATCAACTCGCTCGGAATAAAGACCGAGTTCCGAGGTGCTAATTGCACTCCTGCGACCAGTCTCGAGCATATCCTTACGCGATCCCTGTCGACTGGTATCCTTTACCATTACTCATTTGACATCGGACATTCTTTAATGAGCTTGCTTACCGTTGGCATACCTCACAGGTCTTGCCTATTCTCTGACACTATTGTGAGTTTTGATTGAAAGCAACGTAATGAGTTGAAATAGAGTGCAACGCATTAAAAATAAAACAAGTTTCAATGTTACAGGATTGTTTAAACAAACTCAGAGCTAATTGTTTTTCAATGAATCTTCACGTGCGTTTAGAAGGTAGTTGATTCTAAATAAAATTAATTTTGCACATGCATCTCCGGCTAAATTTTCATAGCGTTTAAAGCGTCCGCACAGTTAGAACCACACAAATCACATTGATTCAAAATCAAATGAAACTTCACGCCTTGGAAAATTAAACCCTTGGAAATTTAAATCCTGGCAGCCAATCCATTAAGTTTTAATACACGTCGCAAACTAACTGGCTGGAACTTTAGTCACGAATTGCAGTTGACTTGAAAATAACTCCGACAATTCTCGAACTTAAGCTACTTCCAAGACAAATTGCTATTAGCACACGAAAATCACGCGTGGAGCGACCACTTGGTCGTTTATATCGTCTGCGCTGACTAACTGAGAAAGAGCATCGCGCGGGAAACGAGTGTCTTCTTCGCCGAGCGAGATTCTTTTGGCGCCTCGTATGCAACTAGCGAGCGGGGAATTTCGCGCGGCAGTTTTCACTGGCGATCCTATCATCAAGGAGCGGTAGAAATTTTCATTGTTCGCGGAGGAGGAGGCTCTCGTTATGGTAGGCGCAGCTGGTTATGGGCTACTTACGCCGAGCTGTAAGGCAAAAGTCGGCTATTACTGTGAGATACGTGAAAAGAAAATATCTGATGCGCCCGTGTTCCGGTCTCTGGTTAGATAAATGCCACTGTTATCCCAGTCGTCTTCATTAGCCCGCGAGAAAGAAACTGATTGGATGACAATCATGACTTTTCCTCGAACCCGTTGCACCGAGAAATGTACTGGCAACCCTTCCGGAATTGCAATTAAATTAATCAGACTCTATTAATTTATAGGACTGTTGCTTTTGTATTGCCCACTTTCCTTCCTTGCTTACTACAAATTCATTGCAATAATCACAGAATGATTCATTGACAAATATTATTTGAATTCGTCTCAATAGTGAGATTATCACCCCGAACAAAAATAATTAATAATTGCGTAATTATCTTTAATATCAATAAATTTCCTTGGAGTATTGAAATGCCCGATGCAGAATTATCCGTAGTATATGATAGAGAGCATGCCTTCGCTACAATAAGTATGACTTTCCCACAGACATGCGCCTGAGTCACTCTTACTGTCTCGCTTCTATTTAGTACGGAGAGGAGATTGCCCATCCCTATTAATATGCATGAGAGTTTGAAAGGTGTAGGAGAACAGGTGATTCGCTGTACCCCTCAGGCAACCGAGATCTTGAATGTTCTCTGAGTATTTTACCTTCGACTGCTCCGCTGGAATAAACTGCAGCGAACAAAATTGGCAATAAGAAGATTGCAATAAGTAGCAATCGCATTTGGAATGTCTGATAAATATTGATTGAATAAGCAAGGCTATCTACTATGTTGCGTAGAAGATATATCAGAAATTAACTATTTTATAACAATGTCTCATAAAATGAAGAATATTTCTATTGTGCAACCTGCATTATGACAAATTACCATTGACATAGCTTGCGATCCAAGTTTGTTTGCTTTCAGTATTCACTCGAATACTGGCTGTACAGATCGAAGAGTGGATCTGCCCTTGGCACGGAAAATTAGCGAGGTCATTAATTACCCAGGATTGGTATTTACTTTCTAGATTTATTGCACGTATATATAAATATACATAAAACATTTCGTACTTCCATTACAGTGTGGCTGATTGGCAGAAGTTTCGCCGCGTTTCGAACGGAGAGACCTTAGGTCCTCGAGTGTACTTGGGGATGAATTGACCTCGCCGGACCTGCAAAGTGCGACTCGCAGATCCGGCGCTAAACTCATGTTTCGTTGAACTGGCGCCGAATTGACTGCAGTGCCGTCAGTATAACCAGCGTGTTCTGAATAACTTGGTGACAAAGGCAAGCCGAAAACCAATGAAA
This sequence comes from Crossocerus cetratus, assembly GCA_963675795.1. Taxonomy (NCBI): domain Eukaryota; kingdom Metazoa; phylum Arthropoda; class Insecta; order Hymenoptera; family Crabronidae; genus Crossocerus; species Crossocerus cetratus. Next base: position 18,468,685 of record OY776668.1, read on the forward strand.
TCCAACGTGTGTGAACCCTTAAGTATATATCCTTCCGATCTGAGACACCGAGAGGACTATATCTGCAAGCCTGCTCAACCTTCGCTTAAGTCTTCCGCAGTTTGTCCCTTGCTACAATGATTACAAGATCCAGGAACACTTGTCGTGCATCGCAAGTGAAAGAAGTAAGCGAAGGTTTTCTCCGATGTACCAGTTCGGGTTCCTCGAGGATCGGGAGATTATCTCTGCGCGATCGATTTAAATATCGACGGACTATAACATTACGTACAAAAGGCGGCTGTTCATTCGGAAAAGTGGGGAGGGACTAGCCTCACCGGAAGAAGAACTGCTGCTCGGGAATGGGATAGTAATAACCCGTTGTGGGCCTCTGGGTTACCGGCGGTAAAGTCGGGTATGGCCCTATACTTCCAGTTGGCGCTGGATAAGTCACGTATTCTACGACGGTCGGATTGTAGATGACAGGTGGGTATGGGGGTGGTTTAACGGTAGAGTAAATAGGCCGGGGTGACGACGGTGGGAGGTATGGATCCGGGCGAATGTACCTGGGTGTCGTTGTGCTAATTGGTCTCGGTGTAGTGCTGGTAGTAATTCTAGGTGTATTCGTGGTGGTATCCGGTGGAAGGTAAGTAGGGCCAACCGTTGTCGGTTTGCGGGTGGTGATAGGCCTAATTGTCGTTGGTGGTTTTCGTGTTGTCCTTATTTCTGGAGGAATGTAAGTAGGGGCATTCGTTGTCGGTCTATGAGTGGTGATGATAGGCCTTCGTGTCGTTACTGGTCTCTGTGTTGTGCTTATTATCGGTGGCAAATAAGTTGAACCCACAGTTGATGGTCTTGTCGGTCTAGGGGTGGTGTATCTTGGCGTTGTGTATGTAACTCTTTCTGTAGTGTATCTTGGCGTTGTGTATGTAACTCTTTCTGTAGTGTATCTTGGTGTTGTGTATGTAACCCTTGGTGTAGTGTACCTTGGTGTTGTGTATGTAACCCTTGGTGTAGTGTACCTTGGTGTTGTGTAAGTAGGCCTTGGTGTTGTGTACGTAACCCTTGGGGTAGTGTAAGTAGGCCTTGGGGTTGTTTGAGTTACAGGCGGCAAGTAGGTTGATGGGACACGAGTTATTGGTGGTGGCCTGGTTCTCGGAGTAGTTGTGGTGGTTGGTGGTGGTCTGGGTCTCGGAGTAGTTGTCGTTACTGGTGGCAGGTATGTAACGGGTGGTCGTTTCGTAGTTGGTGGTGGTGGTGGTGGAGGAGGCCTAGTTACTGGAGGCTCTGGCGGTAGGTATGGAGTTCTAGTTGAGGGTGGTGGTGGGGGTGGAATGTATGGAGGCCTAGTTGGTTGCGGTTGTGGTGGCGGAACGTATGGAGGCCTAGTCGGTTGTGGTTGTGGTGGCGGAATGTATGGAGGCCTAGTTGGTTGCGGTTGTGGTGGCGGAACGTATGGAGGCCTAGTCGGTTGTGGTTGTGGTGGCGGAATGTATGGAGGCCTGGTGGGTTGCGGTTGTGGCGGTGGTGGCGGAATGTATGGAGGTCTTGTTGGTTGCGGTTGTGGTGGCGGTGGTGGCGGAATGTATGGAGGCCTAGTCGGTTGCGGTTGTGGCGCTGGTGGCGGAATGTATGGAGGCCTAGTCGGTTGCGGTTGTGGCGCCGGTGGCGGAATGTATGGTGGCCTGGTCGGTTGTGGTGGTGGCACGTAAGGTGGCCTTGTCGGCGGCTGAGTCGGCGAGGGAATCACAACAGGGTGCAAGTGGGTGTCATGCGGTACAGATGGCGCCGGTCGGAATACTGGCGGTTGTGTCGGCAACACCAAAGGATGCTTCGGGACTTCGTACTGGTAACCTCCTGTGGGTCGCGGGGTGGTCACTGGCGACCTAGTTGGAGGAGGCCTAGTTGGAGGAGGCCTAGTTGGAACTGTGAACGTGACTCTCGGCGTCGAGTAAGTGTACGGTGCCGGTGTTGATGTCCGCACGCGAGTTGGCACTGTCACAGTCTCTATAGGACGGTATGGGATTTCCTTCGGAGTTTGTGTCGGCCGTGGCGTCGTTCGCGGCGTCGGTCGTGGCGTCGGTCGCGTCGGTGGCACTGTCACTATCGGCGGCCTCGGTGGGAAAGTGAGCTTCGTATCAGGCACTGGATAGTCGTATCCTGGCTTCTCAGTCACGATAACCTTCGTCGACGGAGTTCTATCGAAAGAAAACGAAAATGTCATAGCCCAAAACATAATAGTATTTCAATCACGAGATTCCTAATACAAGGAGATCTACTCTATAGGAATATCAACTAGTAACTCGATGGTACTGTATAATAACAGTGTACTGGCGCAATGTGCTTACGGAATTGGAGGCGGGAACTCTATGTCTGGCCTCTCGTATGTGTAGCCACCGTGCAATTGACTTTTCGGGGCATTGAATATGGCTCTTTTGCTTCTCTCACTGGCTGCTTGCGCACTGTGCGTGGAGAGCAGGGCCACTAATGTGACCGTCCAAAATAAGACGCGCTGCAAAGAAAAAAACAGAAACATTTCTCTTAGAATAACTCAATTTGTAATAACACCTTCACGAAACCTTATACATATTTAAAGACTAGCCGACGGCTCCGCGGATTAAACCGCATCAAAATCGATTTAGTAATTTTCGGGTTATATGCGGACAAACGGAAAAGCCGTCTTTATTTATATATTTATACATCTATATATATATATATATATATAATATATATAGAGGGAGAAGATAATAATATACATAGAGAAGCGTCAGACACTTTGGAAAGATCGCACAATGTATCGGAGATCGTCTTCACGGGATTATCTCACGCCTCACCCACCAGTTTCTTACATAACTGCTGTCTCGGCCACAGGGCATACTGTTGTATGACGTAGCAGTGGTCGTGAAAGGTTCATTCGCGTGAAATATAGTGACCGTTTGTTTCATTCACTATCCAGCACTCAGTGCTAATAGGTGCTTGATTATATTTGTTATATGTATCATTTATTCTTTTGAAGACTATGCATTTTTCCAATTTGTTATGTAGTCATTCAAAATGTTCTAATAAATGTATGAAATATAAATATTGTACTGAAAATTGAATTTTCTTCTTGTTAAATCACATTGTGCCTGTCTTTCCCACGTTCAAATGTATTGCCAATCGAATTAGCGTTAAATACAAATGAAGTCCAATTTACTGGTGTTTCTGCACTTGAAGGAATGATGAATACCGCCCGGAGTCATGTCCAGTGACCTTTAGCCGTATAATTTATATCGGTTGCTTGCTCGCGCTAGGGAGAAAATCTGTATTTCCATCTCTACTATGTGAAAGGTCCCTGATACGTGAAGTGACGTTCCCATTCCTCTCAAAAACCTGCTATGAAGATTCGTCTCCGAGGGATTGTTAAGGGAAACGGTCCCATTGAATTCTAATAAGACGAGCGAGAACTAAACCATACGAAGCATGCTGTTACGAAAGTACTAAGTTTATTTACGTAGGTCTTACGCGAATAATATAAACAATTGGACGCAAGTCTTATTTACACGTAGGAGAAAGTAGCAGAGACTCGTGCTACTCAGACTCGACATTGTAATAGGCAAGCAGCGGCTATTTTTCTTGCCAATTCATGCGCCTGTCGTGTGCTGGTGTTGTAATAGAGGCTAGCTAAACACTTGGCATTTTTTTCCCCGACGTAATAACAACGCGGAAGAAGTGAAGGGTGGGTTTTAATCGAAGATGAAATGTTCTCAGCCGTTTTATACGATAGAATTGAAGCCAGTTCTCTCCAACTTTCTCGAAGATTGTCGAATGCTCAAACTGTACTTGGTTTTTAGAGGGGCATGGCAAATCAATTCCCTGCTACTTTATAAAAGTAGATTTCGATTAATTGTTATATAAAAAATCCTGTTATAAGAATAATCCCAGAATTCCGGTTGTTGCTCTTAGTCAACCAGACTCCATTTCGAGTTCATTAAGAGTTTACACTTTCGACAGCGAGTGCAATGAAAGAATGCGGTGCGCGCACCTTTGTTTAGACGCTTTCAGCGCTCGCATTATAAGTGGTTGTAATCCTTTTAACATAAGACACACTTCACTGCTGGACCAGTAAGCCTCAGCTGGTGCGGGCAAAGCGTAAAAATAATTTCTTGCATAATGGTACACGCACACTGCGTGCTTGCTACTTAATAAAGCGCGAGCATCCTCCGCGGTATACGACTTTCTAATTATCTTGCTCGACGCCACTAACGTGCCTGCCTGTTGCACCAAGAAAAATGCCCGCACTCTGCCTCCATTAGAGAATGTCATAAGTTAGACGAGCTGAAAAAGGCGGCGCCTACGGAAAAGATTTGTTTCATCGTCTCGTGACGAAAGCACCTTTCTTCAACGACCCTCGTACGTTTTACTACTCAATTCATTTTCAGGATGATGCTATACATCGTATATTATAAGTACGTGTCACCACCTGTTCTATTACTTCTATTACTCGTTTAGCAGGCATTAAGTATTTTCTAAAGCTAAATTTATAAAATTGCTAATACCACTTGTTAAGCCTTGGGTTTTATACTCGATTCAATTCAATTGAGTACTACATTTTTTAAATTGAGAAATATTTGTTATCTCACTGGAAAGTTACGTATTAGAAGCTTGAATTAAGTTTATTGCACTGTATCCATAATTGTGTGGGCAGTTTGTCGAACTACACTAAAAACATATTTATGGTTGAAAGTGCTAAACGTCTGAACCTGATTCGAATAAAAGAGAAGATATCAATGGGACAGTGACAGTTATGTACATTTTTATTGTCTCCCAAAGTTATATATTCGTGTAGTACGTATTTTATTGGAGTGGGCAATAAAAGTTTCAAAAGGTACACACTGTCTCAACAAATTTTGAATGATTAAGAGAGCTAATTAAGTGATAATTACCCGTTAACAAGCAAAAGGTTAGCAGATTCAATACGTGCTGATTTCTTGCTCTACCGCAATCTAATATGCGGTAGTTAATTAGTTGGCCGTACAATTAATTAAAGCTTCGAATTGCAAGCTGACATAACAACTTGTTTGTAATCATTAAGAGGGACGGTATGAGGGACGTTGGCTAATTTCTGATTGCTGGTGTGAACTTTCAAAAGTTAATTGCGATCAACAGTTGCTGTTTGCTGTGACCTATTAACTGGTCTACGAACATAATGGAACTTGCATTCCTTGTAAACGATATACCGGTTAATGTACGAAACCTATAATGCTTTATAAAATTTGACAATGAGAACATCGCATTCTTTCACATTCCAGCTTTTAATAAACAAAAAACATAAATCTGACATATACTTCCGTCTCTCCTTTTGGTACACCGGCTCAAATAAAAGTCAATTTTACCGGCTCGTTTCATAACTTTATGATTGATTGGCGCCACGCTTGCTATTCGGCTTCGTAAAAATCGCACTCGAACTGTTGCTCCGCCGCTTGAACGTATATGGCGACGCGCAAAAACTACTCATCCGAGGAGAAAGTCCGACTCATAAACGTGTCGGCAGGTTATCAGAGGATCGTTTCGAGCTTGGCCATCTCCTCTCCCAAGCAACTAAGTCACTACTGATGAAGGACAGAAACCGAAACACCTCACATACTTGGGTTACGTTTTTCCTGGAAAATTGCTGTGCAAAGTTGTTGAGACTTTCTATTCAGGAACAATCAGTTATCTTAGTTGAAAGTGAGTGCATTTCCATAAGAAACTATGGGCTTACTTTTGCAGCTGAAAAATCGCGGGACAAAAAACCACAAGTGCGCGCACAAGTGTGCTCCTAGGCCATTGTTTGGCATACGTGACACGCCTCGCATACTTTTAGCTGATGAACAGAAGAAAGGCTGGTTTTATCCAACAGCAAATTGGCCGGGAAAACTCGGCTTTTTGTCACTATTCACCATGGTTCTACGGGTTTGGTGAGAGGAAGTGATTAAATTGTTAAACGAGCGAGCTGCTGAACGAACAACACGGACTCTCTTCACTATGGAATACCGGTTTAACTCTAACCATTGCCTGTTAACAATCCTTTGCTAATACCAGCCAGATTGTTCGAGACTTTGATGCCTTCATTCGGCTATAACTCGAAACATAAGTGACTACTCTTGCATGGAAAGCCACTTACTCCGAGAATGCCGATTTTTCAAGAGATTTGCACTGTAACTTTCCAGGAATAATTTGCCAGGTAACTAATCTTTTTTCATCTGATTATTACGTGTAATAATTAATAAACCTAACCGAGTGGCAACTTGGAGTGAAATATAGCGGAACTAAAAAACAATAAAACTGAAACATTGTGGTATCCTAATTCGGAATTACATGTAAAAATTCATTACAGCATATCTCATTAGCTGCGATCACATTTCTAAGAAGGTCAGTGTCAGATTAAGTAGGAGCCTTTCAGTTATATAAAACTCGAGTCCCAATTAACATTTTAAGCCGCCGTCCACTGAGAACAGTTGCATTTCCTAGGGACGTGACGGGACTCCAAATCCGTGGAAATGTCAGGTGGCCCGAGGAATGACAAACTTTACGCTAAAGCCGAGGAACGTGGGCACCTGGGAAGACATCTCGAGGGGGCACAGCCGGTCCCGATCGCTACATACCAATTAACGATGACGCAACTCAACCGATCGAACCACCATATTTCAGCAACGCCGAGGCGCTCGCCAGCCAGGACGAATAATAATCAGACGAGGTTGGCTGGCCGGAGTCAGGAGTCCTTTTCGGGGAAAAGGTATCTGGAAGACGCTCGCGTCGGCGGGCCAGTCAAGAAGAGGAGCATTACGTTACGCAAGCAGACGACTTACAACTGAGCCACTCGAGGAAAACGACGAGGGGGAGCAGCAAGCGTCTCGAGAACTTGAATCAAAGGACAGCCGGGTATTTATCATTATTACGAAAGGACACGGGTCATCCTGAAATTTATTGGGCAATTTGGCCAGCGCCACGGGCCATCACCGCGTTGCATAATCATCTCCGCCCAAGCGCCGCCGCTGCACCGTCTGATATTCCCGATCGATCGACGCGCAAAATCATCGCCGAGCGCCGATCCCGCCAGGTCTGCCCCGCCGCTAATGCTAATATCGCTGCGCGCAACTCACTGTCATTTTCCACGGGGAATCATTATTTGTTGCCGCTGATACGGGAATCACCGGGCGCAGATGCCCTTTTCAACGTGCTCGCTCGAGACTGGATTCAACTCGCGCGACTACCACAACTTTGTCTGCTTGCTTACCGTCGGCCCGACTCTCCGCGCGTTCCAGGGAATCGGCTATGCCGCAAGATCTAACTTCGCTGTTTCGAGAAGTCGGCGTTCGAGATGCTCGGGGCTTCTTTGATCCAACGATAAATCAATTTCTGCCACTTTCTCGGCTCTATCGCGTAAATGAGACATGCAAAACACTGCAATTGCGTATCGTTTATCAGAAAACGACCACGGACTCTAATAACAGTCACATGTAGACTTGTAGAAACAGAGTTTAACGCCCTTCAGAATATATTAATAATTGAATTAATAATTTGAGTTGGGTGCCGGCGTTGCAACACTCACCTCTCGCGGTCTACGCAAGTAAAAGCTGGATGGAACACACAGCGCGACAAATCGGGTGACAAGCATTACAAATTTATTTCCGAAAGGAAAGCTCGAGTAGTCTTTAAAGATTAAAATTATTCCTCCTGCTACAACGTAAGATCGGCTTTAACAAGTCGGTGTGCATATTTATTCCCACCCTTTAACTGCAGTGACAGCAGTCGTTACACAGGAATAAAACTTCAGTCCTTTCAGTGTAAATTGCAATTTCACAGCATGTTGAACAAATTAATGGATATCATTCGCGCTTTAATGTGCGAAAGAAGTTTACTACCCAATTAGCATTTCAGTGGATGATGTTTGCGTAAAAGAATGTGTGAAATGCCGAGATATTAGACACACATCCTTTTCATCAAGGCTGTCTCAGCCGCTATACCAGGACTTTCAGATAAGTGTATTGAGACCAATAATCAATAGGCTAATGCCTCACACGGAAAGCATTATTCAAATAAGTCTTTCATTCATTTAATGAATGTTGTATTATTGAAACTGTATTATTGAAATTTTCAAACTGTTCTATATATTCTCGGTATTATTTGTAACTATGAGTTCTTTTTACGTTAATGAGAGTTAATAACAATGATTCTTATGAGCTTGGAATTATTTCTGATTCGATGATCAACGCTACTGATATTTCAATCCCTTGGTACCGTTCATAACAATCTCCGGGAGATCCGTTTGATTACATCGGTGTGAAATCATAAAGAAAGAACGAGGATAAATCATTGGAAAGCTACGATTTGCGTCAGACATGCAGATTCATGCATTCATGTCACGAGGAGAGATCTACAACCGTTCGATCTAAAAATAGATTCATTCATCCCGTTCCATTGCAATCGATTGTCGCAGTGAGTAAAATGGAAAACTAATTATGCCGGGATGAGTAAGATGTGATACGAAGAAGCGGATCCGGCGATCTTCGCTTTCGGAGAGAAGAGCGTAACGAATTTATATGATAAAAATCGTCCTTCGAGCGGACAGAGACGGCCACTGGGTTTTTCGATAATTAAGGACATCCGTGACCTTTTCATTAAGAGAAAAGCATGGCGAATCCTGCGGAATGCACTGAGCGCGTGCGTCAGCGCGCATATTTAAGGCATATTTGACCTATGATTACGATCCAAGTATTCCAAATTGGAGTTGCGCATTAGCATTCTGACATTTTGGAAAACGAAATCCCACTCGGCCTTGCTGGCGCGCTTGCCAAATTCCCGCGGAAAACCATTGGATTTGAATTCTTGATTAATGCATTGGTTTCATAAGGAATTTGCATTTGGTTTCGCCACTTCTCATTTCATAATTAATTAAATCTTCACTCGGATAAATGGTGACACATTTTTCAAAGAAATGGTGACACATTTTTCAAAGAAATGGTGACACATTTTTCAAAGTAATATTTGGCAAATCTTGCGTATCAACCTACAAACTGTTTAATATTACGTTTTTAATTTATATTTTAACTTATGGAAAGACTGAAATCGGTCTGATGAGATTGAATATTTGCGCGGCTTATTGGTTCATTATAAATGCAGTTTTGATTACGGTGAAACCCCAATTTTTTCAGACGCAAGTTGTTAATCCGCGCTTCCCATGATCTTTCACCGTAGTGTGACCCGCACAAGAATGTCAGTATCCGTGGACCGCGCTTGTAACTAACGAAGGACGATTACCGTAGCTAATCAAGGATCTCGTGTAACTGGTAGTCGCCCGACCAGTACACTAGCACTGTTTAATTGAGAGATTCATCGATTCCCGGCTTGGAGACATTCCGTTGGGTAACTCGATAGTTAGATGGATATTGGAAATAATAGATATTGACAACCCAGCGAGAGCTCGGCATCTTTCATTAACCCCGTAAATATTGCATGACTTTCCCCATAAAGTCACGCTTTATGCAAACAATTGTTACGCGGCTCGAAACTTGGTACCTTTCGCGGGAAACAGAGTTTACATCACCGATTATTTGATGATTCTAATCGAACTCGATTAGAACACTTCACCATAGCGCGTAATATTTATTCGGCCGTTATGGGATTGACCTTTTGCCAGCCGAGATCTCCGATCTACGTGACCATCGTGCAAATGAGTCTTTTATATGTGAATAGTAATTAATTCGCCAAAATGTACTATTAATTTACATACGACTAAACCCTGCGCAACGCAACGCGAATACAACACCAAAGTTCACGACATATCAACTGTAAAGTAATCCGTCCATTAGCACTCGCCGCGCAAGTCTTAACGAATAGCCATTTCATTTAATACAAGAATTAAGTGACGTGAGAAGAAAGATTATATTTAATAACTGACGTATAATATCGCGTTTTCTACAATCAGAAAATATTGTTAGGCTCAAGGATATCCCGCAGTCCAAAGACCAATGACAAACGACGAGAATTTGTGTACACCTCAGCGGAGTGCGAGAAGATGACAGTGATAAGTTCGAGTGGTCCAGCCAGGAAAGGGAAGAAGAGAGGTTGTACAACGAAGACTAAACCACGAGGTGGACTCGGTGTGTTAAGGCACAATGATAACCTTTGGTATTTTGCGTGCGCTAACAGCTGGCTGTCGCTCGCATCTCGCTATTAATTCCTGCGAAACTGTGAGCGCCGTCCATGGAAATACCAAGGGCTAAGGCTTACTGGTGGATATGCCGTTTTGCAGAAACAAAACTCATCGCTTTGCCGGATCTCGACAATGAAATTGGATATTTAGTAATGAACAAATCCGATATAACAATTATCGCGTGACTATATGCTGAAAAATACTATCATATGACTTAGGAAGAATAAATTGGAAGCAATGACCGCTATTTGTAATATTTAAACCGGAAGCTTTACTTTTCCCGCGCGTCAACTATTAATCGAATGCGTAACTTTTGAAATAAAATTGAAAAATAATACAGCGACACTAGAATAGTTTCAATCTCTCACAAAACATATCCAGCTGCGTGTCACCCTGTAATCCGCACCACCTATTTCACCACTCGGTCGCGACGACGCCCTTCGCGGTCAACTGTCACCGGCGATTCCCGCCCCGCCGTGGGGGGATGCGTTTGCATCCCCTGCACCCCCTGCACCCCCCGGTTTCTTTCGACGGTTCACTTTGTTCCACGATGGAGCGCACACCTCTACTTACCATCTTATCCAAGTGGGTTTGGTCCGGCGGCTGGCAGTCTGCCAGGCAGGATCTCCGAATGAACGAAAAGGTGAGCGCACGGCCCCTATTAAATCGGCGACGAAAAACCTCGGGTTCGAAGGGTGGGGGCGAGTTCCGTCCACTTCGGGGGGGTACACACTCAAAACAAACACATGTCTCACGGGAGGCTAGCGAGCCCCGGAGAGGTGACTTGTTCGGTTGGAGGTAACGTCGAGAGCATTTATAGGATTCACCTGTCGGCCTGGTGGGGGCAGCCAGCGCCGTTCGGTCCATGCGATTATTGCGAACCAACGTCCACCGGAGGATGCTGTAATTCTTCTTCTTCTTCTCGTCTCGTCTCTTCTCTTCTCCGCCACCTGTCTCCGAGGGAGGGAGAGTCGGTATGGATCGGAGTGCGATCGGAGAGACGGAGAGAGAAGGAGAAAGTGAGAGTCCAGGGCTCGAGAGAAGGACAGGCAGATGCATGGTGTCTTCTCAAAAGGTATTGGAGGTCTACCGACGATTTAATGGTGGTGATGATAGAGAAAGACTACCAGCTTGGCCCTGATCCGAAGAGAGGCGTGGATGCTTGTTTCGTGGAATTCAAGGATACCAGATTCGGCCTGGCTGACTTGCCGTGTTAAGAATTTCGGGACTGTGTATTGGGGAGATCATACCGTCGCTGGTTTAATTGAGGCGGATATCTTGACGACTTGCACTCAGAGACTTATACGGATATGATTGCGTATGGAGACTCCAGTCAAGTTCAAGTATCTCAGGAATTGCTGGTAGGGGCTCTTTCCGTTGTACATACATATGTAAATGTATTAAGCTTTGATGCCAGTTTTCTTTGCGATATTATTTCCGACCGATTTCATTCCCTTTTTCGATTACCATCCCGATGAAGAAAGAGGTCCCGTGTACTCACGAGATATTCTTTCGAGCGTTCTTTCGCATTATCCCTCACGCGACACATTGTCCAGTGGTGTGTATCTTTGTTCGAATTGTGTATGAGGTAATTGCTCGAATAGAATCACGGACGAAGGACATCCTACTCTGCCATTGTCACGTCAGTCAGGTGTCAACGCGAAAACTAGTCAATAATTATGTCGTTTGGACAAAGTCAAAGAGGCTTGCGACGCAGGGTTACATTGGGATTTTATGAACTGGAACACTAGCCACTTTCACATGAATCGCGTAATGATGTAATAAAATATGATTTATTTCGCGAATTTTAAGAAGATGTTAAAACGCCTTACTCGCATGTAATATTTGCTTTACGAATTATAACAAAATTCTATGAGGCATTGGTCTGGTAACTAGAAATATTATCTAGCAATATGACCGTCAAAGTCTAACGCAACAACTAACATCGAATTTCTTTATTCATCCGACTTTGATATTTTCACGAAAGGTTCTGGAGTCAGTGGCGAGTGTTATGTATCACATTACCCGATAATGCAACAGAATATTTTCCCCCCGCAATTTCGCACATCGGTGATTAACTCCCAAAGGGTTAATAATAGCCGTCGCTCTTAGGGGCAAGTGCAAACGTAACATGAGTAACAGGATAATTACTCGAGCATAAATCCCCGTTCTGTGTATCAGCGTTCATTTTGTGCAATAGGTTAAATCGCAATTTGTTGATGGGGTAATAATGCGGGAAGAAATATCGCACGGGACGGTTGAACGCTAGAAAGGTATAATTCAGTGAATCTATAAAATCGACCGGGCTATTGTGTTATGCTAATGTCATGGCAGAGACGAGTGTACGTCTTACTGCATTCCGGTCTCGCAGACGCCGTTCATAACTGTATTTCATTATGCTTTAGTATTATAATGAATGATTGGTATAGTAAGGAAATTAATAGATAAGTATACACACGCAATTGAATTTCCCCAGAGTTTTGCGATTCTCAAGGAACTACATGGCTGGACGACATATTTCGCATAACTCTAGATATGATATTCTACATATTAATATTCACTACAACATCGCCCGCGTTTTTACAGGGTTGGCATTTTCACAGGCAGATGTTAACTCCAGCGGGGAGCCTTAAAAAATCTAGAGTGAATCCAGCAAAAGTTGGGCCGGAATAAACACACGAAACCAAGAAGAAAAAAGGAAGCAAGAATCGGAGCGCAGACAGACAACAACTTAAGTATGCAGTTGGCTAGAAATCACAATAAAAACTACAAATATACGTTGAAAAATATGCGATCCAAGTATTTTGCGAAGAGGTGACGGGTAGAGCAAAGATTTTGCCGCCGTGATGATTACGCAACATTTGACCGGCAGTGACGTCACCGCGCTGACTCCTAGACGGAGTATCCTCACCAAGTATGATGCTCGATCATCGACGAGCCGACAGAAAGCTCGTACACAAACGGGAGTTCGTCGTCCCGTGTCTCCTACTTGCTTGCAGGCGCATAATGCGGACCTTTCGTCGACAGGCTGACGGTCGGGCTACCGTGAAATTCAATAAAATTTTACTGCACGTGGCGCAACGAATGGACGATGAACATGTCCGCGCCGATGGTCTATGAGTTTCTATGGGCAATCGCGTCCGCCTCTTCGCCTCTTTGCATGGGAACAGCGTGTCTTTCGTCAAGTTATCTCGCCGCCGGGCGCTCACACGATTAATCTTGTATTGGGGAAGGGAGATTAATAACGAGGTATCGAGGCTTTCTTCTGCAAATTTGTTCTCTAACGCTATATCCGTAACGCACGAAACTAAATTTATGACTACGTTTAACCACGTACACAATCGACAATATCCAATTCGATATTCCTCAATTAATACCTGTTATCCGAATCGAATCACTTGATCCATGTAGCGTTCGAATACTGGAATGGTTCATCTTACATGCGTAAATTTTTGGAAATCCCAACCCGGGAGCTATCTGATTAAATCTGAATCAGCGCGGTTTATGCCAGTTTGTATTCTATATTACTGACGCAACTGAATTCGCTACAATATCTTACATCAAAATACGTCATGGCATCGTAGAAAAGTAAAATTGTGATCCGAGCAATTAATATTCATAATGCTGTTATCAAGTATGTTTATAGTTTTTATAAAAAATGCTGTCTGGTCAGTTTGGTTGCTCTGTCAACTTACGCCAAGGGATTAAGCTGTCAACATTAGCAATAATTATAAACGCAACTAGATAAAGACAGTGTGAATTTCATTTCCCACAGATCGAATCAGGAAGCGAAACAGTAATATGCAAGCGCACGTTCCTTGACTTTTCTGTTCCCACTGACTCCTAAAGGGTTAAGATTTTAAAGGTCGCGATCATGTTCGACGTAACCTTCCATCCCTTCACCAAGTGCGAATGCGATCATTATCTACAATTAGAAAGCCCCACCCGATTCATAATCGGCTCCTCTCCTCGACTGTTCCTTCGAATCTGTCAAGGCCTCCGCCCTGATACGGACTCCTTCGCACCCGCTCGGAAGATACGTTGTACCTGGCGAACTCGTCTAAAGCAAATAACCGTTCGGCATCGCTCAGCAGGCCACCGAAATACAATGGTCATAAATTCGATGCTGCCATTTCGAAATAGTCGATTGACGGCGTCTGATAAACCGGCAGTCCTGCCGGAGATACTTGAACGATACTCCCGAAATTGAATCCGCCCAGCGCACGCATCCGGCAGAGTATACAGGTTGAATCAGGATTACTTTATTTCAGATACCATATTATCTGGATAATATTATCTATTTTTCAAAATGATACAAATCGCTCTACGCTCATTGAAAAGTTGAGTAAACCTTTTTTGAATGAATTTGTGATTGGAATTATTCTGAATGAATATTTCAAGCAGTATATACTAATCTATACTTTTGTATCTATCTATATCTACATATACTTCCTATACTTTATACAGCCCGATCATAAATCATACGCCATACATTCCTCAGGCGAATAATTGATGCGCGTAACGGCTGATTGATATTTCGGAAATATTAATTGGTAACGGGTGAGCGACGTGGAGGAGAGACGTACCGAGCATGAATGAAGCCAGTGTGTTTTCCGCAGGCTTAACCTTTCCCTAGCATCTATTTATTTACGGGTCTGCTGCGCACCGCTCAATGAAGGGGCGAGTATTGAAAAGGTCGTAATCACGGCTCCTTTGACCTTCGATCTTTTCTTTAACTCGGATCCGACCATTCCCGCCAGATCTCCGATCCCTCGCTGAATTTCTTTGCCGGACACCTCTAACGCCTCCACCTTATTTCTTGCTTGGACTTGATATTGTCGCATTATCCTGTAAAGTTACACGTTCACTTGAAAATGAAATTCGCGGGAAAAGTGCTGGAGAACATTTGTTAAAACTACACCTCAGAATTTAGACAGGAATTCTCCGAAAGTACTTTCAGACGCGTAAACTTTAACAAGTGACTCCCGGGAACACTTGATTCTGAAATGAAGATGCAGCTTTAATAGGATCCGAGCGTATTATAGAACAATTAGGCTTATGAGTGATGGTTAGAGAGGTAACGAGTGATTTGTAAGCGGATGTCACCCGCCGAGACTCCCTCGTGTGGCCAGACTGACTTTTGAAGTTTCGAGAGATGTGCGGTGCGCTCGATCGGCCGTATCTTCGGCGATGATGTCTTAAATTGCTAAACACGGAATGCAAGGACATTCTAATAAAGACACGCTCCACCACTAACGCCTGCATATTCATGAGGGGAACGATATGTGCTCCAACGCTTATAGAAAAGTGAACCGAGCAGAATTCAGAAGCTTTATCTGCAGAGCATGCCGCCGAACTACGAGCATCGCTATTAATAATTGGCGTCGTGTTTCGGGCAAATTCAATAAAGATAAATGATATGATGCCATAATCAGAAGTAAACGCATTATGCGGAGAATTAATCATTACACGAATCGTAAATTTGACAAATTCAACTTCGTTGCTCGAATCAATACTCTTAATGATGTCTTAACAAAAAATCTGTTGAGTCGATTTTTCCGAATACAATTCAATCAACAGAGTGAAATATCATTGAGCGTGTACATAAAATCATCGCACTATGTTTGGTTTTAATGTCAAAGTCAAGAGTGTCAGTGGTCGGAAAAGGGTCGAGGACTTGATCATGAACTCATCGAACCCGGCAGTGCCGCAGTTACCCGCCGAAATGAGCTGTCACTCAATTCGCAAATATTGAACCTTTCTCGAATCAACTCATCGACTATTTGCCTCTGAGCTATCTTTCGCTCCCGGAAGCAGCTTGTAAATATATTACAGGCTCTGTAAGTACAAATACTCCAACATACCAGAACTGTTACTTTGATAGAGCAATTATTGAGCGCTCTGCTGTAAAGCGAAATGATGATCTCGTAGCTTTGCTAATTTATCGATATGTAAGTTCGGTCATTTGAATTTAGAATTCGGGGGCCTTGGATTCGGGATTTGAATAATTCGCCGGATCATTGGCATAGCGCGATGATCCAGGGAAAGATCACCAAGGCTGTGAGACTGGGACCAAGTTTCGTAAAAGTGTCGGACGGTGCTTTTTAGGAATTCCATGCCGTTTGATATCTATTAGCCCATCTAGTCGCAATAAATGTCGCATTGCGCAATGCCGCCTCGAGTTTTTACGTCGGGTTATTTGATGGCGCCACTCCAGACACGAGGCTACATATGTTACATCCCCACGCGTGGCAGAGTCGGTAGAGACGCTGCACACTCGCCGGGAGATCGTCTTTCGAGATTTATGTCTGGTTTATGCTTTTTATATCGTTTTGCAATCTAACGAATAATAAACAGTCGGTTTAAACGGGAGTCTTTTCTTGCTAAAACAACAAAACAATTGTGGGTCGTTGAACCTCGAGTTATCTGGTGTTTCTCAGTATAGAAAGATTCACGAGAAAGTACTACAATGACGACTTTTACTTGAGGGTCTAATAAGAATTACTATTACTCCTCTACTATTAAAAGTTAACTGGCAAATGTCAACTCTGATACGATTAACAGGTAATCTTAAAAATGTACCTTTCAAGGATTGATAGGCGGTTCTCTTTTCACGTTTTAGGTTCAGGTGTTTGGGAAATCAAAGATTAAATGAGATGGATCGGGTTGCTATAAGTACCGCATTACCTTCGTCCATTTATATCTCATTAGTAGGAGGTTTGTAAGGAATGACACAGTTACTTCTTATCGGTTGTATGTTGTACAGTCACATGTACCGTTTCCTTAGACCATGCGTTCACGAATTCACGTGGGATAAAAGTGCCTCGAACCAGCCACTTGTTACAGGAGATGCTCCAGGAAGGTCACTAAGGTATCTAACCTATGTGAATCTTCCGTTCACTTCATATTGGACGCGTGCGGTTGCGTTAAGATCGTGTCCTCGATAGTACTCCTCTATTAACTCGGGCAATTTAGCGGTCTTTGACCAGCACTAATTACGAAACCAAGGTGATCTCGTGGCAATGCTCTGTTAATCTAAGGTGATATCTTCCATAAAATGCCCGGCCACTGAATTCATATGCCGGGGTCAATGATCTTCTGTGAGCATGATCGATTGCCTGCTAAGGTAAAGTAGTAAGAATCGTATATCATATACAATCATTCAAACATTTCTAACCTTCCTACTTCGTAAAAGGCAACATCAAATGTTTGCCTTTCTTTCATACTTCAAATCGATTATAATCTATATAATATAGATTATAACATTTCCGACGAAATTGGGATCTTGTCAAAATCAATGCAGACTCATGTAATACGATTCAGATAATCGCAAGCCATTAAGGACAGATTACAACAATTAAGGGAGCTTAAAAATTACAGTATATTGAATAGGAAAGGATTATGTTTAAATGTTGAATGCAATACCCTGAACCTCTTTACGTAATCTTCCATTATTACTGTGCCCCTATAGAGCCCTATTATTAATTATAATTACACCCGATTGAAATCAACGTTCTACCGAATAATCGCCGTTTAATCGGCTGAGGTGCGTCACTCTTGCGATATTTCACTATAAAAATCGATTCGTCACTCAACCATGCGACCTTGCGTGCCAAAATTTTGGTTTATTTGAGGCCACTCGAAATTTGGTCGCTTATTTTACAAGATGGCGAGAAGTCAAGTAACTCTGCAGAATTTATCGAATGTTTTGTTTATTGCTTACTCACCTCACTTTACTTTTACCGGGATTCAATGAATCCGAGGATAAAGATAGACGGCGCTAAAAAATCTAAAAAATACCTAATCCGCATTTTCCCTTCAATGATAGTTAATTCGACGATTACTATCAGCTGCGCTGTCTTATCCGATAACATTAAGGGGGTATTAGCGTTGCTTTTTGTACTACTCTGCCACCGGTTGCAACTACGGGTGATTGATTATACTTAATCGATTTCATCTTACAAAATTCTTACGAGATTCCTCTCCGGGATGTGGATAAGCCAGTAGTTCCGTAGAGAGGATTTCTAACACCGGTTCTGTTACTTTTATCATGCCGCTAATGTGCTACTTAAGAGACTTTAGTTAATAGATAAAGACAGCTAACTTTATTTTGGGACGGGGAAATTCCTTTCGGCGTTAAGGCTGCAATGCATCCTATGCGGATTGAAGAAGGAAAACGGAGACGAGTCCAGCCGGCCATTAACAGGATATTAATTGGAAAAAGTGCTGGTGTTCTTTAAATAAATATCTCCCAATAGTTTAGGGGAGTCCCGTGCGTAGTTGGTGGATTATGAAATGTCTTCCCCCGAAAGTGAGAACCCCTTTATGTAATACACAGAGTGAATTTAGCTATGGCCGGCTGGACTTGTCTCCGTTTCGGTTTATTTCGTGAATGAGTCAAGGACGTCCGTTGACCGACACGGAACTTTCATATGTTGCTGGACCGACTTGATCGACGCTACAGTCATCACACCCAACAGGAATCATCTTCAAACAGGATTCCTCTACTTCTTCATTTTCGTTCTCAGAACCTGTACCCTCGAAATGTCAAATGTATCGAATTACAACTAATGCCGGCGGAGAACGATATTAAGTATGTGCTCATCGCTTTCCCAATTTTGTCATCAGATTTCTAAAAATATTGTCAAATAAGACTCGATACAGATATGTATTCGTATCACAAAGGAATTCGATCAGAATTTTCGATGTTAACGATCGTCGGTCGGTCAACGCTAACATATTAATGGGAATCAGGAAACATCGGAACCAGGTGTTATCTCAATGTATGTTGATTGATTCGAACTTATGGTAAGAATATACTGTTTGCGTTTTACTAGTAACCCTGCGGCATTATCCGTCTCCTCCAACTATCAAGTATCCTGTAATCTAAACGCAAACTTCCACAATTCGCATGACGATGGGAGTAATTATTTATTTATGAAGTCGACACTACTAAAGAATTGGTAAGGTTTAAAGTCACCGAGCGACTAGTCATAATTGGGACCGAATACCTTTCACATACTATGTGACACTAGTAAAATACATATAATTAGCATATGCATTTACTGAGTAATGAATTGCTTTTCGATTCACAGATACTTAATGGAAACGAAAAATTGTCGGATTAAATATGCGTTTATGTAACATTTAATCTACATGAATTTACCGACAAGTTATAATTAACCATAAATCGAGAGTTCACGGAATAATGGGAATGCTGTTTCGAAGAATTCAAGCAGAGCTTCATTCCAATCCGGATTCTTTATTTAACCGGTTAAAACTGCCAAAGTTTAAACTGACTGGAATATGAGAATGTACGCAAATGCGCACTCGAAAATAATAGTGCAGGATGAACATTATAAAAAATGAGTCTTTGTATTTATGCAAAATTAGTCGGAATATACTGTGGAAAACGTCTGCGGATACAACGAAATGCGAGATTCTTTGAGTAGGGAGTACAAAGGTCCAGTTTCATCTTTCGGCATTCTCGAATCGTATACCAAGAAGAGTCCTCTCTGCTCACTTGTAATAGCCGCCGTAATGACCGAATCCGTGACCAAAGCCATAATGAGAAGAGCCTAGGTGAAACAGAAAAACTCAGAAATCACTTCGTACTATACGAAACTTATCAAACAAAGGAATACTCGACAAAATAAAGCAAAATTCACTCATTAATTTTTTTCTAAATTTGCCATACTTCCTAATCTAATTCTAAAATAGAAATAAAAATAGATGTAAGTTTCTCACCAAGGTATCCACCATAACCATGTCCATAATAAAGCGGGTATCTGTATCCATAGGCATATGGATAGTAGCCATATCCGTATCCGCCAAGATATCCTGGTGTCCCGTTAGCCGCCGCAATGATGACAGCCAGTAACAGGATGGTGTACTATGCAATACAAACAACTTTTACGAGTGCCAATAAAGAAAGCTTTTTCTATCGAATCGCATCGGAATCGTCTGCCCCTTGTTTTTGCATCCATCTGGTCTGGTATAACGTGTTGTATCATAGTAATGCGCCTGTTACCGCGGGATTGTCGGATTTCGAATGGTTTTTTCAAAAAAATCTCATACGGAAGCACTTTATGCTAAATAACCCATTAAATTGGCAGTAAAATGAATAATTATTAGCAAACGTCTATTGAAATTAACGAATGGAGTTTGATGGGATATAATCGTTTGCTTGTAACTGTTAATTAATATTTATTCGGAATGTCTAACTCTCTGTTGTTGATAATAACATATTGAAGTGATATTGACTAAATACTCACAAATTTCAGGGAAGCCATTTTCTTTCGAGAAAATCCGTATTTCTTCCACCACGGAAAAAGTGCGGCGACTTGTTTTGCTCTTATCTGGGACAACTGTTTGCAGTCACTGTTCACTTACAGTCTTGCACGAATCCTTTTATAACAAAGGCGTTGTCCCCCACGATGATTTTCTCAGCCTTCATGTCCGTTTCTCCCGGTCAGCGCTAATAGCAAAGCCCAGCTTTGTTACCCTGGGATTACGTGTGTCTGTAACTAGACATTAGGAGAGGAACACGATGCAGCAATGACCACGCCCTGCCGCTGGTACCTTGGCACCCAAAATCATTGACGGGCATTTCCGTGGATCCGTCCAATCCTGATGAGAATTACAGTACTCTCGTCGATGAAGCAACCCCCCTTTCGAAAGACAAATCCGAAAAACGATGTGCTTTTCGATATTTTAAACATATCGTTAGACTCCAAACGCTATGTTTGAAACATCTTACCAGAGACAATTGAAATTAGTATTAAAGACTCGAGTTAAGGACGATAAGATGATACAAAGTGGAAAGCTACGAAACCAAATCAATTCCAGAACAAATGACGTCAATCAATCGAGGATGCTACTGTGCGAACGATAATCTCATCGAGAAGAGATACATGTTTTCAATTGCGTAACACCGGGTGGACCGGGATTGTACAATCTGCACCATTATCACACGACAGTGGAGACACCGTGAAAACAGGTAAAAATGAGATTGGGACATTCCTGCCGCGGCTCATTTGTCTGCGCTTGTTTACACTTGTCCGGAAACTGCGTATCGGCTGGCTACTCACCGAATACCGAAATTGCGTGATCTGACTTTTACGCCGACATTGCGAGAGCGTACTATCGTGTAGCTTAATCGCTGTTATTTCTCAAAGAATAAATAGCACGCTCGACGTAGCACATAAGACATTACTGTCTTATTGTTCTCTGTTGCGCTAAGGCAGCATCAGTCTGTTGAATTCTCATCTGGACCTATCCGATGAGTCGTGTTTTATAAAAATATCAAAAACAGTTAAACCAGTCACAGTCCCCTGCGTCGCGAATTCTTAAATTGTGAATTAAATAAAAGTAAAATGCAACCGAGTTTCGAGAAAGGAAAGTTCGTGATGGGGAGCCAAGAATGCAAAAAGCAAAATCACACGAGCGAATGAGATTTGGACGCGCAAACAACTGGTTGGAAGTTAAAGACACGTGGGTAATTCAACAAGTAATTTGTCATGTCTTTTCACATTATTACCGGGAACTTGCTAGATACATTATAATGACATCTTGGACGGCTACGCGCCGACAACGAAATTGAACACTGCCGTTCTCTCGACCAGAAAAATTTCGACACTGGGTGTGTACCGATACGCCGCGCCGCGCCGTCCTGCTGTTGCGTACCGTAATGAAACATTATTAACTCAACGATTACATTAAACTGACAATCAATACATTTAAGTCGTCAGGCATATATTTTTTAATGTTCCCTATGAAGCCTCAGCTCGAATTCCCCTCATTTCGCACCGATTATATATATTTGTGTAATTCTATTAACTACGAAGGACATCTAATGCAAGGTTGAAACACAGATACCAGTAATTTCCTTACATTATAATGATCAGCTAAGTTTTGAGGCACTAAACCGTATCGAACTACTCATACAACTGACGTAACTTCGCCTTGGTCACGTGAAAAAATCTGTCTTGTCTTTGCGATCAATATTCCACGTGTCGAAGGACTTCCTGCGTATTACTCCAGTGATCCAATGATCTCATATTATATAATAATAAACAAATTGTGAATTCCAGTGAGAAATCCGATTGATAAGCCTTTTCTTGCATGTCAAACCTATTTGAAAGCGAATGAGAAACTGTTGGGCTGCTTGTAGTTTCGATTAATAAAAATGTGTTGTCTCGCTTTCATAGAATCAACTAGCCTCGTACCAGCAGCCACAAGATGAGTGTATGCAAAATCCTATGGAGGTCACAAAAATTACTAGACCGTGCACTCCGTGCATTGTCGGGTTATGGATAATTACGACTTAAGGCCAACTAGCTAACATGGGAGATCCCTTTCTGTCTCATAACCATGGGAATCTTGTGCCTCTTACCAATGTCAACTCTCGTTCCGTCGCAATACGCACTTTAATGTTCGCTATATATCTTTTATCAGACATCAATCATCGATGACCTCAGTCGCGACAATTGTAGGCAATCAAATAATTATTAATATGCTTGTTAGAAAACGATTTGAAGAAATCCAAACCTTTTATTTGAATTCAGTCGAAAGTTCTAAAGATTCTGCAGATCAGGAGATAATTTTAATTAACTTACGGCCCCAACCGGCAATTACCAGTTTCATATTAATCGAAGTGTGACAGCTACTGCTTAATGTATGCACCAATGGGATGGAATGAACGGAGTAGTTAATGTTTCATAATTAGCATCTATTACATCTTAATTAGCACTTTACTTAATAACTTCGTTCGACGGAAGCAAGTTTTTCTGCTGCAATCGCTTTAATACTACAAATGTTTCTCTGTTGTATTGTAGTAGACAAAAAAGCTGTCTTTCCTGTTTGGGTAAGTGCAGTGCACTTTCTCTGATTATTATTCTATTGGAAATTATTCATCTCATTCTGGCCTTGTGACTTAAATTACGCACTTATAATACTGTTTATATGTGCTGACTATTGATTAATCTTCGCATCCGTCACTACCGATGAGCACAAATCGCTTTATTGCTTGCTTCTGATCCGTCTGACTTTTCGAATTGTTGTTCGCATTTTGAATCACGCCTTTTTGCATACTTTCCGAGAGGAGCTCGGCATCGCCGCTTAAAATAGATTCAGAAACCGATTCAGTAGTCTCGATACCAGTCTCGCTCGGCGAAACAGGCTCAGAAGGTGTTGTCGAAGGAGCAGCTGGTCGAGGAAAGTTGTGGTTAGGATAGAATTCTCCGTAGGGTGGGTGAAAGCGCGTGTGGGGCGGAAACGGAAAGGGTTCCTGCTGGAAACTTGGATAAGGCGAGACTTTTTTGAACGAGTCTAAGAAGACACCTGGCACAGGACCGAATGGACCCTTGAATGGACTTAAGCCATGAAGATGAAATCCAATTTGTGGACCGAAAGGATAACCTTGATTTCCGTAAGGATAGCCGTAAGGATATCTGCTAGGAGCATCATCGGAAGTTGAATTATTATCAGATTGATCTTCTTCCGGTTGATAATTCGCGCCCGGGTTATCAGGTGGGAAGTAACTTGGTCTGTGCCCGTAGGAATGTGGGTATCTATTGAATCGACCGTAAGGATCGAAGCCGAATCCCCCGAAACCATGATAATTATAATTCGCAGGCCTATCTGTTAAATTTGTCCCACTGTCACTATTCCCGTAAGGGGAAAAATTGTAATTCGGAGCACCGTAGAATGTATTGGGAAAATGCGGTGGGGGGAAGCCATAACCTCTATAACTTGGTCTATCGGGTGTTTCAGCATTCGGCGTAACGTCTACATTTTCATCTTGAGGATCATCCCTATTGTTTTCTGCATTATTCGCTTCTTGACGCGCACTATATTGATGACCAGCGGGCCTATAAACTGGAGCATGAGCACCACGATGATTCTGATAAGCTCCGTTGTAAGCTGCGGCAGGTGATCTCACGGACAAACGTAGGACTGGCAACGAAGTAATATCCTCTTCCTTGTTGATCTCGAGGCCTCGGAGTTTCATGGCGGTTTCCGAGATATCTTCATGCAAAGTTTTATGGGATTCGCCAGTGTGGAGTAACTTGTTCCTCTCTGAGACGTAATTCCTGTATGCATTCGTATCGGAGTTGGGTATTCGGGCGAGAACGTCTCCGGACCTCTGCTGAAAGTCAGAAGGGGGATATCGATTCGGGTAACGTGTGGGTGCCTGATTTATCACTTCATTAAATGACGCAGCCCCGATATCACTGATGTCGTTCGAAAGGCCGAATCCAGTCTCAATACTGCTTCCTCCCTGGAAGCGTTCGTGAATCAAATTTAAAGTAGGGTTTTGTCTGCGACGGTTTTCGTTCGATGCTTTGTTGTCGGGTTCCGATCTTCGAGATCTGATATTGTATTGTGGGAGTGACTCTCTGAATGATGATTTTCTACGAGAGACGGAAGGAGTGCTGATTAGGGTGCGGTTCGAGCTGATACTTTGGATGTCGCTGAGTAACCCTGGAGATAAGACTGATGCGATGTTCTTTGCGAATGTTGTCAGTACTTCAGGACCTGTAAGACCCACAACAAGAATAATCCTTCATTGTTAATTAATCAATTGATCTTTAACCTAAATATGAAAGATAGGAAATATGTGTAAAAATTAGCATATTTGCGGTGGCTCTTACTGATATCTATTTTACCAACAATCGCTGCGTGAAAAAGTTTTAATAAAACGGAATAATTTTTAGACGCGAATATCAATTATTTCCCTGGTAAAAACACAATCGTTTTCGTCATGCGTCGGCAGTGTTTACGAATTCCACATGACGCGCCAACGAAACCATTAAAAACTGTGCCGACATATATTCGAAAAAAGTTGATCCTTTTTAAAGAATGCGAGGCGCACTCCAGGTGAATCCTCCTAATAACGCTCGGGGAACGCCAAGGACAACGGGAAATTATGTTAAAGATATAAGAATGGTATGCCGGAAATCAAATTTCGTGCTTACTGACTGCCGGTTTCGCCGCCTGGGTGCCATGGCCCAGAATGTGGATGACGATGCAGGGAAACAGTATCTGAAACATTCATTAAGATTAAATCATTAGTATGAGAAGTAAGTAAACAAATAACATGCGATATCAAAAGATGTTTCTACTGTTATAAATGATCAATTTTTAAAATTTACCATAAATATGATACATATTTCACGTTGGGAAACATGATATTTCTGTATTTACGGACTTTTGTTTTTATGTATTTACTTGTACGTGTGTGCGCTCGTGTGTGTGTGTGTGTGAATGCTTTTGAGGCTGAACTGAGATGCGTACAACTCAACTGTCGTATTGGAGTAATAAGAATGCCAGATATAATGATATTATGATACTTACATGCAATACGTAATGCATCGTGCGTATGTTCCGCAGCGACTAGGGATGGGTGTACACAGCCGATGTTATTTATACTTTCTCCAGGTAAATGCGTTTACCCTGATCCAGTTGTGAACCCTACCACCTGTTTACGTCGCGTGTTACTAATTCTTGAAATTATAGTTTAGTTCCCCCCACTGAATCTCTCATTTGTAAATACTTGAACAACCATTATTTATTTGATATATCGAAATTTCATACACGAGACTTTGAAATTAGACTGAATAATAGGTAATGAAGTAGTAGACGATACCAATGTTTTTATCCTGACAAATAGAGAACAATCAAAACAATAAAAACCATATAAAAAACCATAATAATTCCATTCCAAAAAAGTGAATAAATATGAATCAGAATTCTTCACTGCCACACTAGTAGTCCCACAAATCGCCATGTTGACAGGATGTTTCAGAATGCAATTGTGTGAAAGCTGCCGTAGTGCCATTACACGGTTCACATAATAGAAGACTTTCAGCTTTCAATGGAGACAAATACAGTTGCATCAGAGTTTTCACTTTTGCACTTGGCTGGTGCAGCGAACCTTGGTAATACATTTGGTTGACAAAGTTGATAATAAATTAAAGGTACCTTGGATGCGAAAGTAAAAGCGCGGTCCAAGATACGTGCCGATGCTCTGTACCAACCGCTGCTGGAATTCCATTCGTCCTGAATACCTCATTGGTTTAGTCACATTATCAGGAAATGCACCTCACTTTCCGTGACTCAATGCTGCTATTACGCTCGCCGCTGAAATTGCGCGTCATTTGATGCCTCGTGACTGTAGTTCATTGTACCAATTTCTGTGCTATTGTGCGACTTTGAAACAATGGCGATGCATAAGCTAATATATTCAACTTGCGCCTTTTTCTTTTTCCATGTTCCGTTCATAGTGCGCTAAGCTTTGCTTGAACCTTTTACGTTAAAAATCATATTCCTCTTATGCATCCACGAATGTGTAGTTTTTATAAAATCAAAAGTAATCTCTGCATTCGGCAGAATCAAAATTTAAGTCTGCAATTCAGGCAGAATTCCTGTCAACTGTGTATAATATTTCGGCTCTTTCGAGTTTGCGTAAACAACGCATTGACTTTTAAAAGAAGCTTGGCGACACCTTCGAAATTATTGGATTCGGATTATACGACAAGATTTTGGAATTTGTATGTCAAGGAGCCGCAATCCGAAACAATGGCATAGTTCCAGCAGGTATGACACGATAAATCCAATGGTCCACACGTAGTGCGAAACCAGTTTCTGTCAGCACAAAAGCAGGAACCACCGATATTTATCGCGCTTTCAAATATTGCGGGATTACGCAGCTTTCTGATATGCGTGGCGGCCGCCGCGCCGTATGCAAATGCCACGCTAATGTTTCGGTTAATCGAAATAACTTGCAACATATATGCTGGCACAATGTCGGGATAATAAACCGCCGTGTATATGATGAAGCCTCTCATTATATTCTTCATTTTGGATTTTCATTATTGTATGCATTTCTATGGAGCGCCTTTAGAAAACACTGATATTTTCAATCAAATTGCGCAATGATTTTGGCAAAGTGTTAAAGGGTGAATGCGGTTATGAAATTATCCAAGTCTTCGGCTACTGCCTTGCAATATCTAGCCTTGGTATTTTTAATGGAATTCGATACTAGTCAGGCTAGTGAAATATTATCGTAAATACTGTGCTGCCAGTGATAGCCCATTTTTTAATGCCGTATTAGGCTTTATTGGCAAGTTTTCATGTATCTGTATTTTTGGAAATGTGTCATTGGCAACACAAAACTGTGACGAACCGCAGGACATGGGATGCTTCTTTTTATTTTTTTGGTGGCTTATAATATAAGTTTCTATACATTTTCTCAAATTCTGATATTCACAGTATTCGGAATGTTTATTCTATATGTCTGTACAACCTTATAAGTCACGAAATGCGCTGTATTTATGGCTGCTTACTATATTGTACAAGTAGAATCCTGTTGCGATACGCTAGCTATTTGCTATACCTCCGCATTTTTCACTCGAAGCCTACTACCAAAACCCATAGAGGTAGTAACGGAACAGGGTTCTACGAACCATGTTTCTAATTCTATTTCTTTTCAATCAGATTCGTTTAACAATTCATCGAAAATTATCAGTTGAATTGGAAATTCTATTATTCAAATGTGAGAACGAACTTTATGTCTATTGCATTACACGTATTCATTGAGCGTTGACTGTAAGATATGCACAATCATTTATGAGCTTCGTAGGATTAAAGAATTTCAACCAGTCTCATTACTTCAATACATGCTGCGAATCTAGAGATTCCAATGTTACGGAATTCTGGGGGTCTTTGATTTCCTAGCGAATGCTATTATTTCTATCTGGACTGGATTTTACCTTTGTCGAGATTTCGTTAATGGGAAATAAAATGGTGGTAAAGCGACTCAATATCCGATTTGACTGATGCTGCCGACAACACCGGGTGCTATAACACTGCGAAGATTGTAAATCTGCACAGCCCGTGGTTGCGTGCCGGCCAATCTTGTGGCACGGAAATTCGGGGTGATTACAATTGGTCGCACGGTATTCAAGCCTGCGAATTGTCTCGCCTGCGCTTGCTCCAGTTGCGGTTGCGCCCCGTAGCCTGGGTACTTTGCCACCATGCCAGAAACACTGCCATAGGGGATGCCACCTGTTTACAAACAAATGATAAGGGAATGATTCAATGTGATCGGAGAAAGTATGTGCGGATTGCAAAAACCTTTGCCATATACTCTTTAAATTAATTACCATTGCCAATGGTCACCCTGTCTTTTGTATAATTTACATTAAAGAATATTAAAATTAGGATATCTTTCCGTGAATTCTAACGTGCGTGGGTTCTGTGAAAATGAATGGAGGTAGCAGCTGTGACAGATACTCGTGTCGGCATCTGTTGCGACACGCATGAATTCGAAAGGAACACTTCTTTGGAGTTGGTGGTAAATATGCGTTTTTACGAATGATTTCAGTATCTACTGAGGTTAAAACTGCTTGCAAGTCAATAAGTCAAGTGGATATATTTATCATTAGTATTTCAGTAAATGATGCAAGAGGAATGGCATTCTCGACTTACCATAAGCCAAGCCGTTCACCATCTCTACTATTCCCGCGCTGTCAGGTCCTGCTGCCGATAAGTTTATCATGGCAGCGACGCCAAGGAGAACTATAAACTGAAAAAAGTGTCGAAGTTTTAAAACTTTAATTGCAATTCAAGCGAAATTTAATGCGATTCGCCACGCATACGTGGAGATTTTATAATGAGCACCTATAATATCGTGTAAACAATGTTGAGCGAAACTTTTTACATTCAAGTTACTCTGAAAGATAGAATTTCACCTCGATTGCCGGTAAATCATGTCGCGCGAATGAAATCCGGTGTCCAATTCGTGCTATTGAGACTTTAATGGCCTAAATTAACACCCGCAATGAAACACTCGTCCAGGGATTGAATTGCATTCACGTATTATAATTGCATCAATCATAACTCTATCAACCGCCACTAACTCTCAGTAGTCATAATCAAAAAGCATCGCATCACATTAAATAGAATCTTTAAAATGTCCGCGCAACATTTTTGAACAGATTTCTGTACACTATTGAAAGTAAGAGGTTAGTTCCATATTCCGATATCATCTGAATTCGAAACACCGAGATTATTGCCATTGATTATTTCCAAATGCGACCCGTAATACGTGATTTAGACTTTACTTGTTGTTCCATTAGTAGTATTTCCAGTATTAAGAGAAACAAAATACTAACTAATCACGATAGCAACCACCTTAACCTTGGCAAGAAACAGTCACCTCTCACGTCGCGCACGAGCACCTACACGCTGGCCAAGGCTCGTGTTATGCTGCGCGGTTCTCTCTTTGTTCCAGATAAAGTTCTCTTTCGAGGAATTTCGCTAATTATTCAGCTTGTTGGGAGTTAAACGTCTGTCCTTTTTGAGAGTCAGGACAACTGCGATCTTTAACTAACATCTTAATTACTGTCTCGTTGGGGTTACAGCGAGAAACACATACTATACTGGACTATGACGTTCTCGCCGTTCTTTCATTTAAAGTTGGCTAATAGATTGTATCTACCAAGTCCCAGTTTATGAATAAAGTCTTTTAGAACCTGAGAACAGCATCAATAGTGTCATACATTGTGGTATTTGCAGGATTATAAGACCAGAATAATACAAATAATTATGAACCGATGCGTTGCAAATATTAAAATAAATTAGAGATCTTCAATTTGCATCCTATCAAAGCGCAGGCAATCATCGCAGTTTATGATACAAAAGAAGGACAAAATGCAATACACTTGATATCTTAACCTACACAATTAACGTCGCAAACTATTCATTTCAGCTGACAAACACTTCACGGTATTCATATTTAAAGTTACTGGCACACTTATCATTGAAAACGTATGAATCAATCGTGTTTGAAAAGGGCACCAGTCGTCACGTACCTTGAGAGAGAGCATTCTGCCCTTTTTGTGAGCTAGCAGCGCGGCACGCAGAGGCAAAACTAGGGTGCAAAAGGCAAAGATCGAATTATATACGGGGACTCGGCGTCGCCGTTGGCCAATCAAAGGCCTGTGTTCCCTTTCAGGATCGAGTGTCTTATTCATCCGCGCGGCAGGATTTTATCAGCGCGCTGTAGCGCAGCGATACCGCCGGCGAAACTAGGATATGTGTTCCTACCTTAACCTTGGGAACAGACACCGCTCATGTCTTACCTCTCACATCGGCCAAGGATCTGGATCTGCTGCGCTCAGGGCGATACACAAATATATTTTCGTTTCTCTTCACCTGCCACCTCCGTCTGTTCATGGACTACGCGCCAAGGAAGCCGGTGAACTGATTATGCAATTCTACCTCTCGTTGAGTGACATGCGCGTCACACATGTTATCTTGATCTACATTCGAGCCAGGTTAGTGAAGAACATTTGAAAGTTACGGGAACAATTGGCAAGAAATACTTTAAATTATTTCCTCGTAATAAAATTCCGCATCGAATCGGAATAAGAAATTCATATTTGGAACAATATACTGGTTCAATGCGATTCCATGCAACTGATCTTCATCGCTATATCAATCAAGTTAATAGTTTAAGAGAGCGACCGCTTTCATTCCAAGTGATATATGCTTCGAGATTCGACTTTCGATTATATTAAAAGGCGACGCATTAAATAGATTTCAGGTATGAAATACAATTATTCTGATTTATTATTTCAGTCCAAGTCATTTTACTTAACCTGTCAGGCATGCACTGCCAACGAAAATATTGTACACTGGTACCTAAAATTAGATCAAGGCTACCTGTGGTTGAACCAAAAAACTTGATTGGGCAAGACCAGCATCACTGCTGTAATTTGGTAGTTTGTTGTTCATTAATCACTTCAGGTGATTGAACAATTGCTTTACCATGAGCATTAATAAGTATGATAATTGATTCTACTTACACCTTTTTGGAGCAAAAATTTAATTTTATTACAACAGGCAATGGCTTAAATATCTATCCCTAATTAATTGGAACAGTGAAATCGTATTATATTCTACCAAAGATTTATTAATAAGTGCTAACATTGAATCAGCAGACCTCTGAACTATTTACAACAGTAAATAACAATAACAATGGACTCCAAAACTGCTAAATGCGAAGACGGAGAAACAGTAACTGGCGAATCTAGAAACAGTTAAATATAGGGTACAATGTAAGATAAACATTTCTAAGAAAGTAGTTCGCTATTATGCAAATGTCTACTATGCGTTAACATTAAACAATGACGAATTGGAGCCACGAGCAAAACATTCAAGATTAGTCTTGGTGCTTACGCAACAGAGGCACTGGTGGCGTTTAATTTCACGCTGACTTACGGGTGGGATAAGCTTTCGATCAAATGAGAACGGAATCACGGAAACTAAGTGACAAGTACATTGCCACACCGATTATCTACGGCTTCCCATGTAATAAAATACTTTTTTCTTGAAAGTTTCGCGAATTCTACCCGCAATTCTTCATTCCTCCTTCCCACTTTCTTTGTAGTCCTCGATTTGGTGAGTTAACGAGTGATGCAAATTTATACGGACTCTTCGCTTGCATTTTTTTGGAATTCGTTTTCCACTTTTTGTCTACAGCTCGGAATTTCATCATTTTCTTTCCATCTTGTTAGATTTACAACGCTCAGTGATATTTTTGACATTTCTTTTCATTTTTCAATAACTCTGCCGTAAAATATGTTCGATAAACTTGATAAATAAAATAATTATTTTCAATACTATCAAGCCTAATTTTAATTTAAGCATAGTATTGTTAACCTTAAATAAGTTTAACACTAAATACCGACACTTCAATCCTGTGTACTACTCTGACATCTTTCATTAATTAAAAAGAAAGTAAATCAGATCTACATGTTATTATTTGGAATTTAGCTCTATACGACACAAAAGCTTGTGTCACCTTTATAATACGTATATTGTGTTTAAAATGTAAAATATCTCAAAAATTGTATTTCTCTGATATCCACGAAACCGACGACATGACTTCTCTCGAGGTGTGCTCGGACAATTTAACAACACCGTTGGGCGCGAAACCTGCTTCCGCTTTTATAACATTGTCAACCTTTTTATTAATCTCTCCCTTGCTTTTGTCTTCAAGAGCCACACTATCCAGCAGATCAGATTCGCGTATCTTCGTTCTTTTACTCTGAATTGTCGCTGTAGTAGAAGATTCTTCGTCCTCCAATGATGTTGGCACGTACATCATCTTTACTTCGTGTCTTTCGATGACTTCTGACCGATCTGTCTTACCGTCACCTTTTCCTTCTCGCATCGGTACTTCCTTCACTCTTTCAATCATGCTTCTCATTTCCTTGCCCGGCTGATGAATTTTTCTTCGAATCACAGTTCGAATTCTCTTCGCGACTCTTTTCGTGCCCTTGTTTTCCTTAACTGGCGTTCTAACTTCTTCGCCCGGGGAGATTGTGCTCGAAGCAATCTTCCTTCTTGTCGTTCTGGAACGATGTTCCCCTTGTTTCTTGCTATTGGAATGCTCCGTGGTTGGAGCATCCTCTTCCTTGCGCTTCCTTGGCTCGCCTGGCATTGCAATTGCAATGGTTTCTGTAGACGTCACAGTGGCAGCGATGTTAGAGAAACTGGGAGAAACTGTTGACGTGGTTGATGCAGCTTTTTGTCTACGACGTGACCTGTTGTTAAAACCTGATGGCGACTCAGTAGACGTTTCAATTATATTACTAATAGTGGCTGAAGATGATGAAACCTTCAATGGTCTTCGTCTTCTACGTGGAGCTTCAGTTGTACTCGTTGCATTAGCTATATTCAATTTATTCTCAGAGTCGCTTGGCTTGTCTTCTTTGGAATCTATGTCAACGCTGTATTTTTTCAATTTCGAACGGCTTGACTCACTCGACTCATTTTTCAATGATTCGCTTCGTGCAGCGAATTGTTTGTTCTCGACTCTTCTGGGTGCCAGGGTCACATGTTCGGGTACAATCATTCCCCTAGATATTCCCCGAGTGCTCTCGGTTTTGCCAATTTTCGATTTCTGGTCCATAGCACTATCGAAGGTCTCGGAAGAAATCGAGTTGTTTACAGTATTATTGATGGTTTTGTTAATTGGTTCGATAATTTCGTGGACACTATTGGCTGCCACTGCTAATGGTTTGTCGAATACTGAAGGACTGAGTTCTTTGGATTTGTATCGACTACTGTACCTCATTACCGGTCGACTCTCACTGCTGCTGCTGTCGCTGTCAGATTCAGTGATTTTCCATGTGCTTCTTCTGCCTTTGCGGGTTTTTGAGTGAGCTCTGTCCCAGGGATAAATGTACTCAGAATGACCATCTGATACAGAGTGATTGGAATCTTCCTCATCAGATTCGTCCGATTTTTTGTATTTCTCTTTTCTATTTTCTTTATTTTTCTTCCTGGATCGATTTCTTTCGTATGATTGAGATTCGTCGGAGTTGTAACCATCATTTTGCTTTCGGATCTTTTTATTCTGACGTTCTTTATTCTTGCGATTGATATTTTCATCTGACTCTGATACAGAATCTTCGGAATGTCCATCGTCATCATGAAGATCTAGTTTCTTTTGTTTTGCCAACAGACGATTTCTTTTCTCCCAAGGGAACTCATAACTATCGATTCTGTATCGAGACCTTATCTCTTTGTCATCAGTGTCTCGGAACCATGGGAAAAGGTCGTACTTTGCATTATCACTGTTTTCATCAGACTTTCTTTCGCCTTCGTCTTCGGAGTCATTTTCTTCATCAGTGTCTTGGAGCTTTTCGAGCCTTGGAACAAAGAACGGAGGGTGATAGAACTCTGGTTTATTGATCCTTGGCCCTAAATCCTCGAATCTGTCGTCCTCGTAATTCTCAGATGGTGATGATGGTCG
Organism: Crossocerus cetratus; assembly: GCA_963675795.1. NCBI lineage: Eukaryota > Metazoa > Arthropoda > Insecta > Hymenoptera > Crabronidae > Crossocerus > Crossocerus cetratus. The sequence goes on from OY776668.1 coordinate 18,502,668, forward strand.
TGAATTATACCAGGTGAACGTTTTCTCCGATGATGTGTCCTTATTTGATGACTCATCTTCCACAGAAGACCCCCTGTCTTCCTCACTTTTATCTTCTTGCTCAGTCTTATCTAAATCTGCGCTTTTCCCTGTTTTCGGAGGGTCGGCATTTTTTGATGGGCTAACTGGAGGATGATTTTGCGATGTTGATTCCGATATATACCGCGGATAACTTGGCCTGGTAGTTACAGGATCATTATCTTCCGGCTTTTCGTAGACAGCATATCCCTTTCCCGGTTTTCTTGATGCAATTTCACTAGACTTCTCATTCGAATGTTTCCTTGATTTGTTTGAAAGATCACTTTCCGACTTGCCTTTTGGTGTTATCTTCAGAATTTCTCCGCTATAATTGTAGTTTTCTGTTTGTTCTACGTCTGATTGTTCCTTGTTCCGTGGATATGGAAGCTCATCTGCTTTAGACTCGAGTTTATTTGCCGTTCTTAAAGCAGAGCTTTTGTTCTTAAGCACCACTTGCTCGGGGACCGATGTAAACGTTGATTTCTGTTCATTCGGTGGCTTCCTCCTTCTAGCATGATTGTATCTAGGCTCTTTTCTCCTGTGGTCTTCGTCCACTAGACTTTCGTTTGCGGTGAACTTACCGACTTTAGTAATCTCTTCCTTCGGTCTGGAGTATCTAATTCTGTCTTTTATGGTATACTTCGCTCTTCCTGACTTTCTGTCATCGTCTGTATTGTCTCTGCGGGCTGAATCATCGGCGGAGTCATTTCTCGAAATGGCCCTGCGTTTCGAGCGCTGCTCTGCAAAAGGTGTGGAAATGTCTTTGTTAATCGAACCACCGGGAACATTGCTACTCCTGCCTCCCACTAAGTCACTCGTCCTTGCTGAATTTTTCTTAACCAAATCATTAATTTTTTTCACTAATACTTTCTCAGCGGCATTCTGTGATAATTTATTGTCAAATGTTCCATTATCTGCACTCCGTTTGTGAATTCGAACTGTTTGGTAATGTCCAATCACTCTTGGGTCCGTCGATGGCTTTGATGCAGCAGTTCTTACGTCTTGGTGAGATCGATTTCTTTTGAGAGTTCGAGGATGACTTCTTGTGTACTGCGGAGTAATCGAATCTTCGACGTCAGTACGCAAGTTCGTAAGATCAAGTGAACCTCCTTGATTGCCTTGTTTGTAATAATTCGATGCAGGAACAGCAGTTCTTGGTTCTGTCTTACTAGGGAGAGTTATCGCTGCATGCTTCGACGGAGCTTGTGAGTCTTCGTGAACTTTATAGGAGTTCGCCATGTGTCTAATATTACCCATGACGTCCTCGTACACTTGACTTTCGTAAGGTGCCATTGAGTATAATAATGGCTCCCTCATGGACACTGGCGTTCCTTTCTGTCCCGCGAGTTTTGTTGGAACACTAAACTGCGTGAACCTAGCTGGCTTTCGTCTGGATTGTTGTGCATTCGAATACATTTGTGCCTGTTTCGTTGTAGAAAAAGCCTGATTTCTCGAATCTTGTAACTTAACTGAACTGCTTATCGGTTTTTCAGTTACGGGGAAAGCGGGTCTTCTTCTTGGCAATTGTACGTTTCCAGGGTGCAATCTCGGAGGTTCGACGACAGTAAAAGGGTTTTGTTTGATCGCTGCTTCATTTGCTCTGTGTCTGCTTCTCACCCTGTTATGCTGAGTGTTCCTTCCTCTTTCCTGGCGTGGGTCAAATTTATTTGGTGCTTGAGTGTTGGACCCTTTTACTGTTTGGGAAAGTGTAGGGTTCCTAGGAAGTGGGTGATGATATTCAGGCTTTCTTGATGATTTCTGAATGACGTAGTCTTCGTTCTCTTCTGGCAGTATCATTATTCTCGAAGCGAAGCCCTTTGGATCCAATTCTACAGGTTGGATTGGCTGGCCGATCTCCTTCTCGGCGAATAGAGGATTGTCGAAAGGATTATCGTCGAAATATTTGGCTTTGAAGCAATCCAATTTATCTCCGAGCCCTCGAAGCCTCGGTTGGTTTTCCTTCAGACCTCTATCAGACTGCGGTTCTTCCTCTTCTGGCAACACTTGGTCCAAACTTGGCTCCACTTCCGAGCACTCTTTGTATTTGTCTCGGGAACTATAGAATTCCATTCCACCAGCGGTCTTTCTCGGCAGAAGTCGGGGATCGACGGCATACTTCAAAGCAGGACTCGAGACTCGATCGTTCTTGTAAAAAGGATATTTCTTCGAGTTCAAAGGAGCCGCGGTGGTACTCGATTGATCAGCCGACTCGACATGATCGTCTTCCGCTAGTTCTTCCACATAATCGAAATTTGGAACTTCAACCTCGACCTTTCCCCTTTTCTCCTCTTCACTTTCGCTCTCGTTTGTCTCATCTTTATCATTGAAACGAGATTCAATTTCCTTGTCGATCACATCCTCGGTTATCCTCGGCGATTCATCCAGCAGTTCCTTATGGCTTTTCCTCTCCGGCAGACTTCGCTTAGAAACGTCTCTTTCAACACGTGCTTTGTATAACGATGCGACTTTTTCGATCACGGGACCATTTTTCTCACGCTCGGAATTGCGACTAGGTGATTGGGCAGCGGTCAATTGACTTTTAACAATTTCTTCGACAGACTCGCTCGTTCCTCCGTTTTTCTCAGTATTCGTCACGGTACTTTCTCTCTCTATAATAAGTTCCCGGCTCTGCTTGGGCAACGATTTGACTGACAAGTTCTTGCCTTCGTTCCCCTTCATATGGAGTCGAAATCTCTTCTCGGTTCCCGGCACAGCCGCGCCTGACGTATCTAGGACGAACTCCCTCCCGATTTGCGTGTCCAGTGCTTTTCGCCACGAATTTCTCTTGGTTCTCCGGCTTCTTGCCGCGGCAGGACTTTTACGTGATCGCAACTCCATCCAGCTCCGATTCGACGAGCCGTTCTTTACAGGCTCCACTGCTTTCACACTAGACGACTGAAATTCATCGGTCGATCTCCTTTTCCTGCCAAACAGTCTTCCGTCGTAAGCGACGGATCGGAACTTGGGGGCGAAGCTTCTTGGTTGGTACTTGGCGTAATCGTTGTTGGTCAAGCGTGCGGGTGGTAGTAGTTTTGTCGATGGGAAGGATGCTCCTTGGTGGGCTAGAACGACTGGCTCGATGATTGGAAAAGAAGCCTGGTAGATAGAGGCTTGTCTATTAAAGTCATTTGAGCCGGGGTATTGTTGGCCTGGTGGCTTTTGCCAATTCGCTTCGGCTGGGGATTCACTTTCCAGCGTTACGGTTGGTTGGCTGAAGTCGAATGGTACACCATGAAGGCCTCGTGGGTACCCTGGCCTTAGATTATTCAGATCATCTAATGTGGTTTTATGCTTCTGATTGTAGACACGCGTGCGAGTAGGTGGATCGATAGTATTCCCAGGATTCCCATTCCTGACGTAGTTCAACACCTTTGCGTGTTTAGGATTCGAATTCAAAGTCCTGGAAGATTGTGCTTGTTCCATCGCAGAATTCGAACTAGGTGAACCCTGTTTGGCCCCTCGATTTGAGCTACCTTTCTTTGGTTTGTGACGAACTAACATTTTGTAACGTGGTCTGAATTTAACGCCAGTGTCAGATTCACCCGCATTACCTTCCGCTTTTTCCGGCGAATGTTCCATCGTTGTATTACTTGGAATTCCTGATTCAGAACCTTGTGCTGCAGCAGTTGGTTGTCTGTGGTTAACGATATTTGAAGATGCTGAATGTGTGTTAACCAAGGCTTCTGAAGGACTCAAAGGACGCCAGGAATCTGAATGACCCTGGAGTTCTGAGTTAGGTGGGAAAGATATGTAGCTTAAATTTGGCACAGTGTGAACTACATCAGAGTATGGCTCATTAGCGATTGGTTGGGATAATGACTCTTTGAGTCGTGAGATACTGACTTCAACGGCTGAGGGGGTTGTTAGAAATTGTTGGTTCCCTGAGTGGGAGTGTAATCCCTGATTGCTAATTACTTGTACAGGAAGAGTTGTTTCTGTAATTCTGCCTGAAGTTGTTAAGGGCTGCTGTGACGGATTTTGAGTGGTTAATTCTTGATCTTGTGACTTGAAGAAGTCCCAGAACACCTGTCCGTAGTTGACAGTAGTCGGCACATCGAGTATTGAAGTATCGGAATAAGGTGATTTTTCTGAATTATGAGTATCATAATAAGCATTGTGCAATGTATTTTTTTGACTTATTTTTCCATTTTTCATCGCTTCCGAGTTCTCTTTACGAATATCACCATCTATCGATGCTAGTAGTTCGCTTTCCCTATCCGGGCCTCGAGATGACGATGACTTTTTGTTGACTCTTTCTCTTGGCTCTGGCCTTTCACGGGAATGATCTTCATTAGATTCTCTTGATGCTTGACCGCCTCTCTCATGCGAACTTTGATTATCTCCAAGTTCAGCGCTCGGGACTTTATTGAATTCAACACGTTTCTCGACAGCCGACACTTCCTTCTGCAAGTCCCTTTCGAGTGCGTCGATGCCATTTTCAGTAACTAGTTTTGGGTTGATCTCATCGACAATGCGCTGACTTTGGGATAATCTGTTGAGCTCCATGCGCGGTGTTGTGCTCTCGTAGTGGTCCCTATAGTCTTCGTCATAATCCTCAAACTCCTCCTGCTTCTTACGACTACTCTTTCGATCTTTCTTTTCCTTATCATGTCGCTCAGGATCTTTCGCCGTCTTCTTCACGTCCGCCTGCTCGTGCAGTTTCCTCGCGTACCCTTCGTGGAAATCGGCGTCCCTGATGTGTCCTGCGTGATCGTAAGCCGAGTCCTCGTATCCCTCTTCCGTGTAGACAGTGTTCACCTTCGAGTTCTTCACGACTTGTCTCAATCTCGACGCATTCTCCTTCTCCTCGTCGGACTGGGCGCTTTTCCTCGCTTCTTCCTGTGGCACTCTTTTTACTGTGTGGGTGCCTCGGACTTGCGCGTAGAGCTTCGTCGGCACGAACTCGAGGGGGATCTTTTTATCCCTGGCTGGCTTCGCCCAGGACCCTGGCCCCGTGTAGTTCGGCTTCGTAGGAACTTCCTTGGGATCCTCGTGCTCCGAGTAAGGTATTGTGTGGTCAGCTGGTCCGTCTGGATCTTCATCGTCCGTGGTGTACTGTTCGTACTGTGACGGTGGAGTTGCAAACCTGCTGTAAGTTATCGTTTCTTCGGCAAGAATTGTGTCTATTGTTGTTTGAGATTCGCTTGATGTCTCGGTATTTGCTGTTTTTTCTTGATACGGCAAATTTGGGATTTCGGGGCCAACTTTGGTTGTGGCACCGTCAACTGAACTCGCGGTGATTGTTTTTGTATGAACGTCGTCTATCGGAGTGGCGTGACCTCCGATAGTTATCACTAGCAAAAGAAGAAGCGATTCTTTGATTCTCTGTGGTCGATTCATTTTGCTATTTCCTGGTTAACATTGTGCTCCGGGGAAAACGCTTTCCTCTTAAACACTTCGATTCTACGGAATTATATAATTTGAGAAACGTGTAGTTCAATAACGTTTAATCCATGTTGTTATGAAGTAAGAAATTTTAATTTCTTCAGAGCCTACAATTCGGATGAAACGTTAATAGCACGTGTCTAGCACTTGACGAGCTTTTCACAGGGGCAACGTCAGATTCGGTTTGCGATTCCCAGCACACAGTTTCCTTCTAACGTGACACGAACTTCCTTGCACTATTTCACATAGCCACCGAGCTGTTGTCACTGATCCCTGAGAACCGACTGACCGAGAAGTGATGGGCAGTGCTATCCTATGGAGAAGATCTTTCTCCTCATTGTCGAGCAAGGAATCTCACCAAACTGTTCGCTGCGCGGTCTAACCGGTCTAATTTATATTTTCCGGCTATCCAACGGAGAGAGGCTGCCTGAGAAATGATAGAGCGGATCGAAGAACTTGCTCACGAAGCGTGGAATCCGAAACGTTCAGCGGTTCTGTCACTCTCGATTGAATTCCCCTGCTGGAAGGAGTATGAGAAATCGCCGATTCGCATCACCCGCGTGATGCACTTGCCGTGCGATCATCTCGATTGCACTACTTTCTGGTTCAATGATATGTGTCGTAAAACTTTCGCGAGAACTTTTTTTCTGTCTGAGACAATCATCGTCTAACAAAAATCACTACTGAAAGTTCAGGTTTAAGGCTCTAAACTGTGCCATTAAGAATAAACTATGGGCAAGTGTTAATAAAATGTTAATATTTAAATAGGTGAATGAATTAGTCTTTTGTGATACTGATATTTCTTAATTTAAAGGGAATTCCAATTGGTATGACAAGTTAGACATTCGAATGAGGTACTGTTAAACAATTATGTATTACAAGAATAATTTCTAATATTATTTATCAATCCGCAAATCAACTAAAGCATTTAATATCATGTTCCAACAATATCATAATTGAAATGCATACACCGCTTTTAATCAAAATGCTGCAGAATAACAAACATTAATGTCTTATTAGTTTAATTATTTGCAGCTTTCAAAGTACTGTATTTAAAGGTGCACTTGCTTCCCGGTCGTCGACACTTTGGACGAGCTACGAAATGGTTTGCCCGCAGCCGAGAGAACCGGGAATCTACAGTACGGTTCTACGGTAACGTTACTTTGACCGAGCGTGGAGGAAGTAAAGAAAGCCGCTACGCTTTGCGGATCAACGCGGAAAGCCGCCTCGCAATCTTCGCATCATCGTAGAAAAGCGGTTAGCGAAGTAAATAATTTTGCGGATCACTAAACAAAGCAAATTGGAGTGCAGTCTTCGCTCGGCCACGATCTTTGTGGTTCCTGCGATTCAATATTGGCTTGCGGGCAATGGGAAAACGAAAACGATCTGCGAGAGCTACAATGATAGCGTTCAATAGAGAAACTTGATGGGCATCGAATCACAAACCGCTGCTCAGCGGCTGCTGGCCATCACGATCGATCGGCGGTACACAGGGACTTCACTGGTGCCACCACAGACTAGGCAACATATGTAGTATGTGTACTCGCCTATGGGCGAGGTCGCCGGACACTCGGTCGGTAAAAATGGAGGGACGCGTCGCTCCCTCTGCCACCTAATTATTTTCCGTGAATAACTCTTCACGCGACTATTACCTTTTCGTATTCAATTCGCGACATCACGCCTTTCTAATGCCACGTCGTGAATTATTTTTTCAAACACTCATTAGTGCCAGCTTTAAAGTATTCCGAAGAAGCTTAGTTGTGTGACATAGATTTAAGTAAAAAGAATTCTTGTGTAATCGCTATATACTTCCTTGGGATATTTTGTACTAGTCCAGTTGCATGATCCAAGCATCATTTGAATGCGCCATGACACCAGAAAGTCAGAACGGTCGTACAGGAACGGTTTAATTAATTTGCTGGTTCATTAGCCACGAAGCCGACTTAATTAACAGCTTGGCACAGGTCATCCAGGGTGGGGGACTGAGTGAAACTCAGGATAGAAAGTGTTATGACGAATTTATGCATTCCTTTATTCGCGATTTTTTCGAAATACAGATTCGAATTTCTTAATCGTAGCTCATAAATTATTTATAAACGTAACAATCAATAAATATACCGACGCGGAGTGCAATGCGACTCTCGCGAATATTCGATCTGTTTGTTCATGATCGTCTTAATACTTCACCGATACTTTAGTAGTTTGTTTTCTTTCATCGACTCATCTTATTTGCGGTAGTGTTTTCTACTTACAGCTACGAATACACTGTTGAGATGTTAAGCCATACGCAGTCAGCCACTACTAGTCCTGTTTCCTGTAGCGTGGCGCTGCCATGAGACTGATGGTCAGACTGACTTAGGAACCAACGGTATTACAATGGCGGAAAAGTTATTCCATTCCGTTGCGATTTTGGATAACAACAATTATCAGCAGGCTCTTTACAATAAAAGTGTTTGGCACAGCCCAATCGTTATTCTCGATCAAATTCCTTTTGTGAGCGCTATTAGAACTTGTAGATTCATACAATAGCTTACGAAATGTCAGGTTTTTATAATTAGGCTAATTGGGACTCAGTGCTTTCAAGCTCTATCATGCAAAAATCAATAACTTCAGTGAAGGTTTGAGAAACATCCAATAATACAAATCTACCAAAGTAGGTCAATGATAGATAAATTGCACAATGTCCGTAAAGACTTTAAAAGTCATCAATATTTCTTCGAAAAGAATCTCAGACTCTCCTCGAATAATAAACAATCCTATCAGGAACCCAATTACTGCTGTTTGTAAGTAATAATGAGTTCTAGCGAAGAATAAGTGTCAGGTACTCTGAAGATAGTGCTATGTGATTTACGACGAGATGACTGGTTTCCACGAGTTCGAGTCGCTCTCAATCAATGACGACTGCGAGGACAATTGACTACCCGATTGCAACATGGAAGCTTCAGGTTTGAAAAAGTCTATTATTGGATGGTAATTGTAATTAATTCGCCTTTGGGGCTCCTGGTATTCCTCGTCGAAACCACTGCTTTGGAGCCTGGACGAAGCGTCCATCTCCTGGTCGTATGGTTGACTATACCTACGCAAAAATTATCCACAAAATAGGTTAACTTCAAGTACATATGTTACTACGCTTTATAATGCAATTTACACGTAGAATATTCACAGCATTCTATAAAATAATAATAATGTGCAATTATATGTTGCTAATGTAGAATAAACTCTCTGGCAATGGTATTTTCCTTACCGATTCCCGATAGAACTGTTGTTTACAGTATCGGCTTGTTCTTCAACCTGCGTCGACGATTCCCTCCTGTAGGGCGGCCTATTCGGCCTGTTAGGTCTACTGCCTTTTGTTAAAGGTCCGGTATATCCAGGTGCTCTTGTGTTGGGTGCATGCTGTTGTGGTAATTTGTCGAAAGGCCTAGGCATTGGTGGTGGTTTCTTCGACCTCGTTCGTGGAGGATGATTGAAGTTGGGCCTACTTGGTGAAACTTCCACCACTGGCTTCTTATTACTGGAAACTAGTTATAAACATTCGATAAAGTTAATAACCAGCAGCATGAATGCATGCTATAATCTTCGATTGGTGAAGTTAATTTTTGAACGATGTATTTGAAGTTTCCCAATTTAAACGTAATTTACCGTGACTCGGGTCATAGTTGACGTTGTATTTGTTCAAGTAGGGCGGCTTCACCACATCCTGCAGATCATCCTTTTGTTCGTTCATGGTAGCAAAATCGACGCCAGGGAAACTTTCCTTCGGCTTCGGTGGTGGATCCTTTTGATGCGGCGGAAAGAGCTCCGCATAGCCATGCACGTGGCAACTGCAGCAAGTCGGCACTTTAAAGATGTCCATGTGCAGGCCGAGCTTACCGTCCCACGTGAGGAGCCTGTGGTAATTGTAGACTTGCACGCAGGAAGAGCGATAATTCTCTGAGATGAACGAACAGCCTGACTGCGGCGACCTATGTGAAAACAAAGAGCATTTCACCTTTCCAATTGTTTACGGGTACGTCAGCCTGGCCGAAGGGAAAGTTTTTCGACCATTTTTGCAAAATGCTTCAAGCTACATTGTAATTATGCTTACGAGCATTTCTCCAGTCGCAAGGTTTGAGTGTGCTCGCCAGTGTTGATTATGTACTTCCAAACTCCGGATGCTGCGCGAGCTAGTTGCGGCCTGGCGTACTTTACTACTGAAGGACAGGTGAAACCTTCTTCGACGTTGTCCAACGAACTCACGTCGATTCTCCTACGGAAATGAGTTTGTCTTCTTAAAATCTCCCTACATTTCACTTTTAACCTTTAATCTTTATTAGTTTTGTATATTGTTATTTTAGATTTTTTAAAACATTTTATTTTTCACCAAAGAGATAAATCTGGAACTCGATTTTTTAACGGGTTTGGTTGTTTTAGTGTTCATATAATCATGTTCATATTTACCGCTTAATCTCATTCGTTTCATATCTGTTCTCGTACCGGTGCTCGTACCTATTCGTGTACCTATTCTCCGACGGCAATGTCATTGGCGGACTTTCATCCGCTCCCGCATACTCTTGTGCTTTATAGTCGGTTAACAAGGCAGCGACCATTTCCTTATTGTTCCGTAGACTCCTGAGTATCGCCTCACTGAAAACAGTCGTCAAGTCGAGTTGAATACACATTATTACATTGCGGGAACATTGGAATTACAAACTCTATTCTAATAATTCCAGTCATATTCATTTGGGAATTCACTTTCGGAATTTTAGCTTTCTACTCGATTTAACGTTGAGAAACAAATGATAATAGTCTAAGGAAATGCGATTTATGGTTACATTAGAGCATCACACCATTGAATGGAAATTGGGGTTTCACGCACGGCGATGATTGTAAAAGAATCTTACATAAGAGAGAAAATAAGATATAATTAGGAAAATGAGTTTTCTCGAGAAGCTGTGAACGGAATACAATTAATATGGTTAACAAAGTGTCAACGTACTGAGGATAATCGGCGGCTTCGAGACACACTGTTTTCGTGAAGAAAGTGCACTCTTTCTCCGTAGGACCTCTCTTCACTTCCGGTCTCCTAGGCGGTCTTCCCGCCGATGTCCTCAATGGTTCTAAAAAATGTGTTGTTAACATTAGCTCTTAAAGTATTTAACAGCACTTTTAAAGAAAAGAAATACTTTAAAATCTATTAAAGGTTTCAGTCACATGGACCTTCATAGATCTGATTCTTACTCGATGAAAGTGAGTAAACTGAAATCGAATGATTGGACTCGTGGGTCCGGACAAATAGAACATTATTGGCAAAGCAAATACACATTTCATAATACTACGCTCGTGCTACTAAAGGGCGTGAAACTTTCGACTATGTGCTAAATGTTCAATACTTTTTTGAACACAGTCTTTGGAAAGTGCTCGATCAAATAGTAAGATGGAAAGCCTACCTGCGTAAACGTTCCTGCGGTTCAAGGAGGTCGGCCTCCTTGGAGGAGGTGGTCGATAGAGAGGCCGTCTTCTTGCGCCGCTCCGCACGATCTTCAGTTCCTGCGCCTAATTGGATCCAAGAACGATTTCTAAATGATCTTTACGATGCTTGCATCTAATAGTTTCTATCCATTCATGTTTGCCACTCTTAGAGTTCGCACGTGCAGTATAACTTTCCAAATAATTAACACAAGTGGTTTCTTTTGGATTTTAATAAATGCTCGAATTGATTGCATTTATTGAGATGCTAAAAATTGTATTACTTTACGATACTTATTCCAAAGTATTCTCGAATATATGAAATAGTGATGCATTTTATATTAGTCATAAATGAATGCTCTTAGCATTGAAATTCGAAAGTCCGATTGTTCTATCGTCGCATTTAAAAAAAATAGATGAATGATGCTTGTAACACCTAATCGTGAACAAGGCATAAAGTTAGTAGCTTATTCCTCCAACTATTTCGATGACAACTTTCTAGTGACTCTACACCCGGGATGATAAATCGGAATCATAGATCAAGGCGTATAATATGCTAATGCTCGGCTGAAAACCATTCAAACCACTGCTTATTAATGGATGCTCATATTAACATCTGTCAGAATACATTAAACTTCACGCACTAACGAATTCATCATGCGCAGAAAGTCTTTCCAATGTCTTTGCTACCTGGTTTTTGTCCTACCAAATCTTACTAAACCAGAAGTTGGGAAAAATAATAGGAATTCTATAAATAGATGAATCCTATTTTCGGATAAAACAAATAATCAAATGAAATGTCCATATGTATTCAGTTTCGACTCACTTCCGGCAATTCTTCCGGCGTCTCATCGCTATCGCTCGAATCCTCCGAGAAGATGTTTGCGATATCCATGGTAATTGGAAGAGTGAGCTCTCTCGTGACATTCTCCGGATATTCCGTGTCGGTGAGCGATGTTACTTCAACTATCGGTGTCGTTGTGTCGCTCGCCAGTTTCTATAAATATAAACGCTTATTAAAACTAATAATAAGGAGCGCAAATGGTTCATTAGGATTAGGAGTTTTACCACCGAAAATATTGAACATAAAATTGTAGAAAATAATGCTATCATTATGCATGAAAAGCAATTCGGATGTTGTTTTATTGTCGGAACTGAGGAGAGAAAAAACGCAACGGACAGTTAACGTTAATTAGCGGCTAATTGCAGAGCGTAGTGGTTACGAAGCCGTTGGTCCAATTAAGAACCTCAACATTTCTCGAAGGCATCGAAGGAAAGCCGCACTTTCATGACGGTGTAAATAGAAAAGCCGTTCATTGACTTACGGACGTCACGGCTTCACGCACTTTACTGTCGGACCTGTTCCTGCTGGCGTCATCGGTGATCCTCAACGACGTCGAGATCTTCTTCTCCGCTCTTTCTCCGGCCTCATCCTCTCGACTTGTCGTCTGCCTTGCGTGCACGCTAATCGGGGATAGTAGCACGACTGCCTAGATAGAGAGTGAAACGCAACGCGGTGAGAATACTTCAGCTTCTCTTGCAATAGCAACTTTTTAAGTCAACTGCAAAGGTGACACGAGAGCTGCCCAAGTCCGGCTCTTGGGAGTAACGTCATCCAATAAATAATCCTGACCGGTTTGTATAACATTGAAAACTTTCAAATATTAGAATGCGAAACATTCGAGAAATCGAATTGGTGCTTGAATTCATGACCCGCAAAGCTTTTAGGAGCTTTTTGCGAAGCGAAATATCCCCGATACCCTTGATAAATCAAGGCAACAAAGCTTCGCGCCGCCAGTGCAATACCCTGAAAGACAACAATAGCAGAATTCCGGTCGTGTAAGAATTAATTGCCGGGAAGGCGGTGTGTTACGTGAGTCCCTTGTTTGCCAAGCTTGCGGCACCGACAATCGCCCGAGGAGATCTTTCTTTCGCGAACACTCCGCCCGAAGAAGCATCCAGATTTCGCTGGACTTGTTATACCGAACAAAGGCACATTTTGCTTTTTTGTGATTCTTCGAAAGTGGTTTATGGAAAGAATACAAAGTTCAAGTGACTATTATAAAATTTCTGAGCCACTGCGTGAAATCAGCAATAAACATTAGAAATAATTTCCGCGGGATTCTTATTGTTTTCTATTAAATTGTCTTAATAAGATGGAAGTAAAAAAACAGTCTACAGAGTTTATTTTTATTTAAGCGTAAATTACCCCAACGCTTAAAGTGTCCCGGATCTTTTTAAGTGTCGCAAGAACCATTTTAACGTGTCGCAGTGAAACTGCGGAAAGATGTATGCCGCGGTCTTAACGAGCGGCCTCGGTGAAATTGGGTGGTTTTCCATGGTGTCGTGAAAAAGGGACGACAAAAATACTCGGAGAAGTATACTTCGTGCGTGAAACGTGCGTCCTAGGTGAAAGTGTTTTGAGCCGGCAATTATTAATGTCCTCGCGAATAGAAACTACAGCGTGGATTTAGCGGCAAGTGAAACCACTTTGCAGAGTGTGTCTAGTGAAGCGATACTCTCCTGTACTTATATTCAAGAAGATTTCAAATGTCCCCGCTCCATCTGGTGAAAACTCAAATATGGACTATGAACTAATAACCCATACCGTTTTGATTACAGCTAGATATCTACTGGATTATTACTTGATTGCGATAAATGCATTATTCAGAAAACTGAACGAGGGGATACAATATTCATGAATTAATCATTGGAGCTGTAACTTTTTCAGAAATCAGGGTGAAAGTTTTTTATAGTATCCCCGGCTGACCCGAGAATTCTCTTCGATAGTGAGTCGCGCGGCAGATCAATTAGGATTCGTGTGAACTCATGTTTCAAGCAGATGCATCGGAAGCTAGATGACGGTGTATTGATAGATCAGTTTGGAGTGACTTAAAAATATCTTGCCTGTCGATCGATTCACCAGACCACTCTTATTTGGTGGGATCCGCCCAGACAATTTGTCATGGGATCAGTCTATACGCCGGCATTACCAGCTAACAAGTTTGACCAGTCGAAGATGGGATAACCGATTACGTATGATTCACTGTTCCAATGCTCGAATCTGACTGATTGTGTGATAATATCCCCCCGGGATAGCTTTACTTGAACTGTTCGAAAAAATGGAAAAGTGTATCGTAGATCAAAGCGCCAATGGCTGTAAAAATAAATCCCAATTAAACCAAACCAACTTAGTCTGTTGAAGTCAATTGAAACAAATTAAGTCAAAGGGTGAAAGTAGTTTGAAAGTTGGGAGGATTTGTAATATCAATATTGGCAAAAGATGAAAATCTGATATCTGAATCTAAGCATGATGGATTGAGGATCTGCTAAGTACGATCACTGGAACACTGAGTACATTGGAGGAGGCAATTCTGTCATTCACTAATTCGAGATCTGTGACAATGAAAGAATAAGCTGTGTCACCACTTTCACCGAGACGTATCTCTTGCTTACGGGACCCATTCAAACGCGGTTTATCTCGAACTCAATCCCCCGGGAAAATTAGTGTTTTGTTGAATGGTCTGTGCTGGTGCTTTCGTGGGATTGTCTTACTTTCCCCGAGATGCACTGCACGCATATTAATTTATTCAGTATGAACGGTACGAATTTTGAAATTCTGAGCGGAATAATCGAATACACAAAATTACTATTGGAGACAACAGTGTTAGTTAAATGGTTTCAGAAATCAAGCACGAAGCTGCTACGGAAATGGTGTCAATCGCGTTTGAAAGCATCACCTAATAATCCTTGGACGCCTTTCTACGTGAGAGCGAACTCGGTATTCCGGCCAGGAGATGAGGAATCTATTTACTTTTCCTGCTTCCAGCAGGTTGCTGGATCAAGGCCACGCAAAGGTTGTTCCACTTTATCCCGAGAGAGTGTCCCACGGCTGTTGTGTGATAAACCGGTAGCCAATAACCTCTTCATTAAGAAGGCCGATTGAAGAAACTCGACTGTATCCCTCAAAATTCCGCCGCAATGGGATTCCTTTCGTTTCGAGCTACCTTTTTTAACGGTCCCCTTAAGACGTGCGTGAAACAGATCGGAGGTCCGGCTTTCCACGGAAAAGTATTACAATGAAAGTCAAGTCATTCCGTCGGCGGATCGATGGAAAACACAGATCAGTGAGTTTCAAGTGATCTGCTTGGAGATTGACGTATAATTAGATATGCAGCGCTTTCTAAGATCAATCAGTTGATCGGCATTTGCATGATCGTTCAGTGAGCCGTAGATACAAATTGTAATAGGATTTTTTTGTGGTTGTGCTTGAAGCTCACGATAGAGTTGAAAAGTTGGGCCTGACACACATCTTTTTTTTTGCCTTTGATAACAGTATTTCTAATCATTTCTCGAATTTACAGTAATAGAAAATACAAATTGTACCTGTATTTTATTTTGTGTGTTGCACATAGTACTAATTAACAGAAAAATAAGCAACACGAGATCACAGCTTCCAATAAAAATGTGTACTATGAATCCGAATAAATCTGTTATTATTATTACTAATGGGCTACAAGCTTTTGGACCAAGGTTTAAATACAATTCGTATGACCAGTGCTCCCAAAGTTATTACTCCGATGTACACAGATTAATCTATTTTTGCTCAACCCCGAAATTACCGAAATGAGTGCGTCGCTCGAGTTTATCGGCTCGCATTTATGAAAGTGGCGCGTAATTATGGTGGGCGCGGGTTGAGCCTTGCGTTTCGCCGAATTGTCGAAAAAATCGGTGAAAGTAGATTTATTTCCTTCCGTCAATGAACTCCGCCTATGAATCAAGCTCCCGGACGCGCGCACCCGCTCGGGGAAAAAGAAGCGGATGCCGCCGGTGTTGAGACTCGAGCCCCGCCGCCGCGATTACGCTCGATCGACAATCGAGAAATTAATCAGACGATGATTTAATGCGATCGATTTAATTGGTTTGCAGTGCAATTAAGTGGCCGCGCATGCAATTTATCAGCGCGCGGCGAGTAATACATTGCAGCGATAAGGCCACTCTGCAACCGCCTTCCCACAGAACCCTTTAATCGTCGGTAATTTAATAAAGCCTGTCCCCGTAACTCACGTGACTTTCATGTATAACTGTCGTTTAATTCGCCGGCAACATGCTGCAATACTACCGTTCACGGGTTGCGCGTGTTTTTGATTTTATTTTATTGAAATACAAAGTTACAAGTTACAAACTGCAGTTTCTCTCTTACAGAATTTATCCATGAAGCTGGCGAATGCGCTCGCAATCTTGTGCATGCGTGAAACACAGAGAGGATACAGCATATATCAGAGACTAGTTATACTTAGTTAATGAAGTTTTTAGCAGTTGAATGTATTTCACAAAAATGTATGCAGTTTGTGTATAATTATACCAAGCATTCAATTTCGCAATGTAATCGTAATCTTTTATTTCGCAGATTTAAAGCCCAGTTAGAATCTACGATTTAGCGTAAATACAATTAGTGAATACAATGCCGGCAGCCAAATTGCCTTATTAATTAGCGCACGGGTCTTTCGCGGGGTTATTACGAACTGCTCATTAAGAAAGATTTGATCTAAAGATTTTACTGAATACAATCTCCCCGTGTGTCGACATCAGATACATTTGCAATACTAAGTTGCATAGATACGAATTTAGAAGTAATGTAAAGAGAACTTTAAACTGTTGGTTAAAAGATTAGCAAACTACTTTAGGGAGAGAATTTCCGTGAATTTCGATTTATTTGCAAATCCCGTTTAACTGGCGATCGGTTTCCGCGCTCTATTGTCCCTGCTATCTCTCCATCGATATTACATACGGCGGGTAATTAACGCAATAACGACTCGATGTAACAGGAAAGAGATGCGGTTGCACTCTTACATAACATCCCAATGAAGAAACACTAGTAGCGATTGGTATCGTTCTATTGGATGACTTGAACCCGCTTATGCTTTCGTGTTCGACCGAATCTAAACATAGCAACGGATGCTCCATTATCCCACCAATTGTTCCCTAATTCAATTAATTCTCCAACTGTTTTTTAATTGATGTAAGTATTAATTAAATCAAGTGCTCCGATCGGGGGTGATGGTGTAGAATAAAGTTCGAAAACAAAGTAGAGAGGTGTATCGATTCTGATCGATGCTCACCAATGCAGTCGTCAGTAATACACCAGGTATCCTCATTGCTGCCGGGTAGCGTGTACCATCAACGTCAGGCGCACTTGCGTTTGCGCCACGCAAGTTGTCACTGTCACTGTCCGCAGCTACGTAGACCTTCTCGCCTGAGCTACCTTTAAATTTATAGTCTCGCGTCGCAGGTCCCTCACATTCTTTCCTCGGGCCCCACGTAGTAACAAACAAATTCCCTAGCCACCCTTTACTTGACGAAATAAATTCGAGAATCTAGCACGCCAAAGTTTCAACCGAAAACGATTAGGTTATGAAAATGTCTGGCAGTTGAGCGGGAATGAAGAAAACTAGGAAAGTGAATTGCGGTAAATTCGGAGGAGGCTGGCGAGGTTCTCCGGATTAAGGGCTCGGCGTCGAGGTGAAAAATGTGACGGTCGTGAAGGCACTGGCCGAGTGTTCCGGCGGAGCGAGTGTTGTCGGCTCCTCGTCTTCGTCGGCCGAGCGGGAGAAGAGGCAGCCGCTCCAGTCAACGAGCCCGGGAACAGTCGGAAGACGAGGGAGAAGAGTCGCGCCGAGACTCACGTGGGGATAAATGTAAGTAGGAACGAGCGTAGTCCTCGCTGCGTGGAGCCGTGACCGAGAAAACCGGACGAACGCTGGGTTGGTGGATAAGCGTGTCGCGCTCGAGAGGAGGAAGAAGTCGGCCACACTCTCGAGACGATCCTCCCTCTCTCCTTTCTTTCTTTCGACGTATACACTGGAACATCCGGACTGATGCCGGGCGGGCGTGAAAATGAACGAAACGACGTCCGAGTTGCTCCATGTTATGTTCAA
Source organism: Crossocerus cetratus (assembly GCA_963675795.1). Lineage (NCBI taxonomy): Eukaryota > Metazoa > Arthropoda > Insecta > Hymenoptera > Crabronidae > Crossocerus > Crossocerus cetratus. Next base: position 18,520,496 of record OY776668.1, read on the forward strand.
GCACAGTCTTCTCGTATGAATTCGCCGAGAATTCTCCAAACATCTCTTGCTTTCTTTTGAAATTCATAATCCGAATTGTGGATAGATGATATTAATTGAAAGCACTATATGCATAATCCTCACATTATCTGAGTGTAGACAGGAATCGTCTGAGAGTATTTTAAGGGTTATGTCTGAGGTCCACTTGATTGTGTTTGCCGGCAAGTAAGGATAAAAAGTTCCCTGTCGAAAATTCTCGTCTGCGATCAGCCCGCTAAATAACTTTCCTCCAAGAGGCCATGTAACATGGCCCGTTCGCGTTTTGCCGGTCGTTAAATCCCCAACGTCCGATTTTCAATTAATCACGGCGGGCACAAGTACTCGGATAAAAATCGCCGCATCATTGCAAAACTTCCCAATGTACCACGGTAACAGATGGCCGAAGATGGTTTCTCTCCGATTACCGCCGGCCACGCACTGCCACATAAAAAGTAATAGCTGTATAACCCAATTGATCCAGTGACAATGAAATCGAAGATAATTTCATGTGATATATGCTAATTACACTATTATTAGCTCATTCGTCAAAAAAGTGTTCCTCTTTCGAGATATATATTTAGCAAAAGTGGTCGTTGAAGTTGTGAATCGCACAATATCAATCAACCTTTGAGTATTGAAACTGTCTTCCATGCTAAATGGAAGAATCATAAGCTCAACTATAAATTAAGTTTAACTGTTTTAAGCAAAGATTTTAGAACTTTTTGAGTAATAGTCTAAACACGAAAAGGACACAAAAGCCTTAAAAGCATCTCCCGTTCGAAGTGTGGCCAAACGACGTAACCGAATCATCATTTTATGCAAATCGTATCTCTAATCACCTTTTATCATCAAAAATCATAGAAATCTCAATGCTTATACAACTTTGCGTGACGCGTTCGCGTTGTGTATTCGGCTTACGGTTTGAGAGGTGCTCACACCGCTAAAGAAAAGATTTACAGTTCACCTTGCAGGCTTCCTTAAATGTCCACGAAATCTCGTGTCGCCCTCTCCGTAATTGCGAGGGACACTAATTAACGAATAGATAATATCGGCAGGAAACCAGCCCGTTAGCACGCGATTCGCTCTTCCTGGGCAAGGAATATTGTCGTAAATCCCCATAATTATCTCAATCTCCGAATCGTCGCGTCGGCAACTTTCTTCTTCGCTTCTCGGTGAAGGAACTTTTGTGTACACCAGACCGAACACCGCGCGCGTGGACCAAAGAGTGCACTGATCTTTTGGGAGACGATCGTTTAACAGTACGGGCGGCCGTCACGATCAAGATTAGTTGGTGTCATTTTTACCGAGTTAGACAAGTTCTATATTCAAAGGAAGAATTTGTATTACATTCCTTTTGAAATAGTTGCAATATAATGCATTTTAAAATTGCGAGAAATGGACGTACGGGATCTAACATTTACGTGTACAGAAAATGACACGGATCAGTAGCACCACTTTCATTCTCCGATTCGAATAGACGATAGCGACACGTTCGAGCTTGGAGTATCACTTTCTCGTGACCCCCGGCAGTATAAAGTTGCAGCGGCGAAGAGCAAGCAGGTTGAGTAGAAACCGTCACCAATTACGCGTTCGAGATCGATAGCTCAGCGAACCTTGAAAGCACATTGCTCGATTTGCTCGTGCTCGTGCACGGGAGTGACAAACAGTGATTGCTGGCCCGCCGTGAAGCGTGAACCTGCGTATTTCAAGTAGTGTATGATCGAGAAATTATTTGCCGCTTTCACCCTTCGATACGCCCGACATGTAGAATTTGTCGGTGTACGAGTTGCTTTAGATATTCAGATATACTTGGATTGACAGCAACGTTTGAAAGTTGAAATCTACAAATAGTGAGAAAAGTTGAAAAAACCATGGGCATTAAATTCTTCACAAAATTTGTCCTCCAGCCAATATTAGTACTAGTAATATTTATTATATAATAATTTATTTTAATTAGTACTATTAATGGGTTGGTCTGGAAATGCGTGCAGTTTTTGGCGATATCGCCCTTAGGTGTATAACAGAAATCTTTTTAGAATAGAAATTGTAGGCGAAGCTTACAAGGACTGGTTGCCGGTTCTAGTTGAGAGCCCGATAAAGGGAATACTTATTGCTTCGATATGGACAGTTATATGTATGGTACTTTGTACAGCCACAACAACGACTGACTGCTGCCCGACGCTGGTGCTTCTTCCACACGGTACAAGCGAGGAACACGTTTCGATGTAATACATTGCGAAAAATAGCATTATGACCTTACTCGCGTACCATAGAAATCCCCGCCCATTGGAATCACGACACCTTATACCCATCCCGCTTGTTTATGTACGATATCTTCCTCCAAAGCGATCTTGCCATTCACTGCACAAGCCTTTCATACTATTGGCATTCGAATGACTAACACTTTATAAATACAGACGGACAAAACTTCTGGTAGGTAGTATGGATATTTTTGCAGAATTGCATTGAGTAAGGCCCGAAAGAAAACTGTTATTCCTTTGCAATTCCAATAAAAACTTGGGATATGAGATTATGTACATAATCTATAAATGTATAGGTGTGTAAGTTAATCTGAACGTCGTGGACATTTTCACCATCAACGACTGAGCATATACTCCTTCATGGGTCGGGAATGCTCCGCGAAGGAGAAACGGAGCGAGCAATGATTCCCCTACGTGTGAAGAGAAAAATGTGGGTCAGGTGTTTTTAACGAGGCTCTCGAAAAAAGGCTGATGAATCAAAAGAGGAATTTTAGGGACTGCGACGAAAGTGGAACGGCCCGTATACCGATTTTACCCTTGATTCTACTCTTGATCTCGAGATTAGAGAGGATTTGGGAGAAACCGGATAGCCTGAAAAGTATAACTAAAGCCCTGCCGTTTCATTCAAATTAACTTCATTTAATGTAAAATTATGCGCATAAGTATAATTTACGAAACACTAATAAATTGAGTAATAGAGGACTGTAGATTGTAGATTTCCCACAAACGATTCATTGTAAATCATTTTCCCAAAATAACTATACCGCCTATGTATCTCAGCGCGATGTTTCATCGCCGAAAAGTTACTATAGAAATCGTGAACCCGAGGATCCGTAAACGAAAGAAAAAGCACTTTCTACGGTGACGATTTTAATCACTGTGACGTGTGAATGTCCTCCGGCGACTAAACCATAAACAGTATTCGCGGCGAAAGTTCTTCCCATACACGGAGAGCCGTCCACCAGCTAAACACTTTACCCTCCAAGTGAATCCTCTCCCACCGACAGCGAAACTTATACCCCGTTGACCTTCGTGAAATTACAGGGAATCGTAATTGCCTCATTTAAGTTCGATTTTTTGTACAAATTGCTAACTATCTAATGACTCGAGTACGTACAGTTATGTCGGCACCAAAGTGTCCTAGTTAAAGAACGAACTTTCCCGTTGGATATTCGATGAGCTTTTAGTCTAAATACCATTGATATTCTTGGACGCTGATTTTATGACGAGGAATTAAAATGAACTCTTCGAAATAATCACATTTCAAAATCAATTATTTCAACCTTTAGTAAATGTTAATCTTTGTAAACAAATTCGCGTACTTAGTTGCTTTTCAGCACACGACACGGAAATCGTTTGCAAAGGCACATTGGCTAAAACAGGTATATGCACTCACTTTTCTTTGACATTATTACGAAAGTAATAACCTATCAGAACTGATGGATTTAGTAATGCAACGTATGTACTTTCCAATACTTAATATTATATTCGAAAGTTATTGCGAGAAAGTGACTGATTAAACACACGTCTATAACTCGTAAAATATGTATTGTATATTTCGAATTTTCTAAGCTTTAACCTAACCACAGATTTTATGAGCAATTCATCAAAACCACATTGTGGCTACACCATATGCTGGTATTTGAACTTAATCTCGGAGTTAAATGGACGCCGTGCCATTCTTTGACACTGAGAACCATGCACGAAAGGGCGCAGGACTCTACATATATGTAGACGAACGTATAGCGTCCACGCTCCAAAGCACACATAAGGATGCGCGGACGCTTTACGTTTACTCCGAGATTTCAAGAATGCGATCCAATTTACGATAACGATCCTTAAGCCGACATACGGAGACCAGCGCAGTCAGTGGAAGAATGAAGACGAGCACGCAGGACGTTCATACGCCGAGTGCGTGCAGACGCAACTGACAGTCGTCTACGCGATGATCGCCAATTCTGAAAAATCTACCTGCCATTGGTTTCAGTTGCAAGGAGAACGAACCTTCGCTAGGTCTGGATACACACTGGTAAGCCGAATCCAGGTCATCCATATGTAAACAGTGCAGTAGCGACGTTAATTGGGAAGGGCTGCAGAACGATGTACGTTGTCAACGTCTTTCAAAGGTTAAGGTAGTACCATCTATTTAATTGAGATTTGAAGAAACTCTAATTTTCTACAAAATCCAAATTGTATTTGAAAAGGAATTTATTATTGATATTCGGAAAAGAAAAATTTGTTACTTTTCATGCTTTTCACTGGAATAATGTTCAAAGTATTCAATAAGCCTGATTGACTCGAAATTGATTCTAAATCTATCAATGGATTCAACGTACCTTACTTTCAAAAAGTGTAGGAAAACTCAGCTGCAAATGCAAGCCCTTTCTAGAAGAAAAATCAAGTCAAAGCCATTTCCCACCAGTAACACCAATCACCACCAACAGAGTTGGCCTTCGCACAGCACGCGTTCACGTCTTGAAGCCGCAAGGTGTGCAAGCATAATAATTAAGAAGTACGAGTATCTACAAGATACCGAGACACGCCCGCGTGTCAGTGGCAGCAATTTGTCGGGTTTTGCCATTGAAGGCGGCACCCAGTCGCCAGGCCTAATTAATTGAATTGAGACATCGTCGAGCGAGAGAGTTTAATATGTTAATCGTAGGGAGTTTCGTCCTGAGAGCCATAAAACGCAGCGCCAAAAAGAATTATAGTATAGCATAATGTATTGACGACGATCGACATTTTCGACCCGAAATTCTGGGACAAAAGTCTCCCACTCGTGTATTTCCCTGTCTCTGCTTCTCTTCCTCTTTCTCGGCCACTGTTTCTTTGTCGGGGTCTTGCGCGATTAAGGTGCATTTTTCTCCGGGATTCCGCGCTGCCTTTTTTTCTCTCGCCCGCTCGTTTTCGCCGTGGGATTCTGGCCCCTGATAAAAGGACCCGGACGTGCTGCGCGCTCGTACGCCGGCTCCCTTTTGCTCGCTGCTATCTCCGTGGCTTCTCCATTCACGCATAAATCCATATCCCGGCGGCAGTAAATCTGCGCGCCGCCGCGGACGAGATTCGATAAATCTCGGGAAGCCCTGAGAGAGCTCCCGCTGCCGCCCCCGGTCCCTGCCCCTTTAATTAGACAAAACAGCTGTCCGTACCTCGACGGGACAATCGGTGAGCTGTCCACCGGCCAACATAATTGGATATTGTGCGGCAATGCTGGAATTCTAATTTGCAGACGCGCTTGCACCTCCATCTACCGATGTAACCAACTTACATGGAGAGCGTCGATACTTATGACTCTATCGGCTTTTCCCTGTACTCCCAACCACGTTCTTCAAGCTTTTGATTGAGACTCTAATTGATCGATAAACTCTTGATTGAAATCCAGAAGAATGTTCCAACAAAGCAAATGAATTAGGATTTGTTAGCTTGAATAACAGACTACCCTGCTACTTGTTCCCATTGCTTCATTCTACCCAGTATGTGAAACGAGTCCAGGTGATTACTATCGTACATTGAACCTACACAAGAAAAACAAAAGCCTGTAGAAGTTTTCGGCAACGTTTACTGACAAAAAACCTCTTAATACAATAATTGAGTGTACATACAAAGACGCCTTTAGTCGGCAGAGAGGGTCAAAGGACACAGGGAGAGGGTATGATACATTCACCAAGGAGGTGACTCCCACGTACCGCAGCATCCAGTGCAGTCCTATGGACAGCACATTTGCATCGGGGCGCGGGACTTTGCGGGGAATCGCAGCTTACGAAAACAAATCAACCGACAATGGCGGGGCTTCGATCGGCACTCGCGATCGGGCCTCGCGAGTCTAAGAGCAAGAGATATCACAACAATCCAGGCGAATTAGCACGGGTTTCAGGCCCGTGCGCAACCGCCGCAGCAACACAAATGGAATATGAGCGGCAATCGCGAGCGATCTCCACCCCGTGCGCATCGCGAGACTAGAATGATTAAGAAGAATGTACGTAATCTAACATTAATTTATCCTATGTCTAGACGACTCGGAGAATCGCGCAAATCGTTTAAATCGAGCATTGGAAACCTTAAAGTCTAGCGCACTTACTCATAATGACGCCTATGTAATAAAATAATGATGTTATCGAGATAACAGCGACCCCAGTGAAAGGCTTTCCTTCATTCTCAAGACGTGGATCCGTTCGTATGTCGATCTTCCATTCTATTCGTTCTTTGCCTAGCAACTTTTGATTCAACGCTGAATTCGCTGCGCGCGAACGGCTATTTACAGACGGGTTTGTCGACTACGCACAGCACGGGAGGCATTGACGTGAATCTTTTGTCAAGCCTACTCTGTTCCTGTTTGATTTATAAATATACCTTTTTTTCACGCATCCCATTAAATAGTAGATAATCTAGAGTAGTATAGCGTAAAGGAGCAGACGCTTCCAAACTCTTTCGTTAACTGAGTGACAGTCAGTCAGTGTTGGATTCATCCACGATTAACAAACTCAAAGTGACTGACACCCAAAGAGGTCTGGAGCTACTTTCCTTGCTAAAGTATATACTTTTTTGCTTGCCGCTACTCATAGGGGCATTAAATCTTTTTTGACATAAGAAAACTAAGATACAATCACCCTGTTTTTGGATTAGAGACTCAAATGGTTGGATTCTCGGTTAAGCAAACAGCGAACATCCGATGACTGGCGCGTGGTAGCATTCAGAATGCTAGCTACAGTAATACTACGTGAAATACTTATACGCCGCTAATGAAAAACCATGAGTTCTCGCCCTTTTTTTAAACATTTGAATTCTCACTTTACAGAAATCGGTGGTTCGTTATACCCGAGGAACCACTTCGTTAATGCCTTCAGCCTGACGTGAGTTTACTTCGTTCCTTATTGCGAGATCCAACGTGTGGATTCTGTTGTCCGCTGATTTTCCGTCGCATCACTTCGCTACTGCTTAGACTACTCGCCTGAGCACCCGTGAAATATAGTTCACTCAGTGACAACGTGATTAATAAACGCTTGAATATTAACATAATGTAACAGTCGCTTACACGACGATACTCGACCACTAGCTTCGTACTCTAGTGGACAATACCGTACTTGGAATGTGCTGAAAAGCATGGACGGATCGCTTGAAGAAATGGAAGACCAAGTTACTAATTGAGCAGTTAAAACTTCTCACCATAATTCGAAAGCTCCTCAAGAATCAATAATCTTGAAATGCCCAGTCCCTCATCCAGCAAACTAGCTATCGTGAAGTAGCACGAAGAAGCAATTAAGAAAATAGCAGTCACCAATGGCAAGATGTATCAGCTTATTAGCCAGCAATATTACCTGAAAACCAAATTTTAAAGCTTCATTCGACTTTCTGAAGTTACTTGAATTCAATCAACTTGACAAAATTTGGCGCTCCTCTTGAAAGCAACTTGAAAGTATATTTCAAGAAAAATAAACAATGTGTTCACATTAATAAAGTGCTTTCAAACAGCTTGAATTCAAGCATAACTCGAATAATCTGAAGGTGACGGACTAACAAGCTTCCATTTCTTCGGGATAAAAAGGAAGATAGGATGTATTCGTTTTATTCAATCGGTGCACTCGGAAGCAAAGCTCTCGAGATCAACATAGTGGCCGTTCTTATTGTCCTCGAGCAACTGTGCCATGTCCCTGCGTAGCGTCTGGAATTCCGGCCTGCGGTCTGGATCGGCATGCCAGCAGCGAGATATCACCCTGAAGAGCTCACTGCGGCAGTGCGAAGGTCTCTCGAGGCGATAACCGTTCTGCACGTTCCGCATGACTTCCCGTGCCGTCATATCCGGGTACGGCGTCGAACCTGCGCAGGTGCAACGTGGTTAGTAATAATCGTGGAGACTCCGCTAATGATCGTCATTAGATTCTCTAATCGCTGCGCATGGTTGACTTCGTAAATAAAACTGGCAGAGCTCGGAGAACTTGGAAAGCTCTTCCTCTAAAGTGCCTTGTATCTTATTGAGGAAATGGAGAGCTCGAGAAATATGCTAAGAATTAACTCACCCAGAGTAATTCTTTTAATCCACATCAATCCACTGCGGTTCGAGTTACATTTTAACTACTATCAATTTTAGAATCCCTAAATGGAAGGCTTTAACATATCTTCATGAAATAAGAGAGCTCTTACCTAGCGTAACGATCTCCCACATGAGAATACCGAAACTCCAAACGTCTGTCTTCGTAGTAAACAGCGAATAAATGAGGGACTCTGGTGCCATCCACCTGATTGGCAATGCGTTTCTACCGTGCCTGGTCTCGATGACTTCGCCGTCCTCGTTAGCGAACAACGACATGCCGAAGTCAGCAATTTTGCATAGCTTGTTGTGATCCACCAGAACGTTCCTTGCCGCTAGATCCCGATGGATAATCTGAAACACCCAGCCAATGCGTTAGTCGAATGACTTGTCATCGATGTCATTATTCTATTACGTAAATTCCGATAGTGTGATGGGAATCAGGATTTTGATGATGTCTGTATCCCCATGTTCGTTGGTAAACATCGAATTTTCTCTGGCGCTTTGTGCCAGAAGATTTACGATTGGTGGATTCCGCTAGGATAAGCTTTTTAATAGCCAGTCTGTTACGTAAAACCCGGACACGAATCGTCGAATGTGTTTTTACGTCTTGTTGTTACTGATTGCATTTTTACATTTCAGTTGTTGCGATATTGCGTTGTAGAATTCCAACTAGTAAATACAACTTTTTAAATGGGCATCATAAGTTTCATACAAGAAACCTTTTAAATACCTCCAAAATTGAATAAAATTACTTCCTATCTTCCCGATGTTATCAGTTTTCTATAATCACAATACAAAATTATATTTCAATACCTAATACCTTGGTTCGAGATTTGTAGAATGCATGCAGTCTCCGAATTGACTCATGTTGTCCTGTACTAACAGGCGTGCCAGACTGCTGACGCTCCTGGCAAAGGAGCCAGGGAGCAAGGGAAGGGCAAGAAAGTGTAGAAAAAGGCGAGGTGGAGTAAGTACCCTCTTAGCGCAAGCCACTCGGAAAATCTGCCGGGCGAGCCTTGTCCATCTACTAACGGATGCTAATGAACTGTGCAACCCAATGCCAAGGCAAACTGGCTGGGCATCTCGCCGGCTCCTTTCATGACTTCATCTTCGCAATTTATCGAGGCCCGCCGCGCCAACTCCGGCCCCGATCGTAGAAAAACTACGTGCTACGCTATACGATACTTCCTATTGTACTGGACAAGCCAACATGACTCTCACGACCTACCCCTGCACTCAATTACTATTATCTTATGAATACCGCGACATATTGCACTCTTATCATTTTTATAATAAAGCGTGTGAAGCAAAAACTCCATGCAGCAAAGCGTGTGATTAAACCGAATCGCTGGAAAACAAAATTAATAAATATCTTAGCTACTGAATATTATACTGCAGAGAAAAATGAAATTTGTAGGTTTGTATATTAGTTTTATAAATGGACTTTATTGAGTTGCGTTGAATGCATTGTGAATAATGCGAGAGAGCAACTTGGATAACAACAATAAAGCATTTATCACTGCCAAATATCATCAGTGTACCAATCAGACAGGTAAGTAATCTGAGCCCGAAATACCAAACGACTTTTTTCGTCTTACATTCAGATTCCTAAAAAGGATCTGTTTTCGCACTTCTGGACATATTTGTCATTGACCGAACGAGAGAATCATCTTTCACCAATGTGAGAGGCATCACAGATAGATCAAAGAAAAATATTTTTCGCTCCTTGGCGCGCTTAACTTGTTGGACAATAGTGGTTGTTTTCTGAATGTCACTGATTGTTCAGCTTATGAATCCCCAAAGATATCGGGTGACAAATCAACGAAACGAATTGCCGCAATTTGCGTTCAGTTCTTCTTTCCATCATAACTCTTGGAATTTATTTATTAGGGTCCACTCAAGATTTCGAAGCAACTCCACCTGCTTTTCATAGAAGTTTGCTGTAAATACCATACTAAAACTCGGTCATTTAAGATTCGCCGATCCTTATCCTCCCAGACGTTTCGCTTAGTTGGTGCGAAACAAGAATCAAGTTTAATTGCCCGATTTCGTTGGAAATCATTTGCAATTAACACTATTCGTGTTAAAAAGCACTGTTATGGTTCTGCCATAAAAAGAATCGAGTTTTACGATTCTAAGAAATAGAGGACAGTCGTGACTATTATAAATCATGACTTCACCAACTATTCACAACTTTTCGAAAATAGAAGCAAAATCACTCGTAGTTAAAAGCATATGCAGGAAGGAGTGTCAAGAAGTTGACAAAAAAGATGGTCCTCGAATTCTTGATTACCGCAAATTGAAAGGTAAACTTAGCCAAGGAAACGAAAAATAGGCTACTAGGTTGTAGACGAAAATAGGCAAAAAATCAGCCAGATGCGATTTTTGTCCAATGTCTCCGGAGGTTCGCCCACTTCCTGGAGCCGTCACTATAAGTATATGCCTTTCGCGGAGACTGAGCGCATCTGCGCAATTCGTTTCCTCGATTCCAGTGACAATCGGGTAATTTCATACACGCAACTACCTCACCTTTCAAACCAAGACGATTCCAAGATGCCAAACAACTTACACAAAAATAGTACGTACGGAACTACAAAAAGGATGTAATGTATTATTGTTGAAAGACATTGAATTAAACGAGCAAATCGAGCTTCGGTCGAGACAACAAAATGGGATACCGAATATTACGATCGCCGATTGATAAATGCAAACACGAACTTATATCACGCATTATACTCTTATTTCCCATAAGCCGATTGTATATTTCTCCTTTCAAATCCAATCTGGCCTACGATGCTCCCTTTTCATTTTCCATTAGTGGCACACAATGTCCAACGCAATCGAGCTAAGGAGCTTTTCTGCGAACCCGTTCAATCTCTGATTGGCATCAAAGCTTCGCATTCTGACTTGACAATTCTCGCGGCACTTGCTAACCAGTCAACCAGGACATATTATTTTCGTTGCCACTACATTCTTCTTGCGCCGTCGACTAATTGGTTAACGCAAGAGATATAAAATATATTAACCTGTTAAAAAAGTCTGATCCGGCCTTTGTCGCCTGAGACAAAGAATGAGTATCGTTGTCACTAACTTAATTAAATTCGCACGTGTTGAATCCTGTGAGCCTCTATCTACCCCATTAGGCAAAGCAGATATCTGCCTGCAAAAACCGGTGTTCCTGAATTAATTAATCGGGGTCTAAGAACTTTTTGGGCAACAGCTAATTAGACGGGCGAGCTATACTGAAAATCAAATTCTATAGTTCCCTGGCTGGCGATAAGTTTCTCTCCCTCTTATCTTCAAGAGTAATCATTGGTCAGGATTTCCCGTAGCGGTCACAAGGACGTGCAATATATCCGTGATCATCTTTGCCGAAGCCAGTATTACTAGTTTCCGTCGAGTAATTGTTTCTGAGAATTGTCTAGCTAATTTTCCTAGCATAGTGACGAATCGTACTGCGAAAGAGGAATATAATGGCAGATATTAATGCTGACCATTGCTTTGAACCTTTAAGGAATCGGTTGAAGATTTTGTGTGTAAGTGTCAAGGAATCTCAATAAAAATACTTTAAGGAAATACGAGACATTCGACATTGTGCAATCTATCATTCTCACGGGTTTAGTTATGCCAGTGTTAACACCGAAAGTAGTTTGTGCCAACGTGTCGTACAAAGCGCATCGTATCCTTGTCTACTTTCATATAACAAGCAACGACTTTATCCTCATAGATATATTTGCGTTGCAAATCCCGGCGGATTAATCTTGTGCGCTAACGATGTCGTACGGTGGATGTAGTATGGAAATGTGCGGTATTATTTCGATGGAAAAGGACACATCTGGCGGAGGCAGGCAGGTGCCTGGTCGTTTCGCTGATTTCCGAAGCGCCCGACAAAAACCCGATTAGACGACGCCGCTATCTCGCCGCCCCTTTTAATCGAGGCGTCATCTTCATTTCTCCGTCATGTCTTGTGTGCCTGTGTGCAACTGTTATGCTTTTTTCGCCCTCTCGCGTTTTTAGCCGCAAATTTATGGTTACGAGCGGCGGCGAGCTGCGCTCTCTCGAAAGCGCCGAGCTTCGACATTCCAGTTGCCGCGAGAACAACGTGGCCAAACAACGGTCGAGAGAGCCAACCCGAGGAATCGGAATAGCCGATATTCATGCGTTAGTCAGCCGAGCGACCAATCCGTACTGGCTCGCGTCAGTAATTAACGGGATTTCGGCGATTCTCTCCTTGTTTGCTCGCAGGACTTTCCCACACGAGAGCAGCGCGTAACTTTTACTTTCGGCCTTTCCAACTGACTCTGATTCTCCGCCACTTGGACCAATTAGCGACCAATTTCTTGATGCCGATCGCACGCGCGCGATAAACCGGATTCTTTGCGGTCAAATTCACGCGCGCGATTGAAAAAGTGGTGGTTTTTGGTGATAACGAGCTTCTAATTCCAATAGTCTATAACCCGGGAATTCCTGGAGGAATATAAGATGCAGCCGCGATACAAATATTAATATGTTGACGATTAAAAGGAGGAAACAGAAGGCGAAAATTAAATTGGTAACAAGAAATGGTCAATGCAGAGTTTGATGGTTCGGCGAATTTTTTAGGACCCCAGCTCAATTAGTACAAGGATTTTCGCATGTAGTTGCTAACCAAGTTTTACAACTTGTCAAGGGCGGCTCTCAAACGAACAATCGCGTCGCCTCTCCTTTACGAACTGTCCTGCATATTTTTGCCGTCTGACACAGTTCCGTGAAGGAGTCTTTCGACCAAGTCACCGTTGTCCCGCGCCTTTTTACGAGAGTGCGAAAATGTCTCAGATTAAATACCGTTAGCGGCCTGCTTGCGACTGTGTCATCCTTCCACAGCAGTTCGTGACACCGAATCTTTCTAAACAAGGTTGGAACTCGAGGATGCCGAAGACTTGGTTCGGCGCTTCATAAATAAATATTAATGAGTTTCCGATCTCCGGATGCCGTTAGTGGGTAATCCTTTCTGGGCCACGAATTAATAAGCCTAAGTGTGTGTCAAGGAAGCGAGCGAATGAAAGTTTCAGACTTTGGAGTAGATGCCGGAATTAATAAATCTGTTGTCAACTAAAAATGCATCTTTTGCAGAACAGTGACTATTAACAAAGCTGTTCAAGTCTTACAAAATCAAGTTCAACTGGCCGAGTTCGATTTCGAAATTTCCACTATGTAGAGGGCTCTAAAATATAAAACGTTTAACTCGAAATAAAATGAAATGATCTCTTGGCTTATAGTCTAATTTACATGAACCTTCAGTTCAATAAATAGGAATATTTAACTTTACTTGTAGTCAGGAGACAGTAATTAGCTATTGTTCCCTTGAAACAGCGGCTATTACGCACGCAGAATCTTAACGGAGTACCTGCACGAGTTGAAATAAGAACTGGACAGTCACTTTCGCCATATGCGCACCGTGGGCATCGGTGAATGAACGTGCGCGGTCTCGTTTTGGTCTGCTTTAGCGCGTGCTTCGTTACGGGGTACCGACGAAAAATTAAGGCCATTGAACACGCGAGCGAAAGAGCTGCGATAAATCTGGGAGTAACACCGGGAAGCCAGCCATAACTAATTGCGGGGTAATGCATGCGAGCCAGATCGCCGGCGATACGCAAAACTGAAAAAGTCTCTATCTCCAAACAGAGGAACATTAAATGAATACTTAAAACCATTTCAAAATACAAAAACATTATTAAACTATCGAAATCTCCATATCTGCAAAAAACGAAATGGCTCACGCAAATCTAAATTAGGATGTAATAAAATTGGCAAGAAAAAGTTAAGAAATAAGATTGAATACAAATAGCCCTGTAGAATAGTTGCGTACGTGGCGAATGAATTTAAATGCGAGATGGATGGGAAGAGGAAAATGTGTGCGGTAAAAAGAAGGAAAGCTCACCTTCTTGGAGGCGAGATACTCCATGCCTCTAGCCACGCAGTAACCGAAAACTGTAAGGTCCCTGGAAGTCAAGGCAGCCGAGTCCTCGCTGAAATTGTAGAAGTCCTGCCTGGTACGATGATCACGTAGGTAGGCCAGGAGCTTTCCGTACATGACGTACTCGAGTATAAGGTAATGGGGCTCTGCGAACATAGGAAGGAAATGCACATTAATCTCGGTGATTCAAGTTGTTCGCCCGCAGCCTCCAGATCAAATTCAATTTCACGCATATCCCTTCTCCCTGATTGGCCATTCCCTGCGCATCCTTCGAACGAGCGTCGTTATTCGAACCCAACGACAGCGGAAATAGAATTCGATTTGAATAGTTCAGGGTGCATTAGTAAGCTCATGAATCTACATAGAAAATTTCTTCGAGCAGCATTGCAACCCGTATTATGTATCATCTTAAGTTAGACATAAATTCAAGAAATCCCTGAAAATGTTGTAACCAAGTTACAAAATTGTAGTGCAGGAGGTTTTAAGAATTTATGAATTAGAACATTTTTAAATTAAACTGCAAACTAATGTTTTGCTTCTCAAGTGGATTTAAATAATAACAGGCATCATTTGTTAAAACCTTTATGTATTAGAGCGATAAGTGATCTCCTCGAAACTTCTCAGGACCCGTGATGCATGTACTCATTTCCCAGGGTATTTATCATACAGCATGCGAGCTGGGCATTACCCATAAACACATGGTGGAAGGCATGCGAAGGGGATTAGAGGGCCTCATAGCAGGGGTTTCTTAAAGTAATTTAAGCGGCGCACTTTAGGGGCCCCATGCGTAGTATAGCATCCGGGGTTGATTGTAACTTATGGATCCACTTTTGTTGGCGCCTCGCGCTCGTAACTTTCATATTAGGCCAGCATTACCAGCCTCTAATAACTTCGGTTTGTTAAGAAGACGATATTCCAGGCTTGTCATAATATTTGACGACCGAGTATGCCAATGTAGATAATAACAAGATACATTTTATTGTCCGGGGGTTACGAAATTCACCCGCGTGCTGCATTCTAGATATTCGTATTGTAGATCACATAGTTATATAACTAGTGTACGTTACACATATGACCCGCAATAATTGTGATCTGCCAAGCTTTAGAAATAATTAAAACAGTTTTTGACACAAAAACAAGCGCGAAATGCGTTTCTCCCAAGAATTTCTCGCGCATTTAAGAGAAAGAAGAAAGCAAAGACGGATGACAAAGACTAGAAGATGTTACACTAGCACACATTTGACGCGGCTGGCACTCGCCGTGTACCGAAGGAACGTGGCCGTTTCAATGACTTGGGTGAAAACAAGTGCGAACCTAAGTCTGACTTAACGAAGAGAATCGTGTATGCATTTCAGTAGACGCGAGAGCGCGTTTAATTGGCGAGTGGTCTCTACAAATGAGTGTCACGCTGTCGGGACAATTATCGGCGACACGATCGCCCGTTTCGCAAGTGACAAATACCATCGTACAATTGGAAAAAGAGAAACACATATACACGAAGGGCTCTATGGCGAGCATGTGCTCGCCTCGCCATTAGGCTACGTGCGTCGTTAGAAGAACCGCTTGTAAGCCTAATTCGCCGTACACGGGAACACGTTTGTTTGCCTGAATTTAATTACTCAATTAGCTATTACCAGAAACTGCGCATTCCGTAACTCAGTACGAATCACTATAGACTGTCATTTGATTCGACAAATGACAAAATTATTATCGACAATTTGTCATTCAAGAAATCGAAATATCAAATTGATCGATCCATTCAAGGC
The DNA here is from genome assembly GCA_963675795.1 of Crossocerus cetratus. Lineage (NCBI taxonomy): Eukaryota > Metazoa > Arthropoda > Insecta > Hymenoptera > Crabronidae > Crossocerus > Crossocerus cetratus. Next base: position 18,536,525 of record OY776668.1, read on the forward strand.
AATCTGGTAATATGCTTGGTTAACATTCGAAAATTATTCTTCAACTTCCATAAAAATCCAAAATGACTGTAAAACTATGTACTACAACTAATCAGCCGACCTTAATTAGATGCATCTGTTGTAAATCAAGCGAGTGATTTCCCGTCATCTACCATTACACCTGCAGTTTAAAGTCCCGTTTCTCATTAAGAGACTGAACAAGCTTCTAAACCAGAGGTACCACGACGCTAAGTCAACCTCGCAGCAGGCTCTAATCATTTAACCCACTTGGTTCGTTGAGAGAACAGAGATAACAAGATCGCGGGGAAACCCGTTGAAACTCCGGGGAAAAGGACGCGTGTGCAAATCAGTTAGTCCGACGTGTTGCCGGTGGGCGTTTGAATGCTATCGTTTAACGTCCGCGCGAATCGCGAATATATAAATGCATAATCACCACCTACAAGCTCTAGCGGCCTGTCTTTCCCTATGAAGAAAGCAGCCTCCTTAGCATAATCCCGCACGTGCCGCTAAGACGTCGTTGAGAATATCACCGATAGATCGGCAGAGTTCATAACGCAGTTCCTTGCTTAATTCAATGCACAGGTTTATATCAAAACTTATACTTTTACTGGACAGAGTGATGCGTTTGCCTTGATAGTAACAAGTATCTTTACGTACACTTTATTTTAAACAAAATAGTTTCGTCACATTTATGACCGTCAATTACTTGCGTTATGATTGCCATGAATTGCATAAATCTCTGTTTGCATCCCGGATATGTTACTAGTGATACGCAGATGTTCTTCCAATGATAATTATTATATTATTTTATCACAAAACTCCTTTCAATCCGCAAAAACAGCCATACCTTTTCAATCTTTCCATATACCTGCGGTCGAAGTGTAAAAACGCCAGGCGAATTTCACGCTTGTTAGCATAATTGATTTAAATAATGAATCTGTATCGTAAAAGTCGCGTTCGTTAAACGACACAAACCGATTGAGCACTAAGTGCGCTATAAATTTCTTTTGGCGGGGATGTGATGCATTTGTTTTATTTTGCGAATGGCAGATAAAAGCGGTGCGAGTTTCGAAGAAAAGAGTTAAATGACATTTATGATTCGTAGCTCAACATCTCCTATTTCGACGAAACGTGAATCTATTTCTTTTATCATATTCCGTTCCTCTTTTTCTCGGCCAACTCACCAGTTTGTCAAGTTTGCTCCAAAACTTGCGTTACTCGATTCCCGACATCTGGATTTCGACTTTTTGACCGGCTCGTTTAGTTATTAAATTTAACGACCATTTCGCACGCTTTTTACAGCACACGACAGCTTGTTTGACAGAAAAACCGGGGACAGACAGCGTGTTACAAATAATGCCGTATTATTTACTAGTCTTCAAAACCAGATGCATATTCTTGCAGCCGCACTACAAACGCCCATACAAAAACTCTACGCTTTAGTCGAACGCCCAAAGGACGTTCGATCGAGGGAAGGACGTGGCCGCGTCGAAGGGAGCGATGGTATCGCGAATGCGAAGTATCTCGCGGGAGGCGATCATTTTGCCGGGGCGCCAACTTAATAGACGTATTGTGGAGGGCCCCGATCCCGCGTATGGAAATTTATACGGACGATGAGAGCGACGATACTCCGAGGAAAGACGAGCGCGCACTCACTGTATCGGCCAAAGTATGTACGCACTCGCATCATCAGTAAGCAGGATTCTCCGTCTGCCTCTTCTCCCTAGAGAAGCAAAGCTAAAGCCGATTGTCCCCCACGCTTTTTGATGTCTCAAGTGCGAATTTGTCCAAGCCTTCCACGCTGGCAAACTATACTTAAATCGGCTGGAGATTCCTAATGGCACACTCTACCAGGCGAAACCCTGTGGCGCTTTTTATTCAATCTCCAGGAATGTTGCATAGTAGGTTTAAGTGAGGAGCTTTATCAATGTATGATGATACGGGATTGGGTTAAAAGAGGATTTGGTCTACGCCATCGAAAAGTATATGCAGTTGATATGAACATGTCTCTTTATTCATGTTTCTTACTGTCCTCCTATTTTAACTATCCTATTTACTCTGCCATTCACCAGAACTCTGCTCTGTGTAAGAGCAGTGTACGTAAGAGCAGCTCAGTTACGCCGAAAAGATTAATTTCCATCTTTTATAATCCCACAAATTGTGCAATCAGTAATGCTTATTCATTATTTCCATAATAAACACCATTCATTTCTTGCACTAAAAAACCAACTGGCAAGCGAAGTGAGTTCAGGATCACACGGTTAGTAGGTAAACGAGCATTGCCAGCTTGTCAGTGGTAAGATCAACGGATGCACCGGTTGCCGCATCCATTTCGTTATACGGCGACCTAGTTAAAAGGGTGACTCCCCGCTACCCAAGTAAAAACGAGGCTGGCGGATACTAATGACTCGCGTTTCTCCATAAAGCCCATAATTTAAAGTTCACCTCGAAACATGCTTCTCGCGGCGGCCAGTCATTGCGATAATTACTGCACCAAGGGCTCCTCTAGTTCCGGCGGCGGGGTCGCATCGGAATCATCCAAATGTGCCAAGGAGAATGAGACTGTCATTGCGCGCGGGCTCATATTAAATCCAGCTTTTTACACGCTCATTACCCGTCGCCGGCGATTACGCTCATTGGCGGGCAAAAAATTACGATATCTCCGGCTGCGTCTCGCTGGCTCGCTAGCTGTTTATGCCTTTTCTGTAATTCATACTGTCGGCGGCATCTCCCCGAGCGGCTCTGTCTTTCCTAAGGTCGTTCGAGACTGTTCTTGCTCAAGCGGGCGATAATACGCGCAAATGGAAAGATGACTCCAAAGGACGTTGATCATTCTTGTCATCCCCCCAACCTGGCTGCCTCGTCTGCTTACTAAACAATGAGCCATTCGTCTAAACGATCTCGACCCGCGCTCCCTCGCCGGCGATGCAAACCTCGGAAAAAAGTTGTTTACACCGATGATTCAATCGGCAGGAATTCACTTTCATCGCGCACGACCTAATGACGCCTCTCAGTGTTCATTGCACCGAGTGTGCGCTATGCGCGTCCCGCTGGGATTGTTATCTTCCGCAGTCTTTCGGAAACATGCTGATAAAACTCTGAATTATGGCCCGGTTATGTTTTAATTAAATCATAATTTATGCTATGTGATAGAAAAAGATAGCCTCCATGGGAAACCTAGAATTAGAATAATGTCAATCTCTTTCACTTCGAGTAGTAAGTTAAATAAACTTAAAGCTCTAGAATTCAAGTATTCTTTCCAGAGACAAACATGTACCATACTATACTTCCATAGCTTGTGATCAAGGAGTTATTGAATGATAGAGTCCTATGATAAAGAGGAAAGGGTGCACCGCGCAATGTATATGCTAGAAATCGGCGAATCTCTAAAAGGTGTTATTCAAACGGAGCGGCGAAGCGCACCTTCTAATCGAAAGAGCCGCGGCTAGTAGCTGCGTTCGCCGCTTTATTGCTTAATTGCCATGCACCGCAATCTGCACACTCCGGCCGGCAGTTAAAACGTCATTAGTTTTTATAAAGTTCGCGCCGCCACTGTGCGCGCACCAAGGTCAGTGATAAGTTCGCCTGCGGAGCACTTTGCCTGCGAGAACGATGCATCTTCGACTGGAAGCAATTTTAACTAAAGGCCGAGAGTGTCCGGAAGGTCCGCATGTCGCGTGATCCAAGTAATGAGGCATCGCGCGTCGAAGATCTTTAATCCTTATGACTTAATTGCAGTTAGTACTTTAAGGACCAAGCACGCCATACTGTGAGAAATATTGGCTCGTTACACCACCCAATCATTTCTTGACAACTTCAATGAAAATTGTCATTAATTTTAAGCTGCGTGCTTGAGAGTATCTTTTGAGCGATTACGATAATTAACGGATATACTGTTTCAAATGGGAAATACAATCGCAGTTTCAATCTGTAACTTTAGCCGTGTAAAGTGTTGGCTGTACTGCAGATATATATTTAAACTCTCGAGGAATTTGCAACTGTATACTAATTGAAATGAATTATCACTGAATCATTAAATCCGAGGAGTCTTTTTCATACGTTCCATAGTTCCCCTCTCTACTTTGGCAAATCGAAAATTACACTGCTCATTTATTAAAAAATGTTCCAAATCTAAAAAAATGAACCTTCAATTATCTTACCTTGCTCGGTGCAGCAGCCTAAAAGCGTCACAACGTTCGGATGACTGCCAAGCTGCTGCATAATTTCGAGCTCTTGAACGAGATCCTCTTTCTCCCGCTCGGAAGCACCTTCTTTGACGGTTTTGACGGCCACCAGCCGGGTCGTGCCTTGATGACCGGTCAGGTCGTCTGCTTCGGCCTTCCATACCTAATGAACCAATCGATCGAAAGGCATTAATATCGGCTCTGACGTGGCCCCAATGCATACATCAATCTCAACCTATCGGAAGACCATAATCGATGATCCGTAACTCTTACGTAACGAAGATGAGCCTGCTACCAAACACCCCCGATCGACTAGTCAGGTGTTAATTAGTCTCCTTGTCATCTCACATATCCGATATTACTTTCGCTAGCCAATTAGTGTTGTAGGCGGACAACAAATAGGTAAATGAGCGATGCACCGTTTGTCCCGAGAAATTTGTACGAAATTTTAATGAGTGCGAAGGCGGCAATAAATCAGCCCAAAACTGCGACGTGTTTCTCGGGCAAACAGGTTCCCCGGCATGATTATCATACTCCCTCCTTTTTAGGACGGCGCTTTAAAAAGCCGTTGGAGCGCTAATTCTGCCTAAACTTGCCGCCTCTGACATGTGTTCCTTCCTTTTGGGAAACAGGATTAGCACTTTATTACGATATCGCGTACGCATACGGGGATCAATCTAGCAATGCATAACACAGAATATGAGTTTTAATATATTACTAAAAACGAATCAAATATAGAATTATATTGAAAAAAAAATATTCGCGACTACATACTTTATACAAACTGGTAGTCCACGCAGAGATAAAATTTAATCTCCTCAACTAACATTATCCCAAAGGGGAGAATTCGAAATCGGAAACGTTTAAAGGAATCTTCGACGAAACATACGAGAATTGGCGTTTGCACCGTGCAAGCCGAAGTAGAAGCCAGGTCGCCAGCGCAATCAGTTTGAAAAAGTAACATAACACCCGAAAGTACCGAAATGGCCAAGTGTTAATGTCCGCGGTTGCCGGAGGAATGTGAGAAACGCATTGGAGTCGAGTTGGCCGGATCTCGTGAGCAATGCCGATCGTCCCGTACTTAGGAACCTTCGATTTATTATGGGCGAAGGTGTTTGGTGACAGGAGGGTGCCGGGAGATAAGGCGGACGGGGCGCATCGCTTACCTGGCCGAAGTTTCCCTGGCCCAGGACCGTCTGTAACCTAAGCTTATCTCTAGGAAACTCCCATCTGGACTTTGGCGTCGACGGCGGCGGCGGCTTCTCTGCCTCGAGACACTGCAACAGCGAGCAAAACAACGCGTCCTCAAAAGCTCCCCACTCCACTCGCCTTTCGCGCCATATCGAATTGCAAGCGGTAATTGATCGAGGCGACGCCCGAAAAAGAGACGGCGACGCGCGGCGCGGCCCTCGCGACAAATGAACGCGCGCGCGCCGATCGATTGTCCGAGTGCGCGTGACAGTGCGAGGAACAAGAATATTGTTTGGCTCGTCAGTGAGCCCCCATGCCATTCCTCTCTCGCGTGATAAGATCGCCAGACATTATTGATGACCGTCATCAAGAACAACGATCCTTTGTCGAGCCGCTTTTTTCTTTCTTCATTTCTTTATTTCCAGCCACTTCCGCCTATGCTTTGCAATTCATTGGGGCGCGCGCAACCTTTGCGAAAAACGCGTGCAACCCTTTGTCCTTCGCTGGCTTTGAATAATGAGGCTCGAAATTCTCGGGGATCTCGATCGATTCGACGCTTGCTTTTCGAGGCCTTTCCAGCCGATTTATACGCGTGTAGTACAAGCGATAGGAATTTACTGAGCTCGTAAACAAGCTGAATTAATGCGCTTACTGCTCGTGTCTATTTATACTCGGCTAAGGCTTGAAATAAGGTCTTTAGCAGTTACTTAACGCATCGACACTCACCAAGTGTTGTATCCTTGGTAGCTTCGTGATCGCCTTCTCTATCGACGTCTTGAAGTCCCCGTTTTCAAGATTCAGCGCGTCCTTCCTGCAACTTATCTCGGACGAGGTGTCCGACTCCTCAAGCACCTGGGCAGAAAATTCCTTCATTAAAAACTGCTGCTGTCATTCACAATGCACATCCTTCCAAACATTCCTGGTACAGAATCATCCTACAAATAGGATTAAGAGTATAACTTTTTGCCATTACATTTTTATTAATTTTCTACCGAATTATAATAAATAAAATAAATAAAATGTTGAATAATAATAAAATACTGAGTATAAAATTAAACTCTCCTTCATAAAATTGAATTACAAAGCTCATAACATTCGTAAGCTATCACAGCCGAATTCTTCAAATACCAGGTTCCCACAACCGTAACACGTGTCAAGGTTTATGTCGCATTTCCGCCAGAGCGCGCACACGCTAATTGAAAAGATTATTATGAAATACGTTCGCGAATGAAGTGCATAAAGCCAGAAGAGGTTCGATTTTATTAACTGATACTAACACACCGTGATGAGATTGAATTCGACTGCCATTAAAGTGCACGCCATATAACGAGTGCTGGAAATTAAAGCCGGCGCGTACTATTGCGCCGATAGCATCGATATCGCCAAGGCGGCGACTTATTCGAAAAATTGGATAAAGCGAGCGCGAGCCAGACAGAAAAATCGGAGGCCTCCAGATATTTTCGACCTTGCGGAAACTTCTGCGGTGTATGTACAGTGTTGTCGCAATGTGTCTGGCACAATGGCGCCGAAGTCTGTTTATTTAATTGCAGAGTTTGACGCAGTCCTTATCGATCGCGAGAGAAACTAGTGGGAAAAATATCGCCTGTGAAAATCCGAATGCACTGCTTTCCTTGCCAAAACAATTCTAGGAGGATTTAGGGGAAAATATACATCCTGTACTGAACTGGCAAACAAACAGTTACAAGTGGAATATGATTAATAATTAATTGGTATATGAAACAATAAGACTATATCAGTATAATTTGTTGTGAATATTCATTCATATTAAATCTAATGAAATCGCTGTTAAGAGATTGGGTGAAATTCAAATTGTAAGTAAATATTTCTAGAGAATCGAAAGATGGAGTAAGATGGAAGAGGCGCAGAGAGAGGACACGGGGAATGAACAGCTGTGAATAAAAGCGAAAAGTAAGAAGGATACTGGTATCGAGAGTCGCTTGCAAGCGACTCCTTACAGACGGGCCTGTCCACCACCTATTTATTTGGCCCTTGTACTCTCCCCTCTCGCTTTTCTTTTTCGTTGGCCCCCTCTTTTTATGTTCACGCGAACCTTTGTACGACCGCGCAAGTTTACTCCCGTGGCTGTCCGGTTTACCTTAAATTTATATCTACGCTCTATACGCTGGCACTCGCTTTGCCCGCCGAGGAAGCGTTTCGAATGCATTCCAACTACAAGCAGCCGAAAAAAGCTTAAAATTTTACTATCACAATCGTTAAACGGCAGCGATCTTAAATGACATTGGCAAACACACCATAACATCCTATGAATTTTCGATTTTACTGAGCTTTTAAGTTCTTGTAAAGGTTTCCTTCATTCTCGAGAGCATCGAAATTGCCTGTAATTTATTGCAAGTACTTATAATAAAGTAACATAGTACGAAAGCAATTCGAAAATCTCCATCGGTTTCCATGGGAATCATGCAAATCGCGTGTAAAGTTCACGTCGAGGATCCGATATCGCGAACCCTTTTCCATCAATCTCGATCCTCCCAAGACCTTTACAAAATTCTAGAAAACACATAAACACAGCAGCTCCGTGGCGTAACGAGTCACGTAAGACCAATTAGCAGGCGATTACGCGTAGTTCCTAGCCAGAAAATCGAGGGGGAGCCGCGGCGTGTGCGTATCCGGCTCTATCGAGCGGATACCGCGATGAAGAAGAGCAATTAAACACTTATCGAAGATAATAATGCGAACCGCCTTCGGCCGCTTCTTCAATAGTCATTTCTGCCTATTACCCTATCAAACGATCGCGTGACGTCACGCTGATTATACAAATACACACTGCAACGAGAATCCTATCGAGCCGAGATTCTACACGGCGGACAATGGGACTCGCGAAGATCGTAATTGGCGATCGCAGTCGCGCGCTCGCTGGCCACTGCGATTTCGGTGAATCATCGTCATCGCAGGAACCTTCGTGAATAAAGTCTGGCCGCCGATGGCCGAGTTTGATCGCCATTTCTGGTGCACTCACGGCCACCCCGTCGTCGCAGGATCCATTTTCATGTAAGGAGCGTACGCCGCCTTAATCGAGCTGCGTGTTAAGAAGCGCCCGATGCGGCTTAATTAACGATTCCGACGACCAAATCGACGTTCGTTCGGCCTAAGGCATACACATTCTGCAGTAATCTCGGGCTTTGCGAAGACGCGCGTGTTACTCTAAGCCTATGTTATTTCATGCCACCAGAAGCACTTTGCAGCTCGGCGCAAGCTGCAATCGAGGCACTGGATGCCAACTATAATCGCTTGAAAAACTGTAAATCTCTTTTCTTATGTAAAATTGATCAGGCGCAAGGACGAATAATTCAGTTTGAGCCTCCTTGTTGCGCGGTGTTGGAAAACTATTAATTCTGGAAGGTTTTTGTATGGACAACGTTAAACGAATTTAGAAAATCAATAAAAATTAAATAAGCGCAAAAACAAATTCTAATCGAGAATACACTTGAATTCTCTTGTACAATGAATAATCTCCCGTGCATTCAAGATAAATGTAAGAAATAAATCTTCCATTCCGATTACGTGCAGCGAAACGTTTCAAGATGAACTGGAACAAAGTCTGACGACGGGATTTTTTGCGGATACGTTACGAGTGCGCGTTACACAAGCAGAGTTCATTTACCCAGCCAGTGCGGCGCATTCCAATCAGCTGGTTGGAAGGAGAGATAAAGCAAAATGCGAAAAGGTCGATTAATATAGCAGTGTCGTAACAAGCCTTGCAATGCGCGAGGCAGAATCAATGACGGTGGTGCGTGATGGATCAATTTTCGTTTTCCATCAGGTGCGCAATCTCTGGCTCGAGCAATTGGAATATCGATCGCGCGTTCGTTCGCCTTCGATTGTGCGTGGAGCGTTGCGCCAGCTGGTGGTGCAGCCGGCTGTGTGTCCCGCCAGCTGGGTACTTCCAGTGCGAGTTAGCGAGTCGCCGCGGACGAATTCGGTTCGGAAAAACAGAGCTAATTGCGATGTCGTCAGCCGCGCGAGTAAACAGGACGGGGAAGAACGGCGCAAATTGTGCAAAATTTTTTCAGAAAATAAAACCGCGATAACGACCAGAGCACCGCACAAAGCCTCCTTCACATTACTCAAGTGAGTTCAATTGAAATGAATTTAATTTCAATACCCTCGAAAAGAACTCTACTTTACTTGAAGCTTCAAAAGCAACTCGAAAAGAACATCTCGAGGGAAGCGAATAACAGGTTCACACAGACCAAGCGCTTTCGAATATGCAGCGTCAATACGAGCACTTTGAATACTATAAACGTAGTCTAACAAAAACAGCGCTCGGTCGACGTAATTGGATAAAGACGGCTCCAAACTTCTTCTCGGCTACAAGCCTCTCATACACACAACAACATCCGAGCAGCAGAAAACTAATTCTACCGATATTATTACTGGCTCTTTTATTACTCTGCCCTCGCCGGACGCGTAATCTTGCCCGCAGAAATGCCGACGGGAACCCCGAAATATTAATTGCTTTCAGAGCATATAATTTCGAGTGCAATACTTCGAGGTAATTAGGGGCTTGGAGCCCACCCCTCTAACGATCACTTTGCACTTGGCAGCTTCGACAATTGCTCGGCCCGCTCGGATAACTATCGAGCGGTCAATTATTAAACCGCTCTGCCTAATTCCGAACTCTCGGACCACTCGCTCTATGCTCGCCGAGACGCGGACACGCTCGGAGGGGAGTCTACTTGGTCTCTCGGAGAGCGAGCGGCGAATAGAGACACCGTGGACACAAGCACTGGCGGTTAATGGCCAGATGATAAATGCTCGCGTCCGATGATAATCCACGAGAGCCGAGTAACGGTACATAAGTGGCACTAGTTTATGAGCACGGATTTGCGTGCCGATCTGTGCTTCATCGAGCGTACGCGCGCACACCCGCGCCTTACTTTGTACCATCGCAAATGCACGCCAGGGGAAAATCTACGAGGCGGTTAAAGCCTTTCTCGAGATCGAACCACCTGACAAATTGAGGACACTTTTCACCAACGATTGTAATCCTCTGTACTCCTAATACTAACTTTCTTAGCTCCGGTTTTATGTAACAGGATATGCGTAATTCTCTTGAAAAATGAAAAATAAGTTATACTAATATTAACTTACACACACTACAAAGAACAATTAGTATAATTCTTTAAATTTTAAAGAAAGAACACGCAAATGTTTCAAAGGGTTCAATCTCGAGAGTATATTTCGATGAGCATCAGCTGTTTTTAAGAGGACGTTGACCTCTGTGTGACGATTCGAGAAAGTCTGAAAGGATGACTGACCCATACGAGTTCTATCTTAAGCACATGCTAATACACTCGGGAACTAAAAGCGAGATTAATCTGATTGACTCGGACCAAGCGTCTGAAAGATTTGGACTACTAACATCAATTCGAGATTGGGTCATTGAATAGCGATCAGGCTACCTCGAAAACGGTGTCAGCGGTACCGAAACCGGCTACCTACACCATCACAAATCGGAGAATCCCAGACGTATCTACGCAAGGGCCGAGACTAATGACAGTAGGCGATGTGAGTGGCCGGGAAATGGAGCGACGCACTTTCGTTCTTTGACCCATATCTGCTTTCTAATCCCGGTAGCATCTGGCCAGCACTACCGGCGCCGTAACTGACCCGAATCTCTGTCCGTGGACTCACCTTACGATTCCTAAGTATCAGTCTTCTGAGAATGAGACCAACGCCGACGGCGATGGGAAAGACGACCAGGGTGGCTAGAATGTAGCTCACTACGGCGACGGTCTCTTGAGTGGCGACGGCATCACTGTTCGGCCTCTTGGATATGCCCTCACTAATGTTCACGGCCTCACTGGGACTGACCGAGATCAGGCCGCTCTCGAAGAACGTCCTGTTCAGGTCAACCGGGTACAGCGAGCCGTTGTACTCCGGCAGCACCGAGGGGTTAAACACCGGCCTGTGCCTCGTCCTGTTAGCAGCACTTGCGTTCACAAAGCTGGACCCTCTACCGGGTCCCGTTGGTGCGACGTGTGAACTTGTCTCACGGTTCACCTCACTCTTGTCCCTCCTGCTACTCGTCTGGGTGCCCGACGACGGTCCTTCCTTCCTCGGGGGAGCGCGAGCCGGATTCACCGGAACATTACCAGCACTTCTGCTCCAGGTTTCGGCACCGTTGCTCTTCTCCGTTCTCGAAGCCTCCCGCTGCTTCTCGCCCTCGACATTGACCGGAAGCTCGGCCGGCGATCGTTCCGTACCACGGGAGAACGCGTCCTCGGTGCCACTGGCGTTGAACATGTTGGAGGTGTTGTACAGCTGCATTATGGGCAGCACGTCGTCCTTGTCCTTACTCTTGTCCGACAGGTTGCGAGCCCTCACTTCCGGCGACCTCTCCGACGACACCCGTTTCCTGGGGTTTCCACCCGACGCGATTTTCTCTTGGAGCTTTATGAGGTCCCCGGGGATCCCTGGGTCCTGGGAGCCATTAGCTCCGTTCTCGGCTGTCCTGGGTGATGGTGGAGTCGGGGCTGTCGTTGTGGTGACATTTTTCGATCTGTACATCCTCTGGATCTCCGCTGGCTCCAAGTGCACCACGGCCCCGAGTGCGCCGCTCGCCTCGGTTGTTTTGGTGCCCGTGACTTGGCTCTCGGGCTCCGTCGGCTTCAAGGTGAAAGTCTCCTTTTCAATGGACACTCGACCTGCTTCCGCGTGTGTCTCGGGTGTAACTGGAAAAACTGGAGTCGACGCTGTCACCGTACTCGACGGCGTCGTGGTCTCTTTGGCCCCGAGGTTTTCAGCGTTGGTCACTGTCACGGTCGACGAACCGCTCGGGTTATTGGTGCTCGTCCCTAGAGCGCTCGAGCTCGAAATCTCATTGACATTTGGGGCCAGCCTCGCGTCATTCTCATTCGCCGCCACGACACTTTGATCTTTGGTATTATTTTGCAAGTTCTGCGACGAAAGAGCCACGCTTTGATTGCTATCGGCTTCGATCATATCCGCACCAAGGCGAGTCGAGGTACTTTCCAATGCGACTTCGCCGGAGCCGGAGAAACTTGTTGCATTCGGTGCTTGTTCTATCGCAGTATCATTAAGTGTTTCACTTTTCGTTACTGCTGTCTCGAGTCCCTGACGAGCAGCAGCGAGCGCTGCTTCCTGAGGCAGCCGGACAGTGGCTTCGACTTTCTGATCAGCAGTGTCAGCCTTCTTCTCACTGTTGGCCGTGCTTTGATTAAAGCCGACAGGCCTGTTGGTAGTTCCCATTGCGGCTTCCTCGGGGGTCTTGCTCAGTCCGGGCCCTTTGAGCCTTCTACCGCCAATCGAAGGTGCACTCTGACCATTGGGTACCCTTCGCCTCTTGGTGAACGTTAGGTCCTCGTCGGAGCTGGCAGCGCCGATCCTCTGATTAAGCACCGCGCTCGCCGACTTCCGTAGGAGGCGTCGATCCCCGAAATTCTCCACCTCGGAGGCCCTGCTCTTGGTGTGGTTCCAGCGCACGGTGCCTCTGGTCGTGAGTTCCGCGGGTCTCGGTCCTCTCGAGCCGGTGCTCTTGTTTACGCTGAGATGGCCCGGCGACGTCCCTCGGCTGGCTGGTGCACGTTGCTGCTGCGCGACTGCAGCTACTTTCCTCGGCCGTTCTCCCACCTGGCTGCTGCTGTCCGCGGTGAACGCTCCACCGGCTCTGGCTGGTTCGACGGTCGTGCCGGCACTGAGTTCCGCCGGCGCTCGGCTGGCCTCTATACCACTACCGGCACGAGGAAGCAGAGGAGACGACGACGCCGGCGGCGGCGGCGGCGACGGCGACGCTTCAGGCCGATCCGGTGATCCGGTCGTTATCTCGGCCGCACCGCTGCTCCGCTGCGGTCCTCCTCCGAGCTCCTCGATGCTTAACCCAGGTCCGGTGTAGTTGCGCAACAGTCGCGTCACGTTCGTTATCGTGTAAGCGTACACGTGTTGCTGCTGCTGCTGTTGCTGATGATTTTGTTGCTGACCCTGGGACTCGCCGCTCCTGTTTCTTCTCCCCGATCCCAGGTCGATCCTAATCCCCGCGGACGGAGCTTCGGGCGATTTCGCGGTGATTGCATGTCCGGAAGCTGGGGAGCGAACTCGTTCCAGCGTGGAATCGACCGGTTTAACGGTATTCCGTTCGATGGGGTCGCTCGGTATCGGCGAGCTGCCACTGTAGTTTTCCTCGGTCACAATTATACGCAGTGTCGAGGTCTCGGCGCGACCGGCTAATGACATCCAAGCCATCGGGTACTGCGAGCCGCTGGTGCTTCTAGAGGGTTTCTCTCGTAAGGTTGATGTCTCGATATTGTTGTTCTCTCGCGCGCCGAGAGAGTGGGACTGGTCCATTTGCATTTGTTCCTCGTCGTTGTTGGAAAGTTGCGCAGGGTCGTTTACCTCGAAGTCATCGGCTCGTCTTACTTTCTGGTCGGGATAGCCGCGCATTTCCGTGTCAGTGGGTGCGGGCTGCTCCCCAGCATCACTCGTCTCGGGAATGACTGTCGAGGAGCTTTCCTTATCGAGATTTTCCCGAGACGACGTTGTGACGGATGCCGCGTCAGGATCGAGAGCCAAGTTGTCTATTTTTCGCCTTCTCGGTCCCTTTTTCGGGAGTTTGGCGGCGGCGACGCCGTTGGAGGTTGGCGGCGCCTTATTCGCCGTATCTGTAGGATGATCCTTGAGGCTGATTTCACTTTCCGTTGTACTCTCTTCGCGCATGTTCGCGGAAACAGGCTGCTGGTGCGGTATCTGGGTCGAGTTAGTCGCATTCCTCGTTTGAGGGGGCACGTGGGCCGCACCACTTCCTCTCTCCGAGGCGTTCTGCAGCTGCTGGCGAGTGGCAGCGTGAGCGGACGGGTTGTCATCCTGCAGAAACTTATCGGCGAGCGGGCTGCTCGGCGTGCTACCGCCGCCTTCCAATCCCGCGATGACGTTCGAGGCGAGGGTAACTTCGGCGGGCCTCGGCTTTCTGAAGTAAATGCCGCTGTCGGGGCTGCGAAAACCGCTCTTGAGCTTGGGGACCTTGTTCTTCTCCACGGTCTGTCGCTCCACCGCAATGTTCATCTCCTCGTTGATGATGTCCTCGAGCTTGGGCACCGGGACCGGCGTCGTCGTGCTGAACCTCTTGATGGAGTAGCGTCGACGGGAGCTCGGGAGGGGCGGCGCGGTCGGCGTCACCTCGAGCGTGTTGTTATTGGTACTGTTCTGGCTCTCCGGCTGGATCTTCTGGCCGAAGTAGAGGAACTGCGACATGTCCTCGACGGGGATGTTGCTCTCGACCGGTCGAAAGTAATTGTAGAGGGACTCGGGCATCGGGACGGTGTTCTTTCGCCGCGACTCGCTTTCCCCGGCTTTGGGGCCAACGGGGGATGAAGATGTTGGCGAGGAGTGAGCCGCGACTCCCGAGGAATTCCTATGGCCGATCGAGTAATTGCTTCTCGAGTTACCGGAGGCCGGTTTACTCTCGGCGCTGGATGACGACGTGGAATTCTCATCACTGGCTTTTCTCCGAGACTCCTGCTCAGCCACCTGCCTGCCGTCGCCACCGCCGCCGCTATCGGCCTCTTTCAGCGCCGGCTCCTCCACCACGCCCGTCGGCTTGGAGCCGCTTTTTTCCTCCGCGGCCGTCAGAACTTCCGACGTCTCTTCTTCCATCGACGCCCTCGTGCTGCCGGACGCCGTCACGTACATCGCGTGTCTCGTCTCCTGGGCCTCCAGCATGTCCGATCCATCCCGCCAAGTGCTGCTACCGTCCGACCTCAGTGTACGACTGGTCGGGCTGGTCGGGCTGGTCGGGCTGGCCGATAATTCAATTGGACGCTGGCTCAAAATTTGTCGCCGCCGAGCCGCGAGGATGTTGCGCAGCGCTTGCTCCCGCTTCACTTTGGATGATGGGACCTCTGCGTGCAAAGACATGCGACCCTGCCGGTGATCCCTCATTCCTGCTACTGAAACAGAAAGAAATGCAACTGTTGATATTAACAATTCTCTCAGTTATTGATGTATCTGTATTTTAATAATATATATTTTAGAATATACTATTTCAAGACGTATTGAATTTGTCTTGCTTGTTTTCCAATCCTTTCCAATTTCCGCGATACATCGCAGTGTAGTTAAGATAATCATGCCACGCATTTAAAGCCGCCTTCCGGAAAATTCCGTTCCATTTAGCGAGCATTTTTTTTTCATTCACCGCTTATTACGTGGAACGTTTTTATACAAGATTCTAGCATATCCAATTTGAATGGTTTAATTTAGCTAAGAGGAAACAACCATCACCATCGCCTAGATCACCGACCGTGATCGTGTTACGGAACTCCGCTTTCGAAGCAAGAACCGTTCTCTATTTAAATGTAACATTAATAGTATTCCATTTCGAATTTACCTTTGTAATTATATTAGCAAGTCGAGTTACCGAATATCATTAATATTTAGCGTGAACTTTGTTTAACACTTTAACTGTATATTTAGTCTACTATTTCCACAACAATTTTACTGATAAACATTTTTAGCCGGATGAGGCGAAAAAGTTAAAATGCGCAAGTTTGACAGTGAGCGTGCTCAGTATATGCTTTCACAGTCAAGTAATATGTTATCAGCATCAACATATTACGTCGAAGTTTATGACATTTAAATGAGGCAAAATCATTGGGATTCGACCGGTGATGCTGAATTATGCGATAAGGGTATAACGGTGCGAGGTCTCTCGAGTGTCGTAGGTGGGAGGACGAGTGGTACGCGTGAATGAAGCCGGAGGATGCGGCGCGGAAGAAATCCTCAAAACAACGGGACGCACTCGAACCTCGCGGACGGCTGAGTGGTCTTGTCATTTTGTTGTGGGGTTCGAGAGAGCCCGTACCGTTAGCTTCACGGTTCGGAGTGCGCCGGGTTCGGATGTGCGCCCCCTTCCTCCTCGGACACGCTTCTTCCCGCACGGTCCCGCTCGCAGCTTCGCCCGGGCACGCGTGAAATTCTCCGGAGTCATGATCCGCTTAAAATCGCACGTTCGCCCGGGGCCGCCGCTGCCCGGAGCGCGCGCTCTCTGTGTACACTGCCGGCCGATTCACCGTTACGGGACTCGTAATTTTCGGGGCGTCCGAACGGTAACGTGACGGTAATCGATTCGCCGGACACCTCGGCCTGGACGCGTGGTCCAGTTATGGGGACGAAAATAAACCGGACTGCCTCTGCCGACTATCGGTTTCGTTTTCCATGCACTAGTAATGGACTGTCCTTAACCCAGTAATGGTAGTTTGGACATGTGCTTCCGTAGTGTCGTATCAAATGCAAATTCGCACTCGATGCCCTGCTCCGGTTCCTGGCTCATTCCAAATTCATTGCAACTGGCACCGTCTAGTGCTTTACACTATTAATCAATGTTTCAGTTGTATGAATCAGTAAAATGTTCAATCTAAGAAATCCACTCAACTTCATCGTTAATGCTACTCATAATCATAATCATAATCATAAAATTTGTATTAACTACTAGTTAAATATTGGCCATGCTGCCTACCAATTCCATTAACAGAAGAATCAACAGGAATACCAATAAGGTATTGAACACAGTCCAATACTAATGCCCTTGAGCATTCGATTCCGAGATACTCAACTACGAAGCTACTGTTGATGACGAATTCTCAAATGGTTTCTTGTTGACAGGAATGATAATAGTCAGCCTATTGCTCAACACGTTCAAACAATCACGCCTCGCGTTTCGTTTGCTCTTCAATTCACTTGGACGTGTTACAGACATACGCGCGATACTAATAGTCCAGAGATTGTTGCCGATTACCGTGTTTGATGATAGTAAGATATACACGAGCCTGTAGTTTCGTAGTAACTTAGTGACGAGGATGAAACAGGCTTGAATTCCCGAGTGGCCTGGGAAAGAATAGGCCGAGTGTCAAGGTCTCGGGTCAAGACTCGGGCGTGTGGACTGAGACAAGGGGAGACTTTCATCGTGATTAGAGATACGATCGAATAAGAGGAAGACACGATTCCACGGTACCGTTAGTAGTCATTGCACCGGACTCGGCCATTGTTCACTCTTCAAATCGGAACTGTCTCAGACTCCTAATCTCCCCGACTACATCTCATCATTCGGCCCGGGACGTAACGCAATTAGGAGTTGGCTAGAATGGTTTTGACTTCCCGATTATTAAGAGTATGATGAGGAAGAAACGGCTGGATTGGTCGAGGCGTGATTTTCATCTTAATAGTCATTCACCGTATGCATGCTAGTCGCTAATCTCCTGCCAACGGAGAACAACTATTCATTAACGCTTGTTACCTCGCTCGTTACATGACTTTGCTTTAAGCTATGCCGGCACTTAGAGCTCATTTTTAAAGTAACGAATAATATTGTATTATTTTAGGATTATGTATTTCGAAAACTCAAAGTACATAAAACTAGTGATAAACCAGACAGTAAAGGTATAATGCAATAGTAACAAAGAGTTAATTGTAAAGGCTCTTAAATTTCGGAAGTTTGAGACGTTGGTTTGAACTCAGTGTAAGTGTAACATAAGGCTCGAGATCGCTTCCGTCGTACTCCTGAAAGCCGATCAGTTCATCTCTAGACACGCAAGTAAAGGAAGCGAGCGTGGAAACCGAAGTCGTGTAAAAGCCATCGGAAGTCGTACAGGCGAGGAGTAACGGTTTCCGATCGGCCGACGCGCTGGAGGATGCAGCCGAAGTCAAGTGTCAGGGTTCCCGGGTCAAACCACTCTATAAAGACGGACAGGGGAAGATCTCTATCGCTATTCACGATACGACAAAGAGGCTGGAAGTAAGGGTGTGATAATACCCTAGCGGTATCGCGAGGTAATTACACGGTACCGGTTTCCATGTGTGCGCGCGAGCGTCCCGGACAAACAAGTTAAAACGACTCGCCTGCCGGCCAGTTCGGCGCAAACACGCTTTTTTCTCGGGGATTTTCATCTCCTGCGCTCAGCCAGACAAGTTTCTACGATGACAGACTCGTCTTTCATCAGGAAATAGGTATTAAATGAAGAAAATCTGTACATAGTACAGTAATATATTCAGAATAATATTTGAGCTGTGACGTATTGTTAGACGGTTTTGAGTTATTAACCGAAGAATGTGAAATCCAGCTTTAAGTTATGTACACGATCGTGGAGAAATGTGAGCGCAATTCAAACGGCACATAAAAATGTGTATCAATTATTCTGTTCCTGGATTATGTTCTGCATTCCGCGTAATAGGAAATTGAGTCAATGATTCGACAAAGAGATGTTTGAAAACATTGGCGTGGTATCTTATCAGCAACCCAGAAGAACTACTTAAAAGCTCAATTATAAACAGTAAACACTGCACTGAATAAATAGATTTGTTTACAAATTGATTGAGATTGAGCGTAGTTAATATAGATATAGACTCTACCTTGAAGAACAACAAATACCAGAGCACAATATGTATTCTATAGTTGGAACGTGTATGTACTGAAAAATCGCATATCGAAGCCAGTTTGATTTACAGCGCTTATCAAGATACGAGGGTCCAATAATAAGCAACCTTATCGAAATACATCTCATTGAGATTGCGATCCGAGAATGTTTGCGCCATGCAGCTATCGTGCCAATGGCTTATTCCATGCAAAAATCGAAAGATGCGCTGTTTGATTCGATTATTTATTGCATTAAACCGATATGGAACTCAAATACTTACTTTAAAATTAAAATATTCAAAGCAAGAAAAAGTATGAATTATATCTTTATGAAATATCGGGTGCGTCTGAAAAATAATATGAAGAATAGTAAAAATAGTATGCAAGCGAGGAAAAATGAGAATAGTCTTTAACAAAGAAACACGTAGGTTCGAGTTGGAATTTACGCACGTGCCACGATCTCTATGCCGATAAATTCCCTCGGTTCAGTGGAACAAGGGGGGATTTTTCTCAGGCGCCATTCGCGAGCATCGCGTTACAGCGGCAAGCTTCGCTCTAACGAGTTCAGTGAGATAATTTACACTTTTTCCCGATCTCGCGCGAGATAAAGTGACCGTGAAAAATTCCCTATGCGGCGCAAGCGCCTGCTGAATAAACGTATGTCTGCTGCTCATATGTATACGTTCTTGCTCACATAGGTACGTTGATTGGTGAGCGACGCAATTGAGCTTTTCTGAATGCAAAAGCTTACATATCAAGTATCCAGAAAGGTTGAAATTAAAGAATATTCCCTTTTCCTTGAAATTTGACTTATGATCAACTGAAGAAACCAATTACATAGCATCAGAGTTGAATAAGGCACGAAATAAACCGAGGCGAAGTATCCAGTTCGTCAGAGCCATAAATAAACTTTCTCGCAAAGCCCAGTGAACGCAATGTCACTTAACTATTAACTCACGAAAGCATGAAAAGCAATCCTGTATCATCGAGACGACACAGATATTCCCTTTTGTCGCGACACTTCAACTCCAACACTGCTATCGGCAGTGCCGTCTCGATTGGTTTATCGTCCGGCGGCCAGTAATTGGTAACCCGAGTGTAACGAGAGCCGATTTCGTATACAGTGGGCTGCAATGTCTGCTCGTATGCCTCTGCGATTTTCTCGCCCGAAGCACTATCGACGTAATGGCGAGCAACGTACACTTCCCGAGTGGCTCGACAGGCCGTTTCACTTTTTCGCTGACTGTCCGTCTCGTTAGCATGCGGATGGTAGCGGGAAAGTGAAATGAGATGGCCTGCACGATACTTTATGCTTCGTGATTAACGCGCACACCTATTTACTGGCGTTGTAAAAACTGCGAGAAGCGCGTTCGCCCCGGCTTTCTACGGTAACAAAACTATGCAGATCCATACCGTTCACTCTAGCAACTCTTGCGAAAATGGTATACCGGGTTGGCATAATAAAATAAAGAATAATATATCATGTATTGCACGCCTATTGTAGTTTCATAATTATTTATCGGCTGTCAACTATTGAAAAGAAATTGAAAATTACAGAAACATAACAGGAAAAAGAACTATTCGAATGACTTGTAAGGTAATTGTATGTCTGGAAAGGGTTAGTCGGAGTATAGATCATAGAGATCGCTAAGGAATCTATGTATTGTTACCTACCACAGGCCACATTGCTATCCCTACTCCCTGGCTAGATTCGATACCAACCGAACCGTTGCCTTTAACACAATTGACAATGAACCGTCTGGCACCTGCGCTCTGTCAAACATTGCGTGACTCTATTGACGGTTGCTGTCGGATCCGATCAAAATGATTGATAGCTAGACACCACGTGCGTTCCATCGTAACTCTACGATCCCACCGAACTATCCGATCTCAATCCAGTCACAGATCTTAATCAAATGCGCCGCCTTTGAAAATATAACACTTTAAGTAGCTCTCTTGCTTCCGGCAATAAACCACGTTCGGCTATCGAGCAAAAACTCTACCAATCCATCCAAGAAGAGTTTAATTTTCTCGACAATAGCCACTTCAAATCAATCAATCAATTGCCCGTTGCGAATCGATGGGCTCACGGGACTTTTTGCAGCAGACTCTTCTCGTGAGGAGCGCGAACGATAAAGAGGTGTACCGAAGCTCGTGTTGAGTCGACGGATACGGATGAGTAAATCCGGCGTCAGGATACCCTCGACGTGGTTTTTTCACACGCGATCCTGCCACGGAGTATGTATACATACGCCACGGTGTGTATCGTGCGGTTAATGGCTGGCTCTCCAAGCAACTCGCGTTGCTTTTGTTCGAGAAATGAACCCTCGCACTTGCCGCGTCAGGATTCACGGGTCCTCCGGCAACATGCTTCGCGGGTCGATTACCGTCACAGTCCAACGTCACCTCGACTGTATGGAGATGGATCACCTCCGCGATACCCGCCCAGAAATGTATTACGATACTTCGCAATCGATCGCCCAAAATCGATATAGCAATATTGGAAGATTAAGATCGGAAAGTGTTACATTTTCCATTTCCGAGCATGAAATTGTTGAATAAAAATGTTTTGTGTCATAAGTAATTGCAATAAAGCGCAATTTTCTCGATATCCAACTCGATTGAATTTTATGAAATTATTCCACGCGATTATTGAAGTATTCAAGAAGGAGCTTAAACCAATAGAAGTGGCTAGCAAAGGAGGCGTGTTGGTCTCTGTGAGCGTGGCTAGGATTTTCAAGGAGGGAGGCGCGCGCCAGCGAACGTGAGACTCGACACGGTGTGCCTCGTAGCTCTCTCGCAGGGATCCCTCTGAGGTCCTGAATAATGCAGACCACCTATTATCTCTTCCGGAATCACGAGTCATCATCTGACCTTCTCGCAGCGTTGCCCACGGGACCCGTGGGGTACCGTGGGGTACCGTGGGTGTCCGGCACCCCTGTGAAACCGAAGAGCTCTCCTCCCAGGACCGAAAAACCAGGATAATAATAAACAATCGGCGGACCTTTGCTCGATGAGGGAGGAGAAGCGAAAGCGGGCGGGAGGCGGAGGGGCGAATAGTCGATGTTGGAGCGGAGGGTGCACGTCTCGTCCGCGTGGAAGGAGGCACGAAGTCGTGGGTTATCGTCGCGAACGTGACCGCATAAAGGATCGTAATGTTTTATGTGAACACGTGTATGAGGAAGGTCAGTGCTGCTTCTGCTCCTGCTGGTTGCTGCTCTTGTTTCGCCGACGCTAGACTCGGTGATTCCCTGTCGCAAGCACCGTGTGCAACTGCTATGCCTAGACGTGGAATCGCCACTGGCTAATCGGTCTTTACACTAAAATGATTTGTAATCTTGTGCCTCATTCCGTTATTCAAGATTTATCCCTGTGCCATTTATGGAGAAATTTATTGTTACTGTCCATCATGAATGATTATGGTTAGTCTATGTCTAGACTTGTTTTAATCCATTTTAGACTTGAGTTTTTGTTGAGATCAGTTGTATTGTAATAATTTTAAACATTTTCTAAACTAATTATTTATAGATATTTCGAAGGCTGACAAAATGTTACTTAAATTTGTAATTGCATTTATATTATTTATAGGAAAGATAGTGACTATGCTTTAAAGAACGAAATGTCACTGTGCTGTTACTGGGTTTAGTTTTGTAAATGCACAAGCATTCGCTTCTTTGGAATAGCTTGTAATACGAGCTTTCGCTGCGATAGGCCAGCTTGATCGCTGTGTAAGAGTAGCAATGCGACGTTGTAGTCACAATTTACTTCTCCCATTGTCCTAGAACTTCGTGCGGAAGATAAGTTGTCCTGGTGGCGGCTATCGGCGAATATTATCTCGGCTTTCATGCCGGAGGAGCCTTGACCCCAGTGACGATCTCGACGTCACGATTCGCCGGGAATGGGTCAGTGCAGGTTCTTGCACCAGAGACTCGAAGAAAAACCCTTTCTAGCTCCGCTATTACCATCAGCTGGGAAAACGGATCGGAAAAAGTTCAGTGATTCACTGACCCGAAAATAAAGGGGCAGTTTTTAAACTCGTTCTGAGTCAGCAACACACGTTTTGTTATGAAAGACTGTAATAAACCATGAATAGAAACGAAGCAAAGAAGTGGTTACATTCGAATGGAAACTAGTCGGTGTTTGCAAATTATAATCAGGGCCCGGGTGAGCATGCTTTTGTTGCGCTCATCTATCTTACGTAATGGGCAGAAGATACATCTGTAAGATCATGTTTCTGTTTCCGAATAAAAATACAAATAAATTCTATTCATATTTATAAAAGTATAACCCGCACTAAGAACAAGAATCAGATTCCTGAATTAAAAAGGAAAGTTCCCTACAACAAGTTCACCCGAAACACTTGTGAACTTTAAAACACAATGTGTATGCTAGTTTGATTGGGAGTTGCACAACGATTTCAAAACTAAGCTGAAAGCACGTCATGCTTACCATGATTCATGATTACAGCATGACTCTTTAGGGGTGAATTTTGCAACGAAGAACAGTTATAACGGTCAACCGGTCTCCGCCGACAACAGATTTCTGACAGATCTCATCCGCGAGCGGGGCGAAACTGCGTAATCGAATAACCGACATTAGTTGGCGTATAGTCGGCGACTAAAAAAGGATCTCGGGTGGCCTGTGGCGATAATGCGCGGAATAATTGGCGTTCAAGAGGTAGGATAATGGGCGATTCATCGCTGGCTGAATGACCCCGTAATAGAGCTTACGGTTATTCGCATGGAGATTTCGCTCGATCATCCTTCAACACTCGAATTCGCAGGAAAGGTTAGAGCGCGAGAAGGCGCCGGACCAAAGAATTTCAATCCTCCCTGTACCTCGGTATCGGCCACTCTGATCTACATGGCACATTACATCTCCTCGATTATCGACACCGATAGCTCGGCGCCTCGGGGCCATTCATCATACGCACACGAAAGTAGTTCTGGGTGTCGGCGCTCTCGAGACCACGTCCAAATCGATCAGCAGCTCTGACTGTCACCGACGACCACGTGGCAACGGTATTTCAAATCAGTCAGCTGTTACGATCGCTCGTTATCGCCACCTTTCACAGGCAGCTTTATGGTTAATTAATTTCTTCCAAATTTTTGCTGCGACGGGTTTGGGAAAAGAGTTGGTAAAACACAAAACTTGACAATACCATTGAATGGATGTCTGGGTTAGTTTCATAGGTAAATGATGGGTACAATAACCTTCTATTAAAGTCCTAGTAGGCTGTGATACGTTGCGTAACAGTCTATAGCATGAATCTACGCATGTTCAGTGACCGGAGTGTCCTCTGCAGATTGTCCTGCCGGAAACGGATGCACGCTTCACGAAAGACGAGTACTATGTATAGTAGAGCAAGCCGATCACAGCTCCGATAATACAGTATTGATTGCCAACGAGTGATTTAAATAAAGTCTAGACAGCGTCATTTGAATGACTCTGAAAACTAACATGATAATTTCCAAAGTACAAGAAAGAATAGAGTACGAGTTAAAACAGATAGAAGACATAATACAAAGTCTGGTGAAATTCGCAGTATAAAGTGCAATTTACTCCAACTTTCCGAGGAAAGCAAAACGTCCAACGAAACCAGTGGCGGTACTGCCTTATAGGGGACGCCGGCAAATTGCGGAAGAGCATCCCGAAGCGAGACTAAAACGTAACTTGAAAGCCTGCTGATGATACCGGAACCAGCGCGCAGGGGGTCACGGTCGTCCTTTCAATTCGCACTTTACTTTAACACCAAATAAAAAGGAAGACACGCGATTAATCTCGGTAGCGCGTAAGCACTCTCACTCTCTCCCTCTCCCTCTCTCTCTTCCTCTGGCTCTTGTACGCGCGCACCCGGTTACGTGTCGAAGATTGTATCGTGCTGGGCACCGATTGCATAATGGAATCGCCAATGTTCCATTAAATCATACGAGTATGTGCTACCGCAGGGAAACCGGCGGGGCATGCGTGTGCCTCGGAAGGAAAGAACTTTGATGAGATTTTGAATGGACCCAGCACTAATTGCCTTCTTGCAGACCTCGGCCGGATAGGTACCGTTCGAAATCTTGCGAAAGAAGCGAGCCTTACGGTTTCTACTCGCACGCTGCCTCAGAATTCGAGGGAAGTGAGTTTAATGCTAGCCAATTTGGGAAACAGTTTTCTCGAATCCCGTTTTGTACGATTGGTGGCAGATGCTGGTAAACACATGTACCGAATATCAAAATGGCAAGAGAAAGATTTATTAATCTCCGTTCCTGCAAGATCTAAGAAACCTGACGAAATTATGCAAAATCAAAGCGTATGGAATTGTATAAAAAGAATTTGCAATCTAGTAAGTACTCGATATAGAATTAAAAAAGAACTAATAGAAGCATAGCAAGCATCTGTTACATAAATCGAACAAAATAGTCGAATATGTGCAAGACTGTTGCGGTGCACTGTTTGCTACGGAAGAGCTTCTCACACTCTGACAAGGACGATCTATGTTCGCCGATGACCGTTCTGTTACAATCGGCAGAAGACGTCCCGAGAAACAATGATGCTAGAAGGGCCGAGGAAGCAAGATAAATCTGTGTTGCGGCCAAGATAAATTCCCAGTCCACCTGAGAACGCTGTACGCGGAAATAGTGCGTCAATTACATTGGATGCTGTACCATCCTAAATCATAGTCCTGCAAAATTAATACCCGACTGTCCTAGAGTTCCTCATGATTTATATTCAATCAAGCCGAACCCACCAAGCACTGACTTTCTTTAAAATTGCTTGAAACGCGAAGGTGCAGGAAGGTTGTTAGAATATAATACATGCACATCCTAAGGCTCTTTGGAATGGTGAAATCCCTTCCTGATCATTTCTCTTAATCGATCATACTTGATTCTGCGCGCACTTATTCATGGCTGCGCGTCGGATATTTCGCGATGAAATTCAATCTATGCCGACACCTCACGCGTACTCCCACTATTCTTCCATAATTACAAAACCCATATTTCGAATAATTCTACAAAATACCATAAACAAAATCTGTCCCAACTGACATATAAATGATTTTATTATATTTAAATGACTTTAATCGAGGAAGAGCAAGTGGGCATAAGTGCGGAGCTTCTCAATTACAGGCGTAAGTCGGAGTGCCTTAAATGGAGCATGTACTCGGCGAAAGGTCAAAATGGGAGCCGCAAAGTGGAGGCAGGGCGTTCAGGAGGATTCTCCGCGGTCACTTGTTCGATCCAGGAAGCGTTACGGAAGGCGAGTCGAGAGCGCTGCTGGCTCTTTTCGCGAATGTCGATCCGCGTTCCATTGTTCTCCCTGTCTCGTGCAACGAACGCGCCGCCGCGCCAGCGCCGCCACGGCATTTGCATACGATTTAATGGAACGTCGGTCGGCAGCCCTATTGTGCGTCCCTGGAAACCTTATGTAACGGCCGCGCGTTCAAGGTGATACTATCTTCGACACGTAATCGCATGCGTAACTTTATCGATGCTACCGGTACGCCCTTAAGCCCCAATGCGGAACACGCTGCGCCCGGAGATCCCTCGCAAAGTCTGGCTCGACTTTTTCCCTGATAGGATCGTGGCCGCGCCTAAGGACCCCTGCCATTATTAAATCTGCCGAGTTCCCAGTCATTATTCGGATTCATTTCATTCATTTATGTACTAATAACTGCGAGGCCAGTCAAATGACCGAATTATTTCCCGAGACGGTTCGCTGTGTGCTGAGCGTAAAGACACATCGTTTTATCTTGTCCTTGAAGAACTTAATGCCATACGAAATGACAAAGTAAACGTAGATATTCTTAATACAAACACGGCCATCATTACAGCCTCGAAATTCTGTTTGTTCACATACTAATCGAGTCAAAATAAATTTATTGACTAATCAAGTTCATCGTAAGTAGCATTGAATAACCAAGTAAATAAAGATTGAACAAGTACCCATACCAAGGACCTGGA
This sequence comes from Crossocerus cetratus, assembly GCA_963675795.1. Taxonomy (NCBI): domain Eukaryota; kingdom Metazoa; phylum Arthropoda; class Insecta; order Hymenoptera; family Crabronidae; genus Crossocerus; species Crossocerus cetratus. The sequence continues at coordinate 18,563,251 of OY776668.1, forward strand.
AACCCAGCAGATATCGGCAAATAAGTATTAAACCATCAATTAGAGTGCACCGGAAACAAATTGGCATGTAAATTAAATCAGTGCGTATGAGTTAATCGCTTCCGCGTGCAGTGCGAATTGAAGAAGTAAAGTTTTGCAGAAAACGACGACGACTTTGCATCGTTTTTCCGTCGAAGGCAAACCCGCGGCGCAGCAGCGATCACGATCAAGATCATTGACTTCTCACGAATGTAAAGCGATCCCCTGAAAGCAGCCTCCGTGCTGCCGCCGCCGCTGCCGCCACGCCAGTGCGATCTTTCGTCCGGATATCGCGTAGACACGGAGAAAGGACGGGTTTATCAAAGTCGTGCATCGCAGCGACCTCACGAGCGCCTTTGCTATCCCGGTTTTCCCGCGGGACAAACGCCCCTTTTGTCCTGCAAGTGCACGAAAAACTATGTCGCACGCTAAATCCTTAATTAGCCGATTGCGCCCTGGCCTTCCACGAGTTTAATTGATAGTGCGCTTTTCAGATAGAAAATGTTGAAACAGAAACTGTTTCTAAAGGAGTTATTTAGTGCAGTTGTTATTCCAAATTGGCAACATGTTGAGGATTCAAATCCAATGCATATGATTATAACGTGATAATTTAATTCGAATATCTCCGAATATTTAGTGTCATAAATAATCTGCATTGAAAAAGAAAAATACTCTGTTAAGAAAAACTTGAGCAACCATAACAATACAGAAAGGAGAAACTCCGTTCGATGACGGGATCCCAGCCAAAATGTGGCCTGCATTCGGAGAACAAAGAGTTATGGGCTGCGAGGAGGACTAAAGTTAACGGAGCATCGTAATGTAGTTCAGGGGGGATCAGGAGAAAGGAGGCAGAACTTTCTGCGCGAGGCCGATGCCTCGGTGGATGCTAAAACACACGTTCAAGGCTATCCTCAAGATCACGGCCACGTCGTTGCTACTGGTTAATCCAGATCTGCTGTCCGATTTTTCTGAAAGAATGATCTACGGAACCGATCGTTTTTGCAAATCCGATTAATACTGTCTAAAAAGGAATAAAACTGCTGTATCTTGGTGGCCTGTGAAATGAATCTTTCCAACCAATAAATTATATACTCCACTTGTTTTTATTGCTACACTCATTCGCTGTTTCTTTCATACCATTCACTTTATTATAGAATCATCATATCTAATTAAAACTTGCAGCTTAAATCGAAGTGCATATGAATTAACAATTAGGAATTAACAAAAATAAAAATGGGGTCTGATCACTAGTCCCAATGAGATGATTTAAATATGTTAATCAGACGTTCTAGTACAACGAAATTCAACTGGAGCAATGGACCAATTAATATAAAATGGGTGAGGCGATGGAGGAGTCTAGTTGACGCGGAGGAATTTGCTAGTACAAGATGTCCTTCGCTGTGAGGGGAGTCGTGACGCTTTGGCAAGGTGTCCGAGTCCGAGCCGGTACATAGTAAGGGTCGCCGATCTATCTAGGCATTCCGGCAGTGCGCTTTCGCTTGGACATTGAACCTTGATTGCCGGGCGCGAGTGAGAGAGAAAGGTCGGCCGCGTGGCAAGCACGTTGCATACTAACGAACCCGATCGTATTTCGCTGTTTCGGCACGATACCCCTTATTAGCCGAACAAGCACGCGAGTGCACCGTCACGTGAGTTGCTATTTTTTCCGGCCACCCATTCCGTTCGCGGCGATCACGCGAGCTGACCATTGATCAGCCTGCAAAATAAGAGAAAGACCGTCATCGCCCTGCCACTCTCCTGCCTCTGGCATGTGGTAATTACTGCAGTCGATATAGAATCCGAGTGTACACGCTCGAGGATGATTGGGAGTCTTTTAAGTAAAGCGTGCGAGTCGTGTCGGCAGTGGCGGGTCCTTTTTTTAACAAGCAAATTGAAAACATCTCAGCACCAAACCAGGAGAGTTACTGAGAACAAATATTATTGGAACATTGTTAATAATCGAGAATAAATGATAACTAATAATTGGATATTGTTTCATAGCGTAGCCGGCTTACTTGGGAAATTGCGCGTACGAAACATTTTCACGGTAGCCAGGCTCTTATCATTCAATTTCGCCGATATCAGGAGGGAAGGCTACAGGACCGACAGTGTTTATAAGTTATCCGAGCATAGGCTCAAGACTATTCCTCGACGGGCGGCGAGCGTGACTTGGAGATCACATCTTACGGCTCTCAGGCTGGCTCTCTTCGCCGGTTCGATCGCCGGTTCGTTTTCCCGCGGCGATCTTCGTGGCCTCTCTTCCCTCGCTGCATCCACACCTTTATGTAACCTCCGCTCGGGACACGTGGGCTCATTAGCCACGGCGTTACGTGCCGGAAGAAGATCGTCCGTGAATTATCGGTGTGTCTACAGGCAACGATCTGTTCGCGATCGACCGATACTCGGGGAGGACGCGCCAGATGATGCATCGCGGCCAACGCTTAATTCGATCATAAGTCAGAGCAACCCCCTCAGGGAGGCGGAGCGGAACTCCATGGAGGAACAAATTCCTCGCTTGTCCAAATTCTACTATTATTTTCGTACGATTATTCCAGCCGTTTATCATTGTTCTTTCCTACCAATGATATTGCTTCACCGTATCGTGTTTTGCTAATTATTATAATTATATAATAATATATAATATAATGTAATAAATATATAATAAATAATTAATGGAATTTAGTTACTCAACTATAGTTGCGCTTTCCGTCCTAACTAACCTACACCTCACTGTCAAAAAGCAGGCGTTCGATTTTTATTCCGTCGCGATAGTTCCACCGAGTGGAAGCATCTCTGAAAGAGCCGGTGTGAGACAAAGCGTGTAAGGATGGTCGGGATAAGTATCGTTACATGTGCCAGGCCGCTGGGCTAGTCATAATGTAAGCATTGAACCGCAGGACTCTCGGGCCGAAGCGCGTCCATTGTATTCCGTAGGGTAGGAGTCTCTCGGGTTCAGCAGGAGCCTTGAGGCACCGAACCTCCCAGCGCGACAAGATGATGCATCGTTACAATGCATTGCGGCGCGCGCCCCCCCCTGCCACCCCCTTGGCCTTACGGGGTCACGCAGAAAATGGCCAAGGGCTGCGAGCCACGATCCCGCCGTCTCTACGCATTTTGCAGTCTCCCTTCACCTTTATCTACCAACTGGCCTAACACATAAACCTATCGACACTTCGCCGTGGCTTTCGATCGGAGCTCTGATTTCTCTGAAAGCCGAATGCCATGAATTCCTGCGCTAGACTCCGCTGGATCCTTGAAGCGTTATCGGCGACCGAGTAGTAAGGAGTCGATCTTGCTTGGTTTATTTTTATTTGTTATTTGATTTAATAAAGACAGCAGAATTCTTGTGAGTGTTGAATATAATAGGAGAACCGAGACAAGAGGAACATAAACTATCCCGACTCAGCCAGCAATAAGAAAGGTAAAAATGCAGAATTTCGTTTCCCCACCATAAACACGACGGCAGAAAACAACCAAGAGCTCATTGATGAGTGCGATAAAAGCTGAACATTATAGCATTACCATCTACTATATCAAGCTTCGTGTGCCACACGCTTGCCGATCCACTAAAATATCGCGGCATCTGCCGGCAAGATAAATGGCCCCCTAAAAGTGTCGCATCAACGACAATCGAAAAAGCAACCGCGGCGAAATAAAAACGACGCGGTGCAAAAATACAGACGTCAAGCCGCGCATAAAAATGCTACCGATACTTAGCGATACTTGATGGGATGCTCGCGGTGCGTTTCACGTTTTATTCGCTGGAAAGAAGCGCGGTATCATTTATCTGGTCCCGGCAAAAACGGCCCAATGAAATCCGTAAGGCGGGCGAGTTCTTTCTGGAGCCTCAGCGAATGTTCGGAGGAGTTCTCGTGGGTAGTCGGCCGGTAAATATTCTTTGCCGAGCGAGCCAATAGACAATCGGCTGGTGCGCGATCGATGTCGCGGACCCAGTTCCACCGGGAAGGTAATGGATTCGACTTTTTTTCTATGCGGCACAGATTTATGTAGAGGCTCCTCCGCGCGCGCTGACTCAGGCTTCTTTCTCAGTCTCTCCCTCTCTCCCTTCGCCTCTTTTTCGTTCACTCATTCCGTCTCTCACTCGGGGACGCGCGCGCTTCCAAGCCTCACAATTAATGTCGCTTCGCCCTGCAACGCTGCACCTGCTGATATCGCGCCGGGCATGCGAGAGCGGGGACGAGAGAGCCGCATTGCACATCGCATTTCTCCTATTCCATTTGTGCCAGCGGTGCATTTTCCACGCGCGAGTCCGCTCGAGTCGACAGGTGTAACGAAACAATCCGCCTCATCGCTGGATCCTGAAAAATCGGCCGGCAAGGCCCCGAGAGCCGCCGCCGCCGCGAACATTGTTCCAATTCCACGAAAGATTGCGTAAGCAATCATTAAGATGATATATCACCCGACGAGCGTCATCTCGGAGAATCGAGTGCCATCGACTATCAAAGAATATCCATACGAAGGCTCACGACTCCTACACATGTTAATGGCACAAGCATCATTTTTTCCAGCGGTATCAGATCGCAATACAATCGGAGGCCCCATCGAGCAAATGACTCGAGGCAAATTAGTCCGTTACGCCGCTCGGCAAAATATTTTCTCGCCGCATCAGACCCGAGAGCTTTGTGCGCCCATGTTTTTGTTTCAACTGCGCTAGTGCCATTCCTGCCGAGTGACTTTGAGGACCAATTTAGCCGTTGCTTTCGCCTGGTGTCATTGAAAAAATATGCGAGACCTATCAATGGGAAGGAGCTAGCGTCCAAGGTTTGTTTACCGGCGATGCCTTCGCAGAAATGGCACCTGGAGACTGACATGTGAGCGAGGTGCGTGCCTATATGATCGGCTTCGGGCACAGGGTGAGTCGAGATCGACCCTGATGACTCTTCAAGGCTAAGTCCGACCGACCCGACGGGTCCGCGGGGATCCAGCTGATTGCGTCGGGAGAAGTGGCTTTCAAATAAGAGGAGCCAACTTCGCTCGGGGGACATAATATTCCTAAGGTTACCTGCCCGATGATATAACGCTACAAGAGCGTCCCCTGCCACTCGCTATCCTCGACTATTCTCTCAATAATTAGATGCCTGTCTACTTTGTTTCTGAGTGGCAAAATCTAATTGATACTTCATTCAATTAGAATCAAGGTGAATGTTAGGATAATTGTAAAGACGAGTGGTAATTAGAAATATGGCGTTATTGGTATCTTACACAGTTATATCTGAATGATTTGTCTGTAATTAAACTGTCTGTTACGCAGCAAGTTAATTGAAGAGCAAAGCAAACTTCAGAAGAAGTAGTAAGATGATAGTAAGTCAACACTAATTCGCTTCAACTACTTCACCGTAGTATCGACGGGTTTTCATATTAATTAACTGTGCCTATAGACAGAGGAATTCTTTTAAAATTAAATCCAAGCAAGTCTCAAGTGTCATAAATGTTCATTAAATAGTGAACACTCCAATCAGAAAGCTAAGAGTTTTGAATTATTAAATTTCACCCAACTTGAATGTTTGAATCCTTTGAATATGGTCGCTAATACCCAAATCAATCTTTTGTATTCTTCCTTCTCCTACAAATACAATTTATTAACACTCTGCTTATCTCGTCCCTTTAGAATAATCCTATCACGTCCTCGACTACACAAGTCACAAAACATCGCACGTATTATGTGCCCGAGCACGAGAGAACAAGTAGCTGCGTATCGAGTTTCCATAATTCTCTCGAAGCATGGTATTAATGTATCCAAGGTATCGAGGCGCATATACATATGATTCTACCGGGTAAAAATTCCTCTCCTCGAATCGCTATTAATCACACTCGGTTTCCACGAACGGCCACGAGCATGCGAGGCATATCTGTAGTTTGACGCGCGACCACGTCGCGCGTCGCCAGCCGGCATTCACGCGCACGAAATTCTCTCACGATTTCATCGAACCCGTAGCTCCTCGCCCGGTGACGATAGAGCTGTCAGCGATTCTCGTCAAGGCACGAACCTTGGCGTTGGATTAGGAGGCTGTTTGCGCTCATCGGGAAGAGAGGACGAGCGTCAGCGCCATTTTTGTCTTATCCAAGGCCCTTCGATAACGAGCCAGCTGGTATATCTCGGTATTCATTGTGCGACCTAAAAATCCTACGAATCATTATTAAGCCGTCGCCTCGTTACCTCATACCTCGTGACCAATCGATTTCGAGCGCCTAATAGTCGGCATTGTGAAAGCGCGAGTTGGCTTGTCGCGTGTTAGACTCGAAACTGTGACCATTAGCATCCAGATAAAGGGAGCGTGGGCGATGGAAATGTCCACTTTGATGCGAAATCATCTATCGTTGACAAGACTATGGACCGGGAATGCTGAGATCATTAAACGAGAGAATGCTATTGTAACCATTTTCCAACCGGAACGTGGAAAGAGAAATCCACTGGTTTCACATGGCCAAGGATTCTAAATAAATTCGTGTAAGATTGCTGTGCTTTCGAAAATTCAAACCTCCACGGAACTCCAAATTACTGTGCTAAAAAACTTCTCAAATAAAAATTGTAATATGATTAATGAAATCTCGAAAACATCCTCAAAAAATTTCCTTTAGTATTTCGTAATTGAAAAAAGTCTGATGTATGATACGGATATCGATCGAATTCAATGCGCCTGTTGTGCCATGTAACCCAAGTTACGTAATTAACAAGTGCGCGCTAAATTTGTATTCATCCAGTCTCTCCTTGGAGGAACAAAGTCAAACTCATGCAATCAACCAGAGAAAAAGAGCCGCACCTTCCTCACGGGGATGATAGTGCTATTATACGTGTGGCTCGAATGACAGCTGGGGAGCATGTGTTCTCTACGAATGACTACATAGACCAATGTACCAGGTGATTCGCATGCCTTTCCATTACCACTCTCGGCGGTCTAGTTTAGATTAGACTAGTTGATATTATATTACCTGGAGCACCGAGCATTGAGCAGTAAAGATTTCTTTTATTTTTAGTAGATTATTAGTTCATTGAAATCATACATACAATATAATATTCACGTATGTCTGATCAACAGCGAGGTACAGTAGTGCTGCTTCAAGTTCAAACGCAATCGCATCACCCTGTGGATCCACGAAGCGTTAACAGCGTTCGTTTTATGTAACTGGTTAGATATCGCGGCGAGCATAGGCTACCAACTAGTGGTCGGACACTTGAAGACGTAGCAACGATATGCACTTAGATTTAATGCACCCTAAAATAATTTTTTTCCCCCCCACCAGTTATTCTTTCGCTTTTGGAAGAAAATGTATCCTTTTTATAGGCTGAACCATACGATATATTGTGCAAGTCATTTTACTTACCTCCTCACAAATTTAGATTCCAACAATATGCATTAATATGTATGTGACCTCTTTTATCCAGTGGTTTTCTTTACCTTTCTTCGATTCACATTTGTCATAGGCTCGAAACTCTTAATAATCTAAAGAGTCAAGAAAGTGTACGAATCGAGACCACTAATCAAGTCAACCTATCAATCCGCAACAATTTATTGCACACTGCGAGCCCGATCGTATTAGTCTGCCAAACAGACTGTGATAATGAACCCAAGAGTAGCAACTTGTATCTAATAAGAGCAGGCCCTCGTAGTACACCGAATGGGTGGTTGGTGAGGAGTGGACTGTGACCAGGAGGAGTCTGTCGCGAGGTGGAGGAAGAAGGGCGCAATAATGGATATCGATGATGTTGGAGGAGACATCGGCACGTCCGCACGCATTCCGGCAGCGAGTTATAAATCACTGATTCGTATCTCGGTAAGACCTCCTTAACCAAATGGATGCTACTGTCGATTTGAATTACTGCCCTTAGCCGGCGAGAGCCATTGCCAGGCCCGACATCCGCTCCAAACGGTTCAAAGTTCTATGTAAACTACCGCCCACCTTTGCATTCTACCGTCTGCTCCGACTCATCCGAGGCCCTTTGCCTATCCCCACCCTTCCTTTCTATGCGATTCTGCGCGCATGTTTGTTTGTCTCCCTAGGTCGGACGTACCCCCCACCCGCATCGAGTACAACAATGAAAAGAGTGGGAGATGGAAAAATATTTCAAAATTCATAACTAATCGTGCAAGATTGTTTCAAAGAATTTTAAGCTAACACACCCAATCCGCGACGCATTAGTCATGTCATATTTCTACACAAATATTATGTACTTTCTGATGTCAAGCTGTCCCAATTCTCTTGGATCACAGACCTATACTTGAAGTAATTACATATCAGAGGATAAATAATTATTTGAAACAATAGGAGATGATTCGTTTACCCACGCGTGACTTGACCACCCGCAAATTGCAAACCAATCATTATTTTCGTACAGGCATTCGTTACACGAGTGCCGAGGAACATGCAGCGCGAGCCTTCTGCGAAAGTGTAATTTCTAACTGGGAAAAATGCGAGAGGATAATTCCATGCGAAAGTCTCGCCTCGGGAGAAGAAGTTGGCGACGGGGCGCCTGTTCACCGTGACAGCGTCAAAGTTGCTGTGCAATGTTGCTCGAAATGACAGTGTACAGTGATGTGTGTACGCATTTATGCATCAGGTTATGGCAGACTGGTCTGTCGTGACAGACGCGGCTCTGAATCACTCATTCGTCGCGTGGTGTGCCCGTGCGTCCTTTTGTTGTGCCTGCATATATCGCGCTTAATATTGCACGGACACACAATGCAGCGCGCCGTTGTTGCGTAGGTAGAGCGCAGGGGGGGAGAGCTTCTTCCTGGAGTCATCGGGACCGACTCCTCCCTACCGTTGTACCCTTACTCGCCTACCTGGTTTCCTTTCTACGATTAAAAAAACTATCAGTGTAAGGTTCGAGCTACGCTGTAGAATTTTTAGATTTTTTCTTTATTTCCGATGAAATCACGAGTCACGATGAGTTAACGGTTTAGGAGTGAACCACCTGAACGGCCAAAACAAAGTGGTTTCGAGTAATTCAGTTGAGTTTAGAAACCTGGGTTTGAAGTACCTCAATTTGCACGCGGTTCATTTTATAGTATTATCTAGTAAATTATTCAGCTCGTTTCATGTACCTTTGATCCACAAAATATTCAATTTCGGATATTTAATAATCCAAAAATCCATAAAAGCCATTTAATAATCGAAAAGAGAGTCATAACCCAGCAAATAACCAATCACGATATTTAAAAAAATCGGGTCCCATCAAACTATACCACACACGCGAAAAACAATCAGCCCGAACGCTTCCGACTGAAGGATTCATTAAGCAGTTGCCAAGTGGGAAGATGGGAAAAGGCTCGGGGATAAAAATGGCAAGCACGACGAAAGGCCCCTGCAAGAGGAGGCGGCCAAGTGAAGAAATGGAGGAGAGTACGTGCGCTGTGCATGCTTGCAGAGTCCACTCGATACTCGTCTCGAAGCCGGGTAGAAGAAGGTGGTGGCGATCTTACGCGTAGCAAAGAGCTCTCTCGCTACGGTTATAGCGGCGTGGCCGGCGAGCTCGGAGAATGTTGCTGAGGAATCATAGAACGGACGTGCTACGACTGACTGGCTCTCTCGCGCAAAAGGAGTCTCTCTGCGCGAGAGTGCACTGAGGCGACGGCTGCGGCCGCGGCTGCTCCCAGGCCGCTCCATGACTCGCACAATTCCCTTTGGACGCGCTCTGCTTCTTCTTCTTCTCGTGGTGGCTGCCGGCCTCGCACGCTGCTAGTCGAATCACTGCTGAAACGTGCCATCGCCTGGAAGGTGCGCGCTTTTCAGCCACCCGGCCGCGTATACGCCGAGCTGCGATCCAATAGAGACTGCATCCCGGGAAAAGCATCGAACCTCATGAAAGTCTGATGCTCTCGGGACTAGCTGGGATTAGAAATGTCTGCCTTATCGGGCTGCTGTACTTTTCATACTTCTTTCGCTCGACTTCCGTCCTTATACTGTGAGATCTGGTTTGCTAGGACGGCTTTTGAATTAATCGACATATTTATCGATGAATCTGCTACAGAATCATAGACATTTATCGAGAAATGTAAGCATCATATCGGAAGAGAATTTATGAAAGACGAATTAGTTGATTGTGTTTTTTAAAGGACCCTGTAAATAATATATAAATCGATTTCGCTTAATAAATCGAGTCACTTAATAAATCGAGCTGTCAAGCAAAAAGTCTTAAAGTAACGGCGATCCCTTCGACTCTCAAAAGGAACCTTATCGATAACGAAAACGTCAACGAAACAATAATTCCATCATAACCCGCTTCACCTGCCGAAGCAGTCACTCCCGCAAATAAACCCGAACGAGCTCTACTTTCAACAGCATGACACAGTTCTCCAGATAATAAAGGAAGTTGACTTGTAACGTGTCGATTAGACTCGAGCCCAGAGAGAGTGAGAGTGGCGTCGATTGCGCGACGCCGCTCCGAGCCCACTGTCCGAAAGACGTGCGAGATGGAAAAAGGATCGGCGTTACTTAGCTCGTGAGAGAAAAGAACTTCTCAGTGGCATGCCGGCCGGATTAACACCTGTCAGACACGCGCGCCGGCGTTGCGACGCTGAGTTATTGTCCGCGCGCCGTATTAGGCCACGAAACCGATTCCGATCGATCTCTTTATTAGCTCGGGTATAAGCGCGCGCCCTCCGGAGCAGCACTCGCTCGCTCTCATGCTTCTCATTCGGCTAGCGTGGAAGAAAGTGCACCTATTATGCGGCCGAAGCCGATCTTATCCAACTTCCACTCGCCCTGCCAAACACCGCTGAGATAATCGTCTCTCTCGCTGCCCGGCGAACGGCCAGCGTCCCCTCAATGTCCGCCGCTCGGTTTAGAGTCTAGAGTCTCGACGATGAAGACACGAGAGACGCCATTCAATTTACCTCGATTTCATAATGGCCGTTGAGCGCTGTATGGTAATCGGGCGGCGCGCATCATTCAGTCCGGCGGGATTTTTGTTTACTGCCGCGTGCCATTGACTTCGGTGCCCGACACGCTGCCTTGACAAAGCGTCGCGGCGCGCCGCGGCGCGGGCTACAGTGAATGCTCTGAAAGGAATTCGCCGCGTGCTGATTCACAGCCGTTTGTCTCGCGACGAATGCCGCCCGTCAAAACCGAGATGCGTGTTATATTCTGGTCCGAGGTATCGTCCGTCCTTCGTTGCGTCACGCGAGTCATCCCTATCATCACGTTTCCAGCGGATAATCAAGTGACTCGAATGAAAGAACTGATCGTTAATCATAGATCTGGCGGGATCGCCGCTTTTCATTTAGATTGATAGATAAAGCGAAGCTCAAGGGCTCAATTGAAACCCGGTACACCGAACCCATTGAATTTAATCCTCGAAAATTAACCGCTCGTCTTTAATAATACCATCAACACTCGCCGACACATAGTTCCGTGGACAATGAATATCCTTCAAACTTAACTAAAACAATTTTAATCCGATGTTGCATATTTCTATATTTGATAAACTGACCAATGCGGGACTGGGGAGTCAAGTCGAAGGTGAGTCGAGCCCAAAGCGATACTTTCACATTGTTTATCGATTAACCAGGGAGAGTGTGCAAATAGCAACGGCTTTCCTAGGAGAGAGTTACTGAGGCAAATCGAAAGAGCGAGAACCCGGGGGGCTAACGCGTCCTCGGCAACGCGCGAGTGCCCTCATTCATTCCTCACGGCTGGATCTCATGGTCCAGAGAGATGATAACTCAGCTCTACGAATCCACGCTCGGCTGGCATTCCCTTGGCTCGGTTAAAGACCCAACCGACTTAACCTAGCCTAACGCAGGCCCTCATAGTACCCATCCTGAGACCTGAGCTGCGTTGCCGCCGGCAACGACGTCGCTCCACGTGTATGCCGATCCACGCACACACACACACACACACAGATCGACGCTCACACCTATGACAGGAAGGTACGTGCACTGGGAGCCAGCCATTTTGTTATATAACTCCCAAGGAGAGGAGTCTCCTGCGAGCGGCTAGAAAAACGCTTAGACAATGCCGCCGTTGCGGCTTTCGAACGTATAAGGACTGTCTAGGATGCAATGACCCTAAGTGCTCTCCGTGGCTTTGTCCTCAGGCTACTGTACCCGGGTAATTACGAAACTGGGCTTCCCAGGATCGCACGATGCTACGCGGAGTCCTGCTCCTGCTTGTCAAAATGGCACGCTCCGAGAATAATAATTGATTTTTCTGGAATGGTGATGATGGTTATTTTTAATCGATTTAGAGTGACGGACTGAGTTGGTGTAATTGAATGAATATAGTATCTAATCCTATTTAATATATAATATATCCTAATCCTATTTATAATATATTATACTGCAATAACTATTAATGCAACTCTATAAAAATGCAAATAATATGAAAAAACCGCAAGAAACTTTTGATAACAGAAAGAACCTCTTGAGTCTTGATTTGTTTTATCCACCTTGCACGAATGCTCTCTCCCCGAGCTCCCGTTGTTCTTGTTCCACTGTATTGTTCTCTATCGGGGTTCGACCTGGACAATCCGAGTATTACCCGCGATTCCAAAGATTCCGTAGGGCCGCGGCCGAAAGATTACGGCAATGTCTCGGGGACAAAGGGCGTCGTTACGTGTCCTAGGCGCCACCGTGACTCAACCCCGGAATGTACGAGGAGGTTATGGGGCAGGCGCGGCAGCGGCAGAAGGGATTCGATCGGGTTTCGTGGAAGACGGGCTGCACCTCGTGGAAGAGCGGGACGAGGAGGAATTCGTGAACAAGGGAGCCCAAGAAAAGGCCGCCGGACCAAAAGAGAGCAAAGATCCGGCCGGGGACTCATAAATTGCCCAAAGACTCTGCCCGGCCATCCTCGCTCAGTGGTATGTCGCGCAAACCATTCTCCCGTTCTTTCTCCAGCTGCCCCCTGGATATTTACCGTGGTCCTATAAGGATTCTGTAAGGACCAGCGCGTGCACTCGGTCGTGCAGAGCCACGTGCTTCCCCTCCGTCTCCCCAGACTAACAGCGGTGCCGATCGCCTCCACAATGTCAGCCCCGGGGAGCGAAAAATCCCTAGAAATCCTGTAATTACCAGCTCTGGTATCTCGGGAGCGAGCCTCAACTCATGTATGCACATGCTTTACAGCGATTCCCGGGGGATAGCTTGCATGAAAGGGCTTAAATGCGGGCTTCCTGTTAAATGTTAAATCACGAGCTCGGCCACTCGTGGGAGAGAATGCCTTCTTCCCTCGCTTGGTATCTTCAATGGGACCAATAGTCCCCATTTCATTACTAGAGTCGAAAAATTGTCACTTTCATATTGGATAGACCTTGGATATTCATTTTAAAAGTGTAGTTTCGAATGTGGCTTTTAAAGCTTGATAAGTAAATTTGGTATTAGACATGTAGAATTTGTTTCAACAAGATATGAATAATTGTACTATTGGAAAACGCTTCTCTAAGAGTAAAATACATATACCATTGTGAATCAGCTACATTCGTAGTCTGAGCCATGGCAGATTCAAAGAGAACCCCGAATGAATCACATGTCCAACGAAAGCAAAATGGCCAATGAAAAATCGCGATTTATGAATCATCGTCGCGCATTCGCCAGCGAATTTTGACCTTTCACTGAACCGCGATGACGAGTATTTGACTGACTCACACGGCAACATATGAAATAACTAATGGCGAGAAACAGTATAGCTAATTCCCAATTTATTTATATTTTTTTACTCGCACAAATTCATAATGAATTTCACTTTCCAGGTAATATATATAAAAAATTATACGACTGTTTTACTCTTTTCAACTCTTAATTGCCAATTCGATATCAATCCGGAGTGGCCGGTATTAACACTTAAGTGCTGAGAGGATCCACATTAGTATTCGATTGAGTCTCGCAGAAGGAGACAGGTGGGCGATGGAATCCCGCGGAGTAAATCGTTCAGTGGTACGAACGAAATTCAATTTAATTTCCCTCCTGGCCGTCACGATCCCTCTTTCCTACCAGCGCCTTATCCTGCTCTCGTACGACCGGGCGAAGCTTTTTCTTTCTAACCTCCTGAGATTGGATGCCGGCCTTCGGCGCACCGCGAATCTGCATGCGGTAATGACTTCCTGCCGTAAAACCGGCGGAATAATAAGAGTGCACGGCCCCGTTATCCCGACCGACCACACTCGCGCCGCCGTGCACAGCGTGCAACAACAAAATGGAACCTGGAAAACCCTCTGCCTCTCTTCGAACAGGAAATAGACTTTGCTTGACAATTTAACCAAGTACATGGCATACGTAAGAGAAATTAATTAGAATATTATATTTCTGGAATTTTATAAACTCATTTCTATAGTTTGACACCGAAACACTTGGACGGACCTTGGACGTCCCGACGTCGCTGCCGAGCGACGCTGCAGGTGCAACTATGATTTCAGGTGAGTAATCGATATCGCACGCTGCCGCCTGGATACTCCCATGGAGCGGCAATTTGTTTTGCCGGATTATCGTGCTTGTATCAGCGAGGCGATTACGGGGAGTGCGAGATTCGACGGGTCACGGTCGAAACACATCGGCGGAATTTAGATGCACCGAGGGCGCGCGCGCGCGGCACGAAAAGCCGAAAGGAAGCTACGATAATCAGAGAGCGATCTTTATTACTCTGCGGGCAGCTACACCTTGCGCGAGCCAGCCAATATCACGCTACGCAACCTGTACAGGGTGACTCACTGCCTTTGAATAACCACTCGCGTAAATAGGCTCATTGTAATTGGTCTAATAATTTCAATCATACACGAATGTGCCTTAGCTCTCAAAAATATGTTTTAAACCTTCAACTATTTGATCAATAGGATTTATTTTTTTATTTACTTTAGGTGGATTAACAGGAATTATATTATCAAATTCAAGAATTCATCCCTACATATTGCATATGATAAAATGCAATGCGCATAATCTGATGCAATCTACAGTTATTCACAAAATTCAGTATGCATCTACCTTTTACAAAATACTAATATATCTCTCAAAATTAAGGCATAAAAAGTGACTTTATTAATTATTCATTGAGACAAACGGACATAATATATGTCGCATGTTACCAGGAAATTTGTGTCATTGTATTCCCTGTCTTGACAACGTCCACCTTTTACAAATGGACCTTCAATTTTGTGAGTAACTGTATACATACATAGAACTGGTAAAGTGAGGTTCGTTAATACTACTGCAGAGGGAAATGAATCACCCTGTACCGTGGATCTACCTGCATGCATTAATGCAGGTACGTCATGCGGTGCGCGCGAAGGTAGAGGCACATCAAGACGCCGCCGAGCAAACGTTCACCAGGTAGCTCACACACACACACACACGCCCGTGTACCTGCGTGTGCGTGGCGGCCTCTTCCAGCTCCTTTGATAACTTACACACTCAGCCGACGAAAAATCGTGCGGCCGGGGCTAATTGTTCGCGACGATTAAGTGCCTTCAAACCAACCGGCCGACACCTTTTGCTCGTCGCGGCGCCGAGCGCCGCGGGAATTAGCCTGCGTTCCTTCCACTCAGAATGCCGGCGCACTCTGCGTCGGCCACTGGCGCCAAGTACTGTTGTTTATACTGCGCTTTTGATTGATCGCTCTGTCGATTAAATTAAGTTCCAGTTTTGAAAGATGGCGAGTTTAATATCCGGCTAATCCGTCATTCTTCTGCTGTGACAAGTAAGTGAATAATGCTGGTAGTTCTTTGACGAGTTAACGTAACTTGTTTACAGACATAATCTAAAGCTCGTGGAATGTTTATGGCTTTAAAATACGTCTTTCCTTGGGTCTGTTTGCTGGCATATCTAATTGGACGTTCGTCCTCTGGACGAAATTACGCGCGTCGAAGTCACCGAACTCTACACGGGAGTATAGTTTAGAGTCGCCGCCGGAGGACGGAAGTCGGCGTACGACGAGCATAAATCCCGCCGCTGAATATGCAAAGTGGAAGAGGCCCCATTAAAGGATACCTGCTGGATGCGAGAGAGTCAAGGGGTGATGAGTTACCTTACCGAGACTGTCGGCGAAAAAATCGATAAGACGCTAATAGCAACGACAACAATCGACAGAATGGCCCCAATATCCGCTGGCCTTCGCACCTTTCCTCCCTTGTAATCACTTGACGCTTTTGAGTAGGTTGCCGAAATCGATAAAACAAAACCATTTCGAATACATAAACGAGAGCAATCGGGAACGAAACGCTCGCTGATTAATCAGAAGCACTTATCTCTTTTATAAAACTCCGGTTATAAAGATATCGAAAGTAATGCCTGTTCTGGAAAATTGCCCGATATGTATATTGGCGACATCATTCAGCGTCCACACTAATTTTCTCATATCTCACTTCTCTCACATTCAATGACACTCATACCTTCTTAACTAGAATCAAAAACCCACTCCACGTATTAATATACATATATTACTTACAAATTATTAACATGTAGAAATTCAATCCGCTAAATATAACACTAGGACAGCAGAGATACAAAGATATTTTCTTAGAGCGACGACATGACTAACACACGCCAGGTTACTGAATCATAAGGACTCGACGACAGATTATTACAGCGCTGAGTTAATTCAAAATTCGAAGGAGACTAAAGGGTATACAGGGGGTCGTGCTCTTTGATGTGCCGTGTAGTGCGCGAGCAGCTCAAGTCCGAGCCTATCTAGCCAGGGGGAGCAGAGGGAAGAGCACAGCAGGTAGCCACGGTGACGTATGATGAGTAATGTCGCCTCGGGAAAATCAACGAGCTACTAATTACCGCAGACAGTGCGTCGGCTTTTTATCGGCGCTCCGATGCGCCCCGAGTACCTTGGCCTCCAGCAAGGCCTTCAAGGCTACGGCGATTGCTCGACTTTATCCCACTCGAGCCCCGAGCGCTCCACTCAAAAGGAGAATGCTTCTACTATAAATGTATAGTGTTTGTCAGGCCTGTTTTCCCCTCAGCATTTTAGATAAATACATTACTAATACACTTGTACGATACTTTAAATCTTAAAAATACTTTTATCATTAATATTTCTCGGAAACTTGTGTAAATTACAACTGTGTATTAATAAAATATTGCAGTGAAAATGATGCCACGACTAATTTTTAGACTTGTTGCGGTTGTCATATTTTTGTTTAATATTTTTAAAAGGTTGATATTCCGGGCCCGTGGTACACACCAGGTATAAGTTCACCCCGTTATGTTTCTGAATAATGCAACGACCGAACCCAGACTATCCAAAGATATCCACTGCATCGAGTTTGCATGGATAAACTCTCAGCTTCCACGTATATATCTAGCCGATGCAGATACGGAATAAGTATCGAACGCGTCACGACCGTCGCGACGACCCCGTGAGAGTATTCGCCAGGCATTCCACCATGGGGTGTACTTTTCCTCCGAGCTCCGCCACCGAAATGAGCTACGAGTGACGCCATCCCGCAAAATAGAGGAGTCCCGATGTCGAGCCAAGATCTACCGCCACCTCCCGAATCTATTAAGCTTCCAAGTAGCGTGCCAGCCATTTCCGCTCCAACGTTTAGCAGCACGAGATTACGCAAACTGTTGGAGATCCTAGTGAAATACGGAAAACAAGAGAGGAAACAAACACTGCGCCTTTAAAGCCTGCGTATATACCAGACGAAAGAGCAGGAGGTAGACAGTGAGAGTATCGACGAGTATTTTAAAGATGCCGCTATGAAAATGAAATCTAATATTTATTGTTTTTAACAAGTATTGGAAACAAGTTTTTTGGGGGGAAAATTGCTTGAATGAATTCATTATGAAATTCTAATTCTAAAGTTCAAGATTCAAAACATTATTCGAAATTAAAATCGAAAGTCCTACGACCTACATATTGCACTATCTGTCATAGATTTAATATCCATTCAATACAGTTTCTGTCGTGTTTCACTGCAAGCGGATACATGTTGGACATGCACTACCACCTGCTACAGGCTTCGGTACAAAAGGATGAAACAAGAGTCGAACCATGAGAGACCGGCACAAATCGATTCGCACACTTCTTAGATTTGTACTGAAACATCTGGTATTATTTGCTATACTTGCCTGGTACACTAAGTTAACTTAATTAATAAAAGCTCGCTAAATATCGCATCAGACACAGAGCTCAAAGGAGCCTCTTCGACAAGCCACGAAAGCAGATGAATGAGATTTCCTTTACATTGGCAAAGCGTCGTTACGAAATGGGAGTCGTTAACTGGGTCACTTGTCAGAGACCGTTCCATTCACCTCTCGAGAGCGAACGGATCTCCAGAGGGAGAATGGAAGACGCATTTATGTCGGATCGAGCGGGGAAATGGGGCCCAGAAATCTCGAGACAGCTCGATTATTCCGCCCTCCTCAATATTCTGTGCGTGCGCGTCTCCTGTCTCCGCGCGTACCGAGCCCGACAGTATACCTATACGCGGACGTACACGCATACGTGCGCAGGCAACGATCGCGCGAAATCCAGAAGTCACGCCGAGCGGAGAGATTGCCAGCTTCCACGAAGGAATAAGTCTCGCGGTGCGACGTTAAAAACAGAGGCTGAGCGACGGGGAAGGAAATAAAAGTTTCGCCGCGGCAGGCGTGACCCTTTTACCGAAAACGGGGAGGCTGTTGATCCTTGGATTAACACTTCCATGCTCGTAAGAGTGACGGAGATATTCACTCCACTCCCATTTGAGATACGCATAAAGAATTTTTGGCCAATCGCTTACAATCGCGTACATATAATTCAGAATAAATATTCAATTCTATATTTTGTATTAGATAACCAAATTCCACGATTAAACCGTAAAGCTCAGTCCATGACAATTTCAGAAAATGACAAAAACAATTTTAAAAACAAAACAGTATTTCGGGACGCACTGATTTCCATAAAAACCGTCTATTTTTAGTTCCATATCACCTTTAAATATGAAATCGAAATAGAAAAAATGTTCAGTGTTCTGGAAACGCTCGAAGAAGAAAATGGGAAACGGTTTGCTGAATTGGCAGATCGAAGGTGCGCTCGCCTCCGCGAAAGGGTGCAATTGCACTGAGCCGCTTAGCGCTCGGCAAAAAGGCAGCAGGCAGCAGGCAGCTCCGAGGGATCGAGCGCGACTGGCGAGCGTGTCGTTTGTGCGGAGCGTCTACATCCCGCGACAGAAGTCAATGCCAAGAGTGTCGTTCACCTCCTCAGTGCGGCCGGGGCAACATATGGTGTGTATATCCTGACGAGCAACATACATAGAGAAAAGGGGGCCTCCACCGAGTAGGGTAGCACCGAGACGCCGTACGCCGCGGGAACCCGACGCTCACATTCGCTCCTTGCGCCGTGACGCGCGCTTAACTAGCGCCGGAATCCTTCCCACTGACTCGCCAAATCAATTACGGCTTCGCACTCCCGAGACAAAACTCAATGACCCTTTCCACCCCACCACATTTTTCCTCCTGTCCGCTCCAATTTTTTGCCCTCGCAATTTCTACACATTTTTTGCCCAGCCGGCGAGCCTTTCTGCGCAGAGCCCTCGAGCGGAGTGGAGCTAATCGTGAGCTGGACATTTTCGAGTGTTTGCTTTCGGCAGGATTCTCCAGTAACTACTTTCATGTGCAAAGGGTCGATGTACAAGTCCATGGTTATTTTGATAATGCGATCAAGTTATTCGTACTAGTATGTTTGGGGCAATTGTCTATTGCATTCTATAGATTATTGTTTAGTTAAACTTGAATTTGAACTTAGTAAAAAAACGATTTGGATTTTTTGATTATCACAAAGAAAGAATATTGTCTTTCAACTTTCAAATATATAGTTGAAAGTATAACTATTCAACTATATAGTTGAAAGTTGAAAGAGAATATTCTTTCGTTGCGATAATCAAAACATCCGATCGTTTTTTTACTAAGTTCAAATTCAAGCTTAACAAAACAATAATCTAATCGACGATACCAAAGTTAACGTAAACCAATGTAATCTAACAAAGACCATAAAATTCGATGAAAAGAGCTGGGATCCAGGCCAGAAGAATGTTGGTTACTAAGAGAAACGCGAAAATGGGTGCGAGAGGTGGAGAGGCAAGATAGTGACGAGAGAGGCTCAAGTTGAGGCTGTGCGAGTTCTCTCACCAGAGGGCCCGGCGCAGCGGACGGAGTGACGGCAGGATGCCGGGGGATCCTCCGGAACAGCGTGACAAGAAAAGCGGCGAACGCATTTATTTTAATTGGAGCCAACGTACGGGCGTACACGCGTGCCGGCCGCGGCAAGGACGCATTTCATTTCTTCCTCTCCTTCTTCTTCATCGCGGCTTCCACCTCTCGGCCCTCTCCTCATTTCGCCGCCGCTTCTCCGTCTTCCTTCCGCAGCGCGCCAGGACGCCGTCGGATAATTTAAGGATTCATTGTAAGTGGCGAGACGCTGCTCCCGACGACGAATGGCTTCCCTCTTCATAGCGCGGAGACATCGACCGCACGATGAATTCCTCGTAGCCGGCATTTTCGAAAAATAATTGCCCCCTCTCCCTCGGTCCGCCCCATCGCTTCTGGCTCTCTCGCTCGAAATGCCTGGCAAGCCGCGCGCGTTACCGACTGGTTCTCAGAAAGAACCGACTTTTTCTCGGTACTAGAAGCCTACCAGTCTAAACCTGTCTCCGTTTGGTACATTTTTACAGCTTAGACACGCTCCAGAGATATACCCACGTCGATAAACTCTCTCAAGAAAACAAAGCTATCCAAGCATGAAGAAATGTCTTGGATGTTTGAAGCAAGTAATTACCCAATCAAACATTACAGAATCCACATTCCGCATTCCGCATTTCAATAGTCACCAAGTAGATCAGAAAAGCTTCTAAAAACCCTCGCAATCAAGTCCTGCCGTTGGCATTCTTTACCGTTTTGTTTTATTGCAATCTACAGATTTTGTTATGAACAAGAAGCAAGAACGAAAGGAGAATTACGACTGGGACTAATTAATGCCATCCCAAGAGGCCTACATGCACAGGGAAGAAGCGTATACCTAAAGAGTATACACAGAGATAGCACCCAGCTCCGGAGTGTACAGGAGTACAGCGTCTAATGCACTTCCGCTGCACACTAGTCAAGCCTTTTGCGCTAAGCTCGCCGGAGGCTTATGCGCAGAACTCGTCCAGCCACCTGCGTATGCTAAGGCATCTGAAAGGTACACTTGGCTCAAATGAATCCCACGTTAGGTACTCTACCAGCCCCACTAAACCTTCCCCCCCACCCCTCCCATAGCCTCTCCCCATAGCAAAGGCATAACACGAGAGAGCATAGGAGTGTGCTTGACCGCATGAGTTATGGGGATAATTCGGCCACAGCGGAACAGTGCTTTTTACTAGTGGGCATGGTGTTCCCCGGCGGACTCTGTAGGCCGGCAAGCGGTTTGCTCGTAAAAGGTAGCATTAATGCAACGATCCCCGTCACACGGGCCCTAGAAACCGGCAGCAGCTTCACTCCCAGCTCCAGCGGCAGCAGCACTGCCCGCTATGACGGAGGTGGCTATTAAAGTGATTACAGAGAGCCGAGCATCCCCGTAAAGCAATTATTATGGAGGCTGAATTTACATTTATTCATTGCACCGCTCTTGCTATCCTCATGCCTTAAACATGACCGGTAGTCCGCGAGTAGTATGGGCCACCGGTGTTAATGATGCGCAGTGTCTGACCGAGATTTTTCTACTGCTTTTTCGGCAATTGTAGTATTTTGAGTTTAAGGTAAGGGGATTCAAGTGTGCCAAGGTTTTACCCTCCAGTTTACCCTCTGCATGGGAATACGAGAACTGATAATCATAAATGACGAGTCAATAATTTCTATTATAAAATAGAAATATCTTGGTGGTTTTTCTTTGCATTTAACTCGTACTGAATGTATTCAAGAATTAATGTTAACTTAGTTAACTTAGACAGACAATTCTCAACTAATGGTCAATGTCGTGATTGGTTGAAGGGGCGGTGATTGATGATTCCGCGAAGAGAACAAGTCACGATTTTACGGTAATGTAAACGCGAGGATGCAGAATCCCACGACGGAAGCCGGAGACCGAGTTATGAATTCGGCAAAGCCTTCTGCTCGGTCATTGACTATTCAAATCAGATAGAGCCGAAGGCATCGACGATGATTGATCGCGGCCGTTATCGAATTATCTCATAATTAATGGTACAGTTATAAGCGGAAGCGGTTGCGTCTCGTCTTCATTAGCTGTAACTTGACACGCCCAACTCAACTCAATGGATCCCGACGTTTGTGTCTTAAAATTTATTACTAACGGAAAAGAATCGTGTCAAGTGGGAAAAAAGTCTGTCGAACAAAAGAAATTCGATTGTACGAATATAAGAATCACCGGCCAGTCGGTTGCCACGTGCGCTTTCAAACGACTTGGCGCGAGACTCCACCGAATCTCCTGGTATTTATTTCGATTTTTTGATATTATTATTTCTAGCCCCAAACAGCTACTCCACTTAGATCATTAGTGATTACTCGGGACAATAGATACGCACTGAAATTCTCACGTTCATAAGGAGCCGCGTCGTCGCAGCATCCGGCCGTTCCTGATAACACCTCGGAAAGAATATCAGTGAGATTTCCAGTTGCCCGAAGCCAACTGGAACAAGCCGGCTCATCCTGTTCCACGCAACACTGCCCCGTGTACGCCGGCCTATCAGCCAGGCTGATAACCTCAGGCTATTCTACCACCGGTTCGTATTTCCGTGAGATTATCGCGAGCGCATCCGTGCACCGTTTACGCGTGCAAATGCGCGTGAGATGCTGCGCGCTCCACTCCGAGCATCTAGCCTCAACCCGCGCGCATCTAGATAGCTAAGAACCCGCGGGACATAGAAAGCCACGCAACTCTCTTGCGGATCTTCCGCGGGAACTCTCTCTTCAACTATGATTTATGGGAGGGCAACCTTCAACAATAATTTCCAGCGAATTTCCAAGCCTGCGGTCGAGTAAAGATCTTCCATTAGAATTCGAATTCATATTTTAGACTGTGAAATTCATCTTACCAAATTTCTATCACATATCTACTAAAACAGAAACTCGATAGAGAAATTATTCCAATTTCGCATCTCGAAATTCATGATTCCATGAAAGCTTACGTTCGATCAAAGACTATGAGGATCCTTAAAGCGGTACCAGCCGAGCCGCACCGCGCGCCGTACCGTCCCGATCAGAAAGCAGAAATCACCAGAGGGGGCCGCGCACGACAATGCGCGCAATAATGCAGAATAATGCGGAATAATGACTGGAACAATGCACAATAATGCGCTTGAATGTAATCTGGATTTAACTCTGCGGGGCTGCGCGGCACTCATTACGTGTTCCTACCCATCTCGTTACAGGCATTCCGATAAAGAGACGAAGGCGAGGAGGTTCAGCGCGCGCAGCCCAGGTGGACAGGCTCGCGAGCGAAGGCGGATTTTCCGGTGGAAAAAAGCTTCGAATAATGCAAGTGAATTGAATGGGGGTCGATATCCGGTCCCCTCGGTTTGGGGGGAGGAGGTTCTTAGAGGTGAGGTCCGATCGAAAGTTCAGGGACACGCTGCTATCGTGCGTAATATATTCCTGGGAGGCTCTACGCTCTAAAGCGCCTTTGCGTGTTACCACCACCCTCGCCGGCGCATATCTGCATTTATCACCAAGTTTTCTCCCCCGAGATTCTGTCCGCTGCTCCTCGGCTCTCTGGCGCTGGCTCGTGTCTAGGTGGCGATCGTGCTCGCAGCGCTCTCCCGGGCCCATGGGGCCACGGTAAGTCACGATGGGCCCCCATGAGCAGTGCGCCCCAGTGGAAATGGTATCGGCGCGGGCGCGCGCGCGCGCGCGCTATATGCGGGTCGTGCGAAAGTCAGGCCCGATTTGTCGATGCACGACTCACGAGCGACGACCGGGCGTGCACCGCACGCCACGAGCGTTCTGCTGACCCTGTCGCTCGCTGGCCCACCACCCTTTCTCCATGCCTAACCTTTGCCTCGCTCTCGCCCGAACCCCCACCCTACAAGGTGAATATCCTTCGTGTACGTCTTCCCCAGAGGGCAAGAGTTCGCATCCGGCGACGTTGAATTTGTTCCCTTACACATTCCTCAACAACTCCTTTTTTCAGAAGCTTCCAGTTGATCTATGTGTGATTCTCAAATTGCATAATGCGCTCAGTTAGCAATTGATCAAACCAGTCGTATTAACCAACGTATTATTATATTATATTATATTAACCAACCAAACCAAAATATTAAATACTTTTTTAATGAACTGATATAATAAATATTTTGAAACGCCGATGGCGTTAACCACTCTCGTTGACGAAAAGAAATACTAGAAAGCCATTCTGTGTTAGACCGACTTGAGTGTCGAAATTTGATGATTGCGTGACCCAGAGTTGGATTCTAGTCTCGTTTGAAATCCTGTATTCTCTGTAATTCCGTTCTGCCATTACGTTACTGAACTACGAGGGGATAATGAGGGAGGATCGCCGGGCGAATGGCAGAAAGCCAGGTGCCCGGGAGTGTTGGCTTGCGTGGCCACGTCGATCGGGTGTCCTCCAGAATCCGATTACTTTGCCGGGGTTCCCGAGGGCGATTAAGGGCTCTTCGCAGTGATGAGCACGCGCGAGGGTAAATTACGTGGCGCGGCCAGAACAAGATACCGATCGGTGCGCGTTCGATCGTGTGAAAATCAAAGGAATGGCCTTCGATTGGTTCGTTAAACCGAGCGGCGGCTCGTTCGCCGCGCGACAAAATGCAGTCAGACGTGCGGCGCATCCGCAACGCCGCTCGTATCACGGCGCATCGCACCCGATTATGCGACGCAATTCGACCACCGATAGACACCGCGAGCTCGGTCACATTACTCTGCCTCCAATCAATCAGCCGCTCCATTCATTCACCCGGCCGAATCCAAGAAATTATCATTTATTAATAATCATCCGAAGAATTCTCAAGTAACACTCAAAAGTACGAGCTCCCATTATGTAATCCAGTAACAAGGATCCGAACGACACACCTCATTACGCAAGTAAAAATTCCCGCTACGTGAAATCTCCATGTGGCAAATGACCGAGCGCCGTGCATCCCGGAAAAAGCTGCTTTAACGACTTGTCTCATTATGCGCGCGTTACCGGAGGGAAGAACCAAGTACAGGGTAGTCGACATTCCAAAATCGGTGAAAGCAGCGTAAAGTGTTAATGGTCAAAGAAGAATTGCAGGTCGCGTGTTCGGTATTAGTGATACTAATGAGTGCTGTCACGCCAACACCCAGCTGAAATTCGAGGAAGAGAATCGTTGTGTGTTGCACATATCGAGATCACTTACGAGCATCGTGATAGCCTCTGCCTGCACTAACACAACTCTTCGCTCGCTCCCGCAACATTTCATTACGTAAGGAAAATCTGTGGTAACCATGCAAACTGCAGTTATACCTTGCCACGTAATATTTCATTATTATGCCGCTTGTTATATTACATCGTTCTTCTGCTATTATTCCGAGCTGTCACATATCTCGCGCGAAACCATCTCCGAAAGGTGATTTGTTTGTATCTAGTTAGCGGGTACTCGAGAGTTGTCGGTGTGAGTGTAAATGGTGTCAGTAAACCTTTCAAAGTGATGAGGAATTCCAATTTTCCAGCTGTGGTTAAAACTTTTTCTTGGTGAATTACCTCTGTTTATATTGGAAATGAATCTTAAGTAAGAGTCTCAGTGTTAATTGGGATGTAATTGGGCAACTCGAGTAATAGTAATATCGCAAGCACCGGCAGTTACGTGTAATTACGTGTTCCGAAAAAGAGGCCGACTGGCCGATTTCCGAAACAGGAAAAAGACAAAAGTACGCCGTCTCTCTGCAGCGCATTTGTAGAATTCGCAATCGAATAAAGCAATTTCCTGTCCGATCGCCATACCCATTTACCAAATGTATTGCATTACACAACATCGGAAGACACTGGTGTTGTGTGTGGACAAATAATTCTTACGGGGCTTCCTTGGGCTTATGTAATCGTTAAATAGTGGGAGCGCCATGAAAGGCAAATATATCGAGGAAACACGAATGTGTGCCAACTCTCGCGACCATCTACATCACCTCCTCGAACGAGAGCGGAAGTACGCGAAGGAAATGGGATTTCGTGAAAGCGCCCACTTAACACCTAACGGGAATCTCATTAAAACTGAAGAATCAAAGAATCCTCCACTTTATTACAAGTCGAAATCAAAGCAAATGTACCTTCTATGAAATTAATATTCTACATCGTCAGTTTCAGCAACATACCAATTACAATTGCATTGCTACGATAATATTTGAGCAGAAAAAGTTGTACAAAAGAGTTTAGTCTCAATATAATTAATAAATCAGTCAATATTAAAGAACGACATTAACGAAGATATTAGGCATATATTTCTATACAATTTTCTTAACCAAAAGATCCCAGGCTGAAGAAACCATTAAAGAAGGCAGAAATTTAAATTGAGAAGAGGAGCTCGCTCGCTCGCACGAAAGCAAGAAACTCGAGGCGCAACTCGACGGCGAAGCAAATGCATCATAGCGCACTTCCGGCGAGACCGGACGCTTTTCTCACGCGGGCAGACGGTCGGCCGGTAGCATCCGGTCAACGTACCTGCGAAAGAAGAGTGTACAGGCTTTAATTAGACCGAGGCGATTCACGAGCGTAATTACGGATCTGGCGGCGTCCGCGTGCGGCGTGCGCGCAACGGAGATTCAGAATCCAGACGCCACGCTGGTATGTCTACCGAAGCAATCGGAGGCTGCGCACTCGAGCAACCGGGCACGCTGCTCTTGGAGAGCACCTCCGGCTTTTTGCTACCTTTGCATCCAAGATTAGCAACACTACCCAACACTCTTCTGCTGTTTCCTTTGTGCGCGGGAATATTCCCACTTTTTTCCGAGAAACAATTACTGCGAGAAGTTTTAGTTTTTATGGAAGTTTGAAAAACCGGAGGCGGATAAAGTCAGTCAATCGATAAATAATAAAACATTCCTAGTATTTCACATTTTCACCGTGAATTTTCTATTAGAAAAATGAGATTATATACGCGACGCAAATCTGATAAGAGCTAACAATAATGATTATGAATTCTCTAATAAGATATGCTGCAGCCAATTTCTGCAGCTTCATTCTTAGAAGCACTGGTTTCACGGGATGATTTACGATCGATGTCCCCTTTATTGCCTGCGCCCTTATTATCACGGAAAATTTGCAAATGGCACATGTCGCGGCGGCGAGCGGCGCGCGCGCGAGCAAGTTGCTAGATATGCAAAGTGTACGGCGACCGGCCCCGATGGAATTTGCATGATTAGTAGCTCTCGAGAGCTCTCGCCTGTCAGGAGGATGTTCCTGTAATCCTCGGGAACGCTCCTCAACCAAGAGCACGGACAGCTCGATCTTCGCGAGGTTCGCCGACCGATTTCTTGTAACTCCTTCATTTTACGCCTATTAAACTTCTCTAAACACGTCTCGCGGAAATAGGTTTTGGCCTGGAATGAGTTTGCGTCCCGCAAGAAACCAACGAGTCCCGGGCTATCCTACTTTCATTATATTGTTGATTGCCTCCGTGAGATTTCCTTTGAATATAAATGACGCTTCTTGCGGCAGAAAAACTTCCTGATATAATTCTCGTAATTGCACTGTTGAGAACTGTTTTTATATTCGCAGAGTGATTCTGCGCCGACTGAAGTCAAAATTTTAAGATTTAGTAAACTCCTACATACTTGAACTCAACTTTATATGTATATTCATAAGAAATGGACGTTTCTACTAGCCAACTTTCAAACTGGGTACAAGTACATCCCAAGAGAAATATCCTGACGGGCAGAACGAATGAAAATGTCTCAAAGTCACTTTTACTCCTAGCTCCATCAAATCGAGAAATCATGTCACACAGGTCTAGGAGAGGCACAGTGGAAAACAGGCAGGGCATAATAATTGGCTACTGCTGCCCGCAGGAATTTCCCCGCGGCGAGCAAAGAATGCAATTTCAAGTATCACGCGATCCGGCCGATCTAAGGTCAGGGCAACTTGCCGTAAGTGGAGCAGCGCCGGGCGCTGCTTTATGTAATTAGCTCTGCCGGTTCTGGATCCTCGGCCGCCGCCGCCACCGGCTCGCTGGAGTTACTTTCACGCCTGCCCGACGATAAAGGGCATGAAATTTCACGATTCCGTTGTATATGATTTTCGCTTCACATCCCCCACCAACCAACAGGCTTAATTAAGGCGCATTCCGTTTAGGAAATAGACCGTCAACCGTTTGAAGCGTTGGCTATCCGTTCGATCAATCTCACCTCGTAACCACCAGTCGACCCGAGATACACGGCAACGCGAACCACCGCGAGATATCGATACCAGCACCGTCTTGCTGGAGAAAGTTTCTCTAATCGTGAAAACGGACGCTGACCTTTCCTACGCTCGCAGCCGATTAAACAGCTCGTTTCTGATTGAAACTAATTGATACGCTCGCTTATGATTGAAGGTAATTGATGCGAATCCGTCAATGGTATCGCGTTTTGCTGTCTCAAGTACTTTTATACCATTTTCAGCATTGTTGTGAGTGTGCAATGGAATTGTGATCCATGAGAAGAACATTCAAATTTGACCTTT
This sequence comes from Crossocerus cetratus, assembly GCA_963675795.1. NCBI lineage: Eukaryota > Metazoa > Arthropoda > Insecta > Hymenoptera > Crabronidae > Crossocerus > Crossocerus cetratus. The sequence continues at coordinate 18,591,826 of OY776668.1, forward strand.
TGTGTATCTAAGTCCAACGTTGTTATTAAAATATTGTCGTTATACTTGTAAATGTAGAAATGCTAGAAATATGTTTAACATATTATTGTTGAGATTGAAAAATTGGAACAAAAGTCTAATAACTTTAAGCATGACAAGGTACAGGCATCGAAGATCAAAATTGGTGGGGTGGATGAGAAAATTGAATTGAAATTCACGCGGCTGGAATAGCGGGTTGCGTGTAACAAGATGACACGAGGCTACCGTGCATTTTGTCTCAGATGGTTAACAACTTGATCGCACTTTGCCCCCGCTGCGAGACACGTCCGCGACATTTCGCAAATGCGTCGTTGGCCGCTCGCCTTCAAAAATCCCCTTTATTTAACGTTTGGAAAACCGGTATGTCGAGTGGAACGAACGCCCTAACACTTCCACGTGCACTATTAATCATGGTTGCGCTATTTGGCGGCGAGCGCCAGGAGGAGCCGACGTTTGTGTCGATGAAAAATGGATTCACCAGGAATCTATCTCAAAAAGGCTCCACGTTTCGACGGTGTGAAACGGGATTAGTTGAGTAATGCGAGATGAACTAATGCTTGAGAACGAGATACCCAAATGAAGAATCTTTTACGCCTATTTCATAATAATACAGTACAGTAAACAGTTTGTGGAAAGTCTAAATATGATTACCTTCCTCAAGTTTTTTCTTATTATACATTTTTAAATATGACTGTTTTATATGTTCAATTTAGTTCTATATTTGTATTGCGTAAGTGTTCATTCGCACTTAAATTAATGTGAAAATAATATATACATAATAATCCTAATGAAGATCTGCATCAAGAGCGATTACAAAATGAAAATCAAAGTTTCACATCTCAATAGCATTGAATGCCTGTCCTTCCCCGGCTACCGTGGCCCCTAGTAACACCAGCGAAAGGAATCGCCGTTGCCGCATTCTCTCTAGGAGAAAATCGCCCGAGCAAGAATTCCGACGGCCGTGGCATCGAAGTGAAGTTTCAATGCACCCGACGAAGTTCCGATTACGGGAGCTCGCCACTCCAATTACAAGCGCGAAGCTGCTACCGGTTGTACTTGGTTGCGCGCGCCCTCTTTCTCTCCGCCTCTCTCTCTTCTCGTGCGAACTGCGTCCTTTCGTCTTCGAGGAGGAAATAGCAAAAAATGCCGGCGGCGGCGACGGCGGCGAGAAACACCGGTATGACAACTAGTTCTCGGCTTGGATAGCGTGGATAGCTGCCGCTGGAAAGGACGCTCGCACCAGAAAGGAGAAGAGAGACAAAGAGAAGGCGAGAGGGAACGGGAGCGAGGGGCAGAGAGGGCAGGTAGAGACAGAGGGCGAAGAGCAATGACTACCGCGTGAGGGAAGAGAAGCAAGGAGGAATATCCGGCGCGCGGTTGAACGCACGTGAGTGCACTTGTCGGCTTATGCGCTCGCCTCTAGATCCCGGCGCGCGCGCTCTCTATGTGCCGCTGTCAGTGTGGAGGTGCAGGTGTGTGCGTACCCTCTGTACAACCTGTTGCGAGCGCCGCCGTGTGCGAGATGCCCGACATGCTTGAGGGCAATGTCAGACCACCGCTTTCTGACATACCCGTATACATTTGCTCGCCTCTATGCTTTTCCACCGAAAGCCGAGCGGCTCCAGACCAGCTGGGATCGCTCTAACTTGCTGCGAGCCCGGATGACACTTATACTTGGGATTTACATGTTGTCGATGGAATTGATGAGTCCTCGACGAGTATCAGGAATTGTCTTATTACGCCGAAGGATATTCGGTATGTTGTATGTTTTAGTCGAATGTATATCAATTGATGATAGGAACATTAAAATTGATTATTAATCCCCTTGCAAAGTATGAATCAGGAAACTAGAAAGTTAGCTCTTTCAAGTCCTTTCGCAAAACTTGTATCCCACCAAGCGTTCTAACTGCGAGGTTCTCTATACGACAGTTGAATGCACGAAGCCGGTGTCGGTCGGTCTAGTGTCAAGGTAACCACAAAAATCAATCTATCCTCGTCCTAATGGATCACTAGTACGTCGGCGTGGCGGGCGTTCAAGGAACTAATTGGCCCGCCGTTAACCCGGAACAATCGAGCACTGAGCACCGAACGCCAAGCGCAGTTGACAGATTCCGATTTAATAGGCGACTGCCAAATCGGCCGGCCCTCGATAAACAAAGCGGAGCGAGTGGTCGGGGTCGTGCGGAAGGTGGTCGGACGCTCGAGAGGTCCAAGTGATCGACTCTCGCGCTAATGACAATGACAGCGACGCCAGGGCGTCGTTTCCTGGCGCGGCGGCACTCGGCGTTCGCGCGGGAAAGTCAATCCACGTGTACTCCGAGCTAATCCGCCGATAAACGAGCCTGAAAAATCGTCACGGCCGCCACGCATCCTTTCGCAGGAATAATAATAAATCTTACATCCTATTCAGTCCTCCCTACCCTTCACGCTCATCCTGGCCTCTTTGTCTATGCCCGAGTCTAGTCGCATTCGCATATAAGCCTCTAGTCGAAGCATCGAAAGCCACAGGACACTCGCTCCGCCAGAGAATAATGAGAGTGGGACTGTGGGGGTATTTTGCGCGTAAAAGGAATAGAATCGAAGCCGGACTCGCGCGGATGGCACTTTCTAAGCTACCTCGCCTTTGTTGCTGCTGCTTTGATGTTAATTGTCCACTGGACCTGCTGAATAGACCCATTGTGGATGGAATGGAATTGTCATTCAAAGCCTTGGGGCTATTAAGCACTCTTTGCCAGGGACTCTACTTTTTTAGGATGAATAACTCTAAGTCTAAACTAATTGTTCATTGAAGTTGGATGAAAAATGAATGAGAGACTGTTTAATGGTATGCACGTGGATTCGTGGCGGGCGATGATTTACGGAAAGAAATGATTTAGAGAACATCACTCACCGCGTTTCAGCATCTAAGTCTAGAATGCATTATGCCGCGTGGAGCTGCTCGAATCGTCTAGAAAGAGGTGCGGTTTCCAGCATTGCTATCTTATAATGCACCATAACACTGTCATCGTCCATTAACCGCGTCTTCTTTATTGCATCCAGGCAAAATTCGTTATTTACGAGTAATTGTTCGCAAATAATTGTTCCCGTAGACAACGAGTAGACGGAACCGAGCAAGTCAGATAAAGGATGATAAGCATTACGGTAGAGAAAGAGAAAAGAGAGAGAGGGCGAGAGAGAGTTGATTCGAAGGTGGAATCCATGAAGGAAAGGATTTGATCTCGAGATAGCAACGTATCTCTTGGTGTATCAGCCTTCACAGAAGCTCGTATATTCTGTAATGAAGGGAACTTTGTCCGTTTCTCTATAACGGTTTCTTTCCAGCTCCATTAATAAACACATTGACGCATTCGAGCCTAATTTTTCTTACTTTTAAAATCTTTAATAAGTCTTTGCAGAAACCCTGTTTAGGGCAGTTAATTGATCACCTTGGTAATAATTGTAATTATATTGTATGATGTATGAAATATATATCGTATGAAAACTGTTTGAAATGCAAGGTTGGATCGCCCGTGATGCTTTCAAAATTAAATCAGCACCCTTCTCAAGGTTATACCATAGCTGGGAGTTCGTGGAAGCGTCAGAGGACGAAAGGATGCTGCCAGTAATTAAGACGATGGTCCGCGTGGAGCCGGTAATTATTGTGAATACGAAAAGCTTCCTGAATGAGTCGGGCAGAACCAATTAATTCGAGCTAATTGCACGCTGCTGACTCATAACGGCGATCGCGCAGTTGTATACATACATGTATGTATAATGTTAGGGTCCGCGTGTGGATCAACTAATAAGAAAATGAAGTGTATTGATGACCCCAATATGCTAATGCTGGCAAATTTTATGTCATTTTAATAGCTGCTATTCCAAAAGTGAGCCCGTCAGATACTTTTGGCTGCGGATGACAATTAGTATGTTGTCAAACGGGTTCCTGTTAGTGTCGCCAATAGGAAGTCGTAAATTTGTAGAATAGCTCCCTACCGGTATGGCACGGTGCTACTGTTTTGAACATACAGTCTCTTAAATTGTGAAATGTAAAATCTAAATATTTCTACCAAGCAACGTATTCGTTCGCACAAAGGACGAAGTTTTTCTAAAAGACGATCACAAAACTCAAATCAGTAATAGCTGGGAAATAGCATGTTTTATGCATACGCTGCGCCCCATAATAAAGGCAAGCGCTGGGAGTGGAGCGAAGGCGTCCCGACGCGAATTTCATACAGCTGACTTGGCTCAAGCCCGGGCTTCGGGGTATATCCGGCCAAACCCTCAATTATATTTTGATACGCCGAGATTTAAGGTTAAGGGTCGACCCATCCCCCTAACCGAAGGTATCCGAAACAATTTCCGAGCAAACGAGGCCCTTCCTCTCCCGTCGACTCCTCCTTTTTTTCCCTTCAGGTACTTTCGCGATACACATTGAAAGGCGGGCGCGCACCACTCATCTCCTCTTAAAACAAACAGCAAGTCGTCATCGTGACTGAAAATCATTCCACAAAACCTCTGGTCAAAATAATATGAAATTGGATACAATTATAACCAGCATTAAAATATGAAATAAAAAGATGTTGAACAAAAGTCAGATGAAAAATCACAATAATAGACTGGAATTGGACAAGTGATTTATTGACGCTTTCTTTGAACAGTGTAAAGGTATTGTAGTTAGACGCGCTGTTAATTGCTTTACGGCATTCTTCTTTCCCGAGATCATTCATCTCTCATTGATACGAGCTCTCCAAGTATTCAATTGATTTTGAGATTCGCATCGGCATTGGATGAATGCCGCAGCACCGAGCATCGCGAGACTGAACAATGAACTGTCTAATCTATTCCTAATCTATCAGCGATCGTGCGCTAATCTATGGTGTATCTCTGACGAGTGGCAAAGGCGTACTTGAAGAGTAAAGGAAACGATGTCAGTGTCGCAGGTGTATGGTGTATCTGTCGCCGAGAGCTGCGAGGAACCCTCTTCCAGCGACAAGTGACCTCACGCCGGGTTTTTCGCGGGCTAATTATCATGGTAATCAGCGAGAGCCATGAAAGTGGCACGAGGTTATTAGCGAACCAAGTATGTACTTTGTTATATGGCCGTGGCTCGCACCCGCTACACGAGAAAAACGTGCTGCTCCGAGAAAACGGAGATTATCGACTCGTCACTATTATTATGTAACTCTTTAGTCCAAGGAACTCACTCGGAGAATACCCGTGATGCACGTTCGTTTAAGGTAGACAACTCTCTGCGACGAGTCGTGAAGATTCGTACTTTCTCGAATCCCATTATTTAAACTGCACTTTTAAAAGAAGGATTATGAACATTGACACTTGATTCATTCTTCTACTAATGTTTCCGAGCCATAATTAATATGCGTGGAAAATTGTGGGGAAACAACAACGAATTGAAATCGAGTCAATAAGTAGAATGGAAAAGAAGTTGTACAGAATAGTATAGTATCAGTGCCGAATAAGCATTGTTATTGTGTCCTGGCAGCATGCATTTATCAAAATCATTAGAGCTAAATGGACAATTGTGGGAGACAAGAATGCTCACGAAACGTATTGTAGACTCTGCCTCCACATCACTCGGACCGCGCAGGGCCCAGTTCTAAGAAAGTCTGCGTCCACTTTCATTTGCCTTTGGCATTTTCCGCACAAAATTGTTTCCTTCTGACGGAATATCACATATAATCGGGTAACTCGATAGACAGAGGCGCGCACCAACTCCAAGAGAGTGCGCGCTATTCGACGCAATACAATTTGTACAATGATCTGGGAATGGGGACGGCGAGTACTTGGCTGCACACATGAGTCTATTGCACCCAACCCTGATTAAACTTATGGTTTAAGCAAACACGTTAACTCTTATGCCTCGTCCGCGATCAGCGAGATAAATCTCCGCGATCATTATCCACGTACATTCGACACAAAAGCCAATTGCAATTTACGCTGGGGAAGATTATTACTTTTAAATATATTTTTTTGTAAGCATCGCATGAGAGCAGTAAAATGTAATGATATACTCAACATTTCATGTTGAAATTATACTTCGAAGGAGATCGTTTCTATTCTAATGACTTACTCCTGATTGATTTTTAATCGACTATATATACCTCAATACAAATATAGAACCGGGCCCCAGAGTTACAATTAGACAAATTCGAAATCATGTTTCCCAGAGTCGAATTAGGTCTCAACTGATTTGAACGGACGTAATAATTGATTTCCCAAGTGGAAGGATTGAACGGGCCAAAAGAGGTGTCGGAGACACAAACACCATAGAAAGAGGCTGAATTTAAGGGAGCAGATGAAGATTTAGACACGGCGTGACGGGACAATATAATAAAAGGATAATTGAGTCGAATCCCGGCGGCTATTCGGCATGCAAAAGGCGCTCCTTAAAATCCCCCAGCCGGTAAATAACGAGGCGATCTAATCAATACGATTTGTTTCTCGGCTCTCGCTCTCATGCACGCCGCTTGCGAATGCCTGTCTATTGAGACGTTACTCCTTTCTAACGAGCTCTCCGTTTTCCCTTTCTCGCGAAACCCGCCTTAATTAGGCCTTCCTGCTCTTCGTCCACTTTTCTCTACGACTTCCGTGACCAATGAGCGCCTATAGTGACTTTTCTATTAAATAGTCGAGTATAAACAAGTTCTCGGAGTAACCTTTCAACAAGTTCACCAAATTTTCTACGGAATTTCTCTGACTTGGAGAAAGAAATTCGAACAGGTCTACTTGTTTTGTATTGTATGTGCCGCTCCAAAAAACCTGCCATTTAATTCGTATTTTATTAAAATAAGATAAAAATTGAAGGATGCATTAAATAGTCAATCAGAGAGAAACACGTGTTTTTGGGTCTCAGTACGTTGCTCTCATAACTGTAAGCTTATTATGTCACCGTGATACCGATTAACTGTTCCGAGCTCGGAAGTGCGTCGTATTCAGAGTCATAACCATCCCTCTGCATTACGAGGGCCGTTTCCTGATTGCATTGAGGCTTTTTAGCAGCCTGGAAGCGGCAGCCGGGCCGAATAATCGGCTTAAATGGAACCAGATCTGGCTACTACCATCGAAAAACGAGAAGGAACCGCCGAGATGCTGCGCTGGACCGTTAGCTGGCCGGTTTCATTGCCGAGCTTCTTCGGCCACTGTTTTACGCCTCCAGACGCAGCTACTGCACATCTGTCTCCCATAAATTCTGATATTCCGTTACATTGCGGTGTAACAATTTTCGTCAAATACTCTGCATTCTTATCTCGCACTTATCATGCGATGCTTTCATTATAATAGCGGCAATATGCTGCTGCAAATGGGAATAATAGAATACGTGAAGCTCACGACAAACTCTCTTCGAATAGCTTAGACGCCATCAAACAACTAGAATTACCACGAACTCCCCAAGGTATATTGCCCATTCGGATGACAAATGTGCAGCGGTTTCCCGCGCGAGAGCCCAATTTACTACGATCATTCGTTATTATCCCACGATTGTTGCCTCGTTACTCGAGAGATGCGGCGGCGCTCGCTGTTTCTAATTCCGATTTTTCCCGGAGCGAGCGCGGCCGCGACGAGTGTACTTACGTTCTTCCGAAAGAGAAAAGGAAAAAGGGATGGAGAGGAGAGAGAGCGGCTCTCGCGTTAAGGTTTTGCCCTTAACGCGAATCGTGCGGAGCGATCTTCCGACCATAAATCGCGGTACACTGCCGGTGTACATAGGAGAGAAGAGATCTAAGACACACAACATTCTCGTTACACACGCGAGAGGTATGCGCGCAGATAAAACCGGCGCTCTCTCCTCCCTCTCTCACCCCGAGTCGCGCGCGCGCGTGCGCAAGTCTAGTCGCATCGTAGCTTCCCTCACAAAGTTGCGCGCGACACTCTCCTCTTATCCCGAGCCACCCTTGCGTCTCGCTAGGTGTTAACGCGCATGCCCCGAGAGGACCCGCCGTTTTATGGGCGTAATTAAAATTTACGGCTGCCACGGCGCACAACGCCGAACGAACTACATACAATTTTCACCTCGCCCTAGAAGGTCAAACTATGCTTTACACACCAGTGATAGCAATGATCGCTCCTAAACCATGGAAATAAGATGTGTTTGAGTAGGATGCAGCTGCTCGCGCTGCTACTAACAGGATATAATGAAACTCATTTCTAACAAAGGGTGCTTGGTTGGACTGTAACACCAATTAAACTGAAAAAATGTGTGAATGTATAGTTTGACCCCCTGAACAAAATAGTATTAACCCTTTTTCAGAATGTGCCTTGGTTACCGAGAAAAAAAGGTGAATTTTAGTTTATATCATATCACTAACATATAATCTGGACTGAAACACCGACTGGGCAACCAAAGCGCATTCTGAAAAAGGGTTATAAGATTTTGTTTAGAAAATCGAACCGTATGTCCATACATGTTTTCAGGCCAATCGGTGTTCCAGTCCAGATAAGCGCCCCTTGTAAGATTACCTTGCATAGCATCGCGAGTCCACGGGTAAGAATGGCAAATGGACATTTCCTTTATTAAAAGGATGTTTAATTTTGCTATTAATAGATCAGCGGGCAGCGCAATTTCTCGTAAAAGGTCAGTAATACCAATCGGTGTCTCGACTGGACCAGTGCGGCGCGCACGGGAGAGCGGGCTAGGAAGTGCAATCTCCGAGAGCGCATAATTATTGTATCAACGTGTCTCACGTGCACACACACTGGCGGGAACGTGTGCCCATTGCATATCACGTAGAGAGGAGAGAACGTTACCCGCCACGAAATAATCTACCTTCGCGAAAACACTTATATGTGCGCGCACGGCTAAATGGAAGTTGCACAAATGCACTCGCAATCAACCAAGTTTCGTCATCGAGGATCACGGCGACCTGGGAGATCGTGTTTGCATAGGGAATTCTCTCGCCGTGCTCTGTAACCTATCCTCGTGGCGTCTGTCGAAATGATCTTGAAGGATAGCTCATTTTTATTGAGATAATAGTCCAATGCTTGCACGAGAATTGGGGGAAAAAGGGTTCGTTTCTAATATCAAACTTCTTGTCAAACTATTTTGATTAAAAATCTTTGCCAAAACTCCTAGCTAGAAAATTAAGAAAGGGTTTGTTGGTCAAATATCGCAAATACTTTAAACTCGCATGCCCTGGAACATTATTGCTACACACTAGTCACTAGAACTAGTCACTAGTCCATTGAGTTCGAATTGCCGGCAAGGATTCCTGGCGGCCCGGTTACGAATTTGATATACCAATTAGTTAATTTGAAAGAATGCCACCCAGCTTCATTCTCGGCTTTAATTAGCTGCTGTCTGATGTGATCTCTTCTAATGGGCATAACGACCTAGAAGCGAGCTACCTTTGAAAAAGGACCGCAGGAACGCCGTCCGATTTTCTGCCACGTCGCTGCCGCTCAGGCTTGCCGTACGGGAACCCGCACATTAGCACTTTTTTTCTCCTGGGCCCCATTGGGGGATATGTGCATATTCTAGGCGGTATCGGCTTACACCTCTGCCCCGTGGCGTTATTGGGCGCGATCGAGCGTAACGCGATTTCTGGCTCGAACGCAGCGGCTCATTTCGCCGAGCGAACCGGATACCAAATTGCCCCGCGCGCCCCCTTCAATATCTCCCGCCACCACTATTACGGTAATGCACGTGCCGAGTCAACCCCTCGCCGATATCTCTGCCTCTTCCTGCCAGTAGAAATTGCTGTTTTACAGATATCGTGAAAGCCGAAGGCCGAACCTTCCCACCAATCATTTGAAGATCGGGAGATCCATTTCATACGCCCACTCAAGGTCGATTCTGAACAATTTTAGCGAAATTATGGCACGTAATTATGTAAACACTATCGTTAGAACGACCTTATTTGTTAACGCGATTCTTTGACACGCTTTAGTTCAATACTGAACAAAACCTGAATTTTTAATTTTCTAATATTTGTTGTCTCATCAACTTGAAACACTACTGTTTTAATTAAGTTTATCTGTTCTTCTGTACACTTTACTCTAGATCGAAGATTGTGTCGTAGACTGTACGTTTGTGAAAGAAATTAGTAATAGGGAAGTGAAACGTCAATTTTGGTAGGGTAATAACGATTTCACGTTGAGTAATATGGCTAATTGTGTTACTTTAAACGGAGAAACTACTTGGTCATTTGGAAAGAGGCGTCAAGTAGATAAGTAAGTAAAACTGCGTTGAGATTAGCGTTGTAACACACCACGGCGTAATTAAGGAAGAAGTCCCTGGAGCATTTACAGTAAATGTTATTGAACTGCTCACGTTTCGCTTTCAGCCGGAAAAGGAAAAGGCGGGGAAGTACAAGCGTGTGTCATTATCCGTAATTTTCCTAAAACAACGGCGCACTGCACCGACACCGAAGGCGTGCTTTTCGCGCGTTCACAAAGCGTGCATTTCCGCAATCTACAACACGTATTCGCGTGCAGAAACGTCACGTCATTTACCTGTAATACCGTTATTACACCAGCCAGTGAATATCGATTTCTCGATCTTTAACCGCGCAAACACGGGACATAATGCGCTACAGTTATCCACGCTACGGGAGTCTACTCAAAATCACCGAAGAAATTGTTTAAGTACGATACACTAGCGAAATTCAAAGTTAATTCACGTTTGCTTTTACAAAATAATACCTTTCACCTTACCGCGAGAAAGCGAATATTAACTTAGTCTGTAAAATTAACTCTTCGCACTGCAACTGCTAGCATAAAACGATAAATTTCTGGATCTCCGAAATTTAATACCACAAAATTCGAAAAATGAATACAAAATTTCATAAAAATATTTCATAAAACACCAGAACTAAAACCGAAAGTCAAACCATTTCGGAGCTTCGATTCCGCAAAGAGCGAAAGCCGCCTTTAGTGATGTATCCAGAGATTAAAAACGTCTCGCTCGCTTTCCGCTCGGACGCGTCGGAATGAAGGAGCTCAGTGAGATCGGCGTAATCTCCTCGCAGCGAGGAAGGATGGAATCCTATATCGAGGTTCATGAGTCCACTTTTCACCGAGCGAGTCGATCAGGACCTCTGGCAAGGGGCTTCGCGCGAACGAGCAGCAATTCCGAGGAAGCGGCGAGAAGCTACGTTTTCATTTGACGTTATTACGGCAACACGTTCACCGAAGGCTGCCCATAAAAATAAAGCGCCCTCGTTGCTGGGACGCTGCGCGCTGTCGAATGGCTCGATAATTCACCGGGCGTTTGTGGAATCACTGCACCTAACACACACACTCCACTCTCTCTCTCTCTCTCGTCGGCTTTTAAGCCGGTGTGCAGTGCGCTACTGCTAAAACCTCTCACGTGTCAGGGGATTAACACCCGTGCTGGCTGGATCTGCCTCGGAAATCGGATGCCACCTGATCGCCTCCCTCCTCGCGAATGTTTCAATTGAAGGGGTACTTGCCAAGACGCGCGGCCGCACCACGACCGATATTCTTTACCGAAACGATATCCTATGATACCCTCTGCTTCTCACTCCGCTTCCTGCGAGCCGAGATCCAGCGAGATTAGCTGAAAACATCGCATCCCAACTCCAAACAGAGCCTGCTTAATTATGATGGGGTAACACTGGTTCTAGTAGTTTGAGTAGAAATCTAAATCGGGATGGTATTACTCTGCAGACTATAACTAGTTACCAGATTACTGTCGGCAATATGTGAATGGTTATTTATTTGAAATAGTAATAATAATATTCATATTGTATCAAATGAATGGTCCTATTTTGCGGTTTGCGTGTATTTCGCCTTCAAACTAAAACCTATACTGAACAAAAAATGTACATGCACATCAGCCACTGGCAATCCAGTAGCACCCTCCTAATACTCATTAAACTAATATTCTTACCAAACCTGATCATCATCCCACGAGGCTTCTACCCCGTCGAGTTATCGAGTTAACCATCAGCCAACATAAATTGGGAGCCGATTGTACACACAATGGCACACCAATTGGCAAAATCATTCCTGGAGGCCGCGTACGTGGGAGTACGAGTCGGGAGATAAGAAAAAAGAGGAAAGCGAGGATAACGAAGCGCATGTACCAGCGTGGATTCGATTCTTTCCCACTGTACCTTCCATCTTTCCTTACGTCCTCTCGTTCTTTATCGAATCGCACGGCGAAAGCAGTCCTTTTTTCTTTACTCACTTAGTCGAACCGCTCGTTAGAGCTTGGGAGAAATTGGACCTGATTCAACTACGCTTCCAAGAGGTTTAGCCCGAGCGAGAAGAAATCGAATAAAGGAACCGTCGCCAATTTAACTTTGAGAGAAAATCTAGAGCATCTGGGACGTTTCCCGGAGGAAGTCTAGAGCGGAAGTTGGACAGAGTTGAACTAGTTCCGAACGGAATTGCTAATGATTCCATTTATCTGGTAGAATCCACCACTGACTTTTAATGATTACCAATAAAAGGTAAAATTTACATCATCTATCACAATCAATTCACCATTTCCCATTTCAAAACATACCAATTAAAAATTTAAATACAAAAATATAATAAATTTCGGTAGCAATGATTAAAAAAAATGATTATCACCAAATGATCGGTCTCATGCCTGAGACTTTCCTGACATTCCTCCACAGGAGGCAGTAGTGCAACTTTAACAGTGCGCCAAGGATGACTCGCAGGCTGTAAGGATAACGGCTGGATTAAAGTGTATCGCAAAGCCAAGCCGCTTTCCAAGGAGATGTATCGCATCGTTAGGGATTAACCGAGCCCGTAGCGGGCAGTGCGGCAATAATAGCGACGCGAACAAATCTCCGGGAATAACTCAAATCCGCATTACAAGCCGCTGGGAGTTACCGAACTGCCACTGAGTAAATAGCGCCGCATTATTACAAGTCGCGCGCGATACACTTGCCTCTCTAGATTCGATCTCCATGTAGTGCGAGCTGCAAGACGTACTCCCCCCGTGGATGAAGCCTCTCCCATGCCGCGCTCCCCAGCCCCCAATGAATAACGCAATTCCGACAATGACAGAATCCCGCCGCAAGTATTGCGCACATTTATCTCCGCGATCGCACTTGGCACTGCACCTACTGTGAGGGCGGTTGGGGAGTTTCTCCTGGAGAGAAGTAAACTCTATGATCGATCGCAGACAAAGTTTCAACCAGTCGAGCCAGAGGACAGTATATCGTTTCAGTGTACTGTTCATACGCATATCGAAGCTAAGTACCAGAAGCGAGTGGCATTAAACTCGCGAGATAATTCGGCGGGTAATCTAGGTCGGAGGGGAGTGAGACTGATGGAGGAAGGACGGGCCCGGGCCCCCAAAGCTCACGGGCACTTTATCACGCGCACCGCGGCCGAGCGGGCCCGTTGTTGAAATTAATAAGCGGCAAATAAACCAACCCGCCGAGACAAATGGTGGCGCATTGTGCGCCGACGAGGTCGGTGCCGCGGCCCGCTTATTTATTTCTGGGTGATGGTGGTGGAGGAGCGCGCAGTACGTGTGTATAGTGTACGCCGCAGTGTATAGAGAGGTCCCGCGAGGCCCCGTGAGGCCCCGTGAGGCCCCTCGAGGCCGAACACGGCCGCGGTGATTAAGGAGATGAGCGGATAGCGCGCCGCCGATTTCCTCTCTCGTTTCCCTTCCACCACCTTTCTCCGCACCACTTTCTTCCCCGGCGAGGTTTGCTCCGATTTGCCGACGTCGAGCTCCTCTCCTCAGTCCATTTGCAAGCGAACGTTCTTGCGCCTAATACGAAAGTCACGTCCCTAATTCCTGAAACTAGGTTTGACGCGATTGTTGTTGTAGATAATGTCGATTCGACACTGCGAGAAAGTTGCTTCCAAGTTTTTGCGACGAGCAGATGAATTTCCACTTGGTTAGCAATCAGAAGTACCGTCAGTTTTTCTTATAGGAGCAGATCTCCTGATCTGTTTGAAGAAGTTTGACTTATAGAAACTCTAATCATTTCTCCATGCTTTCTCTGAGACATTCAAATCATTTCTCAATGTGATGCTACTTTATTTGTTTGGATTCTAGATCTACATCTATTAATTATACGCATAATAAGGCATATTAATTTATCTACGGCAAACCACTCGAATTTCGGAGTTGTGTCAAATTAATACCAGCGGTTCGAGAATGAAGAATCATCAGACTCCCGAGGGAAATTGAAGAGAAGGCAAGGAGTCTCAACTTGAGATATCACGATGTAACACGCGAGATCAGACGTACTCTCCGGTGCGCCCCGGGCGCGTTCTGCGAAGCGGATCTTTTTCGCTTTTTCCACGAGGCGCGGGCGCACGCGCACTCTTGGAAGCTCGGAGAAACGTTAGCCGAGCCGAGAAGACTAGGAGTCGAAGAGGAGAGCCGAGAGAAGGAATGGACCGGAGGAGGAGAGTGGAGCGATCGGGGATGTGTGTGTCGTGGTGGTCGGGGAGCGCGTTATAGATTGGAATCCCCCGATGCGCGGAGCCAATGTGACGGGCTCATTGCAACGCGGACGTGGCATAAGTGGAAGGAATCGCGGCCCCATAAATCACCGGGGCCCCCATAAACACCGTGAGCGCGTGTGCGCGTTCCCCCGGTGCCAGCTACACGAATCGCCATTGCGATCTTCCTGCGTTACAATAAATCAGGGACTGCCCGATCGAAAGAATCCAACAGCGACTCGCTCCCGATCCACTACTGTTATGTTGTACTCAATCATTATTATTAAAGCCGATCTAGCCGAGGAACTGCATTACCAACATTTAATTCTCCCTTTGACACTGAAAGATAGAAGTTGTATGTGTGCTAACGAAACAAACGAATTCAATGTTACTTTCTTCGGATAACCGTGAAAATGTAATGACACGTACGAAATCGAATCGGACTTCTTTAAGAAGAAACTGGAGAATCCAGCGAACGTTCGCGATGATCGATCCATCACCGATCGATCTTCCACGCTCGAAACTCGTCTTTCAAATGTCATTGAAAATCGGAAATCGTTTCCAATACTATTCGGAAGAACAAGAACTATGCTAAAAAGAGCTGTCATCCACATTGGACCCGACGCCCCAAATTCGCGAGAGCTTGTATCTATTGATCCATTTCCAATCAGCTATCGATCAAGCGCGATTAGTTACGGCCGCTTAAGCCAACGGCACCGTGGAACGGCTCGACTTGACTGGGAGTATGATGCACGATTAAGGGGAACAAAGCCCAATTTAACGGGAGAGTACGTAGGCCAGAGTCCGTCAATTAACGACTGGTTACGTCTGAATGCACAGGAGTACACGCACATAGGCTCGCCGCGTGGTGAATCGAGAAGGCAGAGGCCGGCCGGTCGGGGCGGCATGCTGCCCGCTCTTTTTCCCATTTCGCCGAGATAATCAGTGGCTACTGCGAATAGCCGTGTGGCTACGGTATAATTAGAGAGGCCGGAATCGCGGAGTTTCGTCGAAAAAAATCGATTCCACATTCTTCGCGAGGCGCATTCCATCGCTGGTCCGATAATCTCCCGGTGGACTCGGCATGGACCCAAGTGCTACCGCTGTTGGGCTGGCGCGCGCGCGAGAGAGTACGTCGGTACGTGCACTTCGAAAATCAGCAAGACCGATCCGTCTCGCGAGAGGACGCGTTACCCTCGCAGCCTCATTATCCTCGGCCGTCTCGGGAGCTTCTAATTGCCGCACCAATGGAAAGCCGCGCTCGGAGATACAGGCCCTCGCCATTGGCAGGCCTCTCCGCCGAGGTCCGAACAAAAGCCGAACGCGTCAGACATTAAACCGCGTGCGCGCGCGCTCCTGCGGTTCCGACTACTCCAGTCAGTTGGAGTGCCGGCAATGAATCATTCACCTCTCGCACCGGCTGCTACAGTCTGCCCCAGTCGGCCTCATTTGCCCGGGGAAAAAATGCTAATAGTGCCCCTCGTGTGCTCTCCACCACCGCAGCGCCTCAAATTGTCTTGCACTTTTTATGGGGGTTCCGTCACTTTTGCCGCTCGAATTAACCACCGTGCTTCGACGGATTTACGCGCCGCGCGTCCGACGCTCTTGCGGCCCACGCCACCCTTTAGACCGCAAACGATCTTCTAGTGCTCGAGTATCGTACGCTGGATCTTTGGGCCCTTGGCACCAGTCGAGTCGACGGACAGGAAGATCGCGGAACAATGTACCCTTTCTCGGAAAGGAACTCCGACTTTTGTTACTTTTTAAGTTGGTACAGCTCAAGAATGAATTACATCTATAGAAGGAACTAAATTTCGAATTATTATATGGTAAATAAAAAAATAAAATCAAAAATTTTATATACTGACACTACATACGCAAAGAACACCAAACTTTTTTAATAACGAATTAAATTTTATCGTTGGGAGCTTGTCGGAATGAATAGATGAAATATGGGTGGGTTTGACAACGAGGAGGAATGTCGATAAAGAAAGGATACGAGCGACTAATAGCAATTGCTATGGAATGTTTCGAGATGATCGAGTCGTGATCGTCCGCACCATTGATTTCGCGGGTCAAAGGCTCCTTCTTTTCTTCGGACTAGTCGGTTTCCACTTTACTATAAGCTAATAGGGGACCGGCAGTTCTGCTCGATTAGTCTTTAACGACGATACACTGCGCAGCCCGACTTTCTTCTGACTCGTCGTAAATCAGTAGGAAGCCAATTACCCCTTCGAGCGAACGATCCGCCAAATCGAGACGCAAAGCTGCGCGCGGGGTGCTCCGCTCCTTGTGAAACATTGCCACGGGCTCATAATAAGAGACAATGGCTAGAGAACATTGCATCTCCTATTATTTCATCATTAACAATTTTCGAGTCTAGTTATTGTGGACATTTTAAAGGCTTTTTTAATCTTAACTCTTATTTATAGACGACTACTAGTATCTTAAAGAGTTTTATTATATTCTTCCATGAAGGGTAATGAATTATGATTTGCGCGGATATGGAGTATCCGTGTGGCACTGAAATTCAGCATAACCCCGAGTCGTATGTGTACGAGGGCTCGATTAAGGAAGGAAGGAAGGGGAGAAGAAGAGCCAAGTAGGGGCCAGTAACCAGTGTGACGGATATACAAGATATAAAGGCTAAAGTGGGTAATTAAGCGGGCGGATAGATATTAAGATATCGGGCGGGAAGGAGTGCGTCTCACGGGGCACAAAGTGGAGCGCATAATCGACGATCCGGCGAACCGCTGCCATTAATGGGGCACCAGGGGAGTAAAGAAAACGCTAGTAACGAGCTCACTCGAGCTCCTCTTAGCTCTCCGTCCAGAGCGTGGATGGGATCCGATGATGTTCATCAAGCGCACACGCGCAGGAAGCGAGCGCGTTTCATCCCGGCGATAACACTTGATTTCAGAGCGGATACAATATTTTAGTCGACGCGGGTAACGACGCTTGCTCGTACATCCGGTACCCGTGGGACCCGAGTTTACGCCGGGACGACGCCGCAGGATGTGAGCACGGCTTGAAGGATTCGACAAAAAATCGAGTGGCGCCGATCCCCGCGTCGGACCAAGTCTTTATCGTTGATAGTCTCACTCTCACTGGATTAACTGGTTTGGAATTGAAAGGGAAATCTAAATGAAAGCCGTGTTGGGAAGAATGAATAGGAGTCTAATGCTATCACGTCAAGAGAGAAATTATATTACGAAGCCGTCTTATCGAGTCATTTAGTAATATTCGAGTAATAGAAATATTAAAATCAGTAATATTGTGCTATACCACGTACGATTCCCTACAATTTAACAAAATGACTGCAACTAATACTTCGAGACAAAAGAGAAAAAAATTCATCGAATAAATTATCAATAAATCATAAAGAATAAGAAAACAAAACATATGAATTTACTCTTGTAAGAGATTCTTCATCAATACTATTCATGCACTCTCACTGCGTCGATGTAAACGAACATCGCGATGCCATTGTTCTCCGAGTAGTAAAAGCGTCCTCAATGAAATATTAAACAAAGGCGCGAGAGTCACGCTTATTCATTCCTTCTCCATAATTAGATCTCGCCTTTGCCAGATATCAAGGCTGCTCTGCCCCGAAAGCCATCAGACTGAATCGCTCGGCGACTGTGTAACAAAGGACGCGTGCAGTACACAGCACGGAGAGTCCGAGAGAAAGAGTGAGAGAGGGCAGGCAGCGAGGAGGGGAGAAAGAAGGAGAAAGAGGGGCCGAGGCGAAAGAAAGGACGCAAAAATGCAAGTGACACGTGCGGAAGGTTACGTGTCACTGATTATTCCCAAGGATTCCCATCATCGGCCGCATCGCGGATGGATCTATCTCCCTCCAATCTCTCCGCTTGGTTTGCGAGCGTCCTTCGAGCTAACCTCTCGGCCCTGGCTTACACTGCCTCCGCAGAAAGTTTATTAAAATCGAAGCCACTGCGGTCGGACTTCTGCCAGACTGGCTTCTCCTATTGAAATCCTTCCAACAGAGTTGCATTCGTACAACAACTGAAAATGGCAAATCTAAATGAAGATGAAATCAAGGAACCAAAATGAAAATATCGAAGACGATGTTAGAACGGACTTAAGAAATTATAAGGAGACAAGAACTTAATAGGTTACTTAAGTTTCTCTTACTAGTCCCGAAGTGCCAACTAAAACATAGATTCGGAATTGACTTTGTCCTTTTGTCAAGTTATCTTATTAGTTTCCAGACAAAAGCACAGCCCGCACGAAAGCCCATTAGGCGGCACCGACTGCTTTGATCCGTCAATAATTATCGGCCTCGATAAGAAAAAAACCACAGAGAAGGTTGACCGCCAAAGAGACAATGGTTGACCTCGCGCAGTAAATAGGATTCCCGGCGATGATAATATCGTTATCGAGCCGCCCGATGACAAGCGAGACCTTAAAAAGACTTCCCCTCGGGTGACAGGAAGAAAGATTACTATCGCGCTATCTAAGGATAGTAATGAAACTAGCTGCAATGCCGCTTTCTACCATGCTGCATTTCTACTGGATGCGAATATCCTTGAATGGACTTAGTGCCATTGGGCTAAGACCTTCATAAAGGCGGGAAAATAATGACACCTGCCAATGACCGCATTTATGGAAAATTATTCTTGACCCAAACGAAAATATGGCACAAGGCATCTTTAACTTTTTTTCAAAGCCATTAAGTTTTATTATTTAGAATTGTACGTAGGAGTACGTGGATGAACAAAAGTTGCTGCCCATTTCCTATGGCGAATAATAATAGCCGGTTAGATTACAGGCACCAAGGCTGCGCGTCCGGCGTTTTTAACCTGGGCTTATAATGCGTACAGGTAATCGCGAAAATTACGCGTGGGTGATGATGCCTCGGGTTAAACTATTAGAGACTACGTGGAGTAATGACGCGATTATTCTCGTCGGCGGGCAGCTTTGTCCGCGTCAGAAAGCACCGACAATTAGTGCATTCGCAGAATACAACTTGGTGAGAAACAGAAAAGAAATAGACAAAACCAATATACACCAAAACATCAAAAAGTCAATGGAAAGGACCCTAACAGCAAAATTTCGCCAATGACTTTCAACAAAGTAGTTTCAGTCAAGAATCAACCCACTTACAAGGTATACCAGCCAACTCCTTTGAAGTCTGTATTGCTCGGTTACACGTACCTGCAATCAAAGAAATTAATGATTAATAAACGTCTTTTAATTGAACCATTTGCACAGTTATTTAATATAGAACTAAATTAAGCCGACATAATAAGTCGGACTGAAATTAATTCGATTTGAAGCAGCACGTACTGTGCTAGCAATTAACCGGATTCAATTTACTTCTAACTCGAATACTACAGACAGTCGAGGCGCCAAGAAGAGAATAATCATTTTGTCTACGAGGACATAATCACCCGGACTAGCATTACCCCAGCACGAAAAGAAGCACGCGTCTATTAAGAGAGCATGCGACTAGAGTTTCTCCAATCGGGGAGTATCGGCAGTTGAAAGGGACTATCTGCGAAGGAAAATGCGACTAACCGGTGCGGGTGCTGCTAATGGCGTTATTAAACATCTGCCAGGTGTGGTGCAGGTGCGCATAGGGCGGCCGCAAAACGCGCAACGCGACCGCCGACGATTTTATCGAAGACAAGAAAACCTGTTAGAAGAAGTGTTATTGCGATGTGCCGCTGTATCTCTATGCTCGATCGCTAATAAATTCCCCAGGCTCCTCGGGACGCCCCCCAGCCTCCACCGCCCTCCGCTAGCAGTCTTTCCTCCCTCATTTTCCATCAGCGCATAAGTTGGTCCTCGTCTCGCTCGGCCGTGCTTTCGCGGGATTGCCTCGCGTCGCCGTTCGGCAATATGATCCTGACGATTTTACTCGACCTCCTGCGTGGATCCCTCGATCGCACGTGACCGGACCGTCACGTGCCACGCTCTCTTTAGGATCAGTTTCCCCGCTGCAATTGCACCTTCTCTTACCGCTCCTCTTAATAGTCTACTTTAATGCTAATCGACTAATCAATGCGTACGAATAGTGTGTTTGTGCTTAATGCCGACTTCTAACGCGATACTTATCTTTATGTCGTTTTAATATTCTCAATGCTTTGGTTATAATCGGATTTCATGTCTGATAGTTAGAAATCGTAATTGATTCGTAATGAGTTTTTAAAATCAATGTTGTGTTTATGCTATTTTAATAATCTTCCAAATGCTAGACCATTATGTTGTGCAACAACTTTTCGTTACACTCATCTTTGAGAAAATCAAGCAATAGAACTTGAGGATTTATCCCAAATGTAATCCACTACTCTCTCAATTCCTTAAATTATATCTCTCGTAATTTCCTACTGCTCTTTTGAAACTGTTATTTCCACAGGCTATTCAGACATCAACGAGTTCGCCGTTTATCCCGAGCCGTTCCCAGTGCCGACAATCAAGAAGAGAGAGAGTGAGAGAGAAAGAGAGGGGGTGGAAGAGCGTTAATTATTCGTGCGCGGCGTAGAGGACGGGATTAACGAATAGGCGGATATATTTATGAAGACATCGGCGTGCCGGCTATTTTTCCCCTCGGCAAGCGAGAGCCCCCGATAAAGGGTGAGGTTCGATCGCACGGGGGGTGGGCGTGGGACGAAATCGATAGAGTGTGCCGATATGATTTGTGGCGGGATCACCGCCTATCCCGTGACCAACAAAAGCGCGCGCGCGGCCCCACTCTTGAATCCGAAATACACCGGGCAAACCTATAAATAAAGAGATAACTTCTTCATTTTTCAGCATCGGGAGTAGCCTTATTACAGGCTTGCGAGTATCTCTCATGGATGCGCTCAAGTTGTCGATAGTCCAAGGCACAGTAGTGCGATAATCCTACAACCCAATCGACAGGCTACTTTCTTTAGCCTCTTTTTAATCTGCTGCATTTTTTAATTTATTACTAACCTCCTGTCACCACTGTTAATTTACAGGTCTAGTAATTCCCGCCGGCCTAAATTGTAAATTATTTCAAGCTGACTTGTGAATTTCTTTTAGACACACTTGTGCAATATATTCGAGCGTCTCTGTTCGCTATCTTGCATAACTGCCGGAGCTTTTGTGTGTAGCCAGGGACTGGCACTAATTGTAAGATAACGTGTGAAATGTTACACTTGGTGCAGTAAATACTGCAAGTACTTGAAGATGTTCTCACATTTCCGTAAACTGGAACTATTGAAACAGGACTGAATGTTCCTTCTTTTAACTAGGAAAGGTAAAGCTAGGTGTTCGAAATCTAATGATAATATGAATGGCACGAGACGGGGAAGTGGTAATCTGCATATATCAGAGATTACGTGCGATCTATAATTTTCAAAATAACAGTCATCCGGCGACGTGAGAACATGGTCGCGCTCGCAAAGTTGCGTTTCAACGTTTCAAGTGGGGGCCGAGGTGTGCACCGATCGTGGGCGTCGTAAAATTGAATGGCAGAGACATTATCTGGCCTGGACTGGGGAACGCGGTGCGCCCCGGACCCGGAGGACCCGATACCATATGGATGATGGGATTTGCATTTTAATCGTCCTTTCGTAATCCCTCACCACCGGCACTGCGTAGGTACCTCGCGAAGAATGGAACACTGGGTATGTAAATAATCACTATTTCTAATTGCAACTCTCTGTTCTTTGTAAGAGCGATAAGTCGTTATAATTACAACCTATCATATTGTTGAGGAAAGCGGGTGTTTTCAATGCTAATTAGGGGCGGGTGTTGTTTATCTGGTTGCCGCATTATTCGAAAATTATAGCTAATTATATACGAAATTAAGTTTTTACAAATTGTTACAAAACTTGTTGCTTTATCATTCGAATTTAGTTTTACTTGAATCATTTTCCTTCCATGTTCCTCTGCGGAAAGCCTTTTTCTCGATGGAATTCGATTCTTGTGCATATCGGCGGATTAGCTCCGCGCGCAACCGTATGACCGCAATGTGGGAACACGCGTCCAAGGACGAATTCCCAGCAACAGATTTAGTGCTACCAGCACTAGCCTCAGCTTCTTGACCGCAGAAGTGTGCATGCGAAAATGAATTTTACGAGCCGCGCGCGCCCATACTGCCCGACTGGTTTCCCTTAATCTCGTTTAGCGGTGATATATCAACATTTAGCAACCCGGCGCGGCCGTTTTAAGAATAGGCTCTCTTGCAACTGGCGCTCGTGCGATGTCCTACTTCCCGTGGCAAGAGCGTGGTCATTGAGCAAGCGCGGCGAGCAAGTCCTCCGCTCGTGCACTATGGAAGACGGCCTCGTTTGGCACGCATTTTCATTAGAATCGACCGGCCGCCGGCCTTTTCGAGTGCGCGCGCGCGGCCGCGCCGAACCATCGGGGATCACCGCGGCCATAAAAAACCAATCGTAAATTTCAATGGACCTCCGCGCGGATTCTTTCGCAGAGATTACCGCAACCACCTGCTGTTGTAATGTTGGTGTGCATCGCGAGCGAGAACTCCAAATTCTCCGGCTCTCCATTCCAGAGATCCGCGGATGAATAACACATTACATTCATTAAACATTAAGCCATTTTCGAGTCGAATTAAAACTAATCCCTTTTCGGTTGAGGATTGCAATTTGATTAAACATTAAGCCATTAAGTAATTTGATTAAACATTAAGTCATTTTGGATTCGAATTAAAACTAATCCCTTTTCGGTTGAGAATTGCAATACTCATTTTGTGAAGGATGTGAAATGATAAGCTCGATAAATCAATGGAATTTCCCTATCTATTGATTTGAGTCTATGAAAAGCTCAATCAACTGGAATGACAATTCTATTGTACTCTTTTTCTTTCGTAAAGTTTTTGCTATAACAATTGATTACTACAGGAATTCTCTCTGTATACTATAACGTTGAATACTGGATGTTCACCCGAACAATAAAGCTTTTTTCTACAACTTACTAAGTGCGCAGACAATCGTTGCAATTTTATGGGAGAGGGAGTGCTTCGTAAATAGTTGCAGCAACTATTCCCGATAGCAGAGAGGTACGTTAAGGAGAAGCATTTATTTCGAGCACAAAGGAGCAAAGTCGCCCTGTCGCTGGAAGACCCTATGCACTTAAGTGCACGCGGAGTACCGTAAGAATGAATAATCCTGATAAAACGAGGTTTCACAGCCGCACTCGACTTTCTTCGCAAGCTCGGCCCTAACGGCAGCCGCGAACTCGATGTACAGTTACTCGACCCGACACTCTTAATTGATCGCTTCGCATGCACATTACGTCGGATTGGCTTTCGCAAATAATGGACATTCCTCGACAACGGGGATAGATGCTCGTACACTGCTAAACTCCCACTTGCCCGTTTTAATTAACCAAGGGAAATGCCTTAATGGGGAAATAAAGACACTAATGTTTCCCTCGCATGCCTCCCATTTTCCCCCCATACCAATCACTTTTTTCCACCAGCGCAATAATTAACCCTGTAAATGCACCAGTCGGCAGCAACTACTATGGACGGTACCATGCACGGACTGTGATTCATTGTAATAATGATGTTTGCCAGGCATTCGGCATGAATTAACGAATGAATGACTTTGAAAGGAAAGATTAATCGAACCCTGCTATGTTGACTCAACAACATTCCCCGTGGATTTCGTTGAACCAGGACTCGCAACCCATCCGCAGCCAAAGAATCCTGAGAAAAATGGCTAATACAACAATGCAAAAGGCCGGATAGCTTGTGCCAATGCCCCGCATGGCACTCTCCTCAATTTCACTTTCGTTTCTAGGAATGACGGCGTGCATGCATCCACGAGGCCAATTGCGGCGCGGCGCGGCGTGCAGAGCACCATGTGCGCCTGCCGAGATTGGCAAAAGCTTTCTAAGTTGCATGTGCATCGGGGACGACTTCCTGCGCGATGTACAAGGCACGGCACACGATCGCCGTGACAGGCGTGGGTGGGACACAGCTTTCACCGTGGTGAATACACTAGGCCGGTGTCGCCGACTGGCATAGCCCGAGAGCTCGAGAATCCCGGCCACCTAAGGGTGATCGCGTACCCAATCAGGGGCAGGAGAGGACACTCGTCCAAATCCTCCGACCAAATTCCACCTTAACGAGCTGCGAGCAACTCTTGCCGATTCTTTCCGATAGTTTTAAAGGGGGTCTCTCGTCAGAAAGAAATGGACGAAGCATGTTAAATAATTGATTTCAGAAAAATAATACAGATTTATTGGTGAAAGTGAAGAAATGTAAAAATTGCATATTGTAAAATAAGGAATGAAATTATCTGATTTCAATTATTCATAAATCATTAGAAATTCTGATTATTTTAATAGGAGGCCTTGTGATATTCCTAGTGGAACTCGATGCGTTTAAAATCCAAAAGAATACCACAAAAACATACACGAACAACTATTTAAATTAGGGAGGAGTTGTTATCTCGCGCAATTTCATTAGAGCAATTTCAACTTAGAAAGATTACCGGGTGGAATTTGATCGGCGATGCTACGCGAGTCCGCAATTTCAGCGTACGTGCTCAATTGTAATTCAAACACGACCCACTCATTTAATGATATAACAGCGGCAGCGACCTTGTTCTAATGATCTCATGAAGGCGCAGCAGCTGTGTGTCTGGCGCAGCGCTCGCTGTGTGCCACGGGAATGCCATTTCACTTTTCTCGAATGAGAGCAACGTATCGATCAGCCTGTTCTTTCAATTACACACGAATCCGCTGCATATTTTCATCATGTATCAAACGTCTGCGAGTCTCTAAATGTCAGATCGAACCACCCCCCGCATGATTGCTTTCTCACTAGCATGCTCTTATATGGAAGTGAATACAAGAGATCTCCTAATGGCAGCAAGCGAGGGGAGACGTATTCTTGTTACGTAGAAAATCACAGTGCTAAAATCAACATTACATTACCAGGAGGTATTATTACTCTTATTGGCAATAGTTTCGGGTAAACGGTAATTCACTCCGAATATAACAGGCAATGTTTGATGTATAACAAGCAACGCGCCTTTGTCGGTCTGGAGATTTATAACGCTTGTAAATGAAATAAAGACGGAATGAAATTCCAGATGAGTTTGGTAAAACCTATTGGGCAATAAAGACTATTACCATTCAACCGATGTAAAGTTCATTCGAGCCATTTCCGCGGTAATTTTTCGCCCGATATAGAACAAGTACTTAACAGTTACTCCTGCATCGTAGGTACAATCCCAATAGTAATACTAATTCTCAATCTATAACCCCGGTCTTGTTATTCTCCTACCCTTTGACTCAGTACACAAGGTACGTCTGACCAGAATCCGCCTACTACTTCTCGGAGGACGAAAAGCGGCGTGTAGGAGAGAGGGCCCGGGGTAATTCCTCGCTTGTCAATATCTCCAATCGCAGTTCGATTCTGGATAGCGAGGGGGCGATACGGCGCGAAAGAAGTGCCGTACGCCGTGCGAAAGGTTAATGGACCCGGTTAAGCGTGAAAGGCGCGGAGATTATGGCACGGAGCGCGGATACACCCGCGTTACGATCGCGTGTGCTCCTCCGCGGCGAGAGGCAGCCGACTGCCGAGCGAAACGGCGAGAAGCCGAGAAAGAGAGAGGGTGAACGGGGAAACGAAAAATACGACTTCGAAAAAGGCGCGCACCCATTCCTTTTCTCCCGGGCCCCTCGGAAAAGTCTCTCGGAGGCTGGACACTCGAATGGAAGGTGTAGCTGTGTACCGGTGAGTTATAGACGCGATACTCTCTATGGAAGGTGTGTGCACCGACCTACCGGCCGTACAATTGCGAGAGACAATCTCGCCGGGGCCCGAAAGAGATCTCTCTTCGATTCACCGCCAGTCGCGCGAGCCGCCGCGCCGAGAGCGGCCCCTGTGCCTCCCTTTCACCTAACGGTTCCCATGGCTGAGAGATGCTCAATGCCTCAATGCCGGGAAGGAAGGCCTGCGCGCGAGCGCGCAACGCGAAAACCCAGCTGCTAAATGCTCGAATAAATTTGCGGCTGGCCCCCCAGTCCTATTCACCGGACGGCCGGCTCTAGTTTTCCGCGAGGGATATTGCGCCGATAGAGACATCACTTTTCGAGCGGTTGCCAATTGTCGGCCAGCTCGAAACGCGCTCTGATTTAGTGGCGCTGTCCGCGCCTACAACAGCCCGGGGAATCAGTGAACGGCTACTGTTAATACAGTTATTGCACAGAGATTTTAGAAGGAAATTTTATGCAACTCTCTTTTTCCTGTAACAATCCCCCTCCAATTGTATAATAATATTATAATATATTATTATATTATAATATATATTATAATAATCCAATAATAATGTCTCATTGCAAAATCTATCAACTCTAACCCGCTATCAATTCTAGGTTTGAATTACTGCCACGCAGTTTGCAGACGTCATGTAATTAGCTAACCGTATAAGATGACTAATCATATTTATCAAGAGGAATTCTTTTCCAATTAAAAGCGTGCGCTTCAGATTTCAATCGAGCACATTAATTTCTGAGTGTGGCTTGCTCTCGGAGCGCGCGACAAATAAATTAATCGGGTGAAAGCTAATCTGCTCGCACGCGAACGAGGCATCGAAGAGCCCGCGGCGACGGTTCCCATGCAATTTCACTGGATGCGTCCCTAACTCGTAATCGATGCGCTCGTCTTGCCGATTAATCTCACCAGCGTTAAGTAAGTTCCAGTCGGAGGAGCTCTACGGCGCTCCTGAGAAAGCCACGGTACTAATCCAATCTAGCTTGTCCGGGCAACTCCCAATTTAATGGGAAATGAAACAACCGTAGGGAAAGCACAAGCACGAGTTAACGTTCGAATGACATTTTCAATTTCTCGGGTTTAATTTGATAAAACTTGAAACGAGAGACTGTTATGACAATGAGTCTCGAATAGAAATAGATCTTGGAAATAAATCTCTCAACGACAGTTGACACACTAATCTTATACTTATAGAACCTTATACTTATACTTATAGAGAGTATATATATACTTATAAATGACACAGTTATAGAGCTCTGATGTACACAAACACTGGGAATGCATCTATCAATGAAGGTATCCACATACTAATGACGTTAGACTTGCGAGATGGTGCGATTTAAAGTTTCCAAAGGCATTGAATGAGGGCGCTCGTGAAGAAGCTGATGTCGGAAGAGGAGCAGATGTTAGCCTAAGAAAGACATCTGGGAAGCATCGGTTTACTTTCGCCGGGCGGCGCGAGTGCGCGAGGGCAATTTTGATGTATCGAGTTCCCAGGGATAACGGCACCCGTCGTCGTCGGAATCGAGGTCGTACAGTCGTCCCGACGCCCACGCACCGCCCGGTTGAGGCAGGTTGTGGATTCTATGTGTTCTGGCTGGCATTACACCCGGGTGAAAGTCACGGGACGCGCAAATGGGATATGCGGCCGGCGGAAGCTCGCCGGCTTTACAGCGCCGTAAATTCCCCGGGAATTCCGCAAGCTGCCGCGCCAATTCCTCGCGCGGCCAATAAGGAAAATCCCGGATGGAAAAACAGAAGGGACAGATGTCGCCTCGGACGCGTCGCGACACGGAAGGAAGCGAACTCGAGCAATGATAAAAGCTCAACGTCAACACGCGCTTGATATGGCATCGTAAAAGACCGAGGCACGTTGGCTCTGGCTTTATTTTGGTCGACGAGTCGATATCATCCCGAGACCAGAAAGAACATATATCCGAGAATGGGAATCATCTGCATCGATAGTGACTTTTACAAGGCCCTTGCACGCAGAAATCGTTTCGGAGCTCGTAACCTTGCGAAACTAACTGGACTTCTGACAGGAAACTGTGAATACTCAGACCCGATAAATACTGGAATAATCCAATACTTTTCAGGCATGCCACTAATAATATAAATGCTATGCAATGGTGGAGAAAATGCATGTTGTACCTGTGCGCTGTATTATTTAACACTTGGCGAATAATAAGAATCGTGCAGCATCACTTTTCACTCTCCACCCTAAGATCATCAATAAACAGTTGAAAGTTAAGCCTCGGGGACTTTTATTAAATTCCTAAGCTTGATTAATATCCCCGATGGCAAGGATTAAAATGCTATAAGATCCCTTCACAAGAATCTAAATTCTTTTTAACAGGTGCTATAGCATAGGTCGAAGTAGTAAAGTCGACTTACTCCTAACGATCCTCTCGCACTTGACTCTAATAGCTTCACGATAAACACAGAAAAGTAGAAAAAAAAGGAATTCGCAACGCTAAGAGAATCGGCGGAGATGCGCGAGGCTATCCAAACAAGAAATTTCTTTTCCCGGCCGTTCATCCTCGCACCGGCCAACGGTACATTCAGCGGGACGACATTCCTTCATTGGCGCAGCATCCTCTCGAAATAAGCACTGCCATATTTCCGTTCGCCGTTACGATAATAAAAATCCCCAACTGATTTACGCCGCGGAATGCCCGCGGCACTCCGGCCACATTAGCCGGGGGATACGTACTTTTAATCGGCATCGACTTGGCACTGTCGATTCCCGGACGGGGGGATCGGAATCGGCGTGATTCCGCTTTTAATTTCGCGCAGAAGGCACTTTGCAGGGAGAGGTTGCTGGCGAGCGGAGGAGAGTACCGATGGGACTTGCAGAGAGGCCAGGTGGCACTGGAGGGACTCGAATGGCACTGGAAGAGTATCTTACGGCTGGAGCGCAAGACGTGTCGCTCGGTGTCCCCTTGAATATATTGTCGATACGGGACATCGGGCACTTACGAGCGGCTTCTGCCTGCCATTACGGACGAGAGGCATTCGAGATTTTTCCCCGGCTGACTTATGGCCGGGTATTAAACCACCTGGACATATGTCCGGCGTCGATCAGGTAGCCCCTTCGCCGTCAGCTAGCCCCACCGCCGCGTAAGGTAGCCTCCTCTCCGACGCTCTTTAAGATAGCCGAACGCACTCCCCTGCATCGTCAGACCGATTATCATATCCAGCTTGTAACCGCTACTGGTATCCCCAATTTGATTTACTCATACTGGAAACGTGCCACGATCCTACTCTTACCCCATGGAGATTGACTATTCGTGCGCACTTGCGAGTAACTTTGACAAAGGTATATGGGGATTGTGAGTTTCTTGGGGCATTGAAGGCTAGTAAAGATATCGTGGCTCTGCCAAGTTCGCTAAAGAGATACAGTCATGTTTTAAGAATCTAGTGGGATGAATGAGGGAATGGAAGAAATGACCATGTAAGAAGCGCGCGGGATAAGTTACTAGTATCAAATATTACAGTATACATGTAGATTTACTCAACCAGGAGTGAATATGCAAATATTAATAATAATCCACTTGCAACTCAGTATCAAGGAGTCACGGTATTTTCCGTGTACAAGATCCTTCACTTTGCATGAAAGTGGCGCCTTCCAAGATTTACGTTGAAATAACGCCACGTTTACACGTTGTTTTCCAACGCCCGAGAACAATAATTACAACCGGCGATGGTATTCAATAGGTTTTAATCGGTTTTCGGCTTTAATCGGCGAGCCGAGAACGTGCGCAGAAGCACTGGGCCCGCGGGCTTATCGATAATCGAGGGGATTCGCTAAAATTTACGAGCGCCACGGCTCGCATCGAGTAATTAGAGCCCGATCGTTTCGCCCGCGAGTAATATGTATATGAGCGCGCGCTGCAAGGAGCAACTATTTATTGTCGGCGCAAAACGAAATTCAGGGTGGTCCGGTCACCCGGATCCCAGAATAAAAATAAACACTTCCGTCATTATCCTACCTTCCGAGCTAAATATCCTCCTCGTGAATTTTGAAGCATAAGTCAACACTTGGATATAAAATTGACAGGAAATCTTATCAGATTGATGTACACGTTCTTCATTCAGGTTTATGGGGTCCGCTGATAAAGGGTCTACTACAGCATATTAGAAGATTGGCGAATTCCACGAAATCACCAGGCAAATCATGTTATATTGCGCACTTCCCGAAGTACGCGAAGCGGCACTAAATTATGTAGCAGGAGCTAAACGCGCCGGACAAATCGCCCTCTAATACTAGTTTAAAAGGTAAACAGCAATTTCAAGGTGAGTGAAGAGGAAGAAGCGAATAATAAATAGAGATCGGAACGGCTCTAGTGCGAGTGTCAGGGAAAGGCCGGAGTGCTGTAAATTGAAGCCAACGAGAGCCTATCCTCTAATACCCAACTTTATTGCGCAATCATTTCCATATCGATACTTGGAGCTATGCGCACCTACGCTTACACGCTCCATCTCTCGCACAATACCAACAAACTGTTCTGCTGATGCAGAAAAAGTCGTTGGGCCAAGTTGGCAAGGAGGTTCAAGGTCCATTTGGTGGGGAATCTACGAGGCTTCCTGAAATCTCGGGTAGTCTAGGATCCCGAAGCCACCGACTGTGCAACAATTTAATTTCTCCAATTTCCTTTCCTCCCTAAAACAGTAAGGTTCACGCAATTCGAAGGCTGCGAGGAATGCAGGGGATTCAGTGTAGAATGAAAATAAGAGTCGAAAGAGGCGAGATCCGAGCTCTAAGTTGAAACTCCGGCGGGAAATCCGAGGAAGAAGGACGCCTCGCGGAATCCAAGCTTGTAGAATGAATTAGCGGGAATTAACGGGCTAAATCTTGCGTGTGTGTGTGGCGTGGTAGTGCAATCACTCATATCCTGCACATTACCAAGGGCTGACGGCTTGCCTACACGTACGTATACCACTGGCGCACGTACACCTGCTTTATTTACGTGGTCATAGGCTCTCCGAGCGCTGGAACACCCGTAGACCCTGCCTCCTGCACGCTTCTCACCCGGCACACTGCGTGCTAAGGAATAAAGCGGAAAAATCCTAGTTAAATTATCGGCATACCGAGTGTCACGCTCTCGCTTCTCCCTCCACCGTCGCTCGTTCGCATCTTGTAAACCAACCGAGGGCTTTCTTGTGCCACGAGATAAACTCCTATCCGACATTGGGCTCTATGGGGTACACGCTGTACTAGGGAATAGGAATATTCCACTTGAATATGCGCCGGATTTTCATCTTCTATGTTATCCTGTTTTAGGCAGCCTGACGCCAACCGCGTTCACTCGGGTCCGAAGTGAAAGTAGAATTAGTGAAACTGGTCGGACAGTTCTCGGGCGCCCATAAAACAAGTGGAATGTAAAATGCAAACTTGTTAAGGGATGATTTTATACGCCACGCTTTTCAATGATTCCCAGACATAATTCCTAACACATTTCCATCAGCCACGAGATATCCGATCGAAAGATGATATCAATAACTCGAGCTTCTCGCTCGAAGTAAAGGAATGGTAGCCGAGAAATTACACTGCAAGAATACCAACGTCCACCGCCCTTTCCCCGGGCGTTCGATTTACTTAGTCCAAGGCGCAGCGTGTCAAAGGTCAGCGCCGCTAACAGCCATAAATCGCTCGACATCCGCGGGGCGACACAGTAGTATTTCAGCAGTTTCGCCTCGAGAAAGTGCACTTAGCGCATCGATGCGAGCATAATATACGCGCGTATAAAGCTGGTTATCGCGTGGGGAATAAATCGGCGCGTCCCTATGTGTGAGGGATCGCGGCTGGCTTTATTCGCGACGTCCTCGTCGCGTCGCGTCGTCCCCGCGGTCGCGGCGGTATCGGATGTCCGGCACGGACCGTTTATGGATGCCTGATAGTTTTACCCACAGGCTAGCGCAGTCACAGGCGCTTCGGAGTGGTTCGCTTAAGGAGACTCGACCTTCAACCTGGAAACTCAGGGCCGATCCTTTCGATCCACAATTTATTAGACGGATGAGTAATTAAGTAAAGAAGTTGAAGTGCGCTAAGGGCCTTCGTCGAAGGGAAGTTTCGCTTCCAGTCGAGTCTCGGTCGTAATGAATGTCTTCAGGAAGAGTAAATCTTCTCGCGAAAACTTAAAATTATTGCATCCGGTTATTGAGTACAGCCGTTCAACCGCCCACCCGAAACTCTTGGGGATTTATTACTCCAAGTTTAAGTCGAAGGTGAAGTATCCTGTAATCCACGGATTTCTTTAATTCCCATACAAAATGCATCACTGATATTTATAAAATAAAAATAAACATGCTCGGCCCTTCATTCGCGTATTTGTAGTAGATGAAATAAAAGGAAATAAATAAAAATGCATAATCGCAGTATCATCAACCACAGAATGAGAACAAAAGATGGTCTAGAAAATCCGAGAGAATTTACAAAAGGCGAATCTGCACAAGGAAGTCTAATTAATAATTCCCTTAGCTAATTGCACTCGAGGCGTGAGAAAACAAAGTTGCACCGCTTCGACGGTGCAATGACTCCGTACATTGTCGTCCCGAAGTCACCGTCACTTCTCATAACTACAAGGTACGTTTCAGAAAGCGTTTGAATATAAAACGTCGTCTAACAAACCCAGGAACTTTCCCATAGCCTGGAGAATCCAAGCGACGGAAAATTCAAGAATTCAAAAGGCGATTATCGGCTGAGAAGCGATTTCCCCGAGAAGGGGTCGAGTGAGAGGCGCGCGCGCGAGGGACAATTTTCACGCTGGAAAATCATCAAGCGTTTCCTGCGCCGCTGCGCAATGAAACGCCACTCGGTCGTTAACTCCTCGAAATCTAAATTACTCCGAGCGGCGACGCGCTCGCCGCTCGGCTAATCGTTGCGCCTTGTGTTTACGGCGCGCGCGACGACTTATATGGCGGCACTTCGGGACAAACAATGAGACACGCACGCACGCACGCAGACGCGGCCGCCACGAGACGGCGAAATATAACCGAGCGCGACATAACTCCTCCTGCGCGAATTGCTCGCCGTTTTTCTGCTTGGTAATGAGCTACTCGCTTATTGCGCTGACCTGCCCGCGCTGCGCTGCACTCTTTGTCTCCGGCGCAATTAATCTCGCGGCACTTGCGCACCGGCGGCCGCTCCTAGCGATTTCTGCGATTAAATCTGCTCGTCCGCGGATGGAAGAAATGGCCGGGAAAGTGCGGCCGCTCGAGCGAAATGACGATGACTTCGCTCGGTAAAGGGAAACGCGCGGGGAATTCCGCTTAGTATTTATGTCTGCTGAATAGGGCAAGTCTGACTTCTAGAAGATGAATTGTCGAGATCCCCATTAACTAGACCCTAGACCGGCCATTTCTTATTAAAACTTTTCATAGAAGGTAATAAAACACATAAATTCCATTATCAATTTATTTACGTAAGTTATGTTAACTGCTGCAGGAATCACTGGAAGAACTTAATATAGATCCCGTCTGACTAAAAGGACATTGCTCCATTCCGGCCCATCGAAACGCGGATGTTACGTCGATCTTCCGCAACAACAAATCATTCACCAAGCAATAGTCGAGTTGCGACATGATCGGATCCACTGTCA